>CM027863.1:0-1200000 GCA_016097605.1 Eucalyptus guilfoylei | reverse complement strand
CGCGTACCTGCACGTTAACTCATCACATATGCTATTATCAGTGCAGCAAGCGCAGTTTACTAACCGGAACACATCATCTCAATCACATGGGTCCCAATTATAAGGCCAAACATTATGACACGTCCCATACCCTGTCACACAAATTTGTCCCATTATCAAGCGCAGCTATAGCAACCACTCAGACGTGTTCTAGTTATTACGACTTATTGGCCACAACCAACTCAATAGTCGGCGGTCACCCGGCGTAATCGGGCATCGTCCCACTCCGTCGGGCATGGCAACGTCTAGCACTACCTGCCTAGACGGTATTCCATAAAGGAGCATCGGCCCGGCCTCCACTGCGACAAGCATCCGTTGACATGGGGCATTCGAACTTAATCAAGCATCGCCTTCCCAACTCCCGTTGGGTGACGGGTTTCGATAGCGACCACATGTGCACACATACTTGGCCAAAAATACCGTGCTTTGCATTCAAATATCTCTTATTCAAATAATGAACTTGGCCACTTTTCTTCGTATTAAAAATCTTCGGTAAAAGGATTGTGCGTGGTCACATATTTAAATTGAACCATTAAACATAGTACGCTCCCAATTTAAAATTCCACGATTTTATATAGTATATAAAATTTTTGCGTCAAAAATCGACACCCGGTATTTTTCTAATTAAATACCCATAAAATCATGTTTTGTAATAATAATCAATAACTACCACCAAGCACTCAATTGCACATCATAGTTTAAATAAACCATCAAATTCACATATAAATTCAACCACGAGAATCAGCGTAAAATTTCACTAAACGGCTAATCCGTCACAATTTATGCTAATTACGATTAATTAATTAAATTACCATTAATTAAATTAATCTAGTTTAATTAACCTAACCATGATTCATGGTTAACTAATCTAACCCAAGTTAACTAATCTAACCTAGGGTAGGCTAACCTAACTAAACTGACCAGCCTAACTAACTAGTTCATCTAACTAAGTAATTAGCACTAATCTAACCCCTAAGCACAATTAACAACCTAATCAAGGATTAGGGAGTTAACTCACCGGATTAGGGTGGCGGCGGGTTCACGGCGACGGCGATGCGAAGGCAGTGAAGACCCGAGACTACTGCATCTCCAACGGAGCTCAAACGGCTAAAGAAAACAGCCCAACAAGTCTTAGCCAAAGGCTGAAATTCGGCTCTATGGAGGGTTGGTCGGAGCTGTGGACGCGACTGGAACGGGCGGCTAGACTGGGCGGTGGTTGGCGAACGAACGGGCTAGGGGCAAGCTGGTTGTGGCGGTTGCAAACGGTTCGGTGGGCTGGCATTGGAGGGACTGAGGCGAACGGCAACTCAGGACGAGGGCTGCTGCTTGGCAAACGCGGGACTAGTTGAGCCGAGGCGGGTGGACAGTGAGGCGCAACTGCTGGTGTCACAACCCAATCGTCTGAGCACGTGCCCATCCCTCTGCGATCGATTAAATAGCAACATCCTAGGACGCATCGCCGACCCTTTCATTTTAAATGCGCATGTGGAAGCAAATAAATACTTTCCCCAGACAGCAACAAGATGTGATAGGAAAGCAGGGCCATAATTTTTTGAACTGAAAATCATAATGCACTTATATACATTACCAACTATGTGATTTACAATAATAGTCTATAAAAACAAGGTCTGCAAAACAAGGGGGGTTTCATAAAACTACAGGTCCTCTTCCTCCACCTCCTCACTCTCATTTGAGCCTTCAGCCGAGTACATCGGAGTTCCTGGATCTGCAAGATCCGGGTCTACCGGGTCTACCACCGAACCTCCAGGGGGATCTGCTGTCCCTTTTCCAAAAGCAACCTCCAGCACATACAGAGGTATCTCAGATTTCGGTATGAAACCCTCTCTCTAGCCATTCTGATCCTGGCGGTACCATGATCTGTATCGGTGGAGCACCTTATGGGGGAGACCCGCATCGACCCAGACTACAGACCTTACCAGCTCATAGGTCCAGCCCCTAGGGCTCCCATGCAGCAGAATGTAAGACCTCTGTTCTGTGACCTTCTTCGGCTGACCAAAATACTCGGGAGGAGCTGCCATCTAGGAACCTGAAAATGTTATCCCACAATAGGGTGAGACGACGTCTTAGCAAGTTCACCCCCTAAGACCTAACTAGGAAGAAAATATGCCCCAAGGGTTGCCTAAGCACAAACACAAGTCAAAGGACTAACCTTGCCTCAGTTCCTTCCTGCAAGTTAATACAATTTATAAATTTAATAAACCACTTCAGCACACCAAAACATCAATTCAAATCGAACTATTGATCAATCGACTCAGTCGATTCCATGTCATTAAGACCATTTCTCGGTCAATCTAGTCAATACTATCTATCCAGTCCGATTGCATCAAGGATTGCTCACCCTAAGCTGAAGATAGATAGAAATGCTCACCAAAAGCTGACAACCACGTATACGGTTAATATATCCAAGCCCTCAGGCTGATATAGTATACGGCTAATGCTCACCATAGTTGTGCAGTACTTAATTGCTCACCAAAGTTGTGCGATACTTAATTGCTCACCGAAGCTGTGCAATACTTAGGGTATACTACTCACTCTAAGCTGATATATCAAGCCCTCAAGCTGATATAGTATACCATTCTACCCAACCGATTATTTCACCATTTTTATCATACTCGATAAAAATAATCGTATGTGGGTATACGGTTGGCCTCTGCCAAAAAAATATAATATCTTTATTTTATTAAATCCCACTAATTATATAATTGATAAAAACATTTTTGGCGCCGTAAACCGATGCCCGGTGATTTTCTAATTAAACACTGAAATTAATAAATTTTGTGATAATTTCCCAAAATTGCAAATCACACTTAATTTGCACAAAGTAGCAATCAATTAAATAAACAAATCACACCATTGCAATCAACATAAAATTCCGATAACCGACTATCCCGGTCTAATTTCCGGAAAATAATAATTAATTAAATAATTTCAAAAATTAATTATTAAATGCCAATAAATACAACTTAGGCCGGAAAAGCCTAATTAAAAGCCGAGACAGGCTCAGAAAATTTCCGAACCACTCTAGATAAATATTAGAGCTTGTTTAGACTCTAATTACATTACTCTAACCACCTAACATGCAATAACGATTAATTAAATTGCTAATCTATTCTAACTATCAACCTAATACATACTTAACTTAAACTAATCAACCCTTAAGCCTCATTAACTTACTAAGCAGGAATTAGTGAGTTAAACTCACTTGATTAACGATCCGCTCGAACCACAATGACGGGGACGCGGAGAAGATCGACAAACTCCGAAGAGGGTGCGCCTTTCGAGGTCCGGAAGGCCACAAAAAAGGGCCAAATAGTGCTGGAAATACCCACGGCTCCGGTTTTTGTTCGGTGGCTGCAGAAGCTGTTCTGGTGGCTGGCTGAGGCGAAAACAACGACAACAACTGGCGGAGGAGCTACAACAGGCTTGGCGGAGCTCAGCGGGCTTCCAGGCAGCTCCGGCGACGGCGTACGGCGACTAGTGAAGCTAAACGAGACCTCTGGACACGCGAATGGGCAAGGACGAAGCAGTTAGGACGCGGGCTTGCGTGGAGGATCTGCGGGGGCGCGACGGTCGTGCGACGGCGACGCGGTGGCTCTGGAAGGCGGCAGCGGCTCGGACGGGCTGGCTAGCTTCCTAGTTCGGTTTATGGGTTCGCTGAGTTTCAAAAACACCAAGTGAGGAGAAGGGGGAGAGGTCGACGGGCAGAAGGGGGAGAGGAAGGGGGAGGGGGAATCGGCTGCCAAGGGGGGGACCACTTTGGTCTCCTCTCTATCACTTTGTCTCCTTTGGTGAGGCCCACCATGCAGCTGGCTTCCTCAGCTGATTTTTCCAGCCCAAAACTTCCTCTAGATGCCTTGCAAGTGGTCCAAATGTTGGGTCCAAGGGAGAGCTACGAATTTTGATTGGAATTTCCCCAAATTGGACTTCAATTTCTTCTTGAATCAATTCAAATCGGCTCCCATAAATTCCATTATCGAGTCAATGATCAAATTGATATTTTTCCTCGCCAATAGAACCTACTTGCATCCCAATTTCACAATCAAAAACGGTTCTCTGAATTTTCCGATCGAAAACGGCTGCCCTATGTCGACTTTTTCCACCAAAATCTTAGTTTGCAGAAAATTTTTTGGAGATTGAGTCGATGTTCCTAAAATGACTCGTGACATGATAGAATTTTCAATTTATGAAATCAGATTCAAATTCACGGTTAATTTCAATCTGGCGCGATTTTAGCGTGACCTAGCCTATCAGATAGCTTTCAGAAATTTTTAGTGCAAATGACCCGTGGTTGATTTTCTTCGAGCCACAATGAACCTCTTGACACATTGGCGATTCTCGATTGTCGTGAAAATCTCGAGATTTCAAATTTTGACACAGGGTACCAAAACGACAGAAAAATCAGTCTAGTGCCGATCGACGAGAATTTCTCAATTTGGTGGAATCACCCACGTTTAACCACATATCTCAGTCGAACTGACCTATTTTTGATTTCTAATCGATTTTTACTGTGCCAAAATGATCTCTACAAATGAGCACGGTCGAGTAGTCGATTCCCGGTCGAATTCTCAAGTCTATTGCGTTAAAATTCATTAATGACTTCCCCAGATAGTCTAGTTATCTCAAGACTGATCAGCTCTGAGAATAGCACTATAGGCGCGTCGATGAAAGGCCCGATTTATTTAATTGAAAACAGAATTGAAAATTCAGGATGTCACAGCTAGTGTTCTGGCGGTGGGTGAATGGCTGGGCAGTGAAAAGGGAAAATGGAGGGAGCAGCGGCAGGATGGAGTTGTTGTGGAAATAGAGAAGAAGAAATGAAGAAGAAGTAGAAGAGGATTCGGCTGAGCTGGGGGATGTGCATAAGAGTAAGAGAGAGGGAAGAAGGAGGGAATGGAAGTCAAGGCTATGGCCAATCAAAGGCCTTGCAAAATATCCCAAACACTCATTGCTTGGCCTCAAAAGTCTTCAACCCTTAGGGTCAATTGGCCCTCCAATGAGAATTTAGCTCTCATTTTACCCAAAATAAACCATTTTGGCAGCCAATTAAGTCCTTTAATCTGCCCATCCGAATTTTGTTTATTTTCTTTTTGCCGAAATTGATTTTTCCGCAAAATTCCGGGCTCGACGAAAATTCTCCAAAAGATGAGACGATGTCCTATAAATGAATCGTGACACGCTTGAACGTCCGATTCCCGAAACCAAATTCAATTTCATGGTTAAAATCGACCGAACGCGATTTTAGTACAACCCAACCTATTGGATAGCTTTTAGGGATTTTAGCGCGTTTGACCCATGGTCGATAATTTTCAATCTATGTTTGTGCATCTCCGACTCGTAGACAACTCTCGGTTGTCGTAAAAATCGCAAGGTTTCAATTACATGTCCCGAGTATAAAATCTATAAAAAATCGGGTTAGCGCCGTTTGACACGAATTTCGCAATCATGCGGAATCACCCGCAATTCAATTACGCCATTCCATCGAATCGACTTATATTCGATCTCAATTCGATTATAACAGTGTCGTATTGACCATTGCCAATTATTACGGTCGAGCGATCGATTTTCGATCGAATTCTCTAGTCTGCCGCGTGTATTTCCCTTAACGGCCTCACCTAATAGATTAGTTAACTTGTGAGTGGCCAACTCAGAATAAAATGACCATAGGCATGTCGATGAAACAACCATTTTATATTATTGGGACAGGGTCGAATTTCAGGATGTCACACACACTCTCTCTCCCTCTTCGCTTCGTCTCTTTTTCTTCGCTTCCTTAGCCTACCCCTTTAGGCAAAGCAAATCATCTCTTTCGGACAGTGGTGATTACACTTCCAAATCGCCTACTTCACTCTACACTCGACCGCTCTTCTTCGATCCTTTCATCGACCATCGTAAAATGCCCCACTTTTCTAGCTCCCTCTCAAGATCCCTCCTCTCTCATGACCCACACACCAAAGCCCAAGCTTCCACGCCTCCACTTTCAAAACTAGCCTCCACTTCTAAAACCATGAGCCTGACAACCTCAGCCTAGACCTAAGTCGTTTGGAAAGTCTTCTTTGTTCTACGCCAGGTCCATCCAACCAAGGTTGCTGAAGACATGGTGCTTCTTTAGTCAAACATCATAAATCAGACCCTACTCGTGAAGAGCAATAGGAGGGCCTAGGTTGGCCTAACGTGAATGTCTAGCATGCGATCTACCCTGCTCATGAAGAGCAATAGGAGGACCAAGGTTGGCCTAACGGGAATGTCTCGCATGTGATCTTCTAAGAGGAGGAAATTTATCTACCTATTGACTGGATGGAGTTACTGAAAGTAAAACCACATGCATCTCACCATTCAAGCCTTTTGATGAAGTATACTTATGGAGATTAGAGTTTTCCTTATCAGAGAATATCGTTAGAGATATTATTAGATATAAGGGAAATTTTTTAATGTTTTGTGATTCTCTAATATAGCTAATTTCCTTTCTTATGCATATTGTTTGGGTATAAATGCCCTTCTTTAATAACTTGTAAAGTTAAGCCAATTAAGTAAAGATGTAGTCTTTACTTATTGTCTCTCCCTCTCTGAAGATCCTATAATATTTACATGGTGTCAAAGCTACCAAGAAAGAAGGAATTAAATCAAACATTAGCTATTTTTTCCCCTTTATTCTGTCTTTAGTCATCTCATCTTCAGTAACTTCTAAATTTTGTCAACACTTAACAATGCTACTATGGATGTTATTCGTTGTGGTACTCTCTTCTAATTGTGAGCAACATTAATGAGCGAAATTGCCGTCAAATATCTAAATAGCTATGAGCACCGAAGTTAAGCTCCTATGATGTTTTGAAGCTGACAAAACTTATCTAAAATCTATTCTAAAGAATGTTAGACTTCTGTGTCAAAGTCTATCCTACATCAGAAGTTTGCCCACTCTGACAAGTTCCAAACTGAATGCAAGAATGAAGACTTAATTAGACTCATGATTATTTTCTTCAAGGTTTCAGTACGTATAAGATATATCAGGCTTTCTGGTTGGAAATATCACTTACCATATTGGTTATCTTAATTGGAATCAATTTCGAAGAACCAAATCATTTTGGAAGGCAAGCTTATTTGGAAAGAATCTACTTATGGAAACCAACATCCTGATTGTATGGGCAAACAGGATTGACGGGCTTTCATCTCAATCTTCAAACGGCTCGAGATCTCCTTGATTGATTCTGTTCGACGGGTTGATTGGAAGATTTCCTCTGGAAAGTGCCAACGGTCGAGAAGGCATGGTGAAGTATTTAAGGAGGTTTTTCAAGTCATTCGAAGAGAGCGTGAAAGAAGAATTCCAAAGTCTGAAGCTTTCAAGTCACTTATCCTTCATCATTTAAGGCTTAAACTTGTATTTGAAAGAGAGAAACTCTAGAGAGTGATTCTGTGAGAGTAGTAGAATCACCTCATTGAAAAGTTGAGATCACAGGGTTGTAATATTCTCTTTCGATTCATAGTGGAAACCAGCCAGAAGGCTGTCAGCGTGGAAGAGTGAACGTAGGCTTGATCTAAGCCGAATCACTATAAATCTTGTGTTTATTTTTCTCTTCCCTGAACTCCTTTATTTTATTTGTTGCGATATACTTCTGTGTTTTGAAACAGTTGTTAAAGTCTGAATCCTTCTGCAAAGTCTGTAGTCAGTCAGACTCAGTTTAAAAGTAAAGCATTTTTACTGCATTTCACAAAATCTGTTTTCACACCTATTCACTCCCCTCTAGGTGTTCATACTAACCCTTTCAATTAATATTAGAGCCTATGTGCTTATTTTATTGAAGTGTTTTTACTTCTAAGCTAAAGATCTTCTATGGCTAGTATTTTGGCTCCAGGTTTGGTTGAGGGACAAAGCAACACCTGACCTCCTTACTTCGATGGAAAGGAGTAAAATGTGTGGAAAAACAAGATGAAGGCATTTCTCAGATCTAGAGATCCTCGGGAGTGAGATGTTGTTGAAAAAGGAATCAATCATAAAGCAACATCAACTTCAGACAAAGAGAAAGAAGTGATTGATGCTGATGAATCAACACTAGCTGAAATTACCAAGAGACAGGCTCTTGACGCAAAAGCAATTTATTCTTTATATTGTGCTTTGACTCCCACAGAATATAACCAAATTTCTTCGTGTGAAACAACAAAAGAAGTTTTGGACAGACTTCATATTACCTATGAGGGGACTGACCGTGTGAAGGAAACAAAAATAAACATTCTGCTTGGACAATATGAAGCATTCAGAATGAAGCCTGGAGAATCTATCTCTGACATGTTTAGTCGCTTTAAAGAGATTGTCAATGGCCTGGCTTATCGAGGCCAACCAATTTCTGGATCAATGAAAGTCAACATACTATTGTGTGGACTTTCAAAGGACCGAAATCATGTGAAGACCTCAATCAAAGAGACTCAAAGGATTATTCCTCTATCAGTAGATGAACTTATAGGCACACTTCAGTCGTACGAAGTGGAGTAGATCAATGATGAGGAAGATCCAAAAGGTAAAAAGTCAATTGCTTTAAAATCTAACATTGATTCTGATGATACAGATTCGGAAGATGATATGGATAATGAAGAATTGGCCATCATGATAAAGAAATTCAGAAGACTGAACAGAAAAGGTAGAAGGTTCAATTGGAAGAAGCAGGGCTCACGGAATTTCCAGAAGAAACCTATAGAAAAAGCTGAAACTAATAGAGACGTAATATGCTTCGAGTATAAGAAAAATGGGCATATCAGACCAAACTGTCCCTTGTTGAAAAGAAGAAAGGGAAGGCTGAGAAATACAAAAAGGCTCTCAAAGCAGAAACTTGAAGTGACACCGAATGTGAAAAAAGCGAAGAAGAATTTGCAAACATATATCCGATGGCTCACTCAGAGTCACACTCAGAATCGGATACAGACATTGATTCAGATTCTGGCAAAGAAATTGAGGTTAGTAACTCTGAAATTCCTATTAAAGTCTCTATGTATATAGAAGAACTTTGCCTTAATCTTAAATCTTCTCTTAAAAGGATCTCAGAACTAAAAAAAGGAGAATTCTAAGCTTAGGCAACAGGAAGTTTTTTGTAAAGAAAAGTTTGAAAGTCTGAAAAGAAGTTTTGACGAGTTGAAAGGAAATTCTGATTCTCTTTCAAAGGAAAATGTTGTTTTGAAAAGGGAAATCTCAAACATTACAAAAAGATTTTCAAAAGGTTTAGAAAAACTGGAAAAAAATTCTTACAGCTCAAATACCCTATTTTAACAAATTTGGTTTGGGTTTGAGTTCTGAAACTATTCCTTTAATTAATTTTCCTAAAGTAAAAGAGAAACTTAAACAAAAACCTGCAAAAACATTTTATAAAAATCATTTTCAAAAAGTGTTTGTAAAACCTGTTGGTCGAAGTGCTCTCAGATGTTCTAATTATAACAGCTCAGAACATTTCGAGAATGATTGTCCCAAGGTTTGAAAACCAATTAAGAAAGATTGGGCAAGAACTATTTTTAATACTAACACTCCTGAACCCAAGAAAATCTGAGTATCAAAGAAAGTTTGAGTTTTTCTTCTGATTGCAGGTCACTATTAAAAAAAAAATCAAATGGTATTTGGATAGTGGTTGTTCGAGGCATATGACAGGAGACTCAAGCTATTTCGAAAAGCTTGACAGACTAAAAAGAGGAAAAGTTTCTTTTGGAGGAAATAGTAAAGGAAAGATTATAGGCTGTGGAACTGTGAAGATTGGAAATCTGACTATCAACAATGTTTCCCTGGTGGAAGGTTTAAACTACAATCTTCTGAGCATAAGTCAGCTTTGTGATACTGGTTTCAGAATAAACTTCCAAGAAGGCATTTGTTCTAAAATAAGTCAAGACTTCTCTCAATCCTTAACTGGGCAAAGACATGGCAACATATATCTTCTGGACGTAAATCCAGAAAACTCTCAGTACCTTATTTCTATTCAAGATGAAGCAAGTATCTGGCATCGGAAGCTTGGTCATGTAAATATGAAGTAGATTGCCAAGGTTTTCTCTAAGAAGCTGGTTTGAGGGCTTCCTAATTTGGCTTATCAGAAGACTGAGTTATGCACTCCCTATGTCTTGGGAAAGCAGGTCAGAAGTTCTTTTAAACCAGTAAATCAGGTTTCTATCAATTGAGTTTTGCAGCTTCTTCATATGGATCTTTTTGGACCAACAAGAACTCAAAGTCTTTGTGGAAAGAAATATTGTTTGGTAATCGTTGATGATTATTCTCATTTCACTTGGGTGTTCTTCTTAGCAAACAAGTCTGAGACTTTTGCATACTTCTCAAACTTTGACAAGAAAGTGCAGAACGAGAAAGGTTATGCAATTTCAAGCATAAAGACAGATCATGGAGGTGAATTGGAAAATCAAGACTTTGCAGACTTCTATAATAAATCAGGTTTTCAGCATGTTTTCTCTTCTCCAAATACTCCATAATAAAATGGGGTCGTGGAAAGGAAAAATAGATCTCTACAGGAGATGGCCAGAACTCTTTTGATAGAAAGCAAAATACCCTCTCGCTTTTGGGCAGAAACAGTCTCTACTACATGTTATATTATCGACAGGGCGTTTTAAGGCCTATTCTAGAGAAGACTCCCTATGAGATATATAAAGGAAAGAAGCCAAATGTTTCCTACTTTCATGTCTTTGGCTGTAAGTGCTTTCTTTTGAAGAATGCAAATGATCGATCTGGAAAGTTAAAAAAAAAATCAGACGAATGAATCTTTCTTGGGTACTTTATAACAAGCAAAGCTTACAGAGTCTTTAACAAGACGACTCAATCTATAAAAAAAATCTATGAATGTTAGGCTTCAGGATTATGTGCAAATTCAATCAGATCGGGTTTAACCTGAAGAGTCCGAACTAGTTCCAGACTTAACATAGTCTGTCTTTCTCAGCAAAGTTCAGACTTCTAGAGTACAGCAACAAACAGAACAAGAAGATTCAAACGGAACAGAGGATCAACAAACTCTCAGGACAAATAACAACTGGAAGCACAAGTCAAGTCATCCAAAAGAACTCATCATTGGAAACATTGATGAAGGAGTTCGCACCAAATCAAAAGGAAGAGAAGAGTCTAGTGCTTTAGCACTTGTTTCTGAGATAGAACCAAAAGGTGTAGAAGAAGCACTGTCTGATGAAAGCTGGATAGAAGCTATGTAGGAAGAACTCAGACAATTCAGTATCAATAACGTATGGGAGCTAATTCCAAAACCCAAAGGCAAATATATTACTGGAATGAAGTGGGTTTTCAAAAACAAGATGAATGAGAAAGGAAAAGTGATTGGAAACAAAGCAAGACTCGTGGCGAAAGGATACACACAGTAAGAATGAATAGACTATGACAATACCTATGCACCAGTAGCAAGGTTAGAAGCAATTAGATTATTGCTTGCTTTTGCTTGTTTTTAAAATTTCAGGTTATTCCAGATGGATGTCAAAAGTGCTTTCATCAGTTGGTTCATTCAAGAAGAAGTCTATGTGGAACAACCACCAGGATTTGAAGATCCAAGAAAACCAGACTCTGTCTACAGACTGAAAAAGACATTGTATGGTCTGAAGCAGGCTCCACGAGCTTGGTATGAAATGTTGAGTAAGTTTCTAACTCATAATGGTTTTGAAAAATGAAAGGTTGATACTACTCTGTTTATAAAAAGGGAAGGAAAATATTTTCTACTTTTACAAATTTATGTAAATGATATAATCTTTAGTTCTCCTAACGAAAGTCTTTGCAAGAAATTTTCAAGATCTATGCAGGATGAATTCGAAATGAGCATGATCGGTGAATTGACCTTCTTTCTGGGATTGCAAGTCAGACAATCAAATAAAGGTATATTCATTCACCAGGAGAAATATGCCAAAGATCTCATCAAGAAATTTTGGATTGGAGAACTGCAAGAGGACATAAACTCCTATGTCAAGTTCATCAAAACTGGACAAGGAAAGTAGATCAAAAACTATACAAAAGCATGATCGGTTCTCTTCTTTACCTCACTGCCTCTAAACCTGATATTTTATTGAATGTGTGCATTTGTGCTAGATTTCAGTCCGATCCAAAGGAATCTCATCTTAGTGCTGTTAAACGCATCATAAAATATGTTGCGACTTTTCTCTTCTTGGTTATTCCGACGCTGATTTAGCCGGTTGTAGAGTCGACAGAAAGAGCACATCTGGGACTTGTCAACTGTTGGGACAAATGCTGGTATCTTGGTTCTCAATGAAGCAAAGCACAGTGGCATTATCAACAACAGAAGCAGAATATGTTGCTCTTGAGAGATGTCGTTCTCAAATTCTTTGGATAAGACAACAACAAAGAGACTTTGGAATAGAAGAATCCTGCACAAAGATCAGACGCGACAACACAAGTGCTATCAATCTCACCAGAAATCCCATTTTTCATTCAAGGGCGAAGCATATAGAGATTTGACATCATTTTATAAGAGATCATGTCTAGAATGGCGAGATTATGGTTCAATTTGTTGATTCAAAGAATCAGCTGGCAGACATATTCACAAAACCATTGGAGAAAAACTTATTTGAGTCTATTCGTAGCAAGCTAAATATTATCTCTCATATCGATTAAAATCTGAAGTTGCTCAGATGCAGAACTTCAACTTGAGGAAGCCACTTCAGTATGTACATTTTCTCAAATCCATGTATTTTATTTTTAGAATGTAAATACTGAACATGTATGATTTTATCTGAATCGATGCTTGCTTATTTTACTTTTGGAATTTACTATTTTCTTGCTGAAATACGATTTCAAATTTTTAGCAATTACCTTTTTTTTTTTTGAAAAAGCATACGATTTGGCTACCTCGTTTCGATTTGCTTAAATACCTCAAAATTACTCTTTTTCAAAGCACAAGCATTTTCCAAACCCTAACGTCTAATCTCTCTCTCTCCCTCGACTCTTAGTCTCAAAATTTGTCTGCAAGTTTCCATATTTTCTTCACTCGAACATGTCTCTGAAATCTTCCAAGACTGCATCTATGTCACACCAAAGGAAATCTTCTCGGATTGCAAGTCAGTGGCCTTGGAACATGCCAAAAGGACCGACACACTTCGATCTTACTGGTTAAGACTCTCCGCAAAGCACTCCTCGTCAACCTTTGGAAGAAGAAGTTAATCAAGATGCGGTTCCTCTCAGAGTTTTGACACCTCAGGTTCTTTACAAGCATTATTGTTATCTGAAACTGGGTGGTTCTCCAATGTCCTTTATCAATAGTTTTCTTAAAGGCCATGGGCATGGGAACGAAACTCTGTTCTTAAGAGCCATAAAAAGAATAGGAGTGGCGCCGAAAGGATTGGCAGAAAAGGCTTTTCTTCATTTTCCTTCTGATCCTAGATTTAGTTCTGAGAACCGGCCTGAAAATAAGGATGATGATGAGCGAATATTTTCTAACTTTCAACCCTGGATGGGTGTGGATGCTGATGTCGCTGGTGAAAGAACGAAACTGTTTCGTTCTAAGGAGCATAAAAGGGTTTATGCTCAAGTGCTAAATAGAGGGGTGATAAACCCTCGAACAGTAGATTTTGACTTCTTGGACTCAATAAAAGTTAACTTGAGGGAAAAGTTGGCCATCCTTCAACTTGAACAGTTTTGTGCTGAGATGGCTATGGCTTATTCGGAATTGATAGCATACTTCTATTCAAACTGTCTTTCCTTGATCATAATCACATTCAATTCACTGTTTGTGACAAAACCTTTGTTGTGGATGTTGACATTCTGGCCGATATTCTGGGAGTTGAAAGAAGTGGTTTTCAACCAATCAATATCTCCAACGGTCAAGCCACTAGATTTTTGGTAAACAAAAGACTGCCAAGTGGAAGAATCACATACTCTCGATTGCCAGCCTCCTACATTCTGTTGCACAAAATTGTCATCAACTGCATCACACCCAAGGCAGCCTCCAAAACTGATGTTTCTAGATTTGAGGCAAGAATTATGTGGGCAATCTGCAATGGAACTTGTTTTTCACTTCCTCATACTATCCTGCTGCATATGTATAGGATTGTCATGAAAGAAAAAGGCCAATTGCCTTACTCTGCCTTGGTTACAAAATTGTTCCGCCATTTTCAGATCCAGTTTCCCCCTCAACTCTGCTCAAGAACTGTTGCTCCTATGGAGATAGGATTGAAAATGATCTCCAAAATGAGGCTGAAGGATCTGACTAAGGCCATTGAGGTTTTGAAGAAGGAATCCTCGAGCAAAAACAAGGAAGGATCTGCTACTCCAAGAAAGCGCAAAGTCAATGAAGTTGTGCAAGAAACTGGAAAGAAAAGGAGATCACTTATCCTACAGGATGAAGAGTATGAAGATGATCTAACCATATCTGCCATTGCCTTAAGAAATCTTCAAGGCTTTGCTGCCTTTGAGAGTTCAAAAGAAAGAGAAGGAGGAGAAAGAGAAGATGAAGAAGAGGAAGAAGAAGCAGAAGAAGAAGAAGTAGGAGCAGAAGATGAAGAATATGAAGATAAAGAAGAAGAAGGTGATTTTGAAGAGAATGGCAAGGATGATGACAACAATGACTCTGATGGAGAGGCTGTTGCAATAACATTATCAGAGGATTCTAAAGCAACCAAGGATGACCCTGAAGGAGCACGAACTGAGACAGAACATCACTCTCATTCTAAAAAAAGAAAAGGTACAAGAAGAAGAAAATTCTTCTCCACCTGTAGGCATAGAAACAAGGGGAGCTCATGAGAAAATAGGGACTTCTTCTCCACCTAATGCGAGTGATGGTATAAGTAGATCTCCTGCGGACCCTAAAGATGTTTTTGCATCTCAGTTCCCTGAAGTTGAGGTTGAAAAGGCTACTCCAAGTCAAGGTGCAAAACAAACAGCCCTCGATCAAGTTGATGTTCCCTCATCTCTCAATACTCCACAAACTCACTTCGCTGAAGCTAGTGCTCAAACAGACCCTGATCCAAACTATCCAAGGATAGTAGAGCTCCTTTTGGAGGTTAAAGCTCAGTAATATGCGATGGATGTTGAGATTCAGAAGCTACACACTGCCTTGAGTTCTACTTCAGATTTTCTCACTAGCAAGGTACAATCTCTAGACACTCAAGTTCATACCTTGAATCAACAAGTTTCACAGACTGTAGCCAAGGTCGAGAATGTTTATCATCAGTGCCAGGAGAAGCTTAAGGAAGCAGTGCAGTCGCTAGGGAATTTCCGACTCGTTCGAGTTCCTAGACAACCCGATTCCATCTCTTTATTTTTTACTTTCTCTTTCTTTTTGCTGTTGACAAAAAGGGGGAGAATAAGAGCAAATTTAATTTGTTTGTTTGAACTTGTTTGTTTGAACTGATTGTGTTGAATATTTATTCTACAGTAACCTTTTGTGGTTGTGATTATGGATTTGGATTGAATTTTTGTCCAAATTGTGAAGATTAATGTGTTTTCTGTGGTTGCAGAATCAATGTTATCCAAATCTATAACAATCTGTTTTTATAAGTTATCACGTACTACTAAAGTGTTGTTTTGCAGGATATAAGTTTTTAAATCTACAGGAAAGTTTTGTCACCATAAAAAATGGGGAGATTGCTGGAGAAAACTCCTATGATGTTTTGAAGCTAACAAAACTTATTTAAGATCTATTCTAAAGAATGCCAGACTTCTGTGTCAAAGTCTATCTTACATCAGAAATCTGCCCACTCTGACAAGTTCCAGACTGAACGCAAGAATGAAAACTTAATCAGACTTAGGATTATTTTCTTCAAGGTTTCTGTATGTACAAGATATATCAGGCTTTTTGGTTGGAAATATCACTTACCATATTGGTTATCTTAATTGGAATCAATTTCGAAGAAGCAAATCATTTTGGAAGGCAAGCTTATTTGGAAAGAATCTACTTATGGAAATCAAGATCCTGATTGTATGGACGAACTGGATTGACGGGCTTTCATTTCAATCTTCAAATGACTCGAGATCTCCTTGATTGATTCTGTCCAATGGGTTGATTGGAAGATTTCCTCTGGAAAGTGCCAACGGTCGAGAAGGCATGGTGGAGTATTTAAGGAGGTTTTTCATGTCATTCAAAGAGAGCATGAAAGAAGAATTCCAAAGTCTGAAGCTTCCAAATCACTTGTCCTTCATCATTTAGTGCTTAAACTTGTATTTGAAAGAGAGAAACTCTAGAGAGTGATTCTGTGAGAACAGTAGAATCACCTCACTGAAAAGTTGAGATCATGGGGCTGTAACATTCTCTTTCGATTCATAGTGGAAACCAGCCAGAAGGCTGTCGGTGTGGAAGAGTGGACGTAAGCTTGATCTAAGCCGAACCACTATAAATCTTGTGTTTATTTTTCTCTTCCTTGAACTCCTTTATTTTATTTGCTGCGATATACTTCTGTGTTTTGAAACAGTTGTTAAAGTCTGAATCCTTTTACAGAGTCTGTAGTTAGTCAAACTCAGTTTAAAAGTAAAGCATTTTTACTGCATTTCGCAAAATATGTTTTCACACCTATTCACCCCCCTTAGGTGTTCCTACTAGCCCTTTCAGTGATGTCATCAAGTATCCAAGTAGCTGTGAGTGCCAGAGTTAAGCACACTTTATCAAGTAGTCAAAGATAAGCATAGTGGGGTGATGCAGTTTAGTTTGCCGCAATTCAAGTTGGGTTTCCACACAATCCTATAAAGGTTGTATGACAAAGATATGTCAACTTTCTATGTGTTACTTTAGTGCTTGTCAAATTCGATTTGTTTAGTGCAAGGTCCAACTTACACGGCGCTTGGTCACATACTTTCGAAGAAAGTTACACCAATCATATGCAAGCTGGATGCTCCAACATGAGGGGGAGTGATGAAGTATGTTCAATGGTAATTAGAGATTTCCTTGTCAGAGAATATCGTTAGAAATATTATTAAATATTAAGGATATTATTTAATATTTCGTGATTCTCTAAGATGCCTAATTTCTATTCTTGTAAATATTGTTTGGGTATAGGAATGAAATTGGCATGGTGAGGATCCCGAAACCGGTCGCTGGAGGTCCAGAACTGGTCGGCAAGAAGTCGAACAGCCTCACCCCGTCGACAACCAGTCAGACCGATTCATGCTAGTTTGATTGGTACTTGATCAGTTCAAACTAGTTCTAGCTGGTTCACGCATTAGTGGCTCTTATGGGTTCAAAATTTATGAATTTGGTCTCTCAAGGACCAAATTGAAGAGGAAATTTGCACGATTTGAGGAGAAATTTTCTAATTTCATTTCAATTAAGTCAATTAAATTTTATAAATATGACCTATGGACCCTCTATTGACTTAATTAAGCGATTATTGTAAAAAAACAACGAACTAAGACTATGGGTTCGTTAGATTGAGCCTTAAGGGCTAAAATGAACAATTTTGCAATTTAATGGTCGAAATTGCAAATTAATTGAAATTGGATTCAATTAATGTGGCAATAAACCAATTTGACTAATTACCCATGTGTAGAATCATCTAATGTATTCAAATTGGCTTTAAATTGAAGCATCTAAGCTCAGGTCAAAAATGAACTTAGATCCAATATTAAAATTGGACCTAGGTCCATACAATTGAACCATAGACTTGACTGGATCAACTTGAATTTCTCTAATTGAAACTCAATTGCTTGATTTTCTTATACTCAAGAGAGTAAAATTCCTCAAATTGGGGAGTTTTAATGTGAATTTCTCAAAATTAGTCTCAGATTCGGACCTATCTTAAGAAAATGAGTGAAAATCGATTATCCGTTCGTATATCATGAAGAATAGATTTTGGCCCTCTAAGTAGGGCTCAAAATGGCGACTTCCTTTCAATGTGGTAATTTGCAAAATCATGTGAACGAATGGGCTCAAAAAAGTCCCTAGACCAAATGTCGTAAAAGGAACTACACCTAGCTGTGACTAGAATAAAATTAATTTTATTTTTGGACAATATAGAACCTAAAATTGAAAAATTTGGAAAACAAGGTTCTTAATTGAATTTTGTGAAATTTTCGACATACAAATCAAATTGATGCTAAAAGAAGTGCTTTTATGGATTTTTTATTTTTTTCTATTTTTTCATCAAATGTTTGACCAAAAGTCAACCATTTAGTTGATTTTTTTTTTAAATGTTGATTTTTTGGTCAAATCTTTGAATTTTTGAAAAATTGATTTGATGAAAGTGAAATTTAGGTGAAAAGTCGATTTTCAACTCGAGATTGACTTTTGATCAAAGAATTGATCAAAAAGTCAACTCGAAAGTCAACCATTTGACCTTTCGAATTATTCTCGAAAATGAATTGGAAATTGCTTAAAAGTAACAATACAAAATAAAGAAATGAGAAACGATATTTTTTTAGTGAGAAACGGGCTCCATCGCGTCGGAAACCTAAATCTCGATTTTTTTTACCTTTTCGTCAACTAAAAATTAAGTATCAACAATCACCACAAATTTTATTATCAAATATGTATATCAACCACAACTCAAAGCCCCGAATAGCATGAGGTTCCTCGGTGAATTTTATGGAGCTCGTGCAATGCCCATCTATCGTATAGGCTTCAATTACTACAGTTTCAAAGTCTTAGAGCTTCCAGAGCTACCCACCCCAAAAGCTAATAATAACACGTAAGTCGATAAGCTCTCTCCAGCAGCGACACCTCTGTCGGTAATATGCATCCCTAATCGAGGGGCACAGGGTCGAATAGTGCCCTCACAAGGTGGTCCTTTGTTTCGTTGTCGGGAAGGCCGTGTCCGTCTCCGTATTGGTAAAAGCACTGAGAAGCTCATGCCAAGTTCAGACAAGCCGAGAAAAGGCCCGAACCCAGAATATGGGTAGTCCTCAAACACGTCTTTGTTCATCCTCTTCCAGGTCTCGTGCACCATTTGCCTGACATGCTCATGCGTGGCCTCTCCGAGGCGCCGGTTTCGTTCATGTAGCATTCTAGCGCCTTGAAGTTGTCTCCTCGTGCCAATTCATACTGACCATGAATGAGATTGATGTTTCACAAACATAAGTCTCAGGATTCTCATTGAATATATTAAAAAGAATAGCACGTATTTTTGAATCCATCAATGATGTGCTTTCTCTTCATAAGCGATTATACAAAAGGAGAAAGGTAAACGTCAAAGTAATTTACCAATGAGGTACTGAGATCATTGTTGAGTCGAAGGATCTTGGCAGAGCAATGCATTATACTCGGGATTTTCGACACGTAATCAAGCCCCTCTTCCGTCAATTTGTCCGTGGTTAGGAAGTAGCTGCCCAATAGCATAATCAGGCCTCCGATTGAATCCACCGCATTGTCCATGTACTCCTTTAGTGTTGGTTTGATGCCCTTGTTGTACCAATGGACCTCCTTTATGTACACCTTGCATTCATCCGCCTTGTTGTACCAATGGACCTCCTTTATGTACACCTTGCATTCATCCGCCCACTAGAGGATTGAAATTCGAAAAAAGTGTGTCAATGACAAAGCCGAGGGACATTCTTCTCTCGTACATTTTTCGAATTCTCAAATGTTTAAATAGAAGTTTCATTACAAAAGTCAGAAGTAGAAAAGTGAGTTGCCTTGCACGGGCTAGAAATTATTAGGTGAAAGATTCAGCGAGATTACCACTTTTTGCATGTAAGGAATTGTGTTGATTCCTAGCTCTCTCATTGTCCAATACCCAATTTGATTGGTCGTGTTGTACAGGGCATGTAAATTTTTGGAGGAAGCTTATCGATTTCTGTGATGTCCCACCTGGATAAGATTTCAACATTTCAACATTTTGTAAATTTTACCAGCACCCGATACACTTTTAGTAATAACAATGAAAGTTAGTACTTACTACTACTTTAATTGCCCGACCAATCAATTATATAGAGGAAAAAAAAATCTAACTTAAAAAAGTGATATGTTCAAAATACATCGGAGAATTTATATCATAGAACTATCAAAATTTGTTGTATATCTTGTGTCATTCAGAGACTATTTAATTGCTTATCGTTTCTCTGGGCAACAATAGTTACCAGGGAAAATGATGATAGTAATCATATTACACTAACCTAACAATAAAATCTGTTAAGAGCTCGAGTTCTTCCTGTGTCCCATATACATCATAAACATCATCGATAAGTGTCACCATACGAGTGAGCTTCGTCGTCATTTCCCTGTAAGCTGTATATTGAGGTTCGAAAACCATGGCGCAGTTCCAAAAATAGTGTTCCACCAATCTGTCTCTGTTGGCGTGATTGGTGCTGCCCTTCTATTTGGGAAGAAATTATTTAGATTTGTTTTGATATGGGAAGAAATTATGTAGATTCGTTTTATGATTTCTGTAATTTTGGGAATTGCCTTATTTTTCATTGTCTTCCTTTCCTTTCCTGTACTTCATCAATAAAATGGCAGTCCCTCTCTCAAAAGACGATATGACAAAAAAGAAAACTTTGAGAGAGGATTACCCGAGGATGTAGGCACATTGCTGAACCTCGTTAAATCATGTCTTCTTTAATTTCTTCAGTCTCTGAAGAAGGTCATCTTGTTCATGCCAAGTTCAACCCACCACCTGAGAAATTTACCATGCAACAACTAAGTCGATCTAAATGCGCTCCTACAGGTTTGTTGTTTATATATAGAGTGATAGTGTATACCTTGCCATATTTCTAACTTCCTTCTTGTGGACTGATTGCACTAGATTGAAGTCTAATTTAGCCAATCGCAGCAAGGAAGGGATCATGTCTTGCTGTTTCTCGTACATGTCCATGAACCACTGAGCCTCCAACCTATTTGGCCTCCAGTGAATCGGCATATCTAATGTATGACTCACGTAGCTCGCTAACATAGCGGGAACTTTGTTGAGGTTTAGATTCTTTACATGCTAAGAAGCAAAGTTCCTCGCTTCATCAAGCATGGTTTCACCTTCAAATCCATGAAAAGAAGCTTCATAGAGACCAAGAAGTCCCTCACATCCTTATTGAGTGATTCGTTGAACGTGCCCGTCTTATTCATAAATTGTTGAAACACATCTATATGTCCAAAAAAAGGAACGGTAAGGTAACTTTTGATGCATCAACATGATTTGCAAAAGGGTAACCATACGGCGAATACCTTGCCGTATGTTGCATCCATGTTGTTTGAGTAATTGGAATCCAATGGAAACTGCATAGAGATCGTTCAAAAGCTAAGCATATCCGGTGTTGTCATAGATGGAACTGAGAGCATTTTTTATCTCTGTCTCAAAATGGTATCCTAGTCTGAGTCTTTGAACTGCGTCAACGAACTTGAGCTTGGCCACCTGGTTCATCTCCCTGTTGAATAGACCCCTAATTTCTTCCTTCAACCTTTGGACTTGCTCGGCTTATTTATCCTCCTAGGCACTTAAAACATCAGAAAAATGAGATCTTAATCAAAAGTAATACATGAGCAGAGTAAGCATTGTTGAGAATATGTCATTTTGATCGAGTTTATTAGTATCTCTATGGAATATTGTTATGTCAGTCGTATTTGATAGAGTGGCAGTGGTTGGTCGTATACAAAAGTACTCAAGTAGTATACATCCTTATATCTAATTCTGAATACAGTTTCGTTTTTGTTTCTATGCCATTTTGGGTGTTGTGGACTCTATCTCATCAAAGTAAAACGAAAGTAGGGAAAAGCACCCATACGATCCTCAACTTATGTTGTTTTTTTCCCCTTCTCAACATAATCCTTGAACTTAAAACTTGTACCGAGTTTTCTATATCATACTTTTCGCTAGCATTGACACGCGCATGAGCTTCAATTTGCCAGAACCATATACCAAGAAATTCGATAGGGAATTCCCCCAAGTTCAAGGACAAGATTGGAAAAAAAGGAATACAAAGTTCAGGACTGAGATGTGAACATTTTCCATAGAACATAGCCAGGTTGGGTATTGTGCCGAACCAAAAAGGATCATTACCGTGTAATCAACTCTGAGTGACTGGAGAAACTCGTAGTCCCACACATTAGGTTTATAATTTGCCGAACGTCTCACAATCTCCGGATTCTTGATCGTCACGGCGCATGTCACCGATTTAGCACCTGAGGAGAAGGAGGACGAGGAGCAGCGAGGGTGTCTAAAGGACAAGAGAGAGGGTTGGTTATGGCTGATTGAGGAGGGGACGAAGCTTGTGAACAAAGCAGGAAGAGCCATTGCGAAAGTTGTAGTGAATCTCTCAGTATGCTAACCCTGCTTTATATAGATGGTGTTGTTGTTGAGCACCGGTCATAGAAAAAATTTATAGCCCTTGAAATGCGATTATTGATTTGCATAAATAAGAATCTCATGCTTAGGATCTACTCAAAATTTCTCGAAGGGTCCCACGCATGCATGCTGTGACATCCCAAATTTTCAATCTTGTTTTCTATTGAATAAATTGGACATTTCTTCGACGCGCCTATAGGGCTGTTCTCAGAGCTGATCACTCTCGAAATAATTAGACTATTCAGGGAAGCCATTAAGGAATTTTAATGCGATTGACCTGAGAATTCGACTAGGAATCGGCTTCTCGACCGTGCTAATCTTTAGAGGCCATTACGGCACAGTTAAAAATCGATTTGAGATCAGAGATAGGTCGGCTCGACTGAGATATGTGGCTAATCGTGGGTGACACCACTAAATTAGAAAATTCTTGTCAGCCGGCACTAGACTGATTTTTCTATCGTTTTGGTACCCTGTGTCCATATTTGAATCCTCGAGATTTTCACGAAAACCGAGAGTTGCCAATGTGTTGAGTGGGTTCATTATGGCTTGAAGAAAATTGACCACAGATCATTTGCACAAAAAAAAAATTCTAAAACCTACCCAGTAGCCTAGGTCACGCTAAAAACATGCTTGAGTGAAATTAACTGCGAATTTAAATCCGATTTCAGAAATTGAAGATTCTGTCATGTCACAATAAATTCTAGGAGGGTTGACTCAGTCTCAGAAGATTTTTCTGCAAACCAAGACTTTTTGGGAAAAAGTCGAGGTAGGGCCATTTTTGTTCAGAAAAAGACAGGGATCGTTTTTTATCGTGAAATTAGGAAGTAAGTGGATTGTATGGGTGAGGAAAAATGCCGAGATGATCGATGATGGGTTGATTGGATTTATTGAGGCCAAATTGGATTGTTTGAAGCAAGATTAAGTGTCCATTTGATGCCAAAACCCATGAAATTCGTATGTCCCCCACCCCCACAACTTATGGACCTCTTCAACCTTCTAGATGAGTGCATGGATGGCTGAATTGCAGCCATAGAAGCTAGACTTGGTTGTGGATGAGTCAAAGGAGACAAAGGATTGGAAAATTTGGCCAATGAGACCCCCACCAAAGCCAAAGCTTGTTCCCCTCTCCTTCCTCTCTCTCTCCAACTGGTCGGCAACCTCCTTTCCCCTCCTTGTTGTGCCTTGCTCGGGCCTAGAAAACCAGAGAAGCTGCCTGTCCATGCCGCACGCCACCGGAGGACCGCTTGCCCCCGTCGTTCGCCGCCTTCACCCCGCGTGAACACCGCCGCTGCCCTGCCGCACCACCGCCCAACCTGACATCCCCTGCGGTTTCCAACCTCTGTTCCACCATCCCAGCTTCTGTCCAGCCACCGTGTGAGGCCGCTAAAGCCTCCACCGGTCCACCGTTGCTCTTGCCTCAATGAACCAGCTTTGTTTCCTTTGTTTTGCAGCTCAAAACAGAAGCTATTTCAGTGGGTTTCCAGCAAGCTTGTAGGCCCGTTTTGAGGTGGTTCCGAGCCTCGAAAGTTTGGCTCGCTTTGAGGAATGTTGATCCCCGTTGCATTCCCGACGTTTTGAACCGAACGAATCGCGAATCAAGTGACTTGAACTCATTAATTCCCGCTTAGTCGGTTAATTATGTTTATGGGTTGATTAGATTAATTAAGCATGGTTTAGGTGGATAGATTGGATTAGATTAGTTAATTTAATTATCTGCCGATGCATGTTAGGTGATTAGTTAGTGACATTAGCAAGTAGACAGGTTCTAATATTTATTCAACGAACTTTCGAATTTTTCCGGGTCCGTTTCGGCTTCTAATTAGGCATTACGGGCCTAAATTGGATTTATTGCATTTATTTATTATTTTTGGTAATTATTTAATTAATTATTTATTTTCCGGAAATTAGGCTGGGATAGCCAACGACCGGAATTTTATGTTGATTGCTATGGTGCTCTCTGTTTATTTAATTGAGTACCGGATTGTGGTAATTGAGCGAAATTGGAGGTTATGAGGATTTATCCCAAAAATTAGATAATGTGGGTATAAATCTAAGAAATTGCCGGGTGGGGCCGTGATGCCACTAAATATAAAAAATTGTCGAGTGGGGCCGTGATGCCACTAAATATCAAAAATTGTCGAGTAGGGCCGTGATGCCACTAAATCTAAGAAAAGTGCCGGGTGGGGCCGTGATGCCACTAAATCTAGAAAATTGCTCAGTGGGGCCGTGATTACCACTAAACCTAGAAAATTGCCAGGTGGGGCCGTAATGACCACCAAATATAGAAAAGTTGCCAGTGGGGCCGTGATTACCACTTAATCTAGGTTGTGCCTATTAGGCCGTGGCTAAAAGTTGAGAATGATTAATCAAGGTGACCGTGTGATGGTCTCGATGACAAGTAATCGATTGAGTCGATTGATCGATAGTTTGATCTAATTGGGTGAATTGATGTGGTTCTTGTATATTTGATATATACTGACTTGCAGGAAGGAACTGAGGCCAAGGTAAGTCCTCTGACCTGTGTTGTGCTTAGGTAGCCTTTAAGGCGTATTGGCTTCCTAATCGGGTCTTAGGGGGTAGAACTTGCTGAGACGTAGTCTCACCCCGTTGTGGGACAACATTTCAGGTCCCTAGATGGCAGCACCTCCCCCTCCTCCCATGCATTTTGGTATACCTGAAGAAATCACCGAGATAGGCTATCATATTCCAATACACCTCCACCCTGAAGGACTGGAGTATGTGCTGATAAAATCCACCGTCTGGGTTGATGTGGGTGAACCTGAAAAGGTACCCCATAAGTACCGATCTTGGTATCGTCACAATCACGATGGGCAAAGGGAGGGCCCTGTGCCAGAATCTGACATGCCCCAGTACGTTTTGGAGGTTGCATTTGGTAAGGGTACAGCAGACCCTGAGAGTGGAGCGATAGACGATGCTAAGGATCCTAATCTCGAAGGCGATTCGGACTCTCCGGTGTACTCAGCTGAGGCCGCCAACTGGAGCGAGGAAGAAGGGGAGATCGCTAAGGACGAGGAGGTGGAGCAGGAAGAATTTAATGATGATGAGTAGCTGTGGTTGTTAAACCCCTGCCCCCTGTTTGAGAACCTGCTGTGGTGTATATGTTTTTATATACCTAGACCAACTTGTATAATATATGGCATAGTCTACTATGTATGTATGTATAAAAGCGTGGTTGTGTGGTTTGAAATTTTATGGCCCTGCTTTCCTTTCCCATTGTTTTATTGTTTGGGGATTTATATTTATATGCTTCCGCATGCGTATTAAAAATGAAAGGGTCGGTGATGCGTCCTGGGACGTCTCTATTAATCGACCAAGGTGAGGGATGGGCACGTGCTCAGAGGATCGGGGCGTGACATCCCCGTTTAAGTGGTATCAAAGCCATGGTTAGTGATTGGAGTGATAAGGTGCGATGGTCCATGGGATAGTAAGTATGAGAGGCCTTTAAATGCATGATGGGTGCATGTCAATGAATGTTGTTTGGTAAAATTGCTTGTTGTGTGTGGATTGCTCATCTTCTAATCCAATATGGATTTGGAAAACAGGTTTTAGTAGAAAAGACTGAACCATGAGCGAGCCGGAGTAGAGAACTCCGAGTAAGCGAACTGTTAGGCCTACAACTCGGGTTAGATCGCCGACCAGGGTGGGTACCCGAAGAGGCAGACCAAGGGCACCGACATAGGCTAATGCTAGTGGAGTAGCACCACCTCTTGTTGGTGCAGGGGTAGTAGCCCCTGGTGATCTCATGATCGAAGGGATCATGTGAGTGCTAGAGGTTATGGGAAATCGGATGGATCAGTAGGCTCAAAATCAAGCCGCTGCTGTTGAAGCCGCCGCTCAGGATGCTGCTATTGCTGCCGTTGTCACCGCCGCACCTGTTGTTGTACCCGCCGTAGTTCAGCCTGAGAATGTCGTGGTGTAGAGAGAGGCCGATCCATAAGCTCGTTGAGCAGTTCTTGAAGCTGAACCCACTAAGATTCATTGGTGAAGGAAACCCTGAAGTCGCATCACTTTGGATTCGGGATCTTGAGAAAGCGTTCGTACTTGTGATGTGCAACGAAGAGGAGAAGGTGGTACTGGCTGTGTACCAACTTCAAGGCAATGCGAACATTTGGTGGAGAGCCACCAAGGATACCTGTATTCCTGAAAGGTGTGGTCCAGATGTGAGACACCTTCCTTAGAGCTTTTAATGATCAGTACTTCTCGGGTACTGTCTGGGAACAAAAGATAGAGGAGTTCCAACGTCTCCGCCAGGGGAGCATGACAGTTGACCAATATGGGGTCAAATTTGCAGAACTCTCACAGTATGCTTCGAGGTTGATAGAAGACCCTGAAGAGAAAGCCCGAAAATTCAGAAGTGGTCTTTATTCTGAATTGAAACAACCTCTGTTACCATTGGATTTGAAAGATTTTTGAGGAGTTTACCGCCGAGCTCAAATGATGGAGAGAGGTTTGAATGAACAAGCTGCCTCGTCTAGATCAAGGTTTAGCTCTTACAGAGAAGGAATCCGTCAGGGAAAGAAGCTCGTGACAGAAGGTAGATTCTTGATCCCACCCAATAGGAAAGGTGGAGTTGGTAAGTTTGGATCTAACCTGAATGGCGTGTGTCGCTTTTATGGAAGGCGACACGGATCTGCCCCATGCCAATCTAGGCTGGGCACTTGTTTTGAGTGTGGCCAACTGGGTCACATAACCAGGAATTGTCCGAGAAGGATAAGAGTACAACCACAATTACCGCCGCCGCCACCAATGGGATAGATTAGAGGGTATGCGCCTCAGAATGTGCCACAAGGAGGACAGTTGAGACCCCCAGTTCAGGGCACGGTGTATGCCATTACATAGGGTCAGGCAAAAGCTGCGCCTGACGTAATCATAGGTATGGTTTCGCTGAACGACCATCCTGCTTACGCTTTATTCGACTCAGGAGCAACTCATTCTTTTATTGCCGAGCAATATGTTAAGTTGTTAGGATTAAATCCCATATTGTTGGAGTCGGCAGTTTGCATATCTATACCATTGAAGGATAAAGTTATTGCTGCTTTGGGTTGTTCTGGTTGCAAGTTAGCGATTGGTGAGCGAGTGGGGAAAATAGACTTGTTAGTCCTAACCATGTATGACTTTGATTTAATTATTGGCATGGGCTGGCTCACCAAGCAACGAGCTATAATGGACTGCTATTGCAAGGCGATTTAGTTTGACCCGTTAGAGGGTGAGAGCTTCGAGTTTGTCGGAAATCAAGGAGGACCCTCGATTGTCCTGATCTCGTCGCCAGAGGCAACTCTTCTGTTAGACAAGGGTTGTCAAGGTTACCTGGCAACTGTCGTGGATACGACAATTATGGAGTTGAAGATGGAAGACATTGCTGTAGTGTACGAATTTCCAGATGTATTCCTGAAGGAATTGCCAGGTCTACCGCCAGAAAGAGACATAGAATTTGTGATTGAGTTAGCCCCCGGGATAGAGCCAATCTCTAAGGCTCCTTACCAGATGGCACTATCAGAATTGAAAGAACTGAAGGTGCAGATGCAGGAATTGTTGGATAAGAGATTCATACGTCCCAGTGCATCACCTTGGGGAGCACCAGTTTTGTTTGTAAAGAAGAAAGATGGTTCGTTGCGCCTGTACATCGACTATCGGCAACTCAATCAGGTAACGATCAAGAACAAGTATCCATTGCCAAGGATCGATGACTTGTTTGATCAGTTGCAAGGAGCATCAATTTTCTTAAAGATCAACTTGATGACAAGATATCACCAGCTGAGGATTAGGAAGGAAGACATTCCTAAGTCAGCATTTCGTACTCGGTATGGTTACTATGAGTTCACAGTGATACCATTCGGGTTGACGAATGCTCTTGCTGCCTTCATAGATTTGATGAACCGTATATTCAAGGAATATCTGATCAGTTTGTGATCGTGTTTATTGATGATATTCTGGTGTATTCTAGAAGTGATGAAGAGCATGAGTCATTTGAGACTAGTGCTGCAGACATTGAGAGTCCATCAGCCGTATGCCAAGTTTAGCAAGTGCGAGTTTTGGCTGACTCGTGTTGCTTTTTTGGGTCACGTAATTTCAGGCGAAGGAATCTCTGTGGACCCGAGCAAGATTGAAGCCGTGATTAATTGGTCATGACCGACTACAGTGACAGAAATCAGAAGTTTTTTGGGTTTGGCAAGTTATTACAGACGGTTTATGGAAGGGTTCTCATCTTTAGCATCGCCACTAACAAAACTATTGAAGAAAGAAGAGAAATTTGTGTGGACAGACAAGTGTGAGAGTAGTTTCCAAGAACTTAAGGAAAAGCTAACTACCGCACCTGTGCTGACGATTCCATTTGGTCCTGGAGGATTCGAGATCTACAGTGATGCGTCATTTAGAGTGCCAATGCAACATGGCAGGGTTGTTGCATACGCCTCCCGTCAGTTGAGGCCTCATGAACAAAACTACCCGACATATGACTTAGAGCTCGCAGTAATTATCTTTGCCCTGAAGATTTGGAGACATTATTTGTGTGGAGAAAAATTCCAGATCTTCAAGGACCATCAGAATTTCAAGTACCTATTCTCTCAGAATGAGTTAAACATGAGACAACGCCGATTGATGGAATTACTGAAGGACTACGCCTGTGATATCTTGTATCACTCAGGAAAGGCAAACAAGGTCGCCGATGCTTTGAGTCGAAAGTCTTCAGTTGCACATATATTGATGAACGAGTGGAATCTAATCGAGAGAACTCGAGATTTGGTATTCAAGTTTGAGGTAGGCCACCTTGTCAAGTCTTATGGCCACCCTTAGAATTGAACTGGATGTCCAGATCAGAATCAAGTTACTCCAACTGATAGACCCAGATGTGCAAAAGATCCTTCAAGAGGACACTGAGAAAAGGAAGGCTGACTTTCAGGTTTTTGATAATGGAACGTTGAGGTTCCGAGGATGATTGGTTGTACTTAATGATGTGGAGCTTAGAGAGGATATTCTATCAGAAGTGCATTGTAGTAGTTACAGCATTCATCTGGGTAGTACCAAGATGTATCAGAATCTACGTCAACACTTATGAAGGCGGACATCACTAAGCATGTCGCCAAGTGTCTGACGTGTCAGCAAGTAAAAGCTCAGCATTGCAAGCCGGGAGGACTTCTGCAACCTCTCGAGATTCCAGAGTGGAAATGAGAGCATATCATGATGGATTTCGTGACTAGACTACCGAGAAGTCAAAGAGGAAAAGATTCGATTTGGGTAGTGGTCGACAGACTGACGAAGTCGACTCACTTCATTGCAGTTCGAAAAGACCTCAGTTTGGATAGACACGCAGATCTGTATGTGCGTCAGGTGGTTCGCCCACATGGAGTGCCAGTTACGATAACTTCAGATAGAGACCCGAGGTTTACCGCCGTTTTTTGGAAGAGCTTACAGAGTGCCTTAAGTACTAAGCTGCAGTACAGTACGGCATATCATCCTCAGACGGATGGCTAGTATGAGAGGACAATTCAGACCCTTGAAGATATGCTGAGAGCTTATGTATTGGACTTTAAAGGAAGTTGGGAAGAACTTCATTTGGTAGAATTTGCCTACAACAATAGTTATCAGCAGAGCATCCAGATGGCTTCTTTCGAATCGTTGTATGGCAGAGTGTGCAGGACACCAATGTGTTGGGATGAAGTTGGGGAAAGAAAGATTATAGGCCCAGAGTTGGTCCAGCAGTCAGTGGAAGCCGTGACAGTGATCAAAAGCATATTAAAGACCGCTCAGAGCAAACAGAAAAGTTACGCAGATAAGCGTCGAAGGCTTTTGGAATTCCAAGTTGGTGATCACGTTTTTCTAAAGGTGTCAGCAATGATGGGAACTTTACGCTTTAGGAAGAAAGGAAAACTGACTCCGAGGTACGTAGGTCCGTTTGAAATTCTTGAAAGAATCGGGACCTTAGCGTATCGTCTTGCGTTGCCGCCAAGATTGGCGCAAGTGCACGACGTCTTTCACGTGTCGATGTTGAGGAAGTATGAGCCTGACCCGACCCACGTGCTCAATTTCGAGGAATTAGACGTGGATGACCGTGTGTCATACGTTGAAAGCTCGGTTCAGATAGTGGATCGAAAAGAACAAGTTCTGCATACAAACACCACGGTACTGAAGGAGCGACATGGGAGACTAAAGAGTCGATGAGACAGTTGTACCCCCACTTTTTTGCTTGAGTATTGTAATGGTTTAAATTTCGAGAACGAAATTTTTATAAGAGGGGAAGAGTTGTGAAATCCCAAATTTTCAATCCTATTTTCTATTGAATAAATCGGGCATTTCATCGACGCGCCTATAGGACTATTCTCAGAGCTTATCACTCTCGAGATAACTAGACTATTTAGGGAAGCCATTAAGGAATTTTAATGCGATTGACCTGAGAATTCGACAAGGAATCGGCTTATCGACCGTGCTCATCTTTAGAGGCCACTGCGGCACAATTAAAAATCGATTTGAGATTAGAGATAGGTCGGTTTGACTGAAATGTGTGGCTAATCGTGGGTGACACCACTAAATTAGAAAATTCTCGTCAGCCGGCACTAGACTAATTTTTCTATCGTTTTGGTATCCTGTGTCTGTATTTGAATCCTCGAGATTTTCACGACAACTGAGAGTCGCTACTGTGTCAAGTGGATTCATTGTGGCTCTAAGAAAATCGACCACAGGTCATTTGCACAAAAAAATTACTGAAACCTACCCGGTAGCCTAGGTCACGCTAAAAACGCGCCTAAGTGAAATTAACCACAAATTTGAATAAGTTTTTAGAAATTAAAGATTTTATTATGTCACAATAAATTCTAGGAGCATCGACTCAGTCTCATAAGATTTTTCTGCAAATCGAGACTTTTTGGAAAAAAAGTCGAGGTAGGGCTATTTTTGTTCAGAAAAAGACAGGGATCGTTTTTTATTGTGAAATTGGGAAGTAGGTGGATTGTATGGGTGAGGAAAAATGTCGAGATGATCGATGATGGGTTGATTGGATTTATTGCCAGGTGGGGCCGTAATGACCACCAAATATAGAAAAGTTGCCAGTGGGGTCGTGATTACCACTTAATCTAAGTTGTGCCTATTAGGGCGTATTGGCTTCCTAATAGGGTCTTAGCGGGTAGAACTTGCTGAGACGTAGTCTCACCCGTCGTGGGACAACATTTCAGGTCCCTATATGGCAGCACCTCCCCTTCCTCCCATGCATTTTGGTATAGCTGAAGAAATCACCGAGATAGGCTATCATATTCCAATACACCCCCACCTTGAAGGATTGGAGTATGTGCTGATAAAATCCACCGTCTGGGTTGATGTGGGTGAACCTGAAAAGGTACCCCACAAGTACCGGTCTTGGTATCGTCACTATCCCGATGGGTGAAGGGAGGGCCCTGTGCCAAAATCTGACATGCCCCAGTACGTTTTGGAGGTTGCATTTGGTAAGGGTACAGTAGACCCTGAGGGTGGAGCGGTAGACGATGCTAAGGATCCTAATCTCGAAGGCGATTCGGACTCTCCGGTGTACTCAGCCGAGGCCGCCAACTGGAGTGAGGAAGGAGGGGAGATCACTGAGGACAAGGAGATGAAGCAGGAAGAATTTAGTGATGATGAGTAGTTATGGTTGTTAGACCCCCACCCCCTGTTTGAGAACCTGCCATGGTGTATATGTTTTTATATACCTAGACCAACTTGTATAATATATGACATAGTCTACTATGTATGTATGTATATAAGCGTGGTTATGTGGTTTGAAATTTTATGGCCCTGCTTTCCTATCCCATTGTTTTATTGTCTGGGGATTTATATTTATATGCTTCCGCATGCGTATTAAAAATGAAAGGGTCGGCGATGCGTCCTAGGACGTCGCTATTAATCGGCCAAGGTGAGGGATGGGCACGTGCTCGGAGGATCGAGGCGTGACACATTCAACTATCATCGTGATTAGAAATATTTTTGCTTCTTTCGACTAAATCTTTTTTTTTTCTAAAATGAGTCGATAAAACCTATTGTCTCCTAATAAAAGGAAATCAGCATTAGTTGACAAAAGAGAAATAGTTTGATGTCCAAATATCATAAAAATTCTGTAAGTTTTTACTTTTTTATCTAGATAAGTGTATTGAAAATTCTAAAACTTGTCACAAAAGTATAATTGAGTTCTAAAACTTTCAAAAGGTGCAATCAAGTCCTGAAATTTGTCACGAAAATCCAATTGAGTCCTCAATTCAAAAATGCAATTGAGTCCTAAAACTTGTCTAATTATTTCAATCAAGTCTTCCATTAACACATTTTGAATGTTTTAGGACACGATTGTACTTTTGTAATAAGTTTTAAGGTTTAATTGCACTTTGGTGACAAGTTTTAAGACTTAATTGCACTTTTTGACAATTTTAAAACTCAATCGCACTTTCACGATAAGTTTTAGAACTTCTAATGCACTTATCCCCTTTTTATCTATTGAAAAATAAGGCAAAATTATCTAAAGAGTCCTGAACCTATTGTACAATGCTATTTCAATATTAAATTTTTCAGTTTAACTAATTTAGTCATAAACCTTTGATGACTTTTTTAATATAATCCTCTAGGTCAATATGGGTCGGAAATCGCTAAGGTGGACGTTAATTGTCCTATGTTTGTAATTTTTTAAAAATATCTTATCTTTTTATTTTATTTTTTCAATTTTGCGCAAGCCATTCAAGGCCCCATCGGCCTCCACTCCACTAGCCCTTTCCGGAATATGGACAATGGAAAAACAAAGAAAAGAAAGGAATAGAAAAATCAAAAATTTAAAAAAATTGTAAAAATCTTCCATGTTGACGCTACTATGTAAGATGGCCAGTACTAACTAGAGGGTCACATTAACTGTTGCTGGCAAAAATTAGCCATATAGACTACATTGAAAAATCGTCAAAATATTTAGAGCTGAATTGATAAAACTAAATGTTTATAACAATATTGGCCATTAAATAGGTTTAGAACTTACGAAGAATTATCACTCAAAAACTGTTTCTAGTATTGTAGCACAATTTTGTGAAGACCATTAAATTGATTCATTTCATGTTATAAATTTTGTTCGTTAGTCAGCATATCGTTATGTCCACCATTGAAATGCTTTGGGTTAATGCCACAAAAAACCCAAAACCGATACATTTGTGATAAATTTACTCTAAACTAATTTTTTGACCACAAAAAATCGAAACTTGTGTACCCGTGACAAATTTACTCTCCGTTAATTTCTGTTAAATTTTATCCACAAATTGCTACGTTAGATGACACGCGACAGTTGACAGGTATACTAGTTTTGAGTTTTATCCTTGGTTGTCATAAGTGTACTGATTTGTGATTTTTTATGATATTAATTCAATTAAATGGAAACTAACAGAGGGTAAATTTGTCATAAATGTACCAGTTTGAGATTTTTTATGGTCAAATAATTAGCTTAGGGTAACTTTGTCATGGATGTGCTAGTTTGAAATTTTTTTATGCTAAAAAAATTAGTATTTGGTAAATTTATCACAAATATATTAGTTTGGAGTTTTCGTGGTATAAACCTAAATGCTTATTTAGCAATTTTTCACAATGAGATATATATTTATATATAATAACTATTAATTTTAAATTGAAAAAAGTCACAAGAAATCCCAAAATATATCCACAATGACATATTTAGACCGAATTTTTCTTTGTGACATAAAAAAATCCCAAACCATAACATATTTACTCTAAACTTTTTCTTGTGACATCAAAACCCTTAATTTACACCCGCATGCCATATTTACTTTTTGGCAAGGTTCAATTAGATGATTTTCTAGACAAAATGATATCATTGCTATTTCACTTAAAGCCATGTCAATGTCAAATTCTATTAGATGATTATTTGTCTTTTATCATCCATATAGGCAGATTTTTAACAGTACTCATTAATGGAACCTCAATAAAAGCGACAAGCTGTTTGCTATCAATCTTGCTATCAATCGCAAATATCACAAAATCCTGTGTAGAGGGAGACACACTGTCATGCCCCAATCCTCTGAGCACATGCCCATCCCTCCTTGGTCGATTAAATTGCGACGTCCCAGAACGCATCGCCGACCCATTCATTTTTAATATGCAAGCAGAAGCAGATAAATAATCCCCAAACAACAATTCAATGGGATAGGAAAGTAGGGCTGAATTTTCAAACCAAAACAAACCTTTTATAAACAACCAGGTTCATTTACAAGACCAGACTATTTACAAAAAGGTCGGCTCATTCCAAAAGGAACTGTCCTATGACCTACTAGTCAGACCCATTCGCTGATTCTGGTTTATCCACTTTTTCAAACTCCGGGACTTCCGGTCCTCCACCAACATCATCTAAAGACCCGAAAATGGTTATACAATAACGAGTGAGACAACGTCTCAGCAAGTTCTACCCCACTAAGACCCGATTAGGAAGCCAATACGCCCTAAGGGCTGCCTAAGCACAATACGGGTCAGAGAATTTACCTTGGCCTCAGTTCCATCTTGCAAATCAATATCATTTACAGATGCCTCATATCACATCAACCAATCAATTCATAACATCAGATCATTCAATCATTGAATCGCATTAAATCCACACTTAGATCGAATCATCGATCAATCGACCTAGTCGATTACATGTCACCACGACCTTCTCTTGGTTGGCCCATTCAATACTATCTATAAGTCCACCCATAATAGGACTGCTCACTCTAAGCTGATAAATAGATAATATAGCTCTCGCTAAGCTGGTAGATAGTATACTGCTCTCGCTAAGCTGACATATCAAACCCTTGAGTTGATATAGCACACTAATAATGCTCTCTCTCTCTAAGCTGATAATATTGCTCTCGCTAAGCTGATAATATTAAGGTATACTGCTCTCACTAAGCTGATATATCGAGGCTCTCAGGCTGATATAGTATACCGATATACTGCTCTCACTAAGTTGACATATCACCCGCAAGCTGATATAGTACACCCCCGATGCTCACTCTAAGCTGATAAAGTGTACTGTTCGCGCTAAGCTGATATATTAGAGCCCGTAGGTTGATATAGTACACCAGTATACTGCTCTCGCTAAGCTGACATATTAGAGCCCGCAAGATGATATAGTATACTATCCAGACCATACAATCAATCCATCATTTTTATCATACCCAATAAAAATAGTCGTGTGTGGGTACACGGTCGGCCTTAGCTAAAATATCATAATTTCACTTTTTGAACATCCCACTAGTTTCAACAGCCCATAACATATTTTTGGCGTTGTAAACCGACGCTCGGTAATTTTTCCATTAATTACCAAAATTAATTAATTTAGGAATAAAATCCTAAAATCACAATTAATTTAATTCAGCACAATTTAACGCTCAAATAAATAAACAGACCGCACCATAATAATCAGCATAAAACTTTGGTCGTCGGCTATCCTAGCCTAATTTTCGGAAAATAAATAATTAATTAAATTATCATGGAAAATATTAAATAATAGCAATAAATCCAACTTAGGCCCGTAATGCCTAATTGGACATCGAAACGGACCTAGAAAAATTCTAAGGTTTATTCAATAATTAATAACGTGAGTCTACTCGCTAATGTCACTAATAATTTGCCTAACATGCATCGATAATGCACTAATTTAATTGCTCTACTCTAATATATCCACCTAATCACACTTAATTAAATCTAAACCCCTAAGCATCATTAACCAACTAAGTAGGGATTAGTAAGTAAAACTCATTAGTGCAAAGCAAAGACCGGATCACCGCGACGATGGCGAGGCGGCGGCCGAAATCCGAATTTTCAGCGGCGTCGACGGACACTTGGACCGGGCCCGAAGGCCTCGCAAGCCCACAGCAAATGCTGGGCTTGGCTTCAGGCTTGGGCTGCTTCGCGGGCCTCAAGACTAGGCTGATCTCGTTTGGGCTTCAAATTGCTGGGCTAGGCTTCAAGTGAGCTGGAATTGGGCTGAGGATGGGCTTCAAAGCTGGACCGAAGCTTGTAGATTTGGGCCGCTGAAAATTGAACTGGGCTTGTAGTGGCTGGGACGTGAAACTCGCTGGGTTGCCGCTGGGCTTCGTGATGGGCCGAAGACAAACTGGATTTCGGTGGGCTTCACACGGCAAGATGGAGGTAGCGAGCTGGGCAGACTGAGGCACCAACGGAGGAGAATTCACTGACTTCGTGCGAGGCAATGGAGAGGTGAACGAGGGCAGCTACTTCGGGTTGAGGAGAACAAGAAACGTGGACGTGGGGGCTGGTTGCAGGCGTGCGAAGGAGCTGCGGGTCAATGAAACCAGCGCCTGGTGTGGGATATTGACCGAACAAAACCACTCCACGTGTCGTTGGACTTGGGTAGAGATTGAAGGTCAGTGGAGCTTCAAACGTGAAGTTGGCAGCGGATGCAGGGAAATGAAAGCTTCGTGGATGGCAGAGGGACGTGAAGTCTAACCAAGCCAAGAGAAGACACGGGGAAGTGAGAAATGAAATTGGAGGGAAGTTCGGTGGATGGCTGTCTCGAAGAAAACAGGGAAGAAATGAAAGAAAAACCTAAGTTAATTGAGAGGGGATTTGGGATGCACGAAGATGGAGAGGGAGGCCGAGCTTGCGGAGGAAGCCGTGGATGAGGGGGAAAAAGTCAAGCAATAATTCAATTTTAATCATGAATTGGTTCCCCCAAAGGCTCACAAGATTATCTTCTTTGTCTCCATTTCTTTCTTGAAAGATAATCCACAATTAATCAAATTTTGAAGCCAATTTTGCTGCCCCAAAATCCAGCTCCGAATTTCTTAAATTTCCAGTCCAATTTCTTCACGAAATTTCCCAAATCGACGTCCAATTTTGATGAAGAAAAATCCCGTACAATTTTCTGCAAGTCCCCAACATCCAAAGGCTCGGCTTGGAAATCCAAATTTCCTTTAATTTAGCCCATTCGAATTTCCGTTATTTTTCCGCAACGTCCGAAACGATTTTCCATAAAAATCCCGAAATCTCTAAAAATTCTTCGAATGATGAGTTGACGTTCCTAAAATAGATCGTGACATGATAGAACTTTCAATTTCTGAAATCGAATTCAGATTCGTAGTTAATTTCAATCAGATGCGGTTTTAGCGTGATCTAGCCTACCAGGTAGCTTTTAGAAGTTTTTGTTGCAATTGACCTGTGGTCGATTTTCTTTGAGCCACACATACCTCTTCGACAAATTGCCGACTCTCGGTGGTCGTGAAAATCTCGAGATTTCAAATACAGACACAGAGTACCCAAAATAACAGAAAATCGATTTAGTGCTGATCGACGAGAATTTTGCAATCAGGTGGAATCACCCACACTTTGATCACACATCTCAGTCGAATCGACCTATTTCCGATCTTTGATCGATTTTGACAATGCCGTAATGACCTTTATAGACTAGCACGGTCGAGCGATCGATTTCTGGTCAAATTCTCAAGTCTATTGCATTAAAATCCTTAATGGCTTCACTTGATAAGTCAGTTATCGCTTGAGTGGCCATCTCAGAGAAAATCACTATAGTCGTGTCGATGAAATGCCCAACTTATCCAATCGAAATCAAAACTTGAAATTCGGGATGTCACACACCCCCTAAATATGGCAAAAATAATTCCCCCCCCCCCCCAAATTCAGTCGCCCCTAATTGACAAGGCGCCGCTAATGCAAAATCAATATAAGTTTGGTTAGGGTGGCTTGGATTTATAGGGACAAGTCTAAGTAGACCACACCAAACTCGCTATCCATTTATAGTTGTCCTCCAACGCCTACAAATAGAAAATTGGCTTTTGACATGACCTTATGACGGTTATTGTACATTAAGACCGAGCAATCATAATAAATACACATAGTCATTGCCCATGAATGAGTTTCAATTGAATCTTAACAAAGGGGCCCTATACTTAAGTTGCAATCTTAATGGGACGGATCTAGAACTACCATTATTGTCAATTTAGTGAAATTACATCTACAAATGACAAAGTGAGATTCTATCCCCTCTTCTCGCTTCCATCCATAGTAGCCTGTTAGAGATTCGACAAACATACTTTTTTCAGAATTCGAACCTTTTTCAGAACTGTCAAAATCACTTCTTTCTACACTTGAAGCGTTGCCAAATTTTCGTTCACAAAACCCACGTTCACGATCCTTCTAATATATCCCAGAAATCTTCTTCAACCTCACTCTGTTTGCGAATAACCATCCTCTCTAATGGCACCCAACGTTGCATTGAGAGTGCTAGTATGAACACCTAGAGGGGGGTGAATAGGTGTAAAAACAAATTCTTCATTCCTTAATTACTTAATTCAGATCAAGGATATAATCAAACAGATTAAGATACGAAATAAGTAAAGAGATAAGGAAAGAGAATTAAAACACAGAGTTTATAGTGGTTCGGCTTAAACCAAGCCTACGTCCACTCTCCCACGCTGACAGCCCACTGGCTGGATTTCACTAAGAATCAAAAGAGATATTACAATCTCACGTCCTCAATTCCGCAGTGTAGAGACTCTACTACACTTCCTCGAGGTGTAAGGAGCTTCAGACTTTGGAATTTCTCTATCTCGCACACACTCGAATAACTAGAGCGTCTTCCTTTTATACTCCTCCATGCCTACATAACCGTTGGCACCTTCCAAAGGAGTTCTTCCAATCTACCCATTGGACATAATCAATTAGGGAGATCTCGCGTTATTTAAGGAATATGAAGATAGCCTACCAATCATGTTCGCCCATACAATCAGGATCTAGGTTTCCATAAGTAGAACCTTCCAAGTATACTTCGCCAATCAACGGATCTGTCTTACTCGATTTACTTGTCATACGAATAATAGATCTTTATATGCTTTCTCCAAGCATGAGATAATCTTCGACCAATCGAATCAAATCCTTAAGGATAACCTCGTATTTGGATAAGACTTCTTCGACGGTCTAAAAACAGTCAACGAGGGAAGACTTTTAATCTTTGAGTCTGGTGATCTTCAGTCTAGAAGTCTTCAGACTTTGATAGAAGAGTCTGGAAATCTTCAGACTATGAAACGTTTTGTTAACTTCAAAATACAGAAGGAATATTTCTCCAACAATCTCCCCCTTTTTGATGATGACAAAACTTTCTTGCAGATTTAGACACTTTGACCTGCAAAACAACACTCAAGCAAACCAACATTTTCTTGTACAAATATTATTAAAGATTAGAAAAAGATAGTAGCGAATCTGTGAATCTACAATCACAGAAAACATGTTAGTCCTGAAAACACAACTATCTTTAGCATAATCAGTAATAGCTTAAGTTACTTAGCAAGCCTCAGAAGTCCAAACCAGTCCAAAAACAAAATCACACCAAACAAATATAAAGTCCAAACCAAACAAAGATAACGTCAAACATAAATCTGCATAAACTTCTCCCCCTTTTTGTCAACAGCAAAAAGTGGAGATCGAACAAAAAGAAATGGTTGAAAAAGATCATGAGTTAAGGTTGCTTGGGCAAGCGAACAAGCTCGTATTCTCCCATTGAGTGCACTGTCTTTTCAAGCTTGTCAAAACTTTGCTTCAACGCCTGAAATTCTTCACCCTGCACGTTAGACTGAACTTGATTCTTCAGGGTATTTAACTGTTCATGAAGAGATACTGAAGTAGCCTTAACAGCGTTCTTGAGATCCAGCATCTCAAAACTCATAGCATATTGCTGATTCCGCACATCTAATAAAATTTCCAGCAGTCTTGAAAAGTCTGCTGTTTGAGTAGTTGTATCACATGGACCAGTAGAGTGAAACTCGAGGAATTTGAGAAATGATGAAGCCTCAGTGGATGGTCCACCATGACTATCTTCTGGATAATGTGAGGTATACACTTCTTCTGGGTCTGCTGCAGAACGACTTACATCACTAGCAAATAGGGGTGAAGAAGTACCTTTTTGTCCATCAGCTCCCCCTGTTTTGATGCCCTCAGGTGGAGTAGGTAAAGCTTCCTTAGCCTCAGAGTGATGCGCTCCAACAGATTCTTCTCCTCTTATCTCAGAATGACTAGACAGAGAGATAGCCAAGGTTGGCTCGAAAGAGTCTTCTGCACCCTGATCTCCTTCTCTCTTTTCTTCTTCTACTTCTTCTTCAGCTTCTTCCACTTCTTCTTCTGCTTCCTCCTCTTCTTCTTCCTCTTCCTCTTCCTCCTCTACTTTTGCTTCTTCTTCTCTTCTTTCCTCTGTTTCCCTCTGTTCTTCTTCTTTCTCCGATTCTTCTCTCTCTCTTCCTTCTTCTGAATCTTCTCTTCCGCTCACGAAAGCTAACAAAAGTCTTTAAATTTCTCAAGGCAGATACAGTAAGCTCATCCTCATCTTCTTCATCTTCCAAAATGAGAGCTCTTTTCTTCTTTACATGAGCAACCATGGGCTCCTTGCCTTTTCTTTTAGCCGCAGCAGAGTCTCGCTTTGCCTTGAGAGGAGATTTCTCCTTCATACGCTCCAGCACTTTGTTCAGCTTCTTTAAGCGCATCTTTGTCACCATTTTAAAACCAATTACCATGGGAGTAATGACTTTCAAGCTTAATGGTGCAGAGATGTGAATTTTGAAGTGCCTAAAGAGTCTTGTGATAAGAGCAGAGTAAGGAAGCTGTCCCTTATCCTTCGTCACAGTTCGATACATGTGGAACAGTATGGTGTGAGGCAGAGAGAACTTAAAACCAGTATTGATTGCACACATCAATTTGGCTTCAGATTGAGAAACATCGGTCTTGGATGTCGATTTAGGACGAATGCAATTAATCACAATTTTGTGCAGCAAAATATTAGAGGCACTCATCCTTGAATAAGAAAGTTTTCCTTCAACATCCCTCTCTCTCACCAAAGACAGAATAGCATGAGCAATGGACACACTAATCGGCTGGAAACTCGTTCTTTCCACCCCGATTATGTCAGCCAAGATGTCTGTGTTCACCAAAAATTCCCTATCCTTCATAGTGAAGAAAAAACTTTGTGCATCCAAGAAAGATAGATTCGAAAAAAAGTAAGCAGTAAGCTTTGGAAATGCAGCATGGATTCAGAACAGAACTTTTCCAATTGCAATAAAGCAAACTTTTCCCTCAAATTAACTTTTATCGAATCCAGGAAATCGAAGTCAACAGTCCTAGGGTTCATCACCCCTCTCTTCAAAAGACTTGCATAAACCTTTTTATGATTCTTGGATCTAAAAAGGTTCGAACCATCAGTAATGTTAGCGGCCACCCCAGATCTAGGTTGAAAGTGAGAATACAACCTTTCATCATCATCTAGAGTTTGCGGTTGATTCACAGTGCCATATTGTGGGTCACTTGGAATATTCGCAAACGCTTTCTTAGCCAATCCTTTCTCCACAACTCCTAGCCTCTCCAACTCTCTCAAAAACAAGGTTTCATTCTTGAATCCTCTATCTTTTAAGAACTCATCAATTAAAGACAATGGCGTTCCTCCGTTCTTCAAATTTGAGTAGAGTTTGAAAGCATTCTTTGGAGTTAGAGTTCTTACAGGTTCAACCTCTTCTATGACTTCATCGGCTGGTTGATTCGAGGAAGGTTGACGCTGCTGAGAAGGTTGTTGCTGACTTGGACGCATTGGAGGAGAATCTTCTTCGTCGGTTAAGTCAAAGTGGGTAGGACCCTCAGGCATGCACGTGGTCCCCTGCTTGCAATCCTTGATGACTTTCTTGAAGACATTGACACTCCAATGGAGAGAATCATCAACTTGTTCGAGAAAAGTGAAAACTTTCGAACGAATCGAGAGTGAAAGTGAAAGAAAATAGGAATTTTGTATTCTAGGGTTTCAGAGTAAAAGTGAAGAAGACGAAACTCAGCGGTATATAAAGTAAGTGAAGCGAGGTAAACGAAGCGTCATAAAAGGAAATAAAAAAGATGTATTTTCAAAAACAATAACTTCCCTTTTTGAAAATAACTAAATTATTTTAAAAAAATCAATAACTGCCTTTTTGAAGTTATGAATAAATTAAGAAAGACAATTCCAATCGACTAACGGTCAATAGATAATTGTACCTTTTCAATTTAAACTTAGAAACAACTTACAGTCGTGGCTTGAGGTCTTCTGAGTTTGATCATTTAAAGACTTCTATCCTTGAGTCTTGAGAGTATCCAGACTTTGCTGAGTAAGAGATATGATATTAAGTCTGGTACGAATAGACTCAAATAGATTTTTCTCTAGAGGTTTTGTAAATATGTCCACCAGTTGATTCTTAGAGTCAATGAACTAGATCATTACTTCTCCATTCCGAACATGATCTCTAATAAAATGATGTCGAATCTCTATATGTTTTGCTCTTGAATGAAGAATAGGGTTCTTGGTAAGATTAATCGCGCTGGTGTTGTCACATTTGATCTCGGTGCAAGAATCTTTGACTCCAAAGTCTCTCAGTTGTTGTTTTATCCATAAAATTTGTGAACAGCAACTTCCAAGAGCCACATATTCTGCTTCTGCTGTTGAAAGGGCTACCGTATTTTGCTTCCTTGAAAACCAAGATACTGTCCTATTACTGAGTAATTGACAAGTACCGGAAGTACTCTTCCTTTCAACTCTGCAACCTGCTAGATCTGCGTCTGAATATCCAAGGAGGGTAAAGTCTCATTCTTTGGGATACCATAGACGTAACTTTGAATTTGTTGCAACATATTTGATGATGCGTTTCGCAGCACTTAGATGAGATTCTTTTGGATCTAATTGAAATCTGGCATAAATACAAACACTAAACAGAATGTCAGGTCTAGAAGCGGGAAGATAAAGAAGTGAACCGATAATACTCCTGTAAAGTTTCTAGTCAACTTTCTTTCCTCCTTCATCTTTATCCAGCTTTAAAGAACTAGACATAGGAATTTCAACCTTTTTGCAATTATCTAAACCAAACTTTTTAACAAGTTCTTTTGCATATTTTTCTTGGTGAATGAAAATTCATTCCTTCAATTGCTTTACTTGTAATCCAAGAAAGAAAGATAATTCACCCATCATGCTCATCTCAAATTCATCGTGCGTAGACTTCCCTTTTGATAAACAGAGTTGTATCCACTTTACCTTTGGCAAAACCATTTTGAGTTAAGAAATTACTTAACATGTCGTACCAAACTCGAGGTGCTTGCTTTAAACCATATAGAGCCTTTTTTAGTCTGAATACTGAATCTGGCTTCTTTGGGTCTTCGAAATCGGGAGGTTGTTCCACATAGACTTCTTCTTGAATAAATCCATTCAGGAATGCACTTTTGACGTCTATTTGGAATAACCTGAAATTCTTATAACAAGCAAAAGTAAGTAATAATCTAATTGCTTCTAACCTTGCTACTGCTGCGTAAGTCTCATCATAGTCTATCCCTTCTTCTTGCGTATATCCTTTGGCCAAGAGTCTTGCTTTGTTCCTTACAACTTTTCCTTTTTCGTCCATTTTGTTCCTGAAAACCCATTTTGCTCCAATAACATATTTTCCTTTTGGTTTAGGAGTTAATTCCCAAACATCGTTAACACTGAACTGTCTGAGCTCTTCTTGCATAGCTTCAATCCAGCTTTAATAAGATAAATCTTCTTCTATGCTTTTGGGTTCTATTTCAGAAATAAAAGCCACATCACTAGACTCTTCATGCCTTTTGGATCTTGTACGAATTCCTTCATCAATGTTACCAATGATGAGTTCTTTAGGATGACTAGACTTGTGCTTCCGGTTGCTGGTTGGTCTGACAGATTGTTGATCTTCTTCTTCAGTTGATTCTTCAGCAATCGTTTGTTGGTCTCCTTCTATGGTCTGAGCTGTTTCAGGGGATGTAGACTTTGTCGAGTCTGGAGTAGATTCAGATTCTTCAAGTTGAGTCTGGACTGATTGATTTTGCATAGAATCTTGAAATTTGACATTCATTGATTCTTCCACAGATTGAGTTTTCTTGTTGTATACTCTGTATGCTTTGCTGGAAGTTGAATATCCAAGGAAGATTCCTTCGTCTGACTTTTCTTCAAACTTACCAATTCGATCATTTGCATTTTTCAGAATAAAACATTTGCAACCAAACACATGAAAGTAAGAAACAATTGGCTTTTTTCCTTTGAATAACTCATAGGGAGTTTTCTCCAAAATTGGCCTTAAGACAACTCTGTTAATAATATAACAAGCTGTAGAAACAACTTCAGCCCAAAAACGAGAAGAAATATTGCTTTCAATTAAAAGAGTTCTAGCCATTTCTTGCAAAGATCTATTCTTCCTTTCCAAAACTCCATTTTGTTCAGGAGTGTAAGGAGAAGAGAACGTATGCTGAAAACCAGATTCTTCACAAAATAAGGTAAAGTCTTGATTTTCAAACTCACCTCCATGGTCTGTCCGAATGCTTGAAATAGCATACCCTTTCTCATTCTGAATTTTCTTGGTAAACTTTGAAAAGTAGGAGAAAGTTTCAGACTTACTTGCCAAAAAGTAAACCCAAGTAAATCGTGAATAATCATCCACTATTACTAGGCAATATTTCTTTCCACCAATACTTTGAGTTCTCGTTGATCCAAATAGATCCATACGCAGGAGCTGCAGTACACGATTAGTGGAAACTTGATTTATTGGTTTAAAGGAATTTCTCACCTGTTTTCCCAGTACACAAGGTGTGCATAAGTCAGATTTTTGATACTTCAGGTTGGGAAGTCCACGAACAAGCTTCTTTGAAGAGATTTTGGCAATTTGCTTCATGTTGATATGACCAAGCTTTCGATGCCAGAAATTTGCTTCATCTTGGATTGAGATTAGACATTGAAATCTTTCTGGATTGATATCCAAAAGATAGATATTCCCATGTTTTCGCCCAGTAAAGGACTGTGAAAGATCTTTACTAGTGCCTGAACAAATTCCTTCTTGAAAATTGATCTTGAATCCAGTGTCGCACAATTGGCTAATGCTGAGCAAGTTGTAGTTAAGTCCTTCCACTAAGGAGACGTTGTTGATTATGAGACTTCCAATTTTTACAGTTTCACATCCAACAATTCTTCATTTGCTGTTTCTGCCAAAAGAAACTTTTCCACCTGTTACTTGTGTAAGTTTGATGAAACAATTTGAATCTCCAGTCATATGTCTTGAGCAGCCACAATCCAAATACCATTTGATCTTTTTCTTGATAGTGACCTGCAATTAAAAAGGAAACTCATGCTTTCTTTGGTACCCACACTTTCTTGGGTCCAGTAGAGTTAGTGCAATAAACAGTCTTTGCCCAATCCTTCTTAACAGGCTTCCAAACCATGGGACATTCTTTCTCAAAATGTTCTGAACTATTACACTTAGAACATCTAAGAGCACTTCGGCCAACAGGTTTTACAAAGACTTTTTGAAAATGATTCTTGTAAAAGGTTTTTGTAGGTCTTTGTTTGATTCTTTCCTTTACTTTTGGAAAATCAATTAAAGCAATGGTTTCAGGGGTCATTCCCAATCCTGATTTGTTAAAGTAAGGTCTTTGCACTGAAAGAATCTTTTCTAATTTCTCAGATCCCATAGAAAACCTTTTTGAAATGCTTGAAATATCATTTTTCAAAAGTGTGTTTTCTTTTGAAAGAGAATCTGCATTTTCTTTTAAAGTAACGAAACTTTTATCCAGTTTTTCAAACTTTTCTTTCCTTAAAATTTCCTGTTGCTTCAGTGTAATGTTTTCCCTTTTCAGTTCGGAAATCCTCTTAAGAGAGACTTCGAGACTAAGACACAATTCATCAATGTACTTTGAGACTTTAATAGGTATCTTTGAATTACTTACCTCGATTTCACTATTCGAATCTGAGTCTGTATCAATTTCAGAGTCTGAGTCTGATTCTGATTTTGCCATTAAACAAATATTTGCATAATCATCATCACTTTCTTCGCATTCAGTATCACTCCAAGTTTCTGCTTTAAGTGCCTTTCTATATTTCTCAGCTTTTCCTCTCTTTTTCTTCAGCAAGGGACAGTTGGGTCTGATGTGTCCATTTTTCTTGCATTCAAAACAAGTCACATCTTTATTTGAATCATCATTCTCAGCTGGTTTGTTTTGAAATCTTTGAGAGCTTTGTTTCTTCCAGTTGAATCTTCTTCCTTTTTTATTCAGTTTCCTGAATCTTCTTATCATGAGAGCAAGTTCTTCATCATCCATATCATCTTCGGAGTCTGTAACATCAAAATCTTCGTTAGATTTTAAAGCAATAGACTTCTTACCTTTTGGATCTTCTTCTTCATTGATTTGCTCTACTTCATAGGACTGAAGTGTTCCAACCAATTCATCAACGGAGAGTGGTATGATCCTTTGTGTTTCCCTTATTGAAGTCTTTATGTGATTCCACACTTTGGAAAGTCCACGCGGCAATTTGTTAACCTTCATAGGTCCTGAGATTGGTTGACCTTGATATTCAAGACCATTTACAATTTCTGTAAAACGGCTAAACATGTTAGTAATAGATTCTGCTGGCTTCATTTTGAAAACTTCATATTGACCGAGCAAAATATTGATTCTGGTTTCTTTTACTCGATCTGTTCCTTCATAAGTAATATGCAGTCTATCCTAGACTTCTTTAGCTGTTTCACAGGAAGGTATTCTGTTATATTCAGTAGGAGATAATGCACAATATAATGAGTAAATTGCTTTTGCATCAAGAGCTTGTCTCTTGGTTATCTCTTCTTGAGTCATGTTGCTAGCCTCTACAACTTCTTTCCCTCTTTCTGAGATTGTAGCTTTAGGAGTGATTCCTTTTGTCTACCACATCCCATTCCAGAGGATCTTTCGATCTTAGGAATGCCTTCATCTTGTTTTTCCATATGTTGTATTCCTTTCCATCGAAATAAGGCAGTCTTGTGTTGCTTTGACCTTCAACCAACCCTGGAGCCAACATACTAGCCATGGATCTTTAACTCTGAAGTAAAAACACTTCAAATAAATGAGTACACAAGCTCTGATACCAATTGAGAGTACTAGTATGAACACCTAGAGGGGGTGAATAGGTGTAAAAACAAATTCTTCATTCTTTAATTACTTAATTCAGATCAAGGATATAATCAAACAGATTAAGATACGAAATAAGTAAAGAGATAAGAAAAGAGAATTAAAACACAGAGCTTATAGTGGTTCGGCTTAGACAAAGCCTACGTCCACTCTCCCACGCTGACAGCCTACCGGCTGGATTTCACTAAGAATCAAAAGAGATGTTACAATCTCACGTCCTCAATTTCACAGTGCAGAGACTCTACTACACTTCCTCGAGGTCTCACAAAATTCTCTCTTTTGAGTACAGTTGTATGCTCAACAAATGAATTAGCAAAGAGTAAGGAGCTTTAGACTTTGGAATTTCTCTATCTCGCACACACTCAAATAACTAGAGCGTCTTCCTTTTATACTCCTCTATGCCTACATAACCGTTGGCACCTTCCAAAGGAGTTCTTCCAATCTACCTGTTGGACAGAATCAATTAGGGAGATCTCGCGTTATTTAAGGAATATGAAGATAGCCCACTAATCCTCGCCCATACAATCAGGATCTAGGTTTCCATAAGTAGAACCTTCCAAGTATACTTCGCCAATCAACGGATCTGTCTTACTCGATTTACTTGTCATACGAATAATAGATCTTTATATACTTTCTCCAACCGTGAGATAATCTTCGACCAATCGAATCAAATCCTTAAGGATAACCTCGTATTTGGATAAGACTTCTTTGACGGTCTAGAAACAGTCAACGAGGGCAGACTTTAAATCTTTGAGTCTAGTGATCTTCAGTCTAGAAGTCTTCAGACTTTGATAGAAGAGTCTGGAAATCTTCAGACAAGGAAACGTTTTGTCAACTTCAAAATACAAAAGGAAGATTTCTCCAACAGCAAACACTGTTTCTAAGAGATATATTGGGCTGAGAAGATCATAGAGAAAAACGGCAGTGTTCTCTTCTGCTCCAAGGGGATGAGGAAGCATCGATATCACTGGAATACGAGAGTGAAGAGACGCCTCTCGTTAGACATTCGAGGAACACTCCCCCTTTAAGCGAAAAAAACCTCCCTACTTCTTCACCCAAAACTCCAATTCCAGAACCATCTTCTGTACCTGCTTCAGAAACACCTCCAACTATTCACTCACCAAGGTTTGACAACGCCAGCGTAGTAAGGAACATGCTGAATGCACTCAAGGAGAAAGATGCTACAAAAGAGGGTATTTTGAGTGTAGTCAACGACATCTGCTCAGTTTCTATGAGCGAAATTGAAAATTACTCAAACCCTGCTCCTGAACTAGAAGCTTCTGTGCAGAGTCAACCAGAGAGGGCATATACCTCTCAAAAAGGCAAAGAAAAGATTGCTGAAGAACCATCAAATGTTCCACAAGAACTAGTAGAACCAGAATCAGAAAGTCGTCTAGAGGGTAAGAAAGATGACGAAAGGACGACAACTTTCATCCTCCATCGGTGTTTGCAAAGGTACAATCTCTCAAATCTCGCTGCTTTCGGTCGTCGAAACACAGTGAATTATATGATTTACGACTGGCTAGACGAGTCATACTTCGCAGGATAGTTGATTTCGATTATTTTGAAAACCATAGGCTGTTTATCTCAAAAATATTATGATGATATGAAACTGACCAAACTTTGTTTTCTAAACGAATCAATTGATCCTCAGTCGGTGGCATATTTTTACTCAAACCTCTCATTTCCCTCTCCTAATGAAATGATTTTTATTGTGAAGGAAAATGTTTTTACTTTGAGTGTGGAAGAATTGGCCTTAATTTGCTTCGCTTCGCTTCACACATTTGTTAAATACCGGCTTCCCTTGAGAATGCGTACAAATCTTTGACGGATAACTGCTAGAACCTAAATTTGGTAACTTTGTCTAATTATTCGTTGCATAAAAAAATGAGAAACCGGCAATGATCTCTAACAGAAAATTAATAAATGCATCTACATATTAATTGCATTTTTATGCATTATTAAACTCATATAATTGAATTGGACCTGAGTTAGTGGACTTGTACAGATTGGTTTTGAGCTAAATTATCTGGATTAGCCTGTAAAAAAAAAAATCCGGCCAAGCCCATCGTCCACCCCATTGTGGCCAAAATTTCCATATGCAATGCACATGAGAAAATTTGGAAAGCAAGAAAACATATTTTCGGCCAATATGGATTTAGGAGACAACGAGATTCTAGTGCATTGGAAGATCCAAAAAACAAATAGGGAAGAAACGAAAAAAGTTTGACAGAGAAGGGTCAAAAGAAAAAGAAAAAAAAAAAAAACGTCTCTTGATATGCTCCACGATGTCATGATTCATTCGCCACAATTTATGGGATTTTTATGGACTACATAAAAGAACAGATTCTGCAACTCTAGCAAAAATGTGAAAAACAGGTCCCATTCGCTATCACCTCCCTCGACAACTTCATTGAAATTCTTTATTCGCCTTCGGCGGCCCTCCATTCACTATAAGACAACACCATCACACGGGGAAATGGAGGTCAGAGAAATTGTGACGTGACTGAATCACGTCGTAACTTTGCAATTATATTAGGAGCTATGGAAATCGACAAAGATATAAAACGAAAAATAATAAAATGACACATGACATTTACGTGATTCAATTTGAATGTCGAAATCTGTATCCATGGGAAAGTCGGCAAATATTCTACTAATAAATCGGAGAATAGGATTACAAATGCTAACACACTTGAATGTTTCCTAGTTTTAATATACCCATTGTATTTAACAGCTCAACTCGATGGACTTACTCTATGCACAAACCTTCTGAGCCTCACTTCTCATCACTTGAGCTCTCTCTTTTCTACTCTATTATCTATGTCCTCTACGGTCATCCTTTCGTAGGAGAATGGATGTAGACACAAGACAAATGGCGTCCATCTTCAGAAGCCAATTTATGATGACATTGTAAGTCGTGAAAACAGCACCTAATATCTCCATAACTAGAATCAAGAGCACATATAATTGAGTAAGTAAGATTTGCATACTTGATTTGGAATTAATCTCTATAACTAGATTCAAGAACACATGTAATCGAGTAAAAGAGGTTTGCATACCTGATTTTGAAGTCATATCTATAGCTAGAATAAATAACACCTATTATCAAGCAAAAGAGAGATATAGAACAACGACAATCCAAAGCTCAAATACTTTTTCACCATTGACATTGTATTACTAACTCAATGAGATTGCTCCTTACCTCAGTTTAACAAACCTCCTTATGTAAGGATATTTATATCTCAAGGTTAGAAGAGAGATTTTGGCATTATTTATAATTTTTTTTTATCACAGGGCAAATTCTATTTGGCCTATACTAGCTAACCCCATATTAGGCTAATTAAGAATTATTATATCTCAGCTTATTAGATCAATATCATAAAACAGTAAATCACATTATCAATTAATGTAGCTCATATCAGAAAAACTCTTATAGACATGTGTGAATGGCCATCATTATTTAGTGCATGCATCCACATAAGAAAAATGAGCATAACTTTGACTTCCTCCTTTCCTCTATTTATTAATAAAAGACAAACTTAACCCATGAAAGATGATAAAAGAGGAGAGAACATTGTCGCCTTCAAGACAAGCCTTAAAGCAGCGAGGACGCCCACCAATTTCTATGAAGAAAATATTAGGTGTTCGGGACCGCCAAGTCACCGTGCGCCCGCCCAATGAAGAGGTGACACATGGCTCCATGTGGAGACGGGCCCACCATTATTTTCAGTTAAATTTTTGCACCCCTTCCCTATCTTCATTAAATGCTTCGTTCTTCTGCCGAGCTCACCATCACTTTTCAGAGAAGGTTTTGCGTCCCCCATCTCTCTCTTCATTAAATGCTTCTTCTCCCACTCGCACGAAGAAGCACCCCTTCCCCTCACTTTTAAAATTCTCTCTCTCTCTCTGTTCTGCATATTTTTCTCCATCAAAGCTGCATAATGCCCGCCCTCTCTCTTTTTAAAATTCTCTCTCTCTGTTCTGCATATTTTTCTCCATCAAAGCTACACAACGCCCGCCCTCTCTCTTTTTCAAAAATCTCTCTCTCCCAAAAGCCCGCCAGTCACCCTGAGCTCCGCCACCTCCGCCGTCGCCGCCAAGAGCCACTCATTCCCTCTCTCTCGCTCCTAAGAGCCTCGCCGGTCGTAGCTAGGTCCTGAGCTCTGATCGTCTCTGCCTCTGCCTCTTTGTTGCGGTCGCCTTGCAGTCCTAACTCCAGCTGCTCGGTTTCATGTGGAGGAGTAGAGAGCGCGGACGGTGATGATTTGGTCGTCCTTGGTATGGAAGTGAGTTGCGACGACACCGCAGTTGTCATTTTGAACGATCTCTCTCGCTCCTAAGAGCCATGCCGGTCATAGCTGTCGAGTCTTGACCTCGACCTCTGACCGCCTCCGCATCTCGATCGTGGTCGCCTCCGGTCCTAACTCAAGCCCCTCCGTTTCGTGTGGAAGAATGGGTTTGAAAAATCCTCTCGTGCTATTCCAAAAGACAGCATGTCCCTGCAGCTGAGGAGCTGTGCCTCCTCTTCTCCGCCCTTTACCCAGCACAATGACCACTCCCCCCCCCCTTCCCAGCCAATGAGCAGCAAAACCCCAACCCGACAAGCTCTTCTTAGAGGAGGACGAGAACTGGCTCCTCAAGTCCCTCTCCAAGCTCACCAACCCCTCATTGTCCCCCACCTCGGACCCTCCGAAACTCGACCAAAGATCTGGTGGCTCCGGCACAAGTACCACAGGTAGGCGCGGACCAAAAAGCAAAGCTCGCCCGAGACTTGTGGGGCAAGAAGCTGAGCTCGAGGGAGGCGAGAAAAGGCAAGGGGTAAAAGCAACAAGCGAATTTGGAGGAAGAGAGGGAGAAAGACGACGGCGAGATTCTGGGCGACAAGGAGAACGGAGGGGGGTCGTCGCTGTTGTCATGCAAGATTTGATGTATCTACTCGAGTCTATGCTGATCGCATGTTGAGAGGATTTCATTACAATTTTTGAGGCAACAAAGACGTTGGGTGCATAAAAAGAAACTACCAAAGCGATGAAACATGACTACTCGCCAAAAGCTGAGTGTGTCACGCCCCGAACCCCGAGTACGCGAACATCCCTCAACGGTCGATTAAAAATGCGACATCCCAGGACGCATCGCCGACCCAATCTCTTTATTCTTCGAATGTACGCATGCGGAAGCGACTAAATTAAACACCTAGTCAATCAACAATAATAGGGATAGTGAAACACAACAACGATTTATTTAACGACTGGTTAACCCAGGGAGTTTAATATATACAAGCCTACCACAAAACGAAACTCCTATGTGACCTACAAACAAAAAGGGTCAAAGGGTCAAGGTTAACTTCTAGCTATACAAGCTCCAAACACCCGTCCTAGTATCTAGGCGCAAAGTCGTGCATGTGGTCAGGCGAGCACGGCTCCCCGGGCCCCTTCGGCTCGGAATCTGGATTCACAACGACACCGTCAGGGATGTCGATATCCATGGGGTCACAATCTTGCCCTCCCACATTTCCAACGGGTGGTCCATCAGAACCGTGAAGTGGACCAATCCGATCATCGTTCGCCTCCCTAATGAACCATGCCTTGAAATTGTGGGGCACCACATGTACAAAGCCCTCATCTACCCACACTGTCGTAACCACTAGCTCGCGAAATCGGCCGGTCCCATGGATAGGATGTAGAGTGGTCTTTATGTCCATGTCCCAAGGGACCCAAAATACACAGGGCGGCACTCCATACTACGGACCTGAAAATGTTTGACAACGACGGGGTGAGATAAAATCTCAGCGAGTTAAATCCCTAAGCCTCGATTAGGACGCGAATTCGCATCGAAGGCAGCCTAAGCACACACCACACATAAACTTACCTTGCCTCGGCACATCCCTACATATTAGCATGTCTCACACAGCAATAATAGTGTAACGTGCATAAATAATGATCAGAACACATACTAGAATTTCACGCGCATTGTCAACACACGTGTTCTAATTATTACGACCCCTCGAGCCACGACCAACACAAGTGTCGGCGGTCTTCCGGCATGACCGGGCATCGTCCCACCCCGTCAAGCATGGCATTGTCTAGGACTTCCACCTAAACGACATTCTATAAAGGAGCTTCGGTTCGGCCTCAACCGCGACTTGGCATCCGGACCCCCGTCAAGCATCCGATGAAATCGGGCATCGTCCCCAAACTCCCGTTGGGTGACGGGTTTAATTAAATGACCATTCAAGCACACCATCAATCAAGCCAACTTTTATTGCCATTATTTAGCCAAGAACACAATACTTCACTTTCAAATAATAAACTTGGCAATTTGTTTATATTTAAAAATCCCGGTAAAATATTCGTAAGTGGTCACGTATTCGAAATTAATCCGTTGAACTTAGCACACTTCTATTTTCAAACTCCATCGTTTTATCTAGCACGTAAAATTTGGCGTCCAAACCCAACACCTCACATTTTTCTATTTAATTGCCCTTAAAACCGTCTTTTGTGATAACAATAGATATTTACCATAGAGCAATCAATCACATAATATCGTATGTGCAAACAATCAAAATCACGCACAATCTCATCCAAGAAAACGAGCATAAAATTCTACCTAACGACTAATCTGTCACTAATTACACTAATTGTGATTAATGTAAATAATCCACAATTAATAAGGCTAAACTCAATTAACTAATCTAATAATACTTAATTAGACTAATTGAAATTATTTACACTAATCGTAATTAAATTTAATCTAATCTATCCTTAATCATAATTAAGAATCAACTAGGATTAACTAAGACTAATCACCATTAGCACTAAACTAACCACCCCCTAAATGCAATTAACGCCATAATCCACGATTAGGAAATTAACTCATGGGTTTTCGACGACGGCAGGCTTGTGGCGACGGCGACGCGACGGCGTCGAGAATGTGACACCCGCGGCTTGAACGGAGGCTTGATGGTGGCAGTGGCAGTGGCGGTCCCTCAAGCTCTCAGCCACCTAGGGTGGCTTGGCTCGGTGGTGGCCGCGGGGTGCTCTGGCGGGCAGTGGCTTTACGGCGGTGACGGGGTAGTGTTGGCGGGTGGTGGAGTGGTGGCATGGTGTGGAGTTGCGGGCGGTGGTGGAGCTGCAGTGCTGGGGTGTTGGACGTGAGATGAAGATGATGATGGGTGATGATGGTGCCGGTAGGATGATGGGGTGATGGGTGATGATGGATGGGGGGCTGACGGTAGAGAAAGGAAAAAAAAAGGGAATGGAGGGGAGGGGATGAAGGCGTGAGGGAAAAAAAAAATAAAGGAAGAAGAAGAAGATGGCCGGCTGTCTACAGAAGAAGGAGAAGAAGTAGCGTGGGGGAAGGGAAGAAGAAAGAGGAAGAGAGAAGAAAATAAAGCCAACAAAAGACTCTTAGGAAAATATCTCATCATCACACTTTATCTACTTGCCACAAAAGTCTTCTAAGCCTATCTTTACCCTCTCAATTAACTTTTTAACTCTTAACTTCTCAAAAATAAAGCTTTTGGGGCAGCAAAATCCACTTTGGCCTCTTCATCCGAATTTCACTTCCCTTTTCTTCTTGTCCGAAATTCCTTTTTTTCCGAAAAATTTCGGACTCGCCGAAAATTTGACGAAAGATGAGATGACATCCAATAATTAAATCGTGACACACTCAAAAGTTCGATTTCCAAAACCAAATTAAATTTCATGGTTAAAATCGATTGAACGCGACTTTAGTACGACCTAACCTATCAGGTAGCTTTTAGGGATTTTTGCGTAGTTGACCCGTGGTCAATAATTTTCAATCCACGTTTGTGCATCTTCGGATTGTAGACAACCCTCAGTTGTCATGTAATCGCGAGAGTTCAATTACGTATCATGAATATAATATCAATAGGAAATCGGTTTATTGCCATTCGACGCGAATATCGTAATCATGCGGAACTATCCACAATTCGACTATGTACTTCCGTCGAATCGGCTTATATCCGTTCGCTAATTGATTTATAACAGTGTAGTATTGACCCTTGTCGATTATTATGATCGAGCGGTCAATTTCTAATCGAATTTTCTAGTCTGTCGTGTTTATAACCCTTTACAGCCTCACCTAATAGATTAGTTAACTCGTGAGTGATCGGTTCAGAGTAAATAACCATAAGCACGTTGATGAAATAACCATTTCATATATTCGAAATAGGGGTCAAATTTCGGGACGTCGCAGAATGTCCCAGGATTGCATAAACCAACGTCGATCTTTTAACGTTCTTCTTCATGTCAATGCTAGTACGAGGAGAAAATTTGAGGTGGCTAGAAAGTTTTGTCTGTAATGTTTAGGTCTGGGAAAGCAGACATGCATGCAGATAGAAATGCTATGACAATCTTCCTCGCCTCATTTTGCAACCGGCCTTAGAATTAACAAAAACCGAGCAGAAGAAACCCATGCCAAGACCATTGGACAACCGGAGACCATGTGTAATGTCGTAAAAACCTTGTTCCTATTCGGATGAATCGCATCTATAGACAAATACCACGACATAGGGAGATAAGCAATCGAGGATCACCTTGAGAAATGTCATGCAAACCATACAATTAATTGGAACAATTCCTCTAACCTCGGCATGATCTCTCATTGAAATGTCTAAGAACTCAAATTGCAGGAAGCATTAGAATTAAATAGTTCCAGTTCATCCAGATTTAGCTCTCAAAGGCGATACCCTCAAAATATCATTGGCAAACAATACCTCTTGGGCAAAACATTATACACACATATAATAAACCAGTAGACAATCCTACAGATGAACTTACGAATCCTTTTAAGCAATTACTACTGCACGGTACTAGATGATAATCGCGCTGCTCACATAGTGAAGCCAAAGCAACCCTCTAGAAAGGGGAACCACAGCGTAGGACCGACTTCGTTCCACCATAACTATTCATCTTTAAAGTACACACTCATCATAGACAAGAAAAGTTGTTATCCTACAAAGAAATTGACTCAGCAACACATCACTTGGCAAGCACATCGTGCTAGGCTAGGTTCTCTTCCTACTGTTGATAGTTCAGAGGCCTCTAGAAGAGCATGATGTGCGGCTCAGGGTGATGGATGGCGTAATGAACCCAACCGCAACTCTACTGAACTCCGATCGCCCGCCACTCATTCCAACAGCAAGAGATCAAAGAGACCTTAGCACTAAGAATCAAACTCACAGATGATATCTCTTAGAATGGTCAATTCAAGATGGCAAGCAAGAATTCCAAATGATGGTGGATCAAACCAAACACCCACCATTTGTGATTGCAAATGGAACCCAACGGAAGCAAGAAAAACTGTTCAAACTACATCAAGAAAGAAACCGTACCGCACGATGCTTGAAACAGCAATTGATAATAGCGCAACGACATCCCACAACAATTCTGCCGGTCGCCGCCCGGGGGGGGGGGGCGGGGAGGGGACACTGCGTTGGGTGGAGGGCGAAGAGGAGGTGTGGCTCCTCAGCTGCGGGGACATGCTGTCTTTTGAAATAGCACGGGAGGATTTTTCAAACCCGTTCTTCCACACGAAACGGAGGGGCTCGAGTTAGGACCTGAGGCGACCATGACCAAGACACGGAGGCGGTTAGAGGTCGAGGTCGGGACCTGACAACTATGACCGGCACAGCTCTTAGGAGCGAGAGAGATTGTTCACAACAACGACCACGGTGTCGTCGCAACTCACTTCCATACCAAGGTCGACCAAATCATCACTGTTCACGCTCGCTGCTCCTCCACATGAAACCGAGTAGCTGGAGTTAGGGCTGCAAGGCGACCACGACAAAGAGGCGGAGGCTGAGACGGTCACGGCTCAAGACCTAGCTACGACCGGCGGGGCTCTAAGGAGCGAGAGAGAGGAAGCGAGTGGCTCTTGGTGGCGACGGCGGAGGCGGCCGAGCTCGGGGCGACGGGCAGGCTTTTGGGAGGGAGAGATTTTTGAAAAAGAGAGGCGGGTGTCGTGCGGCTTTGATGGAGAAAAATATGTAGAATAGAGAGAGAGAATTTTGAAAGAGAGAGGGGAAGGGGTGCTTGTTCGTGCGAGCGGGAGAAGAAGCATTTAATGAAGAGAGAGATGGGGATGCAAAACCTTATCTGAAAAGTGATGGTGGGCCGGCAAAAGAATGAAGCATTTAATGAAGATAGGGAAGGGGTGCAAAAATTTGACTAAAAATAATGGTGGGCCCATCTCCACGTAGAGCCATGTGTCGCCTCTTCATTGGGCGGGCGCATGGTGACTTGACGGTCCCGGACCACCTAATATTTTCTCATTTCTATGGACATGCATGCACATAACCATGTGCGTGCATTAAATGAGGGCAAAATTGGACGTCCTACTCCATGGGTGCATGCATTAATGAATGAAGCAAACGTCAAGATTTGCATACTTCTTCAATTAATGTTCGCCCGCTCAAGACTCTGCATTTTGCGTGTGACTTTGAGCGATGCATGCTCCACATAACGTCTCCGGTCTCGGGCTCATAATTAAGGAGACCACGAGCCAGCACTAGCGAGTTCTTGATCTTGCTGGCCGAGCCTCCAATAGAACTAGCTAATTTGTTGTTGTTCGCCGGTGAAGCCCTTGTTGCCCTCATCACTGGTCTCATGTTTGTTGACACTCAATTTTTTATTGATTTTTTTTCCTAAATATCCACTTATTTCGTAAAAAAATATAAAAGATAAAAGGCAAAAAATTTGAAAACAATGAAATAAAAAATGGTGAGAATGAGCGGGCCGGCATTTTTAACCCACTCCTTTAAACAAATTTTCGGCCCTCTAAGCTCCGCCCTTTATTAGTCCAGCCCGTTTGTTTTAATTCCCTTGGCCCATCTTTTGCTGTCTCTATTAAGCCCAATTTTCTTTAATTCTCTTTAAGCCCGCGCTCGCATGCCTTTTTAGGCTCAACCTTTTTAGGCCCGGTAAAGTGGATGAAAGGAGAAAACCCAGTCCATCATTTCTTCTCCCCCTACGCATGCATAGCCGTGAGGTGAACGCCTGTAAGACTGTGACGCGAGAAAAAAACCCACGAAGAAGGCATCCGTGAGCCTTGCCTGACGTGAAGGAGAGACCGAGGAGTGACCAAAGCGGATCCACGCACCTTCTAGAATCGCTGAGCTGGCGTGGTGGAAAGGGATGCATAACTGAAAAGATTCCTAGCTCAAGCGGGGGAGGCATAAGGGGTGCTTCGACAGAAGATTAAGGAGAGTGTTCGGACATTTGGAGAAGGGGGGGGGGGGGGGGGGCTAATCTGTTTTTTGGCAGAAAACCAATCACGATCGGAACCGAATACGACTTGAACCGAAAACTCGATTTGGTTTTCTTTTTCTTTTTGCCCTACTTACTGGAATCGAATTGAATAAGGGGTGAGAAAAAAGAGATATTCAAGCTAGATGTTCATTTTTTGTTGAGAATTTCGGTTTGGCTTGGTTGACCGAATCAAATTGAAATAATTCAAACCGGAAAAATGAACAGTTATTTTTCTATTATTCAAATTGAAAATTAAACCGAACCGAAAATGTACGAAATTTAGGTTTAGTTCAAACATGCCTACTTAATGGTAGTGATTTGCAGCTATCATGGAATTTATAATTTCATCCAATTGGAAGAGTAGCTACTTCAACCCAACTTGGGGTGATTTAGCGCAGGTAACCTTCTTGCAAGGTATTGCTTACGTTCCGTATGGGCTTTCTAAAACTCCAATGATTGTAACTTGATTTCCCATTTGGTGATAACTAAATGAATTAGGATTGTCCTTGACTTATTTTAGACTGGTCAGGAGTCAAGTAAGACACAGGAAGCTATCTTACTTGTGCGAATAAGAGATTTTGAATTCAAAGACTTGGTTACACCAATTTCAGCCAACGCTCACTACTAGTACTTTTCCTCGTTTAGGAAAACGTTGTTTCATGTAATATTCCCGACTTTTTAAAGAAAACCCATAAATTTTAAATGTCCATGGATAAATGTTCGAACAACAAACGATAACAATAAATAATTAAAATAAATAAAGATAAGGACAATTGAAAAAAGAAAAAAAAAATCAACCGAGCGTAACACAAGGCCTCATTAAAGCGCCCTGGGATAGGATTCCCAATGAGCAATGCATAAAGGTAAGTATGTTTAAATCTTAGAATGAGAAATTAAACTTGAATTTTAACTAAATCTAAAAGATGACATGCACTTAGATAAAAAAAATGCTCCTATATCTATCACGAAAGGAGAGAATTACTAGATGAATTTGAAGTTTTATCTATATAATGGAAAACAGCCGTAAATTTATGTGACGTAAGATTTCTAACATGTTACATTGATGTAATAACACTAAAACTAATAGAATATTGCTTAATTCTTTGATGAGGCGAAAAACTTGTGCGAGAGAGACGACATCCCTGGTTCTAGCGACTTCCATGCATTCCTACGAAGCAAAGAGTTAACTCCAGTGCAAACAAATCATATTCACAAATCATCCCTAATATAATGGTTTTGAACTTGATCGTTGATAACTCAACAAAAATAGAGTTATTTTACCTATTTTAGGCAATAAATATGGTCTTTATAATGAAATATTCGTTAGAAAATATTTGAATTTCCTTCTATTTACTCATATCTTCCTTATTTATGCAAAATAATGAGATATGCAGAAAATAAAGAAAAAATGGCAAAAAGAAGGAAAGGAAAATTTTGTGATCCAAGAAGTCAAATAAAAAAGGTTAGAAGATGGATATCAAATCAAAGATCCTATTAGGATTCTTAAATATAACCTATAAATAGGATAATATAGAGCTAGGTTTTTCTCTTTTGGATTTTAGATTATTTTTCATTGTTTTGAGAGTTTTTTTAGCATTCTTGAGAGAAAACAAAGTAGTGACAGAATTCTTGTTATTTAATTTAGGATGTTGGGTTTAATTTATATTTTTGTTTCTTCTTTTACTATGTTCTAATTTTCTTTTGTTAGGGCTATGATGTAGCATGACCATAATTATATGAATTTCATGATTTTTATGCATGCAAGTGATTTCATTTATATGAGTTATATATTATTGTACTTAATGCTTTTGAGTGATTGACCATCACTTGGATGATATGATGTGCATATTTGAGACTGGAAAGTGATAATATGTAATTGCTCCTTATAATATAAAATCATGAATTAAATATGAATAGATATACCGTGTTATTTATGTAGCTTTTGGTGATAAGGTAATCCATAAGACTCATTGTAAGTCAGAAATATTCATAAATTTTAATGAACTTATGTTTATTTAAATTCACATAAAGATATAGTCTATTAATAAATTGAGTAGGTTTGCTATACCTAGAGATAGGATAATAAATAGATTATGAAATTCCGTTATCACATGTTCGATGTCATTCTCATACATGTATCAATTTGAAATTTATATCTAGTGATTATGGTCTAATCGAATGCTCTAACATATTTATCTAATTGATTTACTGCATTTGAAATGCATTTAGTCTCCAAATTTTCCTTTTAAGATTTTTATTTTTAATTTATTCTTAATTGCATTTTCATCTATTAGATAAATTTTAGAATTAATATATTTTTAGTATTTAATTAGTTTATTAATCATTAATTTCCATGGGACGCTACTTTTTCTCATCATTATATTACTTGTTCGATACATTCATTTGCGTTTAGAATTTTATGAATAAGTTTTTGGTGCTGTGCATTTGAACTTGCAACTGATGTGTTAGTTAATTTTAATTCTGATTATGTTGATCCATTTACTAAGCACTAAAAGTCCTTAATTTTTTAATTTTGTGTAAATCTAAAGAATATTCATGTGAGGTATGTGGTTTTCTTAGATCTTATCCAAATCTTAGAATTTGTTTGATTTTCTCTTGAGGCGAAATCCTAAGTTACATCTAACTGAGAAAATGATTTAGGCAATTTTTGGATCGATTGAGTCTTTTAAGCCAACCCTGTATACTTATCCTAGTCATCTCGTTGATCCTTAATTATTATCCAATTTTTCATTGACACTCATATATGTTTAGCCTAACTTTTATCAAATTATATCATTGTCCCATACCCCATGAACATGTTGATTTTTTTTTGGATAAAAGTTTATTTGAGCTTAATAGCAATTTGGGAGGAAGGGTGGAGCATGAAAAAAAATTGATTGCTACGGTTCACTGTCCAACTTTCAATTGAGTGAGCCTTTTGGATACTTAATAGATTGGAAATTTTCATGTTAAATCAAGAAGGAATTTGGGAGGAACTCCACCATAAAGCAATTAAAAAAAAGAGAAATAAAAAAAAAAGAAGGAAAAAAGGAATGCTAATATGTGGTGGTAGAAAATTATCTTGAAAGAGTGAAATTGGAGGTAGTGACATTGGCTCTAATTAGATCCTAGAAATCAACATGTTAATGGGTGATTTGAGCTTAAAATTTACATTATCTCACCTTTAGCGTAGCTTTATATTACAAGCCAAGAAAAGTCCTTTAGATTTTTGGTTGGATGATTAGCTTACATTAGTGGAGAAAGGATTAAAAATCAAACCTATGAGATTTGGTCATAATTATAAAGAATTATTTAGAGGTTGCATACTAATATGAATTTATTTAGATTACATATAATTTGAAAAGATGAGGACTCACACACACACTTGGATGACATCATTAGAATTGGTTTTAACTAATGAATTAATTTCAATATTTGGATGAAATTTGTGTTTTTTTTTAATTGTGAATTTGAGCAATTATGGAAAGATATCATGGAGGAGGTTGTTAGCTTGAGTATGTGTTATATCTTGCTTTTGTTTGAGAACTCGCAAAATGTTAAGTTTTGGCGTTGATAACTCTATAAAAATAGAGTTATTTTATCTATTTTAGGCAACAAATATGGTAATTTATAATGCAATATTCATTAGAACATATTTGGATTTCCTTCTATTTACTGAAATATTCCTGGTTTATGCATAATAATGGGATATGGAGAAAAGAAGGAGAAAAGAAGGAAAAAAGGGAAAAAAGAAGGAAAGGAAAATTCTATGATTCAGGAATTCAAATTAAAAGGCATTGGAAAATGGATACCAAACAAGGATTCTGCAATTTATTTCCTAATTTTATGTGAAAAAAGTAAGCAATCGCATTGTGTTAGGATTCTTGAATATACCAATAAATAGGATAATATAGAGCTAGGTTTTTTTTGGTTTTCATTGTTTTGAGAATTTTTCGAGCATTTTTGAAAGAAAACAAAGTGATGACAAAATTATTGTTCTTTTATTTAAAATGTTGGGTTTAATTTTATTTTTATTTCTTCTTCTACTATGTTCTAATTTTCTTTTATTAGGGTTACGATGTGGCCTAACCATAACTATATGAATTTCATGATTTTTATGCATGCAAGTGATTTTATTTATGTGAGTTATATATTATTGTGCTTGGTGCTTTTGAGTGATTGACCACCATTTGAATGATGTGATATACATGTTTGAGACTGAAAAGTGACAATATGCAATTACTCTTTATAAAAAATAACCATGAATTAAATGTGGATAGAGATATACTGCGTTATTTGTGTAACTTTTAGTAATAAAGTGATCTAAAAGATTCATTGTAAGCCAAGAATATTTATATATTTTAATTCACTTATATTTATTTAAATTCACATAAAGATATATTAGATTAATAATTGAGTATGTTTGTTATACCTAGAGATAGGATAGTAAATAAATTAGGAAATTCTGCTATCATATATTTGATATAATTCTTGTATGCATAATAATCTGAAATTCATATATAGGTTATGGTGAAATCGAATGCTCTTGTTGAGAAAACTCTTATTAGATTTTGAAATTAACAAAACTTTTCTATTTCTATTATTATTCTCATTTTGAGGAATAGATACTAGATTTCTGTGGAATTCTATCAATGTCTATCTTACATCAGAAGTCTGCCCCACTCTGACGAAGACCCAGACTGAACTCAAGTGAAGAACGAAGAAATAATCAAACTTAGAATTATTGTTCTTCCTTCAAAAACTCAGTATGAACAAGATATATCTGGCTTTCTGGTTGAAAATCTCACTTACCTTTTTGGATATTATTGATGAAATCAATCACGAATCTGTTAAATCAATTTGGAAGACAAGTTTTTTTTTCATTTTTTTGGAAATAATCTACTTATGGAAACCAAGATTCTGATCGTATGGGCGACCAGGATATCTGACTTTTATCATAATCTTCAAACAGCTCAATATCTCTTTGATTGATTCTGTACAACGGGTTGATATGAAGAATTCCTCTAGATAGTGCCAACAGTCATAAATGCATGGAAGAGTATTTAAAGAGGTTTTTTGGGTCATTTGCAAGTTTGCGTGAAAGCTAGAATTCTAAAGTCTGAAGCTTCTCAAATCACTTGTTCTTCATCAATAGTGCTCATACGTGTATTCGAAAGAGAGAGAAACACTAAAGAGTGATTTAGTGAGAGAAAAAAAAAACTCTTTACTAAGTAGTCAGTGTTATATTGCTATAATTCTCTTTCGATTCATAGTGAAATCCAACTAGAAGACTGTCAGCGTGGGAGAGTGGACGTAGGCTTAATCTAAGCAAAACCACTATAAATCTTGTGTTCATTTTCTCTTCCCTGGACTCTTTTAATTTATTTTCTGTGATATTTTTCTGAGTTTCGCTATATTTTAAAACATCTTATTTGAGTCTGAATCTTTATTAGAAATCTATTGTCTAACAGACTCAGTTTAAAAGAAAATATTTTTTACTGCATCTTTAGATAAATATGTTTTTACAAATTGGTGGGTTGAGTCGGGTATGGGTTGGGCCGAAAATGAGTCAACCCATATTTGACCCATATTCTTTTAGTGTAAATCTAGTGATCCATATCCAACCCAACTTATACCTGACCCATACCCGACCTGACCCATATTGCTAAAACCCACTAATATTCTAGAAAAACTCGCGCTCACTTTAAGCTATATGCTAATTGGATAAAAACCTCAAATTAAATTAAAAAATAGTAAATAAAATAACAAATGTTAAAAAAACCTATAAATTGAAATATTTATGAAGAATTAGACTATGCACATGCTTCTCTTATTTAAAGTGAGCATACTATTGAGCAACTGAAAACTGCAACGTGAAACTAAGTATTAGCTATTTGAACATGATCTAATGAAACATCTGCGAAGACAAGAATGAAAATGGTCTTTCGCAAGTCGAATTTACGCGAGCTTCATCAAATCTGGAATTGATAGTAAACGCTTATCGTAATAAGAATCTCATTTGTTTGTTCAAAGAAAATAATTCTATAGCTACATCTGTAATTCAAACAAAACTGTCCACTCTCCTGGAAATCTTGGAAAGACAGACAAAAAAATGTAATGCTCAGAAACTTCTTCACATACAGTTATCACCCTTCCCTCCTTCTAGACTAAGTCGACTTCATATAGGTCAACCAAGTGTAAAACATGACCAAGTCCCAAATATGATATCTTCAATTCTAGAGGTAGAAAATTCTAAACCTGATACCAATTATAGTTCAACTTTTAACAATGAGATGAAACTCTTCTTCTGATTAACACATAACTTTTCATGGGAAGAAAATACTTACATATGCCTCCCCAACCTGCAAATCCCCATAAATCTTCTCCCCCTCCATGTCATAATGAAACAATGTAAAAATGTTCACACGGACTAATTAAGCATAGTACAACTTGTTTATGGTTGGCCACCCCTAATTAGCTTCCTAAACTGTGAAAGCTTCTACAGATATCTACAACTTACCAAGAAGTCAACTGCCTTATCAGAGGAAAAACATGGTACAAGTACAGAGAAGGCACCTTATAACCAAAAAGCTCACAACATGCCCGTCGAAACATTGAAATTCGGTCTGCAAAGATAGTCTTGTACCTATGCCATATTGTATCATCCATGAGACAATGGATATGGAATATTGAGAACAAACGTATCATGTAACACAAACCTTCACACACACACACACACACAGATATATATATATATATATATATATATATATACGCGCACGCGCGCCCACACGCACGCACACACGCGCACACACGCATACACACCCGCACACAGACACACGCGCGCATAGGCACACACACACCCGCGCGCGCACGCGTGCATACACACACACCCGCGCCCGCGCGCACACGCACACACATATATATATATATATATATATATATCTACGCGTGCGCGCGCCCACACACACATATATGAGAACTTCCACACACACACAGATATATATATATATATATATATATACGCGCGCGCGCCCACACACACACATATATGAGAACTTCCATATCTTACAAGACAAAAACCATTTTAACATGCTAGTCTGAATCTGGAGACAAAAGATATAATTTAATAGTGAACTTTACAAATAAAAGAAAGTACCTAATGCAAATAGTCTTGGAAGTCGACAATGAGAGACTCGTCCTCAAGATCTTCCTTAGGTGGAACTCCAAATAACCAATTTCTGGTGCATAGCTCAGCCTCCACATTTTCAGGCGAAAGGGAACTACGATATTTATTTAGGATGTGTCCTCCAATGCTAAAAGTTGACTCTGAGGCAATAGTAGTAATAGGAATACTCAATATATCACGTGCCATGAGAGATAACTTAGGATATCAACGTGAATTAGCTTTCCAATAATCAAGGACATTGAGATCAGGGAATGTTTTTCTATCAACCTTGGGCTCCTCTAAATACAAATCCAATTGTGACTTAGTAGATTGCGAGCCAAAGTGTTCACTCTCAAATACATCATACTCATCAAGATTGTCCCCAATGTTTTCGACAATGTCCTCAACTGAAATGTTACCTCGACTAATTGAAGATGCAAAGTAGTCATCTCTCGATGTAGAGGTCACATATTCATCAAAAAGCATATAAAGCTTTTCTCGAATGCTCCGTACAAATTCCACATGATCATCCATCTCCAACTTTGAATAGCGAAATTCTAACAAGTGTAGCTTATAGCGAGGATCTAATACAGCAGCAAAAGATAAGGCAACACTATAACACTTCCAATATTTTTCAAACTTCTTTAGCATTGCCATAGCCATAGATCTAATAGCTACATCCTCACTATTCCTTGCATTTATCAAACGAAGCTGAATCTACCATACTCCATAGAAATATAAATTCACCGTGGGATATCTAACTCCGGAGAAGAGAGTAGAAATATCATAGAAAGGTTGCAACAAGAATGCAATTTTCTTAGCTCTAACCCAATCCTCAGGTGATGGACATGTAAGAAAGTTAGAATCAATTAGCTTCAAATATCAATTAGCTTCAAATGGGAAAATGCATGTTCAAAAACCAAAGCACCTTCAAGCATTAAGTACGTAGAGTTCCATCTAGTAGCCACATCTTAACGTACTTTTTTACCCATCTTCAAGCAAGACTGTGTTATACACTCAACAAATTTTGCTCTCCTCCCTTGTGTAGCTCTCACATATTTTATAGATTCTCTAATATTTTGCAATGATCCATCAATCATCTTTAGACCTTCTTGGACAATAAGATTCAGAATGTGTGCACCACAACGTACATGAAAAAACTTCCCATCGCACAATAAAGAGGATCTCATAGAAGGTGTACTTTTCCAAATATCAACCATATTGTCATTGTATGATGCATTATCCAATGTGATATTGAAAATTTTCCTCTCAATGCCCCACTCTCTCAACAAAGTCAGCAATTTTTCCAATAAAATGGCGCCATTGTATGGAGGTGGCACGTAGGAGAAGCACATGCAATTTTCAATTCTCATCAATGTAATGGGCAGTGACGGTCATATAATGATCAGTTGTCACAGAAGTCCACAAGTCAGAAGTTAAACATATTCTGCTAGAAAGTGACATAATACTTGATTTCAAATTTCTCTTCTCCTTCTCATAAACTTTTACCACATCACTTTTTGCTATATTCCTCGATATGTGCTTCACATTGGGATTAAGATAACTAAGCAATTCTCTGGTAGCCTCATGCTCTACAAAAGAGTATGTGTAATTGCGTTTGACTATTGCTTTTGCAGCTTGCTTCTAAACACAGTTTGATCAAACTGTTCCGTGGAATCATCAACGTTGGCCTCTCGATTGGGACAAGTATGTAAATGACACAACAAATTTTTTGTCCCATGGGTAGCCATGTAAGTTTATTCGTACCATTTACACTTGGCCTTTTTTTTTGCCAACGTCATCTATGAATTTTTCGAATTTAGACCATACAGTAGAAGTGCATTTTTTCGATCGTTTAGAGCAAGTAGAGTTATCTTTCTCATCCTCATGAAATAAGGATGCAGCTCTACGCCTCTTAAACCCTTCTGTTGTTGAATATTATTCTTGATCCTCGTTAGATCTTGACATGTCAACTAATTCGTTAAAGAAAACGTGAATTAGAACAAGTTATTTACTCAAAGAGAAAATGACATGTTATATTTCTGTTTAACACTAAATGAAAACATCTCCAACTTTCATTCTCCTTTGAGAGTAGAGTACAAAAGAGAAAACATGCAACCAAACAAGCAATAACAATCAAGTGATAGATTTCAAAAACCCTAGTTTGCATGGTACCATCACAAGCCCGACATTACAAAAAATGTCAATTAGGAGTGAGCCCGACATCTACAAAGCAAATAGAGTCCCAACCTAAACTAGAAACCACAGCCCCTCCTTGTACAATTTTCAGTCTATTTAAATCAGCTTCATCACGGCAAGCCTGCATAAGACAAGCATACGTGAAATTATCCGGTATTATCTCGCTCCTAAGCATCTACCCGAACATCGAAAACGCCTCATCAAAGTCGTTCGCGCATGCATAAGCATAGATGATGGAGTTCCATAGAAAGATGCTTCTCTGAGGAGTTTCATCGAACACCTTACGATGAAGTTATAAAGTCGATGGAACCAAGTGATGTCTTCAAATTTTTGCCACCTCCACTTCCTTCCTATAGCGAAACAGACTAAGAACAAAGAAAAAGGAAAGAATCGCATACATCAATAGAAAAAATTGAGGAACTCAATGTGTCAAAAATTTATAAAGACACTTCTCTCAGAACAAGCATTGCTGTCCCAATCAGTCCGAACCCTAGACCCGACTAAAATCAACTAGAAGAATAAGATATAAGCCAAGAACTCATTCAGTTGGAACAAAGTTGTGATTGTGCCCCATTTAAGCAGCAAAACAACAGAACCCAACCCTAATCAAACAATCTCTACTACTAAAAACCCCTCAGTTCGGACACAGAAGCTGAGGAAACATCATTTGTCCTATGTCAGTTCTTCATCATCTTTCACCACCAGGAAATAGACTAAGAATGGAGATAAGGAAAAGAATCACACACATTGATAGCAGCAGCAGAAATTGAGGAAACTAAACGAAGCACGCGCCACGCAACAGATATAAAAAGGACAAGGCGATGGGCCAAGAGAAAGACAGGGAACTCACGGAAGGGTTGGAGGGATCAAAAGGCCTAAAATGGCTCAAGTTGTGCTATTGAGGCAAAAATCGACACTCGAGAACTGGATTTTCACAGCGTGAGGCTGAAGCTCGTCGACCTTTGAGGGAACGGAGGCGAGCCTCAGAGGTGGGCAGTGGAGGCGACTTGGACGCGAGTCGCTGTGGCGAGCGGTGGAGGCGACTCGGAGGTGAGCCGCAGAGGCGAGTGGCGGAGGCGAGCGGCGGAGGTGGGTGATGGAGCCCGTCGACCTTCGAGGGAGTGGCGGAGGTGAGCCTCAGAGGTAGGTGGCGGAGGCGACTCGGAGGCGAGCAACGGAGACAACTTGGAGGCAAGCCGCGGAGGTGAGCGGTGGAGGTGTGTGACAAAGGTCGTCGACCTTCGAGGGAGCGGTGGAGGCGAGCCTCAAAGGCGGGCGGCGGAGGCAACTCGGAGGCGAGCCACGGCGGCGAGTGGTGGAGGCGAGTGGCGGAGGCGGCTCGAAAGCGAGCAGCGGAGGTCGGTGACGAAGGGCAGCTGTCTTTGAGGAAATTCTATGTTTTTTGGTTTTTGAAAATTGGTCGAAAATGGGTCAGAATGTCTGACCCATTTTCGACCCATATAGAATTGAACTTTGTTGACACCTAAATTTCGCCATTTTACTTAAAACTTACTCGCATATAAAATAAAGAATTAGTTGCTAAAAAAAACAAAAAAAAAAAAAAAAAACAAAACAAAAAAGAAGCGTCGAAGGGGCTAGGTCAGGCAGGATCCAGCCTTGGCCCGGCCCACCTTTTTCTCTCTCTCATGCGGGAGCCCGACTCAACTATTTTCCTCCCCCTCGGTGTCCTTCGCACGCGACTTGCAAGAAAATTGAGAGAAGGAGTCCGAGCGTGAGGGGGAGAGAAACAGAGAGAGAAAGATAGAGAGAAACACAGGGAGAACAGTGAGGAGGGAAAATAGGGAGATCCGAAAGCCGTGAGTGAGGGTTCGAGTTTGAGCAAAGGCACGCGAGCATGAGGAGAAGGAGCCTTCGCACCACTGCCACCGTTGCCGACGAGCCACCCAATCGACGTCGTTCGTCGCCGTCCTCCTCGGAACCCAGATCTGAACCAGATGGGAGAAGAGACCGGGAGAGAACTCGAGAAGAGAAAGAGAGCTCAAGGAAGCGAAGAGAGCCGGAGAAGGCTCGCAGTCGCCGTTCCGGCCGCCGCTGTCACTGCCACCGCTGCCCTCCGAAAGTCGACGCCTGCAACCCATGACGCCGCACCTTCGCCCGTCTCCGTAGTCACTCGTTGCCGCCACTTTCGCCACCCGGAACCCTAGCCTCCATCCACCACGTCGCGCCGTCCGCTGTGTCGCCGCCGTCGACATCCCAGCCAAACCCTTTTGGCGCCACGGATTGCTGAACTCGAGGGCTCCAAAATCCGAGTTTCGCGAGCCAGGCCGGGTGCAATTCTCAAGTAGGGTTTTCGTCCGCATGGGCCTGTCACGACGGGCCATCTGACTTTTGGGCTTTTGGGCTTGTGGGCTTGGGCTGGTTTAGTATGGGCTTTGTTTTAAAAAAATTACATCAAACTGGGCTTCCACATCAGGCCTAGCTCAACTTGTTTCTGCTGTTTCGGGTCGAGCAACCCAGCTCGATTCGGGCTCGGGCCCTATTCACCGAACTGGGTCGGACCCAACCCAGGGATCCGACCCGATTCGTTTTAAATATATTATATTATTATAATATTAAAATAATATTTAAAAAAAAATATATTTTTTAAAAAAAATTTTAAAAAATCAAAAATTAAAAATAATGTAGGGTTTGGTTAAGAATTGCTATATCTTGCCTTCTTAGTATAATTAGGCCTTTATTTGCTCGTATTTTGATTATATTGTATGTTTAATTTGCATATCTAATTATGTTTAATTGCATGTGTTTAATTTTACTACAATTAGGATCTTGGTAGCTGTGATTATTACTTTAATGATTGTGCACCCGCACGATCACCTCACATGTTAGTGGATAGGTATAAAATCAATCCAAACTGCCTAACAAAAATCATTTCTTTTAAAATGAATAAGATTAGGTACCGAAAGGGCACTAATTAGTTAATTAGTGTAATCAAGTCCCCGACCCTAGATTCTCTGGTTGCGTAGGAAGTGAGGTATACTCCCATACCTCACTTGGTTTCTAGCCGACCCTAATAGGCTAGTGGCGACTCCTTTTTGTGAAATTCTTTAGAATACCCCAATGTCAAGCAAGGTATAGGCTTGGGAGAGCCTGCGCTTAATCATGGGCCTTAGGTCCATCCTTTAGGCAATACCCCTAAACCTACTCCCTCCCTCGAGGGTAGGTCGCGACAAACTTAAAACACTTTGACCCATTTTAGCTGGGCCATTACATCTTCGTAACCCATATACAACCCATTAGTGAAAAATATGGGTCCAAAAATGGGTCATGGACCCATTTTTGCCACCTCTACTATTCACCCCCCCTCTAGGTGTTTATGTCAGCCCCTTGGATTGGTATCAGAGCTTGTGTGCTTACTTTATTGAAGTGTTTTTACTTCTAAGCTAAAGATCTTCTATGGCTAGTATTTTGGCTCCAGGATTGGTTGAAGGACAGAGCAATACCAGACCTCCTTATTTTGATGGAAAGGAATATAATGTGTGGAATAACAAAATGAAGGCATTCCTCAGATCTAGAGATCCCCTGGAGTGGGATGTTGTTGAAAAAGGGATCAATCCAAAGGCAACATCAACTTCAGACAAAGGAAAAGAAATGATAGAAAAAGATGCTGATGAATCCACACAAGCTTAAATTACCAAAAGACAGGCTCTTGATGCAAAAGCAATTCATTCCTTATACCGTGCCTTGTCTCCCACCGAATACAACAGAATCTCCTCATGTGAAACAGCAAAAGAAGTTTGGGACAGACTTCACGTCACTTATGAGGGGACTAATCGTGTGAAGGAGACAAAAATAAATATTCTACTTGGACAATATGAGTCTTTCAGAATGAAGCCTGGAGAATCTATTTGTGATATGTTCAGTCGATTTACAGAAATTGTGAATGGCCTGGCTTATCAAGGTCAACCAATTTCCGGACCAATGAAAGTCAACAAACTACTACGTGGACTTTCAAAGGATTGGAATCATGTGAAAACTTCAATTAGAGAAACTCAAAGGATCATGCCTCTATCAGTTGACAAACTAATAGGCACACTTCAATTGTACGAAGTAGAGCAGATCAATGATGAGGAAAATCAAAGGATCATGCCTCTATCAGTTGACAAACTAATAGGCACACTTCAATCGTACGAAGTAGAGCAGATCAATGATGAGGAAAATCCAAAAGGTAAGAAATCAATTGCATTAAAGTCTAACGTTGATTCTAATGATACAAATTCGGACGATGATATGGACGATGAGGAGTTGGCCCTTATGATAAAGAAATTCAGAAAACTAAACAATAAAGGAAGAAGGTTGAATTGGAAGAAGCAAAGCATGCAAAATTCTTAGAAGAGACCAACATAAGACGTTGAAACCAGCAAGGACGTAATATGTTTCGAGTGTAAGAAAAAGGGGCACATCAAACCAAACTGTCTCTTGTTGAAAAAGAAGAAGGGGAAGTTTGAGAAGTACAAGAAAACTCTTAAAGCAGAGACCTGGAGTGATACCGAATGTGAAGAAAGCGAAAAGGAATTTGCAAACATATGTCTGATGACTCACTCAAAGTCAGACTCAGAATCAGAAACAAACACTGATTCAAATTCTAATAAAGAATTCGAGGTTAGTCACTCAGAAAATCCTGTTAAAGTCTCTAAATATATAGATGAACTTTGTCTCGATCTTAAATCCTCTCTTAAAAGGATTTCCAAATTGAAAAATGAAAATTCTAAGCTTAGGCAACAGGAAGTTTCTTGGAAAGAAAAGTTTGAAAATCTGAAAAGAAGTTTTGATGATTTGAAAGAAAACTCTGATTCTCTTTCGAAGGAAAATGTCTGTTTAAAAAGGGAGATTTCAGATATTTCAAAAATGTTTTCGAAAGGATAAAAAAAAATGGAGAAAATTCTTACAACTCAAATACCCTATTTTAATAAATTTGGTTTGGGTATGAATAATGAAACAATTCATTTAATTGATTTTCCTAAAGTAAAAGAGAGACTTAGATAAAAACCTCAAAAGGCATTTTACAAAAATCATTTTCAAAGAGTGTTTGTAAAAGTTGTTGGCCGAAGTGCTCTCAGATGTTCTAAGTATAACAGCTCAGAATTTTCCAACCTTTAACGCACTTCTTCATGAACTATCCTCATTTGAGCTACCATATCTTCCACCTTATCGATCGACTTTATAGCAAAAAGAATGGGTGCAAGATCGAGAGTGGTCTTCGGTTGATGTCCATACACAATCACAAATGGACTATATCCAGTGGTACGGTTCACCAAACAACTATATGCAAATTCTTCAAGAGACAATTGAGTTTCCCAAGAACAAGGGTTATCATTGACCAAAGTTCTTAATAGATTTCCCAAGGACTGATTGACAACTTCAATTTGTCCATCCATTTGGAGATGAAAAACAGTACTATATTGTAGCTTAGTGCCAACATTCTTCCATAGTTGCCGCCTAAAGTGACTAAGAAATTTGGTATCCTAATAAGAAGTAATAGTCTTAGGAAGACCGCCATGCAATTTATAACTTTCTTTGAAAAATAATTCAGCAATCCGTGAAGCATCCATAGTTTTATGACAAGGAATGCAATGTGCCATTTTTGAAAATCTATCAACAACCACAAAGATTGAATCCATACCTTTAAGTGTACACGGTAGTCCAAGGACAAAGTCCATAAAGATATCTTCCCAAGGAGCTTGTGGAATTGGCAATGGCAAATAAAGACCAGCATTAGTAGCTTGTCGTCCTTTTCCAACTTGGCAACGTCAACACCTAATCACATGCCGATGTACATCACGCTTCAAATGAGGCCAAAAATGCTTGGTTGAAATAAGTTGCATAGTCTTGTCACGCCCAAAATGTCCATCATGGTGAATTTCATCAATCACCATTTGTCACATAGTCGGTTTTCTTTGAAAAGGAAGCCATCACATAAAGAAAAATCAACAAGCTTCATGTTTTGCACATCAGAAATGATCTTGGAAAAATAAGGATCTTTTTTATACAAATCCTGCAAAGAGTCAAATCCAAGAACAATAGAACACATAGTATGAAGTAAACTCTTCTTTCAACTACGAGCATCGACAACTTGTTTGAACTCTAGCCTTATGTTTGATGATAAACGTGAATTCTTGAATATATTTAGCCCATTTTGCACAGCTAGAATTGAGCTTTTGTTGCCCTGAAATATACTTGAGAGCTTCATGGCTAGTGTATAAAATAAACTCCCAATAAACAAGATATTCGATTGTGTGAAGTAGAGCATAAAATATATTGCATTGCCTCCAATATTCGATTGTGTGAAGTAGAGCATAAAATTCCAAATCATAAGTGCTGTAACGAAGTTTTGCACCATTCAATTTTTCACTAAAGAAGGTAATGGGTCGACCTCCTTGACTTAGAACTCCTGCTATGCCAATACCTAAAGCATCACAATGTAGCTCGAAGACAAGATTAAAATTGGGCAAGGTGAGGACCGGGGTTGTGCTTAACTTTTCTTTAAGAAGTTCAAAACTACTTTGTGCTGCATTTGTTCAATTATTATATTCTTTTTCCAAATTTTTAATTGAAATGATTTACATATATATCCTTCTATGTATCATTAATATTCAGAGGATCACTGCAAAACCTTTTATTTTTTATTTTTGTTAATTTAATTATGTGAGTGAAAGAACCCGGCACAATCTCCTTTGCATGGGATGAGTCGCCTTCTTCAGAAATTGATTACTAAAAATTACATAAAAGAATTATATACTAACCCCACAATTGGTTGTCTAAGTGATAATTACTATAAACTATTTTAATATGTTCACATCTTATGCGTTTAACTTTTCATTATAACATACGTAAATTATCAAAATAGTATTAACAAAATGTAATAAATTTTATATCTAACAATGTATATGGTTATTAAATTCATCAATAAAGTTTGACTATTTTATATAAATATTATATTCCCTTAATTACAATATTAGAGGTATTTTGGGAATTCTGATTCTATTCTCCCCTTGTTACGTAAGTTATAAATGAAACCAAATGGCATGATAGGCAATACATAACTTAAACTAAACAGTGCATTATATCATTGCAACCAAACGGGCCATACCTCTGTTAGGAGGAATTAGGTGGAAAAGGGCTCTAGAAATATAATTGTGTTTCAAATGAAGGGTAATAGACGTAGAGAAAAGATTCCCCGGGATTATGAGAGATTAGGAAGAATCAGCTTTGTCAATTTCATACACACTTCTAATTCAATCCGAATCTCTTTAAAGCTCCATTTATTTCATGAAGAACAAATAATTTGGAAAATATATTCCTAAAATTAATTGCTTGTATCCCTTAAAATAATTAGTTATTGAAAAATATTTTTATTATCAACAAAAACTCATGTCTAAATATTTTTATGAACAATAAAAATATTTTTTGTTTATACATTAACAATCATTTTTTCAGAAAATATTTTGCAAATAATTGATTTTCTGTTAAACAAACGGAGCCTAAACATAAAGGGATGTAGAGAGAGTTGTGTACAAAATAAATGAGTTTATTATTCTTTCTCATACTCATGTTACACATGTATGTACGAATATATAAAAGGACTTTAGCGCCACTATAAATTTTTTTCCTTTTTTTCCTCGCTGGCATTCAAAAATCATTATAATTAAATCTCTTAAAATCATTCCTCTTTTTTTTTTTTTATCTCATAATTATTTTAATCTTTTTCCTTCCTGACCAATGCATCCAAACTAAAAGAGAAATGATAAAATCTCCGATCGAGGTACCGAAGTGGAAATCTAACTAAGCTGGCATTTGTACATTTACAAGTTTGCCCCCTGAAGGAGCTTTTATCATCTTGGCTCCGTTCGTATCGCAAAAAATAATTCCGAAGAAAACATTTTCCGGATTTTCTGGCGTTCGTTTCACAGAAAATGAATTCTTTGGGGAAAATATTTTTCATGAAAGGAAAAAAAGTCTTTTAAATTAGGGGAAAATGTTTTCCACTTTTAAAAAGTGGAAAACATTTCCCTCTATTGATCTCTCTTATCTCACACCTCTACAAATCCTCATTTCCTCTTCCCCTTTCTTCTTCTTCTTTTCTTTTTTTATTCGAATTATTTTTTAATTTTCTTTTTTTCCTTTTTAATTCAAATTAATTTTAGGCTCCATTCGTATTGCGAAAAATAATTTCCGGGAAAATAATTTCCGGAGATTCCGACGTCCGTTTCACGAAAAATGAATTCTTTGGGGAAAATGTTTTCCATGAAATGAAAAAGGTCTTCTAAATTAAGGGAAAATGTTTTCCACTTTTGAAAAATGGAAACATCTTTCTCAATTGATCTCTCTTATCTCACACCTCTACAAATCCTTACTTCCTCCTCCCCTTTCTTTTTCTTCTTTTCTTTTTTTGTTCGAATTATTTTTTAATTTTATTTTTCTTTTTTATTTCGAATTATTTTTAATTTCCTTTTTCTTTTCTATTTCTTTTTCTTTTTTTCTTTTTCTTTTTCTTTTCTTTGTTTCTCATCTTCTTCTTTCTTGGTTAGTTTTCGGCCGTTGCCAGGCAAACCTCGAGCTCATCGATCTCAAGCTCGTGCTCTGCACTCTTGCTTATCCTTTTCTTTATTTAATCTACTTTGCAATTGTACATTGTTCAAACAAATGACTCTACATACTTTGCTTCTTTTTTCTTTTGTTTATTAAAACACAAAAGACGCAATAGGAGAACAGGCCATTCAACTGAAAGATTCTCATTATGGCTGTACATGTTTTGCTTCTTTTCAAAATCCATACGAACATTTTTTAGAGTAGATGAACGTTTGGCGACAATGAGGGAACAAATATATGAAGTAAGTTTGCCTGAATTTAAAGGCAAGTTCATATTTGATAGATTTATAAATCGGTAAGTGATGCATGCCTAAGTGGTGAAGTCTTAGAAAATATTTTCCTTACCGAACATCGGAAAATATTTTCCGAAACATTTTCAGGTTTTATCCGAACACCAGAAAATATTGTCATTTTCTTGGAAAATGACTTCTGGGAAAATATTTTATGGAAATAGCTCATTTTCCGTAAAACGAACGGACCCTTAATTTCCTTTTTCTTTCCTTTTTTTTTTTTTTTTTTTTTTTTTTCTTTTCTTTGTTTCCCATTTTCTTCTTTCTTGGCTAGTCATAGGCCGTTGCCAGGTGAACCTCGAGCTCGTCAATCTCAAGCTCGTGCTTTGCACTCTTATTTATCATTTTCTTTATTTACTCTACCATGCAGTTGTACATTGCTTAAGCAAATGGCTCTACATGCTTTGCTTCTTTTTTCTTTTGTTTATTGGACCACAAAAGACGCAGGGGGGAAAATAGGCCACTCAACTGAAAGATTCTCCTTAGGGCTGTACATGCTTTACTTCTTTTTTCCTTTGCTTTTTTTAAAATCCATACAAACATTTTTTAGAGTAGATGAGCATTTGGTGACAATGAGGGAACAAAGATATGAAGCAAGTTTGCCCGGATTTAAAGGCAAGTTCATATTTGATGGATTTATAAGTCGGTAAGTAATGCATGTCTAAGTGGTGAAGTCCTAGAAAATATTTTCCTTACCGAACATCGGAAAATATTTTCTGAAACATTTTCAAGTTTTAGTTGAACACTAGAAAATATTGTCATTTTCCTAGAAAATGATTTCTGGGAAAATATTTTCTGGAAATGGCCAATTTTCCGTGAAACGAACAGACCCTAGTTGATGGACGTTTGCCGGACTAACAGTAAATGGTTTCGATCAGTTATTGTAAATGAAAACCATAAAAAAAAATACAATCTGTCCAATATCCGATAAATATGGATTGATGAAGCTTTTATTTGATATATGAACACAAATCATAATTATTATTTTTATTTTATAATCTTAAGATTAGGGCAGATCATGATTATTTTATCAATAGATAAAAACTGAAAAAAAAATAATCACAATATTTTGAAATGAAAATTATAGAAAACGATCAAACACAATTCTAATGAAGCTGCCATGTGATTTATTAATACAAATTCTAACTATCTTTTTTATAATCTAAGGACACAAGTGAATCGTAATTAACTTATTTGTAGACCAAAAACCAAATATTAAAATCACATCAGAACTTGCATAGCTTTGATGACTATTGTCGACATTGCTTATTAACTATTATTTTATTTGCTTTTTTCTCCACTCTTTTTTTCTATATTTTTTGCTAGATTTTTTCGGTCATATGAACTTCCAACCGACTAGTTCATTCATTCACCAACATTGCGCTTTAGCAAGTCTCTCTCTCTCTCTCTCTGATAAACATACCTTCGCTCTTTCTTCTTCCTGGGTTTCGTTCTTTATCGGATTAAAGAAGCGAGGGAGAGGGAGAAAAAACAGCCACAAAAATGATGGGGAATGATGCAGTGATGGTCTCGTCTGGAAGTATTCAAAAGAAGGCCATTCCGCCGTGGTTGAGGCCGATAACGAGCGTGAAGTTCCATGGCTCGTGCGACATTCATCTCTCCAAAAAGCTTGATTTCTACTGTAGGGTCTGCATGATTGCTGTGTGCAAAGGGTGCAACAAGCTAGACGATATCTTCGGGCATGAGATGATAAACGAATTGACTTCCATTTCGAATCGTCTTCGCATCTGTAATCATAACGGCATTTGTTTTATCGATGTCTCGCCAAAATGCGTAATATAGTGCTCTTATCTTTCCATGATCAAGAAAAACGGTAAATTAGGGTTTCTTTCCTCATTTCGAATTCTTTGCCCCTCCTCAGTTTTTGTTTTTGGGTTTTAATCTTTTCGGGTATATAAAGTTGGCAAAGACTCGTTATTCAAAATGAAGTACTCGAAGTCGCTGTGGGATATCTCCGATATCCGTCCATACACTATGAACGAGTGTGTCTTTGCCTTCGTACACAAAAGAGGAGACGGGATCCCTTGCCCCTACGGTCTGAACAGCGTTGTGAAGTGTGAATCTTGCCAGTTCCGGCTCTGGTTGTCGGGCGCCAAGTTTTGCTCCATGGAATGCAAGGTAACTACGTGATCGAGCACCCCCTCTCTTGAACGAATCTGGTTTTCGATCCGCCCATGCAATGCATTAATTTTGAATGTTCCATGATGCCGAAGGACGTTTTCTCACATGTGGGTCATTCTTTCTTGGTTTTTTCCTGCATAGGCTGAAGCTGTGACGAAGATGAATGGGAGCGGAGAACGAAGCGAAGAGGAAGGTGGAGACCATATCAGAGGGGAGTGCTAGCAATGTTCAGTCCTTCTGGAAACGACCAAGCCAGTAAGAAAATCCGCAAAGAGCTCCACTTCGTTAGCCGAAGATTGGAAAATTGGTAAATTTAGTGATAATTAAGGTGGGAGCTAATTGGCGTTAATTCTTTCTTTTAATATTCTTGGTACGTTCCTGATAGGGCTCATTGAAACTACTACTGCCTTCGCTATTATAATTTTTTTATGTTTTGGGTAGGCGATATGGAGTGTTATTAGCGAAATAACACTGTTTTTTTTTTTTGGGTAAAATAACACTGTTTTTCTTTACTCCAATATGAAGTATTTTTTATTTCTCTTCTACGTATATCAGTTGCCTTTTGTAGTTTCAGTTCGACTAGCAAATATGACCAAAGAGAGCAATGCCAAACTGACGAACGCCGTCACTCGAGCTAACGATGATGCTCCGCTAGCCACTGATTTTCCAAAAAGGAAACTGACTATTTGAGAAGGGAGTCTGATTTTTTTTTTTTTTTTCACCAAGCACACCGATTGCTATTTTGACATAAATTAGGACCTAGCAATTCAAAACGATTACAAAAAACAAAACAAAAAAAAAGTTTCATGCCCTTTAATAATTGGTTTAAATTGAGAAAACACTCATGCCATCAAACAACTTTCAATAAAATAGTTGTGCTATCGAGTAGACCAACCGAATGTCAACTTCATAAACTTGACTTGTTCTTTTCAAAAAATTTCAGTTATCTCAGAGCACATGCTTCTGTTCAGTGTCCATAGTAGTGAAATAAAACCTTGTAAATTTTAGGATTGGCAAGTTTAAATAAATTCACAATATATATGTTTGATAGATACTAGCATGACAGTCAACGGTGTTTTCCAGGACTAAATAAATATTGAAGAATAATTTAGGATGGCCAAGGTTCGAAGTTGACAAGTCCATAATCGTAGTCTAGACAAAAAAGAATATAAGTACCCGGTAAAATACTCATTGAAGTCACATAATTTTCAATTGACAAGTTATTACTATTATGGTGAGTGAGTAGTATTTACAAAATCAAGTCCTTTTTTGGAAGCAAAGAAATTATTAAAATCACATTAAAATATAACCAATTGCTCTTTTTTTGTATTCACTTTTTTATTTCCTACTTTTAACCGGACCTTCCTCTTCTCATTTTCCCCTTTTTATTTATATTATTATAATTAGTAGTATTTTTAGCATCATATAAACTCATCATAATTTCTTCACAAACCAATTATGATCTTAACTCTTGTAGATACACTCACTAAATCTTGTTGCTTGAATATTTATGAGTTCTATTAGTATTTGAACTGAATTCATCGACCAGTAGTGATATAAAATTAGGTACTTAATATCAATCAAAATGAACATAGGCGAATATAACACTCTTAGAAACGCTGATCCAATAAATTTTTTTGTTTTTTGGTAAAATTGATTCAATAATTTTACTCTCCATTTTTTTCATTAATGTTTTTAAATACAATATGATTGTTTTTTTTTTTTTATCATTTTCATTTGCAAATATCCATTTTAATGTGTCAAACTGTCCACAATTATACATACCAATAAAAAAAATCTGGAAAGTAAAAGATAACAAAGAAGCTTCACCCGTCCACTCTAATGATCCACTATTAGCATTATTTTTCAGTCATTTCTTCCAAACTAAAAGAAAACGAGCTATAATGCCTGATGTGTGCGATGGATAAAAGCCACTTGCCCAAATGAAACCTTTAGACTTAACTGGTGTATAAGAATTGCAAAGTAATTTATCTCTTTAGATAATTGGGACATCCGTTCTTATTTTTCTGCATTATATATGGTAAAAAGAGAGGCATCGTCAACGTTCATGAAAAATTAAAGATGCACACAGCACACATGAGTGCAGAAAGGTGAATAATTTTTTTATGTACGTCCAGTCGGTACGGATGCCTCCTTAGAGATAAAAGAATCGGCAAAAAGCGTCAAAAGGAGAATAGACAGCTGGTATAAACTTTTTGTATATATTCATCATTTTTTGAATAATATAAACTTGAAACTGATGTTCAATTTTATTTCCTCTCTTTTCTTCTTCTTTTTTTTGGCCATATTCATTTTATTTTATTATATAATCTCATTTTCATTAACATCCTCGCAAACTTCTTTCTTTCTCTTCCTAGAGTTCCGTTCTTTATCATATTCAAGAAGCGCAGGAGAGGGAAAAGAAAAGCTGCGAAAATGACGTTGAATGATACAATGATGGTCTCGTCTGGAGATGATCAAGAGAGCGTCAATCTCTAAATATGAATTGTTGTCAATGGACTACAGCAATAAATGATGATCATTAGATGTGATGATTCATTACAATCATTCAATTAATAATACAGTTAAAACATGCGTAGACATTAGAACCTATGATAGGGTAAGTTACAAGTTTCAAGTTCTAAGGTATACATGGTAGGCTCTGGTTCCAAAAAATGAGGAACATATTTCGATGGATAGATTTCAGGCGGAATCTGTAAGGTACCTAGAATCACTCGCCCCTACTTACAAGCTATTACATGCAACAAATCTCATTTCATGAAAAGAATCAGCATACTACAACACCATATAGAATGGTGAGAGAACAACGATAATGTTTATTCACAATACATAGTTGCCCTAGAAAACGCTAGAGTGGGTGGCCAAACACCATAAGCAAATGCATCGCAACACCTACTTCGAGTCCACTTGTTTGAAGAAAAACTGTCTTAGGGAAATTGTTTTTCGACTTTCCAATGAACGAATCAAAGAGGAAGCTAGAGATAATATCAGACGGGAGTGCAAAACTGTCTTAGGGAAACTGTTTTTCAACTTTCCGATGAACGAATCAAAGAGGAAGCTAGAGATAATATCAGACGGGAGTGCTGACAATGTGCAGTCATTCAGGAAAAGACCAGCAAAGTAGAAAACCCGCCGAGAGCTCTATCTTATTAGCCGAAGATTGGAATTCAGAACATATGGTTGATTTTCCGGTACATTCTTCATAGGGCTCCTTGAAACTATTAGTTTCTCTTTGCAATTAGCACACGCTTGATCCGCCACGTATTCAGAAAGATAAACTCTGTTTTCCTTTACATCAAAGTGAAGTATAGTAATGCAACGACTATCTCTTTTTCCTTGTTTTACAAGTCTGGGGATCTCTGGGATCATCCTTTTCTTGAACATGAACTGGTCGAGAGAGATGAAATCTCATTATCTCACCATAACTTATAACCTTCCAACCGAAATCCCGAACTATGGATGGAATTTTCAGATTATAAGTAACTCCATTGTGAGCTCCGTATCAGCAAAGATGATCTAAAAGATTTATTACCAATTTTTTTGTTGTTTTTGTTAGTGGGGTCACAAAAACTCATCAGAAATTTTCCAAATGCCTCTTACAGTCTTTGACTCTTGTAGGTGCAACACGCTATATCTTGTTGCTGAAATATCTTTTGAGTTCTATTAGAGTTTGAATCAATGCGTGGATTGGTAGTGATATGAAATTAAGTACTTAATATCAATCGAAATAAACGTAGGCGGATATAAAATTCTTAGAAATGCTAATCAAACAAATTTTTTTTTTTTGATGCCGATGATCTGGCCTAGCTCACCTTACGGGAGCATAGCACCGACTATACCTCGGGAGAGACTGGCCCAACAACCCACCGCCGAGGTCTCCCGCTTAAATCACCGAACTACTCTTAGATTGTGAATGACTCAAGGAGTCAAACCCCTGACCTGGTGGCCAAATCAGGGGGTACACCTCAACTAGCGCAGCCATGCGTGGGTGGGTCTAATCAAACAATTTTATTCTCTGCTTTTTTTGACAATTTTTTTCAAATACAATTTGATTGTGTTTTCTTTTTTATCATTTTCATATGCAAAGCCATTTTAATGTGTTACCGTTTTCAATTATTTATAGCAAAATGATTTTTTTTTTCTGAAAAATAAGAGGGAACAACGAAGCTCGTGAAGAGAAATGTGGACCCTTGTGCGCTGCACACGTCCATTCTAATGTAAAAACTCGTACGTTTTTTTTTTTTTTCTGGTCTACTCCTTGATCTTTTAATTTGTACAATTAATAAATTTGTGTAACTTTTCATACCAAGTCGATATAACTTTAAATTCAGTTTATTGGAAGAAACATGTATGTTGGCAAGAATAGCCCCTAAAAAAGCTTTTTCTATTACAGACTATTAATCAACATGTGAGATTAAAACTGAAAAATCACAATCAAAATTTGTAAGCATGAACGATGTATTCGGAGTTTTCCATGTCAAATCCATATCGGCTCCAATAGACACTTCGAACCCAATTAAGTATTAACTAGGTTCGGAGCTAGAGAGATTTGACAGAAACAATTATGTCAGTTCAAGTACTCGATTAGACTAATTAGAATTATATGAACTTAATTGATAAACATCCACGATATAAATACAAACATAGACTTTCACAAAAACGAAATTCAAGAAAAGAATTGACAAAATAAAAAAAGTGCAAACATATTATCTTACACGCTACAACAAGGGAGTTTGATCTTTTCGTGGTGTTGTGGTTCAAGCCTTAATAAGAGGACTGCATTAATAAGTACTTAGGTGCACTAGATATTGTGTGAAAGTACACCTTTAAGATCGCTAAAAGAGATAGACTGATTAAGATGCATTCACTAAACTAGAAAAGATGATTTTCGTTGACTTTTGAATTTTTCTACATGCATGAGTTGGACACTCATGCACCCATCACCGCATGCTCAAAGCTTGAGGAAATGGCAACCTCGAGATTTGTGACTTGAAAACATCTCACGACCATGGCTGCCATGAGCTTCTCGGTTCAATAAGATCTCGTGACCATGACCACAAGCTCGAGTGGCCATGGCGTCCATGAGTATGAGTTTGAGCGCCCGTGGTCATCGCGAGCTTAGAGCTAGAGCTCTCAAGCTATGGTGGATGTGACAGACACTCCACTCCCCCTTTCCCAATTCTCTCTTTTTCTCTTTTGTTGTCTTTGTCAATATCTTATTTTCATGTTAGTAGACACCAAAAATGTAATGTAAATGTGGAATGACACGTGGGATCTTTAATAGTATCATTTGACAGAAACTTGATGGGGTAAAATTTGCGTAAGGATTGAAAGTTGTTGCCTCATTATGAAATTAACAAAAAAAGTTAGAAACCAGATTTGAGACCTGAGCTATAGTCTATGAGAATCAGGCCCACTCTATTGGTAGACAATTAATTACAATTAAAATTTGCATAAAGCATTAATAATTTTATTTATATTATTTATATAATTAAACACCAATCATCATTATTTTGACTTAATCACATATTATAAGTGATAAATATAATATTTGGTGTGACATCCTGAATTTTTAGATTTTGTTTCGATTAAATGAATCGGACTTTTCATCGACGCACCAATAGTGCTATTCTCTGAGCTGATCACTCATGAGATAACTAGACTATCTGGGGAAGCCATTAAGAGATTTTAACGTAATAGATTTGAGAATTCGACCAGAAATAGACTGCTCGACCGTGCTAATCTGCAAGGGTCATTACGGCACTGTCAAAATTGATCAGAGATCAGAGATAGGTCGATTTGACTGAGATATGTAATCAAAGTGTGGGTGATTTCACCTGAATGTAAAATTCTCGTCGATTGGCACTAGATCGATTTTTCTGTCGTTTTTGGTACCTTGTGTCCGTATTGGAAACCTTGAGATTTTCACGACAACCGAGAGTCGCCAATGAGTCAAAGATGTACAATGTGGCTCGAAAATAATCGACCACGGGTCAATTGCACAAAAAAATTCATAAAAGCTACCCGGTAGACTATGTCACGCTAAAATCGCATCAGATTGAAATTAACCGTGAATTTGAACCCGATTTCAGAAATTGAAAGTTCTATCATGTCACGATTTATTTTAGGAACGTCGACTCATCCTCCGAAGAAATCTTCGGCGATTCCGAGATTTTACGGAAAATCAATTTGGACGATTCGGAAAAATAACGGAAATTCGGATGGGTCAATCTGAAGGGATTTTTGGCTTCTAGACCGAGCTATTTGCTGATGGGAACTTGTAGAAATTTGTGGGCTTTTTCTTCAACAAAATTGGACTTCAAATTGGAGAATTAGTGAAGAAATTGAAGATTATTTGAGTGAAATTCGGAACCATGGAAGGGGGCTGCATTTTTGGCATCAAATTGGTTAATTTATGGAAATTCTAAGCAAGAAAGTAATTGGGGACATTAGATATTTGCATGAGGACTCTAGGGGGGACCAAGCTTTAAATGGAGTGGATTAAGCTTATTGACTTTCTTGTCTTGGCTTTTCAAGCACGCTTGGTTGCCCTCCTTCGCATGAGCTTTGGTCTTCTACTCTTGCTTTGCTATCATTTTTTCTTTCGAATCCGCAGCTCCATCTTCTTTCGATTTCCCTTTGAAGCAGTGCCACTTGCCCGCGTCTTCGCCCTGCTCGGTCAGCTACCAATAACGAAGACCGCGTGCATCTCCTCCACTCCCTCTTCGTGTCTTCCTCGCACCGCCCCAAAATTCCACCGTCACACCTCCACCGATCTTCAATCCCCCTGCCACCCGTCCGCATCTACCCCACCGAAGTCAACCCCTCTTCACGTGCCAGCTCCTTTCTTTCCTCCTGTTCTGCCGCAACCGCACCATCCCATCTTCTCCACTACGTGTAGTGATGGTTTTATGTGATGGGCTTAAGGCCCGTCCGCCCATGTTGGGCCTAAAAGCCCGGCCCGCAAGATTAGGGCCCATGGATGAAGGGGCACGATTCCTTTTTGGAGGGAACGTATATAAGGGAGGAAAGAGAGGGAGAAGGCACCCTTTGGTATTTTCAACATACGTCTTCTCTCCTCCTCTCCCTCCAAAAGGAAAACCAAGACGCCGTCTTCCCTTCAAGGCTAATCGACGTCATCGGATTGAACAGGATCGGTTTTCTCTTCATCTTGTCGGCATTGGTGTTTAATCTGTGGCTAACAAGGTACGCTCGAATCCGTGGTGTGCTTTACGATCGGTGATACGTGATTTTCCCGGGCTTGTCTTCCGCATTCATTTTAGGGATTCGATTTAGTGTAGAATCCGGTTTTTGGGAATCCGACATTCCCTAACATTGGTATCAGAGCCCTAGTTCATGTTTTCCCGACCCTTTTCATGTTTTTTGATTAATTTTTCGCGAAGATATTCGGCCGACACGGATCGGGGCGAGAAATCCCGACACCCGAGCACTGTTCGTCAATTTTTTCGAGTTTCTGAAGGTATAGGGTGAAAGGGCTCGTCGAGACGAGTCCATCGACATGTCGTCCACTGCCGGGTGACGCCGCACGCGCCCACACGCGCGGCCAGAAGCCGCTGCGCGTGGGCACCACGCGCCTGAAGCGCTGGCTCGGCCAGCGCGTGCGCCACATGCGCCGGTCGGCGAACCGGCACGTGCGCGCCGCCGGCGGCGAACCGGCACGCGCCGGTCGGCGAACCGACGAGTGCTGACGTCAGCATGACGTCACCCAACGGTCGGTAACCACTGGGATGACGTCATCGCTGACGTCATCTGGCCGGGCGGTCACCGGCCGGCGACCCGACCGGCGACCCGACCCGACTCGATCTGCGGAAGCCTGGCACGCGCGCGGCACGTGCCAGATGACGTCTGCGTGACGTCATCCAGCGCACGCGCGCGGCACGTGCCAGCTGACGTCTGCGTGACGTCAGCCCGCGCACGCGCGCGGCACGTGCGTTCGGTTCGTCCGACCAGGCCCGACCGGTCCGACCGGCCCGACCGGTCCGACCGGTCCGACGACCCGCCGCCCGTTGACTGACCGTTGACCGACGACCGTTGACCGTTGACCATCCGTTGACCGTTGACCAAAAAAAAAAAAGGAATTTGTTTCTTTTTCATTTATGCCTATGTGGGTAATATGTAATCAATTATTTATTTTGCATTTGTTGCATGAATTTTGGAAAATTATGTATTTTCCCTTATGTATATTATGGATTATAAGTAATCCATTTTTTTTTGGTTCTGCATTTGTTGCAGGAACTATGATGCGTTATGCACGGATACCTGCAATCCCGAGAACGGACGAGGGAAGTGCAAGACTTAAAAGGTTGATGTTAGATTTAGCTAATTATCGGTGGCATGATGGTGATTTAGTATCACATGTGGTCAAGGTCAATCAGATGATACAGGAAATCATCTGGAATGGTTATCTTATGCCGGATTTTGAGAAGGTGCCGGCTTTGATGAACACTCTTCCACCTGAATGGCAAGCAGTGTTAGATCGGCTATGGGAGGTCAACGTGGTCCCGGGTTATAGGAGGCTAGTGGAAGCTTTTGTAAGAGAGTACTATAGGATTGAGTTAATCAAAACTTCAACCCTTAGATTGAGCGCCACATGGCGCAGAGTGAATGCGCCTTGGAGGCGACATGAAAGCTCTTCAAAAGTTTTTCCATGGTTGGCAAATGTGCCTTCAAATTTCTCAGATATTTTGACTGATAGATTAGAAGGGACATTCCCTATTTATTTCTTAGATTAGTTTGAGATTTTTTTTTTTTTGTGTGAATATCTCTTTCTATGTTGATATTTCTTCTTTGTATATATTACTTAGTGTAATGAATAGTTGTATTGTGTGAAAGCATTATTATTCTATTGGATGTCAAATATTATTTGCTTTCTCATTAAATTGTTGACTCTGTGGGTAGTTCATAGAAGTTTTTGTAACTTCATAGAATTTATTTTGCATAAGACAATTATATTAATAATAGTCTTAAGTTAGGATTTTTGGAGGATGATTGGAAACATAGTGACCTTTTGATTCTGAAACCTTACTTGAAATTATTCATTGATATGATGGGTCTGTGCAAAATGGATGCATAAATGATAGGCATTAATAATTCGTGCATATATGTCGATGTGTTCGGATCGATGGTTTCAAAGAACTAAGAACGTAATTGCTGATATGAACGGCAACAATTGTGAAATATTGGATATGAAGATTCAATATGTGCTGGAAAAGCAAGAAGCATTAGAAGCTCTTGACCATGTTATGGAAGATCTTGAGAATGCTGTGCGCCACCTTGAGCTAGTAGAGGACCGCCTAACGGCATTTGAGTCAAAAATAGACATTTGCAATGCTGGTTCTAGCTCAGAAAGGGCTTTAAGCTCCAAGCGCAAGCGTATTGATTCGTTCAATATGTGGGAATGCAAAGGATCAAGTCCTTATTGCAAGAAATCAAGAGTTAACCAACACAAGAGAGGAAAACGTCCTCAAGTGAAGAAAATGTCCAGGGTGAAGTGTTACAACTGTGACAAGAAGGGTCACTATGCTCGCGACTGTCGTGAGCCAAAGAAGGTATACACCTCTTGTACATTTGAGAACTTTGCTTATGTGTCAAGTTCTGTATTATTGGCTGAATCCAATCCTTTGTGGACCGTAGATTCGGGAGCGACAGACCATGTAGCGAAGGATAGAGGATCCTTCGTGGAATTCCGACGAATACCAACTGGAACTAAGTAGATCTATGTAGGAAATAACTTCGAGATGAAGTTAAAGGAATTGGCACTGCCAATTAAACATGCGTGGTGGACGCACCTTGTTCCTACATGATGTTCTATATGCTCCGGAGATTCGTTGAAATTTAGTGTCTATTTTGGTGTTGGTTAAACTTGGTTTTAGTGCGAATTTCCGTAATAAAGGTGTAGATTTGTATTTGGATACAAACTACTATGGTTGTGGTCACTTTCTCTCGGATGGTTTTATTGTACTAAATGTTGACTGTGGTGATGTCAATATATGTTATTCCCTTGTTTCATGTCTTCTACTTCATGTGATAATGATGTGATTATGTGGCATGCTAGACTTGGTCATATTGGCCAACAACGAATGAATAGACTAGCCAAAGAGGGCTTGTTGGGCAACATTGAAAAAGTCGATTTGCCTATATGTGAGCATTGCCAAGTAGGGAAAACGACAAGGAAACCATTTGGAAAAGGTAAAAGAGCTGAATTTCCTCTGCATTTAATCCATTCTGACGTCTGTGTTTCAATGAATGTGAGACGAAGGCATGTGGCTGTTTATTTCATCACTTTTATAGATGATTATACTCGATTCGGATATGTCTATTTGATTTCTCATAAATCTGAAGCATTATGTTGTTTCAAAAGGTTTATGAACTTGGTAGAAAATCAATTAGACAAGAAAATAAAAGCATTGAGATCCGATTGAGGTTGAGAATATTTATCTGATGAGTTCAGAAAATTATGTGATGAAAAAGGAATAGAAAGACAGTTGTCTATTCCATATACTCATCAACAAAATGGTGTTGCAGAGAGAAGAAACAGAACCCTACTGGAAATGGTTAGGTCCATGATAGCGCATGCTAACTTACCTATTACTTTTTGGAGTGATGAGTAGTTAACTGCTGCCTATATACTTAACCGGGTGCCTTCCAAATCAGTTACTTCCACTCCATATGAGTTATGGACAGGTTGAAAATCGGACTTAAGTTTTCTTAAGCCATGGGATTGTGCTACCTATACTTATGAGTCCTCTCACAAATTTGGGAAATTGGGTCCCAGAGGAAATAAGAGTATTTTCATGAGATACTCCGAACACTCAAAAGGGTATGTGTTCATAGGTGAGCAGGAAAGTGGGAGTATAACTGAATTTGAATCACGGGATGTCACATTCTTAGAGGATGAATTTCCTAAGAAGGGCAAAATAAGGGAAAATTACTCCCTATTTGAAACCTTGGATCATGATAATGATATTAGTGGAGTTCGTCCAAGTGGGAGTAATATGAGAAGTGATGAATTGAATTCAACTCATTCTCAATTACAACCACATGATGAGACGGCATCATCATTATCTAATCCAAGTGGGAGCATAATGGGGAATGATGTGCAAAGTGTACAATCTCCCATACGGCGAACAAGTCGTCAAAGTATTCCCCGTCGACGTTTTGACATTGAAAGGAAAACTTTTATGGTTGCTCCACAAGATGAGGATGAGCCAAGAAATATTAATGAGGCTCTTGAATTGCCCTAGTAAGAAAAGGATTCATGCAATGAAAGAGGAAATGGAATCAATGAAATCAAACCAAGTTTGAGAACTGGTTGATCTTCTAAAAGGACGCAGAGCTATTGGGAACAAGTGGGTTCTCAAAATAAAGCGAAAGGCTGATGGCTCAATAGAAAGGCATAAGACTCGCCTTGTGGCGAAGGGGTATAATCAACAGGAAGGAATTGATTGTGAAGGATTATTTTCTCCTGTAGTGAGATTTACTTCGATTCGCATTATTCTGGCAATAGTGGCAAGTATGGATCTTGAGTTACATCAAATGGATGTAATGACTGCTTTCCTCAATGGAAAATTAGAGGAAGGAATATATGAAACAACCTGCTGGTTTCATAGTGAAAGGCCAAGAAGAAAAGGTATGTCGACTTTAGAGATCGATATATGGCCTCAAGCAGTCATCGAGACAATGGTATATACGTTTTCATAATGCCATAATGGCATATGATTTTACATTGATTAATAAGGATCATTGTGTATATATCAAAAGATCCAAAGATCAATTTGTGATCATATCATTATATGTTGATGATATACTAATTGCCGGAAGCAATATGGAGTTTGTTAATACTGTCAAGAGTTGGTTGTCTTCCAACTTTGAGATGAAGGATATGGGTGAGGCTGCATACATTATTGGAGTTAAGATTTCAAGAGATCGTTCGAAGAGATCGTTGTCTCTTTCGCAAGAAACATATATAAATAAGGTTCTTGAACGATTTTGTATGCAAGATTGTAAACCCATAGACACTCCTATTGCAAAAGGTGAAGGATTGAGCCATAGACTGTGTCCAAGGACTCCACAAGAGAAGGAACAAATGAAACTTGTTCCTTATGCTAGTGCTGTTGGGAGCTTGATGTACGCTATGATGTGTACAAGACCTGGCATATGTTTTACAGTTGGAATGGTGAGTAGATACCAATCCAATCCAGGTCCAGCACATTGGAAAGCCGTTAAGAGAATATTGAGGTATCTAAAGGGAACTGCTGATTATATGCTGAGTCATTAAGGAAAGGATCTGCGACTCTAAGGCTATTCTAATGCTGATTGGGGAGGAGATTTAGATGAAAGGAAATCTACCTCTGGGTTTGTTTTCTTACCAAATAATGGCACCATATGTTGGAGCAATAAGAAACAAAAGTGTATAGCCTTGTCCACGATGGAAACGAGTTCGTGGCATTATCAAGCAACGAGTGTAAGAAGATGTTTGGCTTAAGAGATTATTGGATCATTTAGGTGTTATTGGAAGTGCTGCAGATTCATTGTTGGTTAACCGTGATAACCAAGCAGCAAAAGCGTACACCAAAGATCCAAAATATCATGGCAAGACCAAACATATAGATACCAAGTATAATGTTGTCAAAGATATGATTGCACGAAAAGATGTGAACTTACAGTACATATTACGCATAGAATGGTAGCAGATCCTATGACAAAGCCAATACCTAGAGATGTGTTTTGTGGCCATATGAAATCTCTAGGATTGCGTAGAGTCTGATGTACTGGATTGTAATTTCCCTGAAGTGTTCACATTTGATGAATATGTGTTTTTTCATCATTAATGCCTATGAATCTTTGTTTGATCTTTATGCATCTTAATGCTCAGTGCATTACTTTAAGTTGAGAAAGTATGTCGGACAGATATAAGATTAGCCTACTCATACGGGTAATCGCCTCTATTTACTATGTGATAAATAGAGATGAGACTGTTTTTAAGCTTATTATCTAGGTGATAATCGAGAGCTCAAGCTTAAAACACGTATGTCGCCTTAACTGAGTGTTAAGATGAGGACATAATACTTACTATGTCCGAAAGTAAAATACCCCACATATTTTACTTTATCTGTCTATGATGCCAAATGTGAGTTCTGATGAATTTTGTGAATGAGTAGATACGTGAACTCAAGTTGGACATTGGGTATGTCTGAACTATCATCTGTACGGTATTGAAAGTGTAGACATAAGCTCCATGGGAAAGGAGTTAATACCGTAATACGTATTTCATATTATGTATGCATGAGACGACCAAAAAGAGTGACAAAAAGTTTGATCTCAATTTTTATGTCGTGTGAGACTTTTGAGGAAAAGAGTTCCTCAATTTTTAGTCCCCTCATGACTCTTACTTATTCTCAAGATTTCTATTTAGTATTTGCTATCTTAGGATGTTGCCAATGGTCATGAGTTGATTCGATCTAATGGGACATTTCTAGAAAAGCAAGCTGAACTGAAATTGAGAGTTTGAAGGAAAGAGGAAGATCGATTTTGGAGAATCACATTGTAGTTTTGTATTCACCGGTTAACCAATTATGACTATCTTTGTGATAATCATAATTGTGAATACAATATATGTATCATTGTTTGAAAGAGATCAAGAGAGATATAAATGTGATCGATCGATCTAGGGTACTGCATACAAAATCTACTCAAAGTGTGATGCCCATTATGAGCTGCTATATATTCCTAACAGATGTATAGCAACGAGCTCTCAAAGTATGCTGGTCGCACGGATTATTCACCGGTATGAATGTTGAAGAGAGGTAAAGAGAATCCTATTCGGCCCACCATGTGCGAGTGGGAGATGATGGTTTTATGTGATGGGCTTAAGGCCCGTCCGCCCATGTTGGGCCTAAAAGCCCGGCCCGCAAGATTAGGGCCCATGGATGAAGGGGCACGATTCCTTTTTGGAGGGAACGTATATAAGGGAGGAAAGAGAGGGAGAAGGCACCCTTTGGTATTTTCAACATACGTCTTCTCTCCTCCTATCCCTCCAAAAGGAAAACCAAGACGCCGTCTTCCCTTCAAGGCTAATCGACGTCATCGGATTGAACAGGATCGGTTTTCTCTTCCTCTTGTCGGCATTGGTGTTTAATCTGTGGCTAACAAGGTACGCTCGAATCCGTGGTGTGCTTTACGATCGGTGATACGTGATTTTCCCGGGCTTGTCTTCCGCATTCATTTTAGGGATTCGATTTAGTGTCGAATCCGGTTTTTGGGAATCCGACATTCCCTAACATGTAGCATCCACCGAAGAAGCCCCCTTCACGTTGATCGAAGCAGCCCCACGCGAATCCAACCGCTCCTCCTTTCATGCGCGACGCCACCCACCAGCAAGTTCGGGCAGCCCATCCAGCGTCTTCGGCCCAAGTTCCCAACTCAGTCCACTCAAGTTTTAGCTCAGTTCAGTGTTCTCTGCCAGCAGCCCATGCAAATTTCCAGCCCGTGAACTTGAGCCCACCGAAGTCAGCCCAGCAGCCCGCGCATCTCAGCCCAAGCCCAAGACCAAGCCCAGCAGTTACCGTGGGCTTGCAAGGCCTTTTTGGCCTGATCCAAGTGTCCGTTGATGCCGCCGAAAGTTCGGGTTTCGGCCGCCGTCGTGCCGCCGTCGTGGTGAACTGGTTTTTGCGCTAAACCGGTGAGTTTATGCACTAAACTCTACTTAGTAGGCTAATGACGTTTAAGGGGTGTTTAGTTTAAGTTAATTAGGGATTATGTGGTTAGTTAGATTAGATTAGTGATTTAATTAGTTAATTATGCATGTTAGGTAGTTAGAACGGTTAGTTAGGGACTAGACATGATGTATTATTTATCTAGACTGGTTTGGTAATTATCCGGGCCCGTTTCGGTATTTAATTGGGCAATTCCGGCCTAAGTTAGCATTTTTAGAATTTAAATTGAATTATTTAATTAATTTTGGTAATTATTTAATTATTAAATTTTTTATGGAAATTAGATCGGGATAGCCGGTGACCGGAATTTCGTGTTGATTGCAATGATGTTGTTAATTTCTGTAATTGAGTGTTAATTTGTGCAAATTGAGTGCTGATTGAAATTTTGAGTATTTAATTCCAAAATTTGTGAATTTCGATATTTATTCAGAAAATCTCAAGTGTCGGATTTTAACACCGAAAATGGTTTTATATAGTATATAAAATAGTGGAATTTTAAATTAGAGGATATCAATTTTTCTAGCGGATATCAATTTTTCTAGCGTGAATTGACCATGTACCCACACATGACCATTTTACCGTGTATTTCTAATATGAAGAAAATAGGCTAGGTTCACCATTTTAATTGAGGCAATTAAGTGCAATGCACGGTGTCCTGGTCCGAAATTGAATGATTGTGTGCTGGTTATGAGAACCCGTCCCCGGCGTGTGTCGATGGATATTACCTATCCCCGGTGTATGTCGGTGGATGTTAGCCGTCCCCAGTGTGTGTCGGTGGACGTTAACCATCCCCTGTGTGTGTCGGTGGTTGTAACCCATCCCTGGTGTGTGTTGATGGACGTTACCCGTCCCCGGTGTGCGTCGATGGACGTTACCTATCCTCAGTGTGTGTCGGTGGATAGAGGACCAGCGTGTGTCGGGTAAAACTGCCTGTGCAGGTAGTATTATTTAATTGGAACGCATGTTGATAGAATTGATGGACCGACGTGTGTTGGTAATTATTGCTTGTGTGAGCAGTGATTGATTTAGATGTTCCAATTGATGTATGAATTTGCTATATGCATATAGGTGGAAATGAACTGTACTGACCTGCAGGGAGGATCTGAGACGAGGTAAGTCTCTGTGGTTGTATGATTGGGTGGTTAGGATGTCCTAGGTGTATTACCCTCCTAATAGGGGTTTAAAGCATGAACTCGCTAAGATTTATATCTCACCCCATCGTGGGCTTAACTTTTCAGAACCGTAGGGTGGAAGACCTGGAGCTGAGCTGAGGTGATCTGAAGTGTAGGTCAGATAGGACAGCTTCTTTTGAGAGTCAATCTTCTGAAGTCTTTTGATTGTAGACTCTTGTATATGATTCGATATGTGTATAAAAGTATGTTTTGGTTGTGAATCTGTTGTCCTGCTTTTCTATCCTAAGATGATTACTGTCGGGGGATTTGTTATTCGCTTCCGCATGTGCATTAAAATGAAAGGGTCGGCGACCCGTCCTGAGAAGTCGCAAAATTTTATCGACCTCCGAGAGATGGGCACGCGCTCGAGAATCGGGGCGTGACATTTGGTGATAGGCAAATAATTGATGTAATAATAATTATGTTATCTTGATGATGCATAAATACTTATTATATTAAGATTTAATCATAATGTATTAACTAACATATTATTAGTGGCTCACTATTAGATACGATTTTATATTTGTATTAACTAACACTTAGATAGTGTATTATTAATAATCCAATCATATTATTAACCATGTATTAAATAATACGTAATTTAACGTAATTGTATACGAGTTAAAATGTGAACAATAATCATCAAAAAGATAATTAGCATGAATTATTTCAATATAATCACATCTTATGTGATGAACTTTTCATTGTGACATATATAAATTATCAAAACATTGCTAAATATTTGACAAATTGCATATAAAAATATGAACAATATTAAAGTGATAAATGTTATATTCCCTCTAATTCTAATTTTTATGGTTTTTTGAGAATTATTATGCTATCCTTCCTGTATTTCTTATGTCATAAATGAAACCAAACCTCATAATAGGTATTACATCACTTAAACCAAATATCTTAATAGCTGTTATATTATAGTCATATTCTATTATTACAGATAAGTGGTATGTTTATTAGGAGGATTTAGATGGAAATGGTTTCTAAAAATATCATTATGTTTGGATGAAGGGAAAGAGACGGGAAAATAGGATTACGCGGGATTATGAGAGATTGGAAAGCATTTTTCCTTTTTATCAATCATATTATGCTTTTACTCTAATTCTTACTCTCAAATTTTTGTCTTATCTACTTGTAAAGTATGAGAGTCGAAACCTACACCTGAAACTAAATTGTTCCCAATCTAATCCCTATGAGAATATGAGGATTTGAACCCCCCACTTCCCCATTCCTATGTGGGAAGGGTGGCCACTGGGGTAAACCAGAGTGGTTGTCGGGAGGGATCACCTCGATCAGTTTTATACAAATTTTTAATTCACTCCAAATGCGAAGGAATTTGGAGGGATTTGTATACTAATAAACATGTTTATTCATTTTTCTCATTTATACTCTTATTTTTCATGTATTTAAAATATATAAATTGACATTAATGTCATTATTCACTATTTTTCTTTCTTTTTCCGTCCCAAATATCCAAATGACCGAATAATTGAATCTCTTCAGGCTATTTTTCTTTTCTCTTTTCTCTTATATAAATTATTTTTTTGTTCTTAATCACGTCTACCAAACTAAAATAAAAATGATATAATCTCCAATCGAAGATATGAGTATGAGAGTATATGATTGAGCTGGCCTTTGGACATGTGCATTGCAAGAAAAGTGTCCACATTTGTTTTCTCAAGCTACAAACTGTAAACGGTTTCGGTTAGTTATTTGTAAACAAATCATAGAAAATAATCAATTACCATTTGTTCAATATTTGATATAATGGAATAATTGAGCTGTTATGTGATATTATTAGTACATATCATAGTATTTTTTATTATTATCTAAAGATACGGGCAAATCATTATTATTTTATTTATAAATTGGAACCAAAAACTAAACTATCATCACAACCTGCATAGCTTTGGTGGCTATTGTCAACAAGCCGTAATAATTATTACATTGGGTTCGTTCATATTTGATAAACATAATTATTGAAAAAATTATTCTTCATTTTCCACTGTTTTCCTCAGTTGTTTAGAGAGGCATATATTAGTGAATACAGAGTCGGCATAAATCTTATGTTTATACTAATCATTTTTTTTTAAAAAATTTGATTCCTTTTTTCCTCTCTTTTTTCTTTATTTTTTGCTAGACCTTTTTATTGTACTATATAAACTTAAACAGACCGTTTCAATAATTCACACCTCAGTTGCTCTAGCGTTTTAGCAAATTCTCTCTCTCTCTCTCTCTCTCTCTCTCTCTCTCTCTCTCTCTCTCATTTTCATAAACATCTTTGCAACCTTCTCTCTTTCTTCTTCTTCTTCTTCTTGGGTTTCGTTCATGGTAAAGAAAAGCCACGAAAATGATGGGGAATGGTGCAACGGTGGTCTGGTCTGGAGATTATCAGAAGAACGTCGTTCCGCCGTGGTTTAGGCCAATTGCGAGCACCAAGTTCTATAGCCCATGCAAGACACATCTCTCCGAAGAATGCAATTTCTATTGCAGTGTTTGTGTGATTGCTCTTTGCAAAGAGTGCAAGAAGCAACACGATCTTTACAAGCACGAGATGATAAAGGTACTAACCTTAATTTCGAATCATCTCCTCGCTTGTAATTCTGATTGCATTTGTTTCATTGATGTGTTGTGAAAATATGTAGTATGCTACTCTTTTTTTTTTTTTGGTAGAAGGTAAGAGATATATTGACTTTAAACAAAGAGCTATACAGCAAAAACTCGGCACCGAAAACTTGTACTCACGAAGACAAACAAGGGAGTGAGTGGAAGGGTACCAAGGAAAAAGGGGGGAAGCCACAAACTACATAGGAGCATAAACAAGCCAAACAACGGCTAAAAGCAACCAACACAGCGGATACAAGGAAAGGGAGAATAGGGAAACCCTTACAACAAAACAAGGAACAAGGCAAGCGTGAAAAATGACGCCGGTGAACAGGGAGAAGGGTAGAGGATCCCAACTCAAAAATTGGTAGATAAGAATGATCCCACCGTTGAAGTAGCTTCCGAAGAAACTAGGTGCAGCCTTGTCTTCAGCTTCCGCGACACCAGTAGGACCCTCCAGATAGTAGAGGGTTAGGAATAACCCCCTACTCAACTTAGTCCTTCGCCGAAAAAGGTAGAGCATGCAAGAGAGGTCAGTCTGCCAAAATAGATGGGTTGAGAGACCAGCACCGCAGCAATCTTCGATTTGTAAAGGTGGGAGGGACTTGGTGAAAGGACAAAGCTTTGTCCCTAATAACATTTTCAATGCGCTTTTTCATGGCCGAAAGGGAGGGAGTCCTGTCCCGGAAGAGTATGTTGTTCGCTCCTTCCAAATGATGTTGCATAGGGCACCAAACACAAACTGGGCAAGAGCAGAGTGGAAAGAAGCTCCAGATAAAGATTTGATAGCCCAATGTAGGTTATCCAACCAAGATCTATTCCACCACGCGAAATTAAATCTAGAAGCCCAAAAAGTAGCAAAGGTGGCAGTAATGGAACACCCAAAAAATAGATGGTCGACAGAGTTTGGACGGCTAGAGCAAAATGCACAATTCACATAAGAGATTCTGCCATAGGTGAGAAGCATTACTTGAGTGGGTAATCTGTTCCTAGTGATCAGCCACAACAGGAATTGGTACCGAGGGACTAGCGTTCTATTCCAAATAAAAGGAGCCCACTGCATGGACTGGCCTCTAGGCCGCAAAGCATCCTAAGCGGACGCAGCAGAAAAGGTTCTAGACGGGTGACCCATCCAGGAGAAGCGATCAGGGTCAGAGTTGAGCTCGGGTAGGGGATCATCGCAGGAGGCAATTTCCTCCAAAACACCAGAGGTACGGCCAGAGAGGGATATAAAATTAGCAACGGAAGCTCTTCTGGATAGGCGAGACCAGGAGATGTCTGCATCTGAGAATAACAAGTTGAGCGGCCCTTTGGGATGTAGTTGTCAAACCAAAAGGAAACAGAACATCCGAGATGTCTGCATCCGAGACCAGGAGATGTCTGCATCCGAGAATAACAAGTTGAGCAGCCCTTTGGGATGCTAGTTGTCAAACTAAAAGGAAACAGAACATCCATTCCCCACTTGCCAGCAAAAAGACTTGTGGAAATCGCCTCGAAGGTCCAGAATTTTCTTTCAGGACCAAGAGCAGAAGGTAGCTTTGGATGCCAACCAGAAATTGACATTTTTCAAGAAAACATAATGGATCCATCTGCACCACAGAGATTCCTTGTCTGTAAATAAGAACCATATGTGTTTAAGCATGGTTGCAGAGTTGCTTTCCCGGAGCCTTCTAATTCCTAAGCTTCCTTCAGCCTTTGGAAGGCAAACATCAATCCAAGCGACCTTCGCACCACCCGTACCAAGGTTCGGGCTTTTCCAAAGGAATTGCCTCAAGATCTGCTCAATTTTATCCAGAACCGACCTCGGCAAAATGAAAACATTTGCGCAATAGACTTGGACAGAGTGTAGTATACTACTCTTTATCATTGCATGGTCAAGAAAACGGGATACTGGAGTTTCTTTTCCTCATTTCGAATTATTTGCCCTTTTTTCAGTTCTTGTTTTCGGATTTTAATCTTTTCAGGCATGTAAAGTTCGCAAATACACGTCGTTCTGAATGGAGGACTTGAGGTCGTTGTGGGATATTTCCGGTATCTGTAAATACACTTCCAACAGGTGTCTCGTCGCCTTCGTACACAAAAAGGAGACGGGATTGCTTGCTCCCACGGTCAGAGGGGCGTTGCGATGTGTGAATCTTGCCAGTACCAGCTCAAGTCGCTGGGCGCCAAGTACTGCTCCGTGGAATGCAAGGTGACGATCGAGCGCATCCTTAAGAACAAACCGGGTGTTGATCCGCCAATGCCGTGCCATCGTTTTGAATATCCCGCGGCTTTGAAGAGACGTTTCTCTCACACGTGGGTCGTTCTTTCTGCTTTTTCCTTTGTAGGTTGAAGCCGTGATGAAGATGAATGGAAACGGAAGTACCAAGAACGAAGCAATGAGGAAGGTGGAGACCATATCAGAGGGGAGTTCTGGCAATGTGAAGTCGTTCAGGAAACGACCAAGAAAGCAGAAAAACCCGCAGAGAGCTCCTTTTTTTTAGCCGAAGATTGGTAATCGGCAAACTTGGTGAAAATTGGGGTGTGGCTACGTTGTTTTGGTACATATCGGTTAATTTTTCTTTTAAATTTATTTGGGTACATTCTTGAATAGGGTTTGTTCAGAGTATCATTTTTCTGTTTTTGGTGTTGGATTCACCACGTATGTAGGGGAAACAAGTTCTATTTTTCTTTACTCCGATATGAAGTATAATTATGCAGCAATTATCATTTTTTTCAGTTCTACGTGGGAATATGACTGATCGCCAAATGTTGTTGCTATTATTATTATTATTATTACTACTACTACTACTACTACTACTACTACTACTACTATCATCATCATTATTACTACTGCTACTATTACTGCTACTACTAGTGGCATTTTTGAGATCACAAAAACTCGACATAATTTTTCCAATGGTAACTAAACAAATTCAGTCTCCACTTTGTCCACAATTTTCCAATATACAATTTGGCTTAACTTGAAAAAATTACAATCAAGTCCTAAAATTTGTCAAATTAGTGCAATCGAGTCCTTTCGTTGACTCCATCAAACTTGGCTGATGGAAAATGTTGACGAGGATTTTTTTTTAAAAATATTTTCTCTCCCCCATATATTGATAATATGGCTAAGGGTTCGAATGAATTAATTTCTAAAATAGAAATATATATATATTTTTATTTTTTATTATTGGATGAGTTTTTAAGCAAAAATAAGTATTTGATAATCAAACAAAATTTCTATTCCCGAAATAGAAATTCGTTTGATAACAATATAAAATTTCTCCCTCCCGAGTGGTGATGGTGGCGACCAGCAAATGGTAGCGGTGGCGGCAAGTGGCAACGGTTAGTAACGGCGATCGACAGGGGGCAGTTGGAGGTGGCGATGGCGGCCAGTGGGGGGTGGCAACCAATGGTGACAAATGGCAAGCGGCAACGGTGAGTGAGCAACTAGCTAGTAGCGAGAACGAATAATGAGAATAGTTTTTATTTTTCATTTATGTTCCAAATAGAGAAGTAGAAAAATTTTACTTCTCATTTTTGTTCCAAACCTATTTCTAGATTAAAAATTAGTTTCAAAAATAGAAAATTGAAATCGCGAGGCCAAACATATTTCTATTCTTAAAACAAGTATGGAATAGAAAAATAAATCTTGAATAGAAATAAAATAGTTATCACATGTGCCCTAAAACGTCATTTTGGTCTAAATCTGATTTTTAATACCATTTTTATTTAAATTAAATAAAAATAAGTTAATTATTTTATTTAAAAAAAGCTGCCCCACCATCGCCTGGCTGGTAGCGGTGGGGCAGTGATGGCTAGGGTCACAACCCTAGCCCCCTAGTTCTTCTTCCTCCTTTTTTTTATTTAAAAAAATCGATTTTTAAAATTTAATTTAAATAAAATTTGTATAAAAAAATCATATTTGGACCAAAGCGACATTGTTTTAGCCTTATGTTTTGTATTTTAGCCACATTATTGCCACATAGAAGAGAGAAAATAATAGGAAAAAGCCACGTCAGCTTTTTCCGTTAATCAAGTTGGATAGAGTTAACAAAAAGACTTATTGCACCAATTTAATAAGTTTTTAGACTTAATTGCACTTTTTGTGATATTTAGGATTTAACTATATTTTTTGTAACAAGTTTTAGAACTTTTAGTGTACATATCTCAATAAAATTAATAGCAATCTATACCTCTTATGATAATCATTTGTTGAAATTTAGAAGGGACCATGAGACATGTATAGCCCAATTAAGATAATAAGATGTCACGACTCAAAGCCAAGTAATGAAAAAACTAGAAAAGTGAAGAGGTACAAGTAGTAAAACATTACGTTTATATGGTATGCGAGAAAATCTGCTTCCCAGTCCGATCAAGAGCAGGTAAGGAATGCCAGGGTGAGGGAACCATGACTTAAATGTTAAGATTAATGCAAATCAATATCATATGTCTTTCCCCTTCCAATTAAAATTTCAAGTTCATTTTAAGAAAAATAAAATTTTTTGGTCAGAATTTTTGAAAAATATCATCAAACTTGCTCCTTTATTTTTTACACATTCAGAACATAGATCTTTTTCACTATGAAAAATCTGGAGAACCTCTCTCCATCAATATTAGAAATGAAACTTGTAATTTCTTACCGGCCTGTTCCATATTTTCCATTTTACTGCATATTGTTGGGAAAATATCCTTATGGAATTGCTCGCTTTAATACTAGTATTTACTATGATGAGCGCAGATCGTGAAATGATTATTGGATTTTCAATGATTTATTATATCAATAAAGTCAAGAAACTAGGCTTTAACAATTGGAAGAACATATATCTATGTGAGTTGTATCTCATGGTAGCTTGGAAGGACCAGCCAAGCTAGTGTTTTTGGGAGAATTTGGATACTGATAAAGGTGAAAAAATCATTGGTTTTGTCATCACCTGTCATTTGGTTGGTATCGTCACTGAAGATTGTAAGCCAAATCACTCATAATTTGTACTGATGATAGTGTGCTTCGAATCGTGATGATGATGTATTACCTTTGATGATGGTGAGATAAAAATGGAAAAATGATTGTTAATAGTAAGAAAAATACCCATTAAAGGGTTGGACTCCGTAATTAGGAAATCGGGAAATAAATTATAGAAGTAGCTAACAATTTTTCTACTTATGATAGTGGCAACAGACCATATTTTAGGAAACCTATGACGATTAAAGAAAGCGATTGCAGGAGCAATTCTGATTTTGTTTGAGGTCTTCAATAACTCTCAAGCGACTAGCTAGATGCCCTTGAAGGTCTCCAATGGATAGTTTGTAGACCTCTACATGAAAGGAGCAGCAAAGCTGAGAAGAGGGTTGGACACGTTGAATGCTACTACTACTACGGTGACAATTATAATATTTGGCACCGAAAGGTTCTGTGACAGCCTGAATTTTCAAAATTTGCTTTAGATTAAATAAATCGGGCCTTTCATCGACGCGTCGACAATGTTATTCTCTGAGATGATCACTCATGAGATAACTGGATTATCTGGGGAAACAATTAAGGAATCTAAATGCAATAGACTTGAGAATTCGACTATAAATCGACTGCTCGACCGTGTTCATCTGCCGATAGTCTTTATCTTGACTCTCTTTTTTTCATCCATGGGCATCGGCCTTGCTTTTACCAGGCACACTACTTTTTCATGCCCCTAGTTCTCATTCCTTTTTTCTTCACTTTTTTTTAATGGGCATTGGCCTTGCTTTTACTAGGCACATTGCTTTTTCATGCCCCTTGGTTCTATTTTGAATGACCATATGGTGCTTGTCGCGACCTATTTTTCGGGTGCACCACCTAAAACTAGGTTAATGGACTACTAAGTCTTTAAGCTTAGCTCGGGCTCTCCCAAAGCCCATACCAAATCGCGACTTAAAGTTTTAACATGCAAATGATTATTTTCTAGGAGTCGCCACTAATCGGTTTATGGTAGGTCGATTAGACACCTAAGTAAAATAATGGGAGAATGATTTTACTCCTACGAACCAGAGACTAAGGGTACGGGGACTTGGTTACACTAGACTATCCTAGTGCCCTTTCGGTACCATTTCTTTTTTAATTTTTAAAAAATGTTTTTTTGCAGTCAGCTTGGATTGATCTTAATTTATTTTCCTAACATGTGAGGTGGTCATGCGGGTGCGCAAACCATTAATTTAACATTCAAGAAGGCAAATGCCTCATAGCAACGAATTGCAGATGATTAGAATTCACATCGACGATCTTAGACATGATTTCTATTTAACAAGCAATCAATCAATTTTGGTTTTTTCACTTTATTTAATGAAAATCATGATTTATGCAATGCATGTCATTAATCTATCATGAAATGATATGATAACATGACCTAAACTATATGGCATAAATAAGCATGCAATCTATCCTAAAGCATGAAATGAATTTATTCTAATTATTTTATATTTTCCATGAAATTTGAAATTAAAGAAATGCAACAATTAAATATGCAATCTAAATTAATCAAATGACCTAATTCTAATGACGGGTAATGCGATGCAATGACATACGAAATTATTTTAACTAAAATGACACGCAACATACAATTTAATATGCGAGTTACATGTCATGCGACATTTATTAAATGACTTAGTCTAATGACGAGGAAGTTCTAATTAAATGAACCTAATAAAAACTAAATGACGTGCATTTGATATTTCTATTTTTTAAAAATGCAAAAATGATCTTGCTAGATTAAAATTCTATCTAATTTAAACTAAGGATTAAGTCACATTAAATCCTAATTTAAACTAAGATATTATCTTAATCTAATATGCAATTTATCTAAAAAGATGATCTAAATTTAAAATGAAACATGTCATTCTAACTTAATATGCTCAATGATTTTTTTGTGATTTTCTTTATGAAAATTCGAAATTAAAATTAATACATAATTAAACATGCAATCCAAATAACAAACTAACAACCTAAATGAATGCATTTTTTTTGTTTTTTTATATTTTCCTAAATTCGGAATAAAATCCCTATTCTAGATATGCAAGATAATAAGAAATATTCCAAAACAAATTGAATCCTAATTCAAATATTTTTTGGATATTTTTTTAATGGTTTTCCAAAATAAGCAATTATCAAATAAACATTGTATTTAAACTAATCAGGACATTCAATCAAATAAAGGATTAAAATAATCGAAAAAATAACATGTTGTCTTACAGGTCAAATTAGCGATTATCCTAACCCTAATTATCACGACAAAGAGTTCAAAATAACTAAAAATCTGATCCGAAATCTTACGGATCAAATTAATCATTATATTGATTCAACACTTAAAATACTATCGACAAACCCCAAAAATTAATATAATTAAAAAAATGATCCGACATCTTACGGATCAAATTAGTAATTACAATAATTCTAGGGAAGACCTATGATAATGCCTACAAAATTCATGAAATGAAGATCACTTCAAATTTACACAATAACAACTAAACTTAAAAGAAATAGATAAAATAAAGTTAATAGAAAAAGAAAATAAAACTACCTAATTTCCTTTTCTTTTTTTCTTTTCACGTGTAACCGTGGGTCTCCAAGGGCAGCCGGTTGATTAGTCCGGCAAGGAACTCCGGCAGAGGTAAACCAGCGATCTAGCGGCAACGAGGGATGCGGAGTACGGATCACGTGTGGGCGGATGGCCACCGGCGTCGGCTTTGCGGATGGCAACCGGCAGGGCGCTCGGGCGGAGGAAGACTCGGGCGTCGGGGACTCGGCACGGCGCGACGGTCGCGGGGCTGGCTTCGGGCGGCGAGCGGCGCGGGTCGGCAGGATGTCGGGGAGCGAGCAGCGCGGGTCCGCTGGCCGGGCGGAAAGAGCGGCAGCGAGTCGGATCGAGCGGCGCGGGTCCGCCCGGCTTGTGACCCGGGTCGCTGATCGGAGGTCACGGCGGTCGATGGGCGGCGGTGCAAGCTCCGGAAGGCGCAGCGCGGGTCGCGACCGGGCTCCCCGTGGGTTGGTCGGACGCAGCGAGGGCCGGGACGGCACCGGGCTGCTGGGCGGCGACGGCGAGATGGGTCGCGATTCGGGTGTGGCCACGAACGGGACGGAGGCGAGGCGGAAGCGGCGTCGGGGCAGCACCACGAGGTCCGGGTCGGTGTTGCGGGCACAGTACTCGGCTCCGACGTGGGGCAGCTACCGGCGGGTGGAGGAGGTGCGGATGTGCGTCGGAACTTCACAGTGTCGTTGGGTGGAGCGGTGGAGCGTCCGATTCGATCCGGTCGTCGTGCTTCCGCGTACTCCGGGCGGCGTTGGGCAGATTGGCGTCGCGGGTCCTCCCGGCTTGCGATCTAGGTCACTTGATGAGAGGCGGGGAGGAATAGACGCAGACCGGTGCTCGGTGGAGGCGTACGCGGGGTCGTCGGCAGCAAGCGGGAGGCGGAATCGGGTCCGCGGATGGGGGCAAAGCGGAGCCGGCGAGTGTGAGGGAGACGATGAACAGTAAACGTCCCCTCACCTCTGCCTTTTTGTTTACTTTTTCTCACCTCTCTCTCTCTCTCTCACTTGTCGCACATCCTCCCACCGGTCTGCCCTTTCTGCAGAAACTTCACTTTTCTTTTTTTCACTTTTTGACCTTTTTTTCTTCTTTCCTTTCCCCCCCTAAAACAAAAAGAAAAACCCCCCTTTTATAGACGAAACAAAACGTGATCTTTTTTGTTAATATTTTCATCTCACGAATATTACTTATAACCTCTTGATCACAAAAATCCTTATCTCATGAATATTGTCCCCTGATTTCATCATCCATTGATAAAGATAAGATTACAATGCGATTTTCTTAATTTCCAAAAATCATCATAATATCGCATCAAATCTTAATTTTTTTCACAAGATAATTAATTAAAAATAACGACGAGCTTGGGTTAATTTTCTCCTTTCGTGGGCCTAGCCCGGCCTGCCGAACTAGAGCTCAGAAATACTAATTCGAACCCATCCACCACCGGTCCTAAAAATAAAATAAATAATAAAAAAATGCAAAACATGTAAATTAAAAATAAATGCACCTAAAAATTATATGCTATGCAATTGAGCTATAATATTTTTTCTTAGGGGTAAAAAATTAATCCCTAACTTTTATGCAATAAATGACTAAATGGGTTGCCCAAAATTTAGGTGTCAACAGCTGCCCCTCTTTGAAGGTGAGCTCGTAGAGATTGCCTTCAAAGACAAATTGAAACCTAAATTTTGACCATGCATATGCATTGAATGATTTTTTTTCTTTTTTTGTGTCAGGAAATGTATCACATTTTTTTTTTTAAATGCAATTCATATGATGCATGGAAATGCAAATAATAAATGAACCTACCTGGAAAAACTTACCTTCAAGGAGGGTAGAGTGATTCAAGATAGTTGGTGTTACACATTCAGGACTCGTACCTTTCTACGGTCGCCTAAAATAGTAACGAGGATACTACCTTCCTAGGACCCGTACCTTTCTACGGTCTCCTAGTACGGCAGCAAGGTTCTGTAAGGAAACTACTTTCCTAGGACCCGTACCTTTCTACGGTCGCCTAGTATGGCAGTGTTTGGGTTGTGTCTAGGGCCCGTACCATTCTACGGTCGCCTAAATGGGGATTTACCTTCCAGGACCCGTACCATTCTACGGTCGCCTGAATAGGGAAATATGTGTTGTCTAGGACCCGTACCATTCTACGGTCGCCTAAACGGGGATTTACCTTCCAGGACCCGTACCATTCTACGGTCGCCTAAACGGGGGTTTACCTTTCAGAACCCGTACCATTCTACGGTCGCCTGAATAGGGAAATAGATGTGGAGAAGAATCTTTGGGGACAACTCGATCGAGTGTCGATTAAAAGAGACTCTGGGCTATGAAAGCATGCCAGGTCAATATAAATGGACATCGGGCTACGAAAGCACGCCGAGTCGATAAAGATGGGCCATGGGCTATGAAAGCACGCCAGGTCAATGACATCGGGCTACGAAAGCACGTCGGGTCAATAAAGATGAGCCCTGGGCTACAAAAGCACGCCAGGTCAATGACATCGGGCTACGAAAGCACGTCGGGTCAATAAAGATGAGCCTTGGGCTACAAAAGCACGCCAGGTCAGAAATTCCGGGCTACAAAAGCACGCCGGTTCGATAAAAGGGACTTTGGGCTACGAAAGCACGCCAGGTCAATATAAAGGACAACGGACTACAAAAGCACGCCGAGTCAATAAAGAGGGACTCTGGGCTACGAAAGCACGCCAGGTCAATTTAAAGGACAACGGGCTACAAAAGCACGCCGAGTCAATAAAGAGGGACTCTGGGCTACAAAAGCACGCCAGGTCAATTTAAAAGGACAACAGGCTACAAAAGCACGCCGAGTCAATAAAGAGGGACTCTGGGCTACGAAAGCACGCCAGGTCAATTTAAAAGGACAACGGGCTACAAAAGCACGCCGAGTCAATAAAGAGGGACTCTAGGCTACGAAAGCACGCCAGGTCAATTTAAAAGGACAACGGGCTACAAAAGCACGCCGAGTCAATAAAGAGGGACTCTGGGCTACGAAAGCACGCCAGGTCAATTTAAAAGGACAACTTGACCGAGTCAAGTGTCGAGAATGAGTAGAGATATACTTACCTGATGATATCTCTGATTCTTGGAAAGATGTCTCCTGCAAAACACAGTTGTAGGAGAGGCAACATGCATTAATTCAAGTGAGGTTCACGCGTGATGATTTCTATCAATCTTGCATCACTTAATTTCCTTTGGGAAAGATTTCAAAAGAATGTTCCAATCTGAACACATGAGTTCTATGGATGTGTCAAATGAGGGATCTTTCGGTCTGAAATAACTTTTCACTCATCCTCATTAAAAGGGCCATTTTATCCTAACCTTTGATGCGGGATTTGACAATCGCTCTATCTCACCATCGTCATGTCAAACAAGTGTCTGAGCGATCTCGCAAGTGGTACGACCTTACCAATCTGAGAGGTCTTTAACAGGGACCGTAATGCTGGCTTGGCCAATGGCTTAACAAAAGGGACTCTTTGAGTCGATGCTATTGAAAATGAGCGATATTTCACAATCATCTTGGGGTTTACAAGTCAAGAAACATGAGAAATGAAGCAGAAATTATCTTACTTGCACTTCTTCAAGCGATGCTTTCAAACATATGAACTTTTACGTTAATTCAAGTGCCCTAATCTGAAGAGACTTTGTGAGGGACGTAACGTAGGCTAAGTTCATAGGTTGAGAAACGAATGGATCATTAGGCTCAAAAAGTGTTTAGGGGGTCAAAGTTGGTGATCATCTTGACATTTCCACCAATTTTCAATGTTGAAGATTCTCTTCACATCACAACTTAATTGATTGTAGCATTTCAACATTTGAGTTTTTTTAGTATCGCCTTGTTGGGGATACGACTCACTACATCGAGTGCTTGATTTTTCTCTTTTTGGGCATTGGCCTTACTTTTACCAGGCACACTGCTTTTTCATGCCCCTCATTCTCATTCACTTTTCTTCACTTCTTTTTTATGGGCATTGGCCTTGCTTTTACCAGGCACACTGGCTTTTCATGCCCCTTAGTTCTATTTTGATTTCAATCTTTGCGCATAGTGAATGCATCAATGAATTACGCTTTGGATGACACTTGAACTTTCAAGGGTCTTCATCTATCTTTTGCCTTGCCCCAGTGTGGGGAATGATCACGAACTGGGTTTAATGTGAAACAAATTCATAGGCTGAAGGGGGCTATGCAATGGATAAGGTGTATAGGATAGAGAAAGAACTGCTCTTCATCGTCCTAAGGCACTTTAAATTGTCATACAAGTTACACTGCGAAAGCAATACTCGAAGAGTGATGCAAGTGTGAGTAAGAAAATTCCTATCATTCATTTCAAATTTTGTCCCGGTATGGGATGATCCTTGATAGGGATAACTTAAAGAACTCTTCATGTGTGTGGGCTCAAAGGGCTGAACAATGGATATACCTGTAGTATTTTGGGTAGCAGAAGAAACTGCCTCTCATCACCTCGGTTGACGTACCCTTTGCGAGATCACCCTTTTCCTTGTAGGCATGGAATTTTTCCACACAACTCACTGGGGGTTAGTGTATGAAACAATGTATGGGACAGGGGTTGCCTTTCATCATTCCAAAGCATCCCATTTGACACATTCAATCTATCTCACACAATTCATCAAGGCAAACATGCAAGATTTGTAACAAATTTGAACGATGGAATTTGCAACTCATTGAAGCAATTTATTTGTCATGAAAATGCTTGCAGTTAAAAACATGATATGGCAAATTCAATCATGGGTAATACTTCTTGACAGCATCATAATTAATTAGAGTGAAAACTCATGACCACCCATTTCTGCTAGGATCAAGGCACCTCCAAGAAGTACATTCTTCACCACATATGGGCCGCTGTAATTTGGAGCTGGTTTGCCCCCAGGATGTTCCATCGAAGAATCATGGTCCTCTTTTACTTGCCCCAAGTTTGTTTTTCATTGCAAGTGCGCTCTAAACCTGTTAATCACAAGTCAAGTTTATGATAATTGAAACTTGATATGCTATTCTCAGATGTCCCTTGTCATAACAAGTTATAGAATTATGCTCTGAGACAAGAAGCAGATGAGTCAGACAAACAAACAGGTTTAATCTGTTACAAGCTTTGGGAAAATGTTTTTTTCTTTAGCAGTGAGATGCTTTTGTTTTCGAAAAAGCTTTTGGGAGGAAGCATGAGAAAGTCCAATCCTCAGGATTTCTCCTTGGATGATATTTTGTCATGGTTGGATATCGTCATTGGACTGGTTTGGTGTACCCCATCATGCCCTCAAAAATTGGAAATAAAAATGGTAATTTCATTGAATAGAATCAAATGAATTACGTTATTGGAATGGAAATTATGATTTCTAACCCCTAAGAAGTCAAAAGCAATTCCTAGAAAGTGAAAACAATTCCTAAAAAGCGATAAAAATTCCCGCGCAGGGGAATGTGCAACTGAACATGCCCCTAATTAAATAAGGAAAGTGATCTACTTAAGACCATGAATCATGTGTGCTTGAGTTCTTCACCCTCCTTGATCTTGTAATGCGAACCCTCCAGGTTAGAGATTCTTCCTTCTAGATATGTCACTAGTCTCTTCATGCTGGCATCAAATTCAGCTACCTCAGGAAAATGAGACGATTCAAAAGTTCTTTTGGCTCTCTTCTTTGAGTCACAGTTTCTCGCTGAAGATAGAGTACCTATGTCATTACAACCCTTTTGCTTGATGAGAAAAGCCACAGTAGTTGACAATTCATCGACTTGACTTTGGTGGTGTGCAATTCGCTTGTTCATATTGTCAATGATACGGTCCAGCACATTGTTTCGATCCGCCATTTTAGTCTTCGACCGTGTACGGATGGGTGAGCGGGAGCGCCCCATAATCACCTAATTGATAATAAATGGGAACATATAAGCATGAGGTGTAATGAGAAAACCAATCCATGACAACAATCTATTTTTTAGTCAAGAAAAGTCCACATATGAAGAGGATTTCCTAAAAATGGACTATGAAAATAAAGACATGGGATGCCCCAGTAGGGACGAAGTTTCCTGAACATGAACTAGGAAGAGCCAAGACATGAATTGAAAACAAATTTCCAATTTTTATTTTCCAAATGATTTATTGCATGGCAATTTCCTTATTTCATTTCTAACTGACAAATGAATTGAATCAATGATTGACCGAGATTGTCATGGACCGACAAAATTGCAATAAAGTGAATAAATTGCGAAGAATTTAGACAACTTACTTTAACCGGAAATGGATGACAATCACATAGACACACGCATGAAAAGTGAGGCTCGATTTCTGTCTAGATGGCTTAACAGGGTGGAGCTAAGAGGATGATCTGACCGTTGCAGTCTCGCATTAACGTGTCAGGTCCCCCTAACTCCAGCTCAGTTGAATTGAATGCCCAATAATCACGCAATCTCGCAGATATAGACATTCATTCGACACCATGAAAGAAATTTCGGGGAAGAGAAGGTCAACCTCTACACAGCAATCTCGCTTTGGAGGAAGTATCCTTTCTCAACACCATCCTAGAAATCCTATCGCAGCCCAGGTCCGACCGCAGGTTGTGTGTGCAATAGTGTAGTGCTAAAAGCAATAAAACATGCACAACAGTTTAAATACAAACAACACTTCCATAGTTTTAATTCAAACATTCATCCCTAACTCCAACCTGCAAGACAGGGGTTAGGAAAGACTACTCCCCTTATACCTCTCATTTGCAAGAACATTTAACACCTTAAGAATGTTAGGGACGTACCTGGAATCCACGCTGCCAAACAAAAACATTTTTCAAAAAAAGAAAATTGGCCTAAGTCCACTAAGTGTTTTAACTCAAGTCCCCAGCGGAGTCGCCAAGCTGTCGCGACCTATTTTTCGGGTGCACCACCTAAAACTAGGTTAATGGACTACTAAGTCTTTAAGCTTAGCTCGGGCTCTCCCAAAGCCCATACCAAATCGCGACTTAAAGTTTTAACATGCAAATGATTATTTTCTAGGAGTCGCCACTAATCGGTTTATGGTAGGTCGATTAGACACCTAAGTAAAATAATGGGAGAATGATTTTACTCCTACGAACCAGAGACTAAGGGTACGGGGACTTGGTTACACTAGACTATCCTAGTGCCCTTTCGGTACCATTTCTTTTTTAATTTTTAAAAATGTTTTTTTGCAGTCAGCTTGGATTGATCTTAATTTATTTTCCTAACATGTGAGGTGGTCATGCGGGTGCGCAAACCATTAATTTAACATTCAAGAAGGCAAATGCCTCATAGCAACGAATTGCAGATGATTAGAATTCACATCGACGATCTTAGACATGATTTCTATTTAACAAGCAATCAATCAATTTTGGTTTTTTCACTTTATTTAATGAAAATCATGATTTATGCAATGCATGTCATTAATCTATCATGAAATGATATGATAACATGACCTAAACTATATGGCATAAATAAGCATGCAATCTATCCTAAAGCATGAAATGAATTTATTCTAATTATTTTATATTTTCCATGAAATTTGAAATTAAAGAAATGCAACAATTAAATATGCAATCTAAATTAATCAAATGACCTAATTCTAATGACGGGTAATGCGATGCAATGACATACGAAATTATTTTAACTAAAATGACACGCAACATACAATTTAATATGCGAGTTACATGTCATGCGACATTTATTAAATGACTTAGTCTAATGACGAGGAAGTTCTAATTAAATGAACCTAATAAAAACTAAATGACGTGCATTTGATATTTCTATTTTTTAAAAATGCAAAAATGATCTTGCTAGATTAAAATTCTATCTAATTTAAACTAAGGATTAAGTCACATTAAATCCTAATTTAAACTAAGATATTATCTTAATCTAATATGCAATTTATCTAAAAAGATGATCTAAATTTAAAATGAAACATGTCATTCTAACTTAATATGCTCAATGATTTTTTTGTGATTTTCTTTATGAAAATTCGAAATTAAAATTAATACATAATTAAACATGCAATCCAAATAACAAACTAACAACCTAAATGAATGCATTTTTTTTGTTTTTTTATATTTTCCTAAATTCGGAATAAAATCCCTATTCTAGATATGCAAGATAATAAGAAATATTCCAAAACAAATTGAATCCTAATTCAAATATTTTTTGGATATTTTTTTAATGGTTTTCCAAAATAAGCAATTATCAAATAAACATTGTATTTAAACTAATCAGGACATTCAATCAAATAAAGGATTAAAATAATCGAAAAAATAACATGTTGTCTCACAGGTCAAATTAGCGATTATCCTAACCCTAATTATCACGACAAAGAGTTCAAAATAACTAAAATTTTGATCCGAAATCTTACGGATCAAATTAATCATTATATTGATTCAACACTTAAAATACTATCGACAAACCACAAAAATTAATATAATTAAAAAAATGATCCGACATCTTACGGATCAAATTAGTAATTACAATAATTCTAGGGAAGACCCTGCGGATAATGCCTACAAAATTCATGAAATGAAGATCACTTCAAATTTACACAATAACAACTAAACTTAAAAGAAATAGATAAAATAAAGTTAATAGAAAAAGAAAATAAAACTACCTAATTTCCTTTTCTTTTTTCTTTTTCACGTGTAACCGTGGTCTCCAAGGGCAGCCGGTTGATTAGTCCGGCAAGGGAACTCCGGCGAGAGGTAAACCAGCGATCTAGCGGCAACAGAGGGATGCGGAGTACGGATCACGTGTGGGCGGACGGCCACCGGCGTCGGCTTTGCGGATGGCAACCGGCAGCGCTCGGGCGGAGGAAGACTCGGGCGTCGGGGACTCGGCACGGCGCGGCGGTCGCGGCTGGCTTCGGGCGGCGAGCGGCGCGGGTCGGCAGGATGTCGGGGAGCGAGCAGCGCGGGTCTCGCCCCCGGGCGGCGAAACGGAAGAACAGTCGGATCGAGCGGCGCGGTCCGCCCGGCTTGTGACTGGGTCGCCGACGGAGGTCACGGCGGTCGGGGCGGGCGGCGGTGCAAGCTCCGGAAGGCAGCAGCGGGGTCGCGACCGGGCTCCCGTGGGTTGGTCGGATGCGGCGAGGGCCGGGACGGCACTGGGCTGCTGGGCGGCGACGGCGAGATGGGTCGCGATTCCGGGTGTGGCCACGAACGGGACGGAGGCGAGGCGGAAGCGGCGTCGGGGCAGCACCACGAGGTCCGGGTCGGTGTTGCGGGCACGGTACTCGGCTCCGACGTGGGGGGCAGCTACCGGCGGGTGGAGGAGGTGCGGATGTGCGTCGGAACTTCACGGGTCGTTGGGTGGAGCGGTGGAGCGTCCGATTCGATCCGGTCGTACGTGCTTCCGCGTACTCCGGGGCGGCGTTGGGCAGATTGGCGTCGCGGGTCCTCCCGGCTTGCGATCTAGGTCACTTGATGAGAGGCGGGGAGGAATAGACGCAGACCGGTGCTCGGTGGAGGCGTACGCGGGGTCGTCGGCGGCAAAAGCGGGAGGCGGAATCGGGTGCGCGGCGATGGGGGCAAAGCGGAGCCGGCGAGTGTGAGGGAGACGATGAACGAAACGTCCCCTCACCTCTGCCTTTTTGTTTACTTTTTCTCACCTCTCTCTCTCTCTCTCACTTGTCGCACGTCCTCCCACCGGTCTGCCCTTTCGCGAAACTTCACTTTTCTTTTTTTCACTTTTTGACCTTTTTTTTCTTCTTTCCTTTCCCCCCTAAAACAAAAAGAAAAACCCCCTTTTATAGACGAAACAAAACGTGATCTTTTTTGTTAATATTTTCATCTCACGAATATTACTTATAACCTCTTGATCACAAAAATCCTCATCTCATGAATATTCTCCCCTGATTTCGTCATCCATTGATAAAGATAAGATTACAATGCGATTTTCTTAATTTCCAAAAATCATCATAATATCGCATCAAATCTTAATTTTTCACAAGATAATTAATTAAAAATAACGACGGGCTTGGGTTAATTTTCTCCTTTCGTGGGCCTAGCCCGGCCTGCCGAACTAGAGCTCAGAAATACTAATTCGAACCCATCCACCACCGATCCTAAAAATAAAATAAATAATAAAAAAAATGCAAAACATGTAAATTAAAAATAAATGCACATAAAAATTATATGCTATGCAATTGAGCTATAATATTTTTTCTTAGGGGTTAAAAATTAATCCCTAATTTTTATGCAATAAATGACTAAATGGGTTGCCCAAAATTTAGGTGTCAACAGTGCTTTTAACATTTGGACCTTTGGGAGGTCTTCGTCTTCTGTCAGTACTCCAGACCATACTATTTGAACAATTGCTTTTTGCCTTGCCCCAATGTGGGGGATGATCACCAACTGGGTTTAAAGAAATGAAATTATAGGCTCAAGTGGGCTACGCAAAGGATATAAGTATGTAGGATAGAGAAAGAAATGTTATTCGTCATCCTAAGACACTTAAATTACCACATAAATTCAATGTAATAGCACGACTTGAAGATTGATGCAAGTGAGAGCAAGAAAATTTCTTTTCATTTTCTGCACCTCATGATGCCATCTTACCTCCCATTTGCCTCGATGTGGGGTGGTTCTTGACAGGGGTAATTTGAAAAGAATCTCCACAAGTGTATAAGGCTCAAAGGGGTTAAGTAATGGATCACCTGTAGTGTTTGGGATAGAGAAATGAATTGCCCCTCATCATTTCAGTCATCGTACCTTTTGCGAGAGAACTCTTTACCTTGTGGATATTGAACTTTTTACACTCATCTCACAAGTGTATAAGTAGGGGACTGTGTATAGGATAAGGCTTGCCTTTCATCATCCTGACATGTCTCATTCAACATGCTCAATCCATTGAATTGTCCATCTTGACAAATCTCCAGTGAAATTGGTGAGTTAGATAGGTAAAATCACTATGGAAATTCTCTTTTCAAAAGAGTACAGCAAGTTTAAGCATGAAAAGCTTTTGTGACTTCAAACAGACAATTTACTACACTAAAAAATGCTCTCAAAAGTATGAAAAACATGATTTCAAGCGTTCATTCAAGGAATTGTCCCACGAAGGGACTGTCTCAGCAATGGGTGTTCTTGGATTGCACTTATCAAAAGGGAACAAACATACAAATTGATCAATCGAGGCTGAAAATCCGATCTTTGATTTGATGAATTCTTACTTTTTCCCCTGCACAAAACAACGTGCATGAATAGGATACTATGCAATATCAAAGTAAATGCACATGGAATATCCATTTTGGTTTAGGTGGAGATTTTGTCTCAGTTAGGTCACTACCAAAATCTGTCATGCCCCCGATTTGTCATCTGCAAGGAAAAGAACAGAGTGTCATTTCCCAAAATTAATTATGTTCAAGGACGAGACGTACCTCTTCCACCAGAGAATGATGGTCCTCTTTTACTTGCCCCTCATTTTCTTATTAATGTGCAAGAATGAAAATTCTGTCAAGCATGGAAATGTAAAACACTTTGCTTGGCTCTTCAAGATGGATATTTCAAGTGGCATCGAGATGTGACCCATATTAACTTTTTAGAACTGTGTTCTCAATCTTGTTGAGCAACAGTTGAGCCAATTGATCTATCATCACAACCCGATGCGCCTTTTCTAGATGCTTTCTTCATCAGGCCAAGAAAATAATGCTCATGAGTCATGTGTGCTTGAGTTCTTGACCCTCCTTGGTCCTCAGGAAAATGAGATGGTTCAAAAGTCTCTTGACTTTCTTCTTCAGGTCGCAATTTCTCACTCGTTTTGATTTGCCCTTTTAGCTCTCGACCATGTACGGATGGGTGAGCGGGATTGCTCCATAATCACCTAATTTAAATGAATGGGATCATGTAAGAATGAGGTGTAAATAGAGAGTCAATCCATGACAATGATCTAATCGATTTTTTTTTTCATTTTTTTCATTTATTCATGAAAAGTTCATACAAGAAAGAAATTTCCTAAAAAAGAGCTAGAAAATAGACACCCTAGCAAGACCAAATTTCCTAGACATGAATTGAAAACAAATTCTCTAAAGTTTTTTTTTTCCCCAAATGATTCATTGCATGACAATTTCCTCATTCCGTCTCTAATTGACAAAGGAGTTAAATCAATGATTGACTTAAATTGTCATGGACCGATCAAAAGCACGACAAAATAAATTGCATGGTATAGGGATAGAAGACTTCACCAAGAAAAATCGATGGCAATCACATAGACATGCACATGAGATGTGAGGCTCGAATTCTACTCTAGACAGGCTTAGCAAAGTGAAGCCACAAAGATGATCAGACTAACCACAAGCATGCAGACTAAGTCGGGTCCTCATGACTCCGGCTTGGTCAAAGAGTCGACTCGAGTCACAGGCATGCGGACCGAGGTGGGTACTTTTGACACCAAAAAGAAGCTTTGGGATTGAGATGGGCGACTCATACTGTGGGCATGTGGTTGGAGTGGTATCCAGCTTAATACCATCCTAGTTAATCCTATGTGGCTCAAGTCCGACGGCAGGTTGTGTGTGCAATAGTGTAGTGCTCTACGGTCGCTTGAATAGGAAATCACTTTTCCAGGACACATACCTTTATACGGTCGCCTAAATAGGAAACAGCTTTTTTAGGACCCGTACCTTTCTACAGTCGCTTGTTAAAGTAGCAAATATTGTCTAGGACTTGTACCTTTCTACGGTTGCCTAAATGGGGATTCACTTTCTAGGACCCATACCTTTCTACGGTCGTCTATTAAAGCAGCAAATATTGTCTAGGACTCATACCTTTCTACGGTCTCCTAGCATGAGGTTTTGCGTAGCTAGGACCCGAATCTTTCTTCGGTTGCCTTAATCAGACTGACTCTTGGAGAAAAAATCTTTGGGGACAGCTTGACCGAGTTGAGTGTCAGTGCGAATACCTCTTAAGCACGTCGATTTGATAGGGGTACTCTGGGCTACAGAAGCACGTTAGGTCAATATAAAGGAACTCCGGGCTACTGAAGCACGCCGGGTCTATTAAAAGGGACATCGGGCTACGGAAGCACGCCGAGTCAATGAAAAGGACTCTGGGCTATGGAAGCACGCCAGATCAATATAAAGGAAATCTAGGCATGCCGGTTCGATAAAAGAGACTCTAGGTTACGAAAGCACATTGGGTCAATATAAAGGACACCAAGCTATGGAAGCACGCCGAGTCAGTGAAAAGGGCTTTGGGCTACGAAAGCACGCCGAATCGATGAAAACAACACTAGGCTATGGAAGCACGCTGGGTCAATGAAAGGAAATCTGGGCTAAGAAAGCACGACGGGTCAATATAGAAAGGACACCGGGCTATGGAAGTACACCGAGTCGATGAAAGGGACTCTGGGCTACGAAAGCACGCCAGGTCAATATAAAGGAAATCCGAGCATGCTGGTTCGATGAAAGGGATTCTGGGCTACGAAAGCATGCCGGGTCAATATAAAGGAAATCCGGGCACCCCAGTTTGATAAAAGGGACTCTGGGCTGCGAAAGCACGTCAGGTCAGGAAATCCAGGCTATGGAAGCACGTTGGGTCAATTAAAAGGGACATTGGGCTACGGAAGCACGCTAAGTCAATGAAAAGGGACTCTGGGCTATGGAAGCATGCCAAGTCAATATAAAGGAACTCCGGGCTATGGAAGCACGCCGAATCGATGAAAAGGACACTGGGCTACGGAAGCACGCGGTTTAGTGAAAAGGGCTTGAAGGAGCAACTTGAACCTCAAGTATTACTCGGTTTTCAAGGAAATATTATCTATCAGACACGATTATAGCAAAAACTGAAATGCATTCATTAAAGATGTAGACAATTTGAGCTACTCTAGAATGCACATTTCAAAGTTCAGTAGGGTTTTCATCAATTCAATCAAGGTTTATGCATAATGACTTTATCGTATTTGCATCACCCAAATTTCCATTAGAGGGAATTGTCGTTCAAGACAATGACATGGATTTCTTAAGAATGCTAAATGAGAGACTTTCAGTTAGAAAGGACTGTCACTCACTCTCATTCAAAATGGCTATTTTATGAGAATCACTCAATCTCACCATCATCATATCGACAAAGGTCCGAGTATTCTCGCAAACAGTACAACCTTACCAATCTGAGAGGTCTTTAATAGAAACCGTAATGTGGGCTTGGTCAATGGCTTAACAAAGGGACTCTTTGAGTCAATGCAATTGAAAGAACAATTCTGTAATCATCTCCGGGTTTATAAGTCAAGAACTCTGCAAAATGAGAAAGAAATAATCTTGCTCGCACTTCTTCGAGCAATGCTTATAAACATATGAACTCCCATGTTAATTCCAGTACCCTAATCTGAAGAGACTTTGTAAGGGACGTAACGTAGGCTAGGTTCACGGGTTGAGAAACGAAAGGATCATTAGGCTTAAAATATGTGTAAGGTGAGAGTTGATGATCATCTTGGCATTGCCACCAGTTTTCTTTTTCACCATCGGGGATTGTCTTCATAATGCGCCCCATTGATTGTAAAAACTCAGCATTTGAGTTCTTTGAGTATTGCTCCATTGGAGATACAAGGTAGGTTCCTTTATCATTTGCATTAGCATTTCCATGCATCATATAAATTGCATTCCAAAATGGAATTGATTTTCCAAAAAAAAAAAATCATTCAGTGCCTGCATGATCAAAATTTAGGTCTCAATTTGTCTTTGAAGGCAACCTCTACGAGCTCACCTTCAAAGAGGGGCAGTTGTTGACACGTAAATTTTGGCAACCCGTTTAGTCATTTATCACATTAAAAAATTAAGGATTAATTTTAACCACTAAAAAAGAGTATTAGAATGCATAGCATATAATTTTAGATGCATTTATTTATTATTATTGCATTTGCATTGGACCGATGACAGATGGGTTTGATTTAATGGTTCTGAGCTTTAAATTGACAAGTTGGATTAAGCCCACGAAGAGAGAAAATTAGCCCAAGCCCGTATCCTCGAGGAGATATCATGAACTCATCTTTGCAAGGTTTCAAATTTGAGAAAAGTCCTATTGCAATTTTGAAAAAATCGGTGAAGAATATTCTTCTTTGCAAAGGAAATCTAGAAGAGATGTCAAAAATAAAAAGAAATATTGCATTCGGGAGAAAATTTTCGTGGATATTGATTTGAAGAAGAAAATAAAGCCCTCCTTGGCCTATAAAAGGGGTTTTTAATCACATCAAAAGGGGACCACACAAAAGGGTTTTATTATTTGATCACGTCGAAGGGATTGTTCCTCGGTTTTCTAGGTGAAAAATTCAAAACAAAAAGGGAAAAATTATTTGAGGTTTTCCTTCTACTAGCTTCGAAGTCAACAAAGGGAGCCTTTTTCCATGCTAAAGAAAGTACAGTAGAAGGAGAGACAGGTGAGGGAAACGTGCAGTAGAACAGGAAAAAAAAAAGAAGGAAAAAAAGAAAAGTGGGAAGACTGTTCATCTTCCTCGCTGCTCCACCCCCCAGCTGCGACACCTCCACCCTCTGCTTGGTAGAAGCCGCGTCGCCAGCACACTAGCACCACTTAACACCGGTAGCCGAGCCACCGACCATCGCCATTCCCCCAGCCTCGCGACGCCAACAACCCGCGAGTCCCCTGTCCTTGCGCCTCCACCAGCCCCACGAAACCACTAACCCGCAAAGGCGCCACTGTGTCGCTGAACTAGCCTTCAGCCGTGATGCTCCTCCTCTGGCAGCTGTCCCTACTACTTGATGCCCCTTGCTCGACTGTCCTCGACACCCAGCAGCCTGTGCACTGCTGCCGGCCGCCAATACTCTGAGCCCGACGCTACTCCTGCTCTGCCTGTAACCAGTTTCGCCCTTGCTGCCCGACGCTAGCCAACCCCCGCACGAGCACCTCCGCACGAGCACCCTTCCGCAACGCCGCCTCTATACCTGCTTCGCCCTCAGCCCATCTGTCTCCGCCTCTGCTCCGCCCCGCCGGCCTGCGACCCGATTGCTGCTCGTGACGCCGTCCCGCTTGCCGTTGGAACCCTCCATTACCCACGACCTGCTGCTGCCTGAGTGTCGACGCCAGTAGCTCGAGATCTCGTGACCTGCCTGCTGCTTCGTCTCTGTCCTTACTCTGCTCCGCCCACGGTGACACAACGCCTCCGCCGCGCCACCTCTTCTCTGCCCACGGTGACCCAACGCCTCAACCCGGACGCTTGTCCCCCGTGTCCACCGTTGCTCCTACAGCCGGACCCGACGCCTGCAGCACCTTCGACCCGCAACACCAAAATCAGACGCCGAGCCATCGCACGACTCAGCGTTAACACCAGTTGCTGCTGCCTCCACCTCCAGCCGTGACACAGTTGCTGGCATTTCCCCCCTTGCTTGCAACCCGAACTGACCTACAACGTGTCCGATGACCATGCCTGCAGCACCTCCGAGTGACGTCCGTAGCAGCCCGTTGCCGGTCGTTCACTGGAGCTCCGGCGACCCACCATCACGGCGACCCATCTTTGAGCCATACCGAGTCCCATCGCGATCCACGAGCCGCCGGTGGTTAAATCTCGTTTGGAAGAAAATTCAAATTAGGTAGTTTATTTTATTTTATTTATTTTCTTTATTCGAAGTATTCCTTGATGTATCCGATTGAAATCCCCGACTGATATTCACAATTCGAGCAACCTTTTAAATTAGGGACTGACAGTCTGTTTTTCGCACCTGAATTCCCACTCGCAATCGCACGGAAAATCACCAATCCAATCTCATACTCGAGATTTGATTCATGGTTTTATTTAAAATTGACCAATCCAATCCCATTCGAGGGATATGATTCATCAATTTATGGATATCGATCTTATCTTGCTTGATTTGTTGTTGTGTCGTTTGATCGATTTTGTTTTCGTAAAAGAAAAAAAAAATTGAGTTAGATTAGGTTTATTGTTTTAGGGTTATTTTGCATAGGATTTTATTTATTTCAAATTTTTAAAAATATAAAAATCGAAAAAAATGCGTTCATTTAGGATGTTAGGACCTGAGCAAGTCCTTAAAAGGCTATGACATCCTGGAAAGACAAGATAGAGCAGATAGGGGCCTCGATAAAGATTCCCTCCCCATTGCTGGACCCGGTCCACATCCCCTCTATGGGGGAAGGGCCAGCAACCTGGAGTGTGAGACGCTGACCGCTTAAATGCAAGGCTAACCTCCACAATGAAAGGGCTCCTCCCTCAGAAGGGGAATTTATTTATTTCAAATTTTCAAAAATATAAAAATCGAAAAAAATGCATTCATTTAGGATGTTAGTTTTTTTTATTTTTAAATTGCACGTTTAATTATGTGTGAATTTTAATTTAGAATTTCATGGAAAATACAAAAACAAAATTGTCTTTGAACAAATTAATTTCATTCTCTAGGATAGATTGCATGCTCATTAAGAAAACACAAAATATTTCACTTTCGTCATATAGCTTAGGTCATATTGCCATGTCATATCATTTCGTGTTAGATTAGTAGCATGCATTGCATAAAGCATGATTTTCATCAAGTAAGTGAAAGCAAAAATCAAGTGATTGCGTGTTAATTAGAAATCATATCTAAGACTATTGATATGAATTCTGATCTAACATCGTAGATGCTTTCATTGTCATGAGGTAAGTCCTGCAATTTATTCATTGCTTTCTTGGGTGTTAAATTAGTGGTGTGCGCACCTGCATGGTCACCTCACATGTTAGGGAAATAAATTAAAGTCAATTCAAGTTGCCTGCAAAACATTTTTTCAAAATAAAAGAGAAAGGTACAGAAAGAGCGTTAGAGACATCTAGCGTAATCAAGTCCCCGAACTCACAATCTCTTGTTTGTAGAAGTAAAGTAAATCTCCCGTTACTTTACTTGGGTTTCTAATCGACCCACCAAAAATAGATTAGTGGCGACTCCTAATTGAAAAATCATTTGCAAGTTAAGAACTCAAATCTAAGTCGCAAATTGATATGGGCTTGGGAGAGCCCGAGCTAAGTTTAGGCTTAGTAATCCATTAACCAAACCTTAGGTGGTTCACCTCAAATTTTGGTCGCGACAGGGGTTAGGGGGGAGGACTCGCTAAGATTTTATCTTACTGGTTATTAGATAACCACTTTCAGGTCCTTAGAATGGCGCTTCCGCCAGCGAGATTAGGGATCCCTAAGGACTGGGAGACTGTCGTGACACACCACCGCTTCCCGGGTCGAGCGCATCTTTACGAGAAGTATCTCTCCACCATATGGGTAGATGAGGGACTGGGGCAATGGATACCCCATCGGTTCCTGGCGTGGTTCATCCGGGAGGGCGGCATGCTGATCAGTCCTCTACGAGGTTTTAACGGGCTGCTCGGTAGGGGCCCTGAGGACACTGACTGGGATCTTATGGAGCTAGACCCTCCTGATGGTGCTGTGGAGGATGCTACCCCCGCTCCGTCAGTGATCAACCTGAATGCCTCCGACTACGACCCGACAGAGTCTAAGTCTGATGGATCCGAGTGACAATAGTGCCGAACTCGAGGGTTCTTTTTGTGTATAGTTGGATTAGCCTAGCCTAGTTTCTTTTTGGTCTGGCTTAAAGGATGGATCGGCCCCTCTGTTGGGCTTGTAAATCGGGAACGATCCTCCATTATTTAATCCAGTATAAAAATGTGTATACGAGTAGTGGTGGTTGTTCTTGCTGGTCATCTCTCTATCCCTGTTTGATTGCGTGATTGTTTGTGTGATGGGGAGATGGTTCGTTTTCCGCTTGCGTATAATGAAAGATCAAAATGAATGGTCATCGACAACGTCGCTATCGACCAAGGAAGGGGTTGTTGCGTGCCCGGGGTTCGGGGCGTGACACAATGAACATTAAGTGACTGCACAAAGCCATAGTCCGAAACTCTAGGTTGCCAATTCGCCAAACGTCTCAGAGTCTCTTGATCTTCAATCTTCAAAGCGCATGTCATGAATTGAGTGCCGGAGGAGATGGAGGTAGAGGAGGAGGAGGAGCGAAGGTGTCGAAAGGATCAGAGAGAGGGTTGATTATGGCGGATCGAGGAGGGAAGGAAGCTTGGGCACAGAACAGGAAGAGCCATTGCTAAGTTTATTGCAAGTCTCTTTGTATGCTAACCATCCTTTATATAGGGGTTGTTGTGGAAACCGTCATGGAAAAAAAATTTAGTTGCTTTCAGTGCAAATTTTTGCTCACCCTTTTCTCTGAGCATTGCAATTTATCTTCTTCTTCTTTTTTTATTTGGTTTCAAAACAGCTGTCCTCAACACACCATGCTTAATTTGGATGAATGAAAATGTCGTGCTTCAAAACTAGAGGTGTTGGAACTAGTGATAAACCCATTCTTTGACTCATATTCTTACAATCAAGTTGTATATGGGTTGTTTAAACATTTAAAAAAGACATATGAAAATGAGTTTGAGAAATTAAAGTTCGATCGGATTGGATCTTGATGGAATTTTAGAGGATGTAACATATATGGCCAGCACACAACACCAAACTAGTATATAACAATCAATTGGTGCTGTGGCCAAAGAAAAAGTTTCAAAAAATAAATCCATTGATTGTCACCTTTTTTTTTCTTTTTTCTTTTTTTCCCCTTTTTTAAGGCCTGCAATTAGTATATGTATAACGAACGATTCATTTTGCGTTGATCATTTCTCCAGGGTGAGTATTTTAAGTGACCACCACCAGAAGGAGTCGGGTGATAACAATAACGGTTTCAAATATGTGAGAGCTAAACGAGGAAAGTCACTAAAATTTGTTGATGGAATATTAGCACTTGAAGGGGGTTAAAATGATACTATATGGGACTCTATATATCTAATGCTCGAGAGTGCGCTTGTTTTTCCACGTGCATTTTCCCTTTTGATGTATCTTTCTAGGTATGGCCCCTTTGGAAAAATCAGACCAAATTTCTAATACTATAGGAAATAACAGCAGATTTGTCCTAATAGCTCGAAGATCTGACAATTGTTTAGTGGAATAAGTATACTAGAAGTGCTATAACTTTTTTCACTAGTTTGAAAGCCACGTTGATTTAAAATCGATTACTTGAATGTCATTTTCAGCAAGGGAAAATTGTATTGCATGAATTTTTTTTATAATTTTCCATTCCGACGTGAAATTTTTAAAACTAGACTAAAGTCAATCGTGCAAATTTTTGTCCATCATGGCAAGTGTGACATCATGATTTTCCAATTTTGTTTTCAATTGAATGAGTCAAGCTTTTCATCGACACGCCTATAGTTTTTCTCTGAGTTGGCCACTCACGAGATAACTAACTTATCAGGTGAAACCGTTAAGGAATCTAAACGCAATAGACTTGAGAATTCGACCAGGAATCGACTGCTCAACCGTGCTAATCTGCAATGGTCATTACAGTACAAACCGATTAGAGACTGGAGATAGGTTGATTCGACAAAGGTATGTGATTAAAGGGTATGTGATTCCATCTAATTGCACAATTCTTGTCGATCGGCATTAGACTAATTTCTCTGTCGTTTTGGTACCCTGTTCCGTATTTGAAACCTCGAGATTTTCACGACAACCGAGAGTCGCCAATGTGTCGAAGATGTACGTGTGGCTCGAAAATGATCGACCACGGGTCAATTGCACCAAAAATTCCTAAAAGCTACTTGGTAGGTTAGGACGTGCTAAAATCGCGCCAGATTGAAATTAACCATGAAATTGAACCCGATTTCAGAAATTAGAAATTCTGTCATGTCACAAGTCATTTTAGGAACGTCGACTCATCTTCAGATGATTTTTTTGCAAATTGAGATTTTCGGCGAAAAATCCAAAGTTTGGCGAAATTGGATCGAGAAAGTTTGAGGGACCGTTTTTGAGCGCACCCATAGCCGTCAAGTTGGTTCAATTGATGAGGAAAATTCATGGTTTAAGTGTGGACACCTCGGCTATTTTTTTTGGGCTTCAATTGAATTGATTTGAAGGAGAATTGAATGGAATTGAATGAATTTGATGAGCAAGAGTCACAAATTCGTATGCCATGGGGGGAGGAACATTTGGATCACTTGGGTGGTGTGTTGAGGAAGTTTTGGGAGAGAGAAAGTTGCTGTGGATGGCTGAGCAAGTGGTGGGGGCAAGCCAAGGGAGAATTGGACAAGTGTTGAAGGCTAGAGAAGCCTTAGGGTCCCCTTCTCTTCAACAGCTTCTTCTCCTTCAACCAGCCACCTTCCTCCATTGTTGAGGTGTTGAGAGAGCTTGAGAAACTAGAGGAAAGCCAGCAGCACCCTCCCTTTGCCCGTCGCACGCCGCCTAGGCCATCAGAACCACCGTCAACCTCTTTTCCCCCTCTGTTTTCTCTTCATCTAGTTTCTGCTCCAGCTGACCTTCTTGTGAAAACCCAAGTTAAAAGTTACCTTCCCGTGAGAATTAGCTCTCATGCCACCCACCATCGTCTTCAGCACATCCAAACCGTATGGGAGCACCTCACCGTTCGTCAAACGGAGCCGTCGGCTGACCCGCCTACCGGCCGGAAGCCGCTGCTTGCCGATTCATCGGTCCGCCTACCCGAGTGCACTGTTTCGCATTTTCTTCGTTTTTCCTCTCGTTCCGACCCTTCCTCCATCCATTCCAACCACCAGCAAGTTCCCCTTGACCCCTAAGAGCTGCTAGTTGTCGGCCACCCACTCGCCAAAGTTCCGATCAGCCCATCCTCGCCGGTTCAGCCCGAACCGGCTGCTGGTTCCCTTTCTCAGTTTTGCCAAGAACAGAAGCCGAACCAACAAGGGTCTTCAGACTTCGTGGCCCGTTTCCTAGCCCTTCTCGGCCTCGCTTGGTGTCGTCGCTAGGAGGATTGTCGGCCACCTTCGCGTTGCCATCGCTGTGGACTCACCGGAATGCTAAACTGGTGAGTTTACTCACTAATCTCCGCTTAGGGAGTTAATTATGCTTAAGGGGTGATTAGATTAGTCTAAGAATGTTTAGGTGGTTAGATTAGTTTATTTAAATGTTATTTAGATTAGATGAATGATTAGTTTAGTGGATGGATTAATTAGTCTAATTATGCAATTAGATTAAGGTAAGCATGATTAGACTTTTAATTAATCATTTAATTTAATTAATTAATTATTTAAATTACATATTATTTAAATTAAATTAATTTTCGGAATTTATTTAATTATTAATTAATTAATATTTTCCAGAAATTATACGGAGTCTTTGCCGCGATAGAATTTCGAGCTGATCGCAGTGATGTGTTTAGTTTCTATAATTGAATGTTGTTTTGTGAAATTGAGTGATGGTTGTGAAATATAGGTATTTTAAGTAGAAAATACCAGTGTCGAGTGTTGACACCGATAGGGGTTTTTCAAGTACCTTAGCAGCTTCGGTAAGCATTTGGTTATGACACCTGGCTAAGCTAGAGGACCGCCTAACATTTAGTAGGCTGTGCCCATCAGGCCGTGATTAATCGCTGAAGTATGGTTATGCCCATCAGGCCGTGATTAACTGCCAAACTTAGAAGTAGGCTGTGCCCATTGGGCTATGATTTACCGCCGAACATTGAGTAGGCCGTGCCCATTGTGCCGTGATTAACCTAGTTACACTAGGAGACCGCCGAACATGGAATAGGCTGTGCCCGTGAGTGGCCGTGATTAATAATTGGAACGAGTGATTGATTGAGATATAGTGAGATGCGTTCCAATTGTTGAGTGATGTTATTCCACGTATATGAGATATGAATTGTACTAACATGTAGGAAGGAACTGAGGCGAGGTGAGTCATCTAATTTGTGTGGCTAGGCCACCCCTGAGTGTATTTCCTTCCTAATAGGGGTTTAGGGGGTGAACTTGCTGAGACAATGTCTCACCTTGTCGTGGGTTTTAACTTTTTAGACCCTTAGGTGGTGGTTGTGGAGGACCCGAAGCCCCAGAGTCTGTGGAGGTGGAGTCTGAAGGATCAGTGTGTGTGTCCGACTAGTTTGTTGTAGGACAGCTTCTTTTTGGAGTGTTGATCTTTTGTAGACTTTTGACTAGACTCATTTTGTATCTAAACCCGTTGTTTATAAAAGTGTGCCTTTTGAGAAATGTTGCCTTGCTTTTCTATCCCAAGCTTTTGTTGTTAGGGGTATTTGTTTGCTTCCGCATGCGTAATAAAATGAATGGGTCGGCGACGCGTCCTAGGATGTCGCATATTTATTGACCACCAAGAGATGGGCACGCGCTCGAGGATTGAGGCATGATAGCAAGAATATAACAAACGGTGTCATTTATTGTTGTTTCTTTAAAATCTTCCCCAATTAGATGACACTATTTTCAAACTCTTTCTCTTCCTCAAATGATGCCATTTTCAAACTCTATCTCTTCCTATCACTTAAGTGGTCACTTTTAAAAAAGTTGATGAACCTTAGTGTTCATTTCTAAAAATTTGTGACATCGAAACGATCATTTATGAAATTATTGGAACTTCAACAACATCGTTTGCCTTCTCAAGTGCAAACTTCAACTTTACAACATGTCACGTCAAATGATGTATAATAAATTAATGTCACAGAAGCTTTTTCAATGAGGCAAATCACTGATGACACTCAAGTGATCGAATTTTTTTTTTTTGTTTAAATTTGTGGACTCAAGTGAATGAAAAATAAGTTATAATACTCAAGCAAGTATTATACGAAAATTATGGCACTCCTAACGTACTTATCACTTTTTTGAGTAATTACTTATTTGCTAAATCATTTTCATATTTTGGCTCCATTTATTTCACAAAAAATGAATAATTTGGAAAATATTTTCCTAAAAATGGTTACTTGTGTTGCTTAGAAAAATGAATCAATGAAAAGTGTTGTCATTAAAAAAATTAGACATAAATTGTTATTGATAATAAACATATTTTTAGTTAACTAATTATTTCGAGCAATATAAGCAATCATTTATGGAAAAATGCTTTCCAAATCATTCATATTCTGCAAAACAAACGCACTCTTAATTTCCTTTTAATTGATTGGTTTTTTTACTATGGTAAAATTGGGAACCAAGTTGGGTCTAGATTAGGTCGAGTCGGATAAGAGTTGCTAATTGTGTTACTTGCAAACCGGTAATGATAACACCCTTGTCTAACCTTAATCATTGTTGAACTTTTTCGACAAATTGTGGATTTGGTTGGTTAATTTGTCTTCTAGGCAGTGATGTTAGTCTCGCCAGATTATCAACATTAATTGACATGGAACCTTCACAGTGGGTGGAAATTAGCCTTACATCTTCAACATTTGGCAATTAAACAGCCTATTGACCAATTTGATTTGTTAAATTATCGTCACCAGTTGGATTATTTTGACTAATATTTCCCTGATTATTCTCATTATTGTGACTTTGATTAGAAGAACGGACCTTTGCATAATCTCATGAAGGGTTGGCTACTCTGATGAATATTATTGGCCCCAACAAATCAAGAGGGATTATGAACATACTCTATAACAACTAGATTGGCTAATGGTGGCTGATTAGATGATCCTAACCTCGAGAAAACATCACACATAGCATTGATGATGATCGGCTTGATTACATCGACATATGACTCACGATATAGCTCTTCAAACAATCTCTTCACAGTGGCTAGCATGTGAGGAGTTAGTGCAACTTCTCTTGATTGTTCTTCGGTGAGACACTAGGGAAGGGCTACCCCCTCATGTTTCAACACCCTCTCTTACCTGCAAGTCTAATTATGAGTGGTACATGACATTTAGACCATGGCATGTGAAATTTGACTGATGAGGTTTCAACACCCTTTCTTACCTGCAAGTCTAATTATGAGTGGCACATGACATTTAGACCATGGCATGTGAAATTTGACTGATAAGGTTGGATACACATTCATGAAAGGGATCGCTCCAGTTTTGATATCATGTTACATTTTGTGAGAGTGGTTTAATATTTATATATTCTAAAACATATGATGAAATTTGTACTACAAGCAAAATCAGAAAGTCTCCCATCAATTCTCATAGAAACAAAGGAAAAAATTTTGAGGGCTAAGCAAGCGTCGCTTTGACTCTCGGTATGCTTTCGAGGCCTTCTTGTTGTTCAAGACGATTGAAGCCAAAGTTGAACTGCCGTCTTCTTCTTCGGCTCCTTCTCCTCGTTTGGCTTTCATTTATTCACAAGTGCCATGTCGTCTCAGCTTTGTCCAGACTTCTTCTTTTCTTAAAATGGCACATCAGATTTAAAAATTCATTGAAAAGCCATGTAAGACCAATCGCCCAAATATCGCACCGAAGCCACTGTAGTAATCGATGTGGTACTCGAAGGTTCGTATATAGCCAACACAAAATTATCCTTGGCTTTGTCACTAGCAAGTGTGAGAAACTCGTGCCAAGTTTAAATAGACACCAAGAAAAGGCATGGATCCAGGAACTGGGTAGTCTTCAAACACAACTCTATTCATCCTTTTCTAGGTCTCATGCACCGTATACCTCATGTGTTCCCACGCAGCCTCGTCTAAAATGCTGGTTTCATTCATGTAGTATTCTAGCACCTTAAAGTTGTCTCCTCGTGCCAATTCATACTAAGCATGGACAATATTGTTGGGCTATAAATATATGTCCAAATAATCATCTCACTTTCACATCGACGAAATTAAAAACAATAGCTCACCGCTACGAATATACCAATGATGTACTTCTTTGTTCTTATAGCCACTATATACAAGGAGAGCAACAATATAAAAGTAAGTTACCGACGATGTACTAAAATCATTGGTAAGTCAAAGAATCTTGGCAAAATAATGCTATATTTTTTACATAAACTATTTTTGTTGTTTTTTTTGGTAAAGGTAAGATTTGTATTGATTTTGATTTTGCGAACAAGAAAACAAGAAGAGTGGGGGGGGGGGGGGGGGGCCCGGCACCAACAAAGCGGACACTCAAGAGGACTAGTGTCAACTAGAGTGTAGGGGTGCCGTGGTTCCCGAGAGAAACAAAAAACCTACAACAACAAAGAGAAACAAACAGACTAGAAACAAGCTAGAAACCTCCTCTAATCAAAGATAGAAGGATGAAGATCCCAGCTCAGTTGAAGTCTTCTATTCATGGGAATATCGGCAACATGCTTAAAAGTCATAGCTTTATCCGTAATCGCCTTTTGGAGGTGCATCTTCATCGCTGGGAGGAAGAGGGTTTGATTGCGAAAAATAACATTGTTTCGCTCTTTCCATATGATATAGCACATGGCTCTAAAACTAAAGTGAGCCAACTTTTGATAAAAACTTTTACCAATAAATCGCTTGGACGCCCAACTAAGATTCTCCTTCCACGTCTTGTTTTGCCAAACAAGGTTGAATTTTGCTGCCCAAAAAGAAGCAAGAACATTCGAAGTATGGCAAGCAAAAAACAAATGATCGACAGAGTCCGGCCTGCACGAGCAAAAGGGACAATTGGTGGTTGGAATTCTACCATAAGAGATAAGCAAAACCTGAGTCGGAAGTCGATTGCGTGTAATAAGCCAAAGGTGAATTTGGTATCTTGGAGGCATCGAGGTGCTCCAAATGAAGGAAGCCCAGGGGACCACATTGGCCTTCGGCCTAATCAACTCCCAAGCGAGAGGCAATGGAGAATCGACCGAAGGAAGGGTGTGGTAGCCATTGAAAATGATCATCATCTTGATTAAAAGCCGGGAGGGGATTCCACCAATTAGCCATAATATTGATTACGTACCAGCCCATGGGAGAGGCAAAGCCATCAGCAACCGATGCTTGGCGAGAAATCCCCGAGCGATAGATGTCTTGATTAGAGAGAACCTTGTTTAGGGGGCCATTCGGGTGCCAAGGGTCGAACCAAAATGAGACCGAGCAACCATTTCCAATGTTCCACTTGAAGAATTGCTGAAAATGACCCCGAAGGTTTAATATCTTTTTCCAAGCCCACGAGCAATAAGTAGGACAAGAGACAACCCAAAAAATTTTCCGCTTTAAGAAAGTGGAATGGATCCACTTACACCAAAGGGATTCTTTGTCAGAGAAGAGAATCCAAATGTGTTTGAGCATAGACGCAATATTATTCTCCCGAAGAGTCCGAATACCCAAGCCCCCTTCAACCTTAGGTAGACAAACATCACAGCAAGAGACCTTTGCACCACCCGGACCCATTGCCGGGCCTTTCCATAAAAATTGGCGAAGAATCTGCTCAATACGATTGAGGACCGAACAAGGAATAAAGAAGACATTGGCCCAAAAAACTTGCATAGAATGAAGTACCGACCTTACAAGTTGAAGACGCCCCGCAAAGGAGAGAAATCTATGGGTCCACGATTGGACACGGGCCGTAATTGAATTCACCAGCGAGACATAGTCAGCCTTCCCCAATCTAGCAGATATAACCGGGACTCCAAGATACCGAAAAGGAAGACTGCCTAGCTGGTAGCCAAGTTTATTCAGAATCTCATTATGAAGATCAGGGGAGCCCCTAGAGAGAAACACTTCACTCTTACTTAGATTCGGAACCAGCCCACTCCAATTAGAGAATTTTTCAATCCCTTCCTTAAGGAGATCAGTGGAAGGTAAACTAGCTTCAGCAAATAGTAAGACATCATCAGCAAAAAATAAATGCGAGAGTCTGATGGGCTTACAACGCCAGAAGAAACCAAAGTCCGGATGATTGGTTTGATTGTCCAGAATGCCAGAAAAGATTTCCATCACAAGAGTGAAGATGTAAGGAGACATTGGATCGCCTTGACGAATGCCCCTACCACTCGAGAAAAAACCATGGAGTTCCCCATTTAAAGAAATAGAGAACTTAGGGGTACGGATGTAGATCATAATGCGAGCAATAAACTCCAAAGGGAAGCCAAAAGCTTGCAGACAAAGTTCAATGAAATCCCAATTAACCGTATCGTAAGCCTTCCTAAAATCAACCTTTATCGTACATTTAGGCCGGTAAGGATCAAGATGAAAACCACAGAAAAGCTCTTGGGCAAGCAGTATACTATCACTGATATGTCTCCCTTTAACAAATGCATTTTGAGGAAGGCTAATGATAGAGGGAAGCACACGAGAGAGCCGGTTGGCAATGAGCTTGGTGATGCATTTGTAGATGGTGTTGCAACAAGCAATGGGCCGGAAATCATTAACATTAGAGGCATTGGGAACTTTCGGAACCAAGGCCAAGATGGTCGTATTTATCTCTCGCAACAACTCACCCGTCACAAAGAAGTCTTTCACAGCCAGAATAACCGATGGTCCAACAGTTTCCCACGAGAGTTTAAAGAACTCCACATTAAAACCATCGGGGCCAGGGGCTTTACCCACTGCAAGGGAGAACAAAGTTTCTCTAATCTCATCATCAGTTATAGGGCTAGAAATAAAACGCACCTGTTCCTCATCGATAGTGCGTCCTATGACCCCACGCAGCTCTTCCACAGAAGGTTGAGCGACAGGGGCAACATGGGCCAAAAGATCACGAAAATGATCAACAAGGAGATTTTGAACTTCAGTGGGATTCGAAGTAGAGGAGTCTCCATTAGTAAGCGAGATAACTCTATTATGCAGGTGCCTTTTATTCACCGAATGATGAAAAAATTTCGTATTGAGATCTCCTTCCTTCAGCCAGCGAACCCGAGACTTTTGTCTATAAAAAGACTCTTCTTGGAGGCACAAATCTGAGAAGGATTGAAGCTGTTGCTTCTCCAATTCTGCAAGCTGGAGATTAAAAGAGTCACTTTGAAGAGCGTTCTGAGTTTGATGTAATGCACGTCTAGCTTCGGCCGTTCTAAAGGGGAGGTCCGAGAAGGACTCCTTGTTCAACTGCTTCAACCTACATTTAAGGAGGCGAAGCCTAGAGCATAGAGTGAACATTCGAGTGCCCAACAAATGAGTATTCCAAACTTCCGAAACCAAATGAGCAAATTCTGGGTGAGTTCTCCAAAAATTGAAAAACTTGAAAGGCTTGCGAGACTTGGGAGCTCGCAAAATTTTAATAACCATAGGAGAATGATCCGAGATGCCCGGGGCCAAAAAAGAGGCTTCAGAGTAAGAAAACTCATAAATCCAAGAGGCATTAACAAGAACACGATCAATTTTCCTCTGTTTACGACTAAGACCCATTGACGTAGCCCACGTATATCTATTACCTGAATACCGAAGGTCATCAAGGCCTGCTTGGTTGAGACAATCCCTGAATTCATCAAAAGCTGGGATCCAACCATTAGAACCGCCCAATCTGTCCGAAGGGTCGCGGATTGCATTAAAATCACCAGCTATGATCCACGGAGAGCCCACCAGAATAGAGCTGGTTTGGACAAGATCAGTCCATAGGGGCCGTCTAGAGACAAAACTGTGCTCAGCATAGACAACCGTGAGAAAAAAGGCTTTACCCGAGGCAACACTAGATAACATTCCATGAATAGCTTGATCCGATGAGGAGTTAACAATAAAAGAAACATCACAGGGATTCCATCCCACCCAAATTCTTCCTTTATAGGAATGATAATAGTTGTTTTCCCATTTCCAACCGGGCAACAGCATAGCAGAAATCGATTCAAATGCACCATGGGAAATTTTTGTTTCAACAATCCCAACACAGCATAAGTTATTGGACCTAACAAAGTTTTTGATCTCCGCTTGTTTCAAACGGTCACCCAGTCCTCTTATATTCCATACCCCTATTAACATAACTATATATATATATATATATAAAGCAAGAGGGAAGGGAGCTACCGACGTTTTGGAGGCCTTCTCCGACTAGTCCTCTGGGTTGGAGGATCTACCCTTGCAGGAGTGCTAGTAGGGATCTTCGGAACTTCCTTCTTGGCGGGGGTGTCCACAATTGCAACACTTTGATCATCTCCAAGGACAGGCTTCGGAGGAACAACAGTTTCAGATTCTTTATCATCCGGGCTACTACTGATAGCACTGGCCACATCCTCGTCTTCTTCCTCAGAGGAGCCAGATATAAAGGAATCCGTTGCTAGAATTGGATCGACCAAAACACTCGAAGAAGAAGGTCCGCTAGAAACAGTGTTTAGGGCCCCATGTTCCTTTTGGACAGTCTTAATCAAATCCGAGAGAGGCGGGTCTGCAGTATCTTTGACCTTCAAAATCGATGTAGGGGGAGTCACAGACTTACCCGTCTCTTTAGATCTTGGCTGATGCTTCTTTTTATGGGTCACTTGTTGCCAGCCTTCTAGTTGATCGGTATAGGACACCTTACGGGCCTGAGGAGGGGGGCTGAAGTGGGCAGGAGTTGCAGCAGCAATTCCAGTTTCTGCCGGAGCAATATTCCGAGCATCCATTGCTTCCTCTTCTACACAATCATGGCCAAAGACATGGCATTTGGGACAAGATATAGGTCTCCATTCATAGAAGATAGGAACAATAAAGGATTCGCCCTCCAAGAATACTTCAATAGATTCACATTGTTCCACTTTAGCTGACACTTCCACACATACTCTTGCATAAGATAAGCGCCTCATTTTTTCAGTAAAAGGGTCTACATACAAGGGTGTGCCAACCCCACTTGCTATTTCACTTATTCCGGGGGGCTGACCAATATGCATATGGGATATTCTTCATACGGATCCACACAGTACCGAAGACGAAGGTCTTTCCTCAATTCAAGAGTTGGATGCCATTGCTTAAGAACGAGCGGCACTCTATTAACTGTTAGAGGCCCTTCTTCGAGAATTCTTCTGCGGTATTCATGATCCGGGATAAAGAAGAAATAGAATCCTTCATCATTAGCTAGCACTTCCGATAGATGGTTCCCCCAAGTTTCTTTTAAGACCGATTCCGTCATTTTGAAGGGAACCCTTTTCCCAACAAAATAGCCCACTAGGCAATGCTTCCATTTCGGATCAGCAGCATGCACAACATCCTCAGATAAGTGGACTACAGCCCTTTTACCAATGGAGGTTGGAGGCACATAACTCAATTCATAACCTTTGGCCGAGAGCCTAGCTACACTCGCCCATGACCGGTTGGGCTCACTCTGTTTACGAACAGCAGAACGATTGCGAGATGGGCCACGAGACGCGGACCTAAGACGGCTCCTACTCCGCCTATTTCTATCTTGGGATTTCTCTTTCGATCGGCCCACATAACTTGCCGGATTCGAAGAAGTCGCCATGATACAGACAGACAACGAAACAATGCAGCAAGGCCCCAAACCCTATAAAGGAATGCGTAAGGACCGAAGAAGCCACATACCAGGTGTCCGAATAAGCTTTAAAGGCGGCTTGGGAGAAGCTTCCACCCGAAAATGCCCAGCCAACCAGTCGTTGAACCCACGAGCTCGAAGACCAGTAGCGGGGGAAGTTCAGCGAACAGAACCCTAATCTATCCCTCTCAATACAGCCCAAGAACGAAGATGGATCAAACCCAGCTAAATCAGGGTTTGTAGGTGGTCATCAGATGACCTTACCCACGCAAAACCGGCCTCAATCACCGTCGGAATCGGCCAGCATCAGCAAATCGCCAGACACGGTGAACAGTGCCTGTTTCGCCCAAATGGAGAGGGAAGTGAACAGTAACCCTCACTTTAGCTCCCTGCATGCAAATATTTAGAATCCTGGTATACTATTTTTTGTTGTTGGTTCTTTTTCTTTTCAATTTTTCTCCAATATAAAATGCTATGTTTTTTAACATAAAATAGGAATCAATCACCACAAATACGATCGGCAATTATGTATTTAGCCACAACGCAAAGCACGGAACAGCATGTGCTCCTCTGCCCAATTTTATGAAGCTTGTACAAACACCCCTCAATAGGCTTCAATTACAATAGTTTAATATCTTGGAGATCATAGAGCCACCCGAAAGCTAACAATAACACATAAGATTAAAGGCTCTCTCCAATAGCAACACCTTAGTCAACAATGCATCCCTAATCGAAGGGCACGGATTCAAATATGGTCGACACAAGATGGTCCTTGGTTTGGTGACCGGGAAGGCCGTGTCCGTCTCCATAGTCATAAAAGCAATGAGAAGCCCGTGCCAAGTTCAAACAGGCACCGAGAAAAGGCCCGAACCCGGAGAATGGGTAGTCCTCAAACACTTGTTTATTCATCTTCTTCCAAGTCTCGCGCACTAGATGCCTGATATGTTCTCGTGCGGCCTCTTCCGAAGCACCGGTTTCATTCATGTAGCATTCCAATGCCTTGGAGTTGTCTCCTCGTGCCAATTCATGCTAAGCATGGACGACGAAGATGGGTTACAAACATAAGTCCCCAGATTCATTTCACATTTATATCAGAGATATAGAAAATGAATAGCATATTACCGTGGATATTCCAATAATGTGTATTTTTTATAAGAGATAATTTATAAGAAAGCACAACTATTGAAGTAAGTTACCGATGATGTACTGAGATCATCGTTGAATCGAAGGATCTTGGCAGAAGAATGCATGACACCCGGGATTTTTGACACATAATCAAGTCCCTCTTCCGTCAATTCGTCCGTGGTTAGGAAGTAGCTATCCAACAGCAAAATCAGCCCTCCGATTGAATCCACCCCAACGTCCATGTACTCCTTCAGTGTCGGTTTAATGCCCTTGTTGTACCAATAGACCTCCTTCATGTACGCCTTGCATTCATCGGCCCACTATAGGATTAAAATTCGAAAAAAGGTGTCAATGACAAAGTCAAGGGACCTTCTTTTCTCACACCTTCATGGATTCTCAATGTTCAAAGAGAAGTCATAAGGAAAGTTAGAAGTAGAAAAATGAGTTAATTGATGCGGGCTAGAAATTATAAGGCGAAAGATGTAGCAAGTCGAGATTACCAATTTTCGCAAGTAAGGGATGGGGTTGATTCCTTGTTCTCTCATCGTCCAATACCCAAGTTCGTTGGTCGTGTTGTATAAGACCATAAAACTATCTCTTATTGTTGGAGGAAGCTTGTCTATATTTGTAATGTCCCACCTAGAAAAGTTATCACCATTTCAACAATCTTATCAATTTTACCGTCACTCAATATGCTTTTTAGTAATAACAATGACAATTAGTGCATACCATAACTTTATTAGCCAAAACCAAACAATTACATAGAAGAAAAACAAGCTGACATAAAACATGATATGAGCAAAACACATCGAAGAATTTATTTCATAATATACAATTTTCAGGATTTGTTCTGGGCAAGACGTTCATATACTAATTAATTCTGTCTTTTTTCTTGGCCATAATAGTTACGAGAGAAAATTATGATGGTAGTGATAACCTGAGAATGAAATCTGTTAAGAGCTCAAGCTCTTCCGGTGTCCCATATATATCATAAACGTCATCGATAAGTGTCACCATACAACCAATCCTTGTATTCAATTCTCTGAAAGCTGTATATTGAGGTTCAAAAAGAAATATACAGCTCCAAAAATAGTTTTCCACTAGTCTGTCCCTAAAGAAGGTCATCTTGTTCGCCCCAAGTTCAACCCACCACCTGAAAATTTTGTCATATGATGAGTAAGTCAGTCAAAATGCGCTCTACTTTGCCAAATTGCATGAACTATAGAGTGCTTGTGCATACCTTGCCAGATTGCTGACTTCCTTCCTATGGATTGATTGCACTAAATTGAAGTCTATTTTAGCCAATCTTAACAAAGAAGGGATCATGTCTTGCTGTTTCCCGTACATGTCCATGAACCACCGAGCCTCCAACCTGTTTGGCCTCCAGTGGATCGGCATATCTAATGCATGACTCACGTTGCTTGCTATATTAGTGGGAACTTTGTCGAGGTTTAGATCCTTCAGATGCTTAGAAGCGAAGTTCCAACCTTCATCGAGTATGGTTTCGCCTTCCAATCCGTGAAAAGAAGCTTCATAAAGACCAAGAAGCCCCTTCACATCTTCATGGAGCAATTCGTTGAATGTGCCCATCTTGCTCATAAACCTTTGAAACACATCTACATGTCCAACAGAAGGAATGGTAGGGTAAAATTCGATGCGTCAACATATTCTACAAAAGGTAAACTAGTTGGCAAGTACCTTGTGGTACGTTGTATCCATGTTGTCTGAGTAGTCGGAATCGAAGAGAAGTAGCATAGAGATTATTTGAAATTTGAGCATCTTCGGTGTTGTTATAGATGGAACTTAGAGCATTCTTGATCTCCATCTCAAAATGGTATCCTAGTCCAAGTCTTTGAACCACGTCAATGAACTCGAGCTTGGCCACCTGATTTATCTCCCTGTCAAATAGACCCCTAACTTCTTCCTTCAACCTTTGAACTTGCTCCTTATATTTATCCTCCTAGGCACATGAAGAATTCAACGAAAAAAAATGAGATCTTAATCAAAGTTAATGCACAAGCAGACTAGAATATCGCATCTCGTATTAAAACAGATCGATTCTCAATATATTTGCAGACACATTTTAATAGGCACTGTTGAGCTCTTGCCTATATGTTGAGAATATGCCATTTTGACCAGGTTTGTCGATATCTTCTATATAATATTGTTGTGGTTGGTCATACATTTGATACTATGGCATTGGATGAATATGTAAATTGATGTTACATATCTCGAAGTACACAAGAAATGTATATATCCATATATCTAATTCAAAGTACAGTTTTTCTTCCGTTTCTATGTCGTTTTGGAATTTGTGGACCCATCCCATCAAAGTAAATAGAAAATAGGGAAAAAGTGCGGTTAGCTCACTGATTTTTTTTGTCAATATGGTAACTTAAAACTTGAACACAGCAAAGTGAAGCCAAGGCACTAATTTATGCCAACAGAAGGCTAATATTCAAATAATGAGTGCCATCATGGAATAAAGTGTTAGTGAAATTTGCTGAAATTTATCTTCAAGTTATTGTTTTTGTAGTTTCGCGAATTGAATATCCACAATAATGGCGAGTTTTTCCACATCTTACTTTCAGCTAGCATTGACATGAACATGAGCTTTAAATTGTCAGAATCATAGACCAAAAAGTTTGATAGGGAATTTTTGCAAGTTTGAGGACCAAATTGGAAAAAGAATGCAAATTCAGGACCAAATGTGAATATTTTCCAGAGTACTTAAGCTAGGCTGGGTTTTGTGGCAAAAAATGAAAATCATTACCGTGTAATCAACACTGAGTGACTGCACAACGCCATAGTCCCAAACACTAGGTTGCCAATTCGCCGAACGTCTTGCAGTCTCTTGATCTTCAATCTTCGAAGCGCATGTCACAAATTGGGCGTGGGAGGAGGCGCAGGAGGAGGAGGAGGAGGAGGAGGAGGAGAAGCGAAGGTGTCTAAACGATAAGAGAGAGGGTTGATTATGGCAGATCGCGGAGGGGAGGAAGCTTGAGCACAAAACTGGAAGAGCCATTCCGAAATTTATTGCATGTCTCTTAGTATGCTAACCATCCTTTATATAGGGGTTGTTGTGGAGGCCATCATGGAAAAAGTTTTTTTTTTTTTTTGTGATGGGGGAACCGCTTTGGCCGACAGCAAAGGGAGATTGAGGAAATCATGGAAAAAGTTTTTAGTTGCTTTCTGTGCAAATTTTTCTATTTACGCGAGCCATTCTCCAAGCATTGTAATTCACCTGCTTATTTTTTTTCCCTCCTAAAATGGTTATCCTCGACACACCATGTTTAATTTGGATAAAAAAAAAACCCGTGCTTTAAAAATAGTGGTGTCGAAACATGACACAAAACCTTTCTTTGACTCATATTCTTACAATCAGGTTGTACATGGGTTGTCTAAACATTTAAAAGGTAAGGTGAAAATGAACCTAAAAATTTAAAGTTCAATCAGATTGGGTGTTAATGGAAGTTTAGATGAGTTATTTTTGTTTCTACATGCAAAACGTTTTCTACATGACGTGTGCATTGACTGGATGCCTCGCCAGTGCTGATGTGTGATGACGTAAACAATACATGCGAAGGAGCTTTCGGCGCACAAAGGCACAAGGCGTGTGAACCCAATGGGGCAGAGGCGCATGAGGGCACTTGTGGCAGCGAATGGCAACGAAATTTCATAACCTAGTATTCTTTTTAGTGCCACAACCTTTTTCCCAATCACTTCAATGCAATTTTGCCGAAAAATTAATCACCTCAGTGCCATTGGTGATTTGTGTATATGGAAAATCTTACGTAGCCTTATTTTAATATATAATGTTGAATGCAGCTTGCCGACAAAATAAAATCATTGGAAAAGAAGTCTTGCATCACATTTGTTTGCCTTAAATTAACAATTTAGATTAAGTTATTGTGCTCTTGAAACCCTAACCTCCACAAACAATGAACTAGGGCAAAATTAATTGTTGAAATTTGCAATGGAGAGCAGGAGCTAAACAAGTGACTCCCGATCATGTTAACTTGGTCAGGACGAAGTGGTGGAGGCTAGGCATTGCTCTGCAATGTGAAGCCGAAGCCACATGTGTGTTCCCGTTTAGGGATCTACTGGTAACTATCAAAGGAATTGCTCTTCCAATTTGAGGAGTATTGAAGCGGGAATGGCCCCTTCGTGACTGACAAGACAGTGAAATGGAAAAGTATTTAAAAAAAAAATTTCTTAAACTTATTACATTGATTTTAATTAAGTCTTAAATCTTTCAATTGGACCAATTTAATCATAAACATTTTGCATTTATGACAATTGAGTTCATCCGGTCAATTTTCGCCTAAAATCACTAACTTTGATGTCAGCCGTCTTATGTGGCACAATTAGCATTGACATGGACAAAATTTACAATTTTAAATTTTTTGTAAACTTTTTTATTATGTTTCTTTTTTTTTTCCATTGTGGCCAGAAAGGGTCACTAGCGAACCTCGCCGAACACTAGGCGAGGGCTTGTGAGCCCTTGCTGGCCACTAGCAAGTGTTGTGGTCCCTCGGCTAGGCTACAAGGCTTCTTTGGCCACAATGAAAAAAAAAATAGTAAAAATAGCAAAAATTCAGAAAAAAATATTAAAAATTTGTCCACCTTAACCCCAATCATGCTACATAAGACAATCGGCGTCCGTGTGAGCGGTTTCTAGCGAATATTGGTCGAATGGACTTAATTGGCACAAATGCATTTAGGATTAAATTGATTTAATTGAAATGTTTAGAATTAAATTGGTACTAATATAATAGGTTCAAGACTTTTTTTGATATTTTTCCTGATGAAAATAGAAAATTGCAAGTTGCAGAAAACTCAGCGCAAAATCAAGTACCACAAGTGCCACGTCCTCTTGTGCTTTGTCCAGACTTCAATTTCTTTTTAAAATGCCACACCAGACTTAAAAATTTATTAAAAAACCATACAAAACAAATCGCCGAAATTTCTCACGGGAAGCATTGTAGCAATCAATATTCGACCAACGTGGCAATATAGGACCAAACTGATCAAAAAAGTCATATGGCATTTATGTATCTTCTTTTCCCCACAAAAAGCTCTATAGCAAGAGAAGAAATATGTGGAAGAGAGAATTATTGTTTCTCTTGTAATGAAAAATACATAAGTCTAATAAGATCATTCAATCGAGGATATGTACAGTTAAAGGAGACATATATTATCCTAGAAATATGGACATTTTAGGAAATATACTGATTATCCCAAACTTCCGACTTTAATTTTTTCTAAAAAAAAAGTCATTAAAAAATGTTGTCTCCTTTAAGATAAACTAAAAGAACTATTAGCAATAGTAGACAAAATAGAAATAATTTGAAGGCCAAATATCATGAAAAGCCTCTAACTTTTTATTTTCCTTTTTATGAAAATCAGTTCTCAAATTATAAAACGTTCTCCCAGATACTGTCGAATATAAACAAAAAAATACATAAAGAATATTAAAGAAAATGAGTGAGGACTTGCCAAATTTCAAAAAGAAACCGTAAGAAAAACGTAATAGAATGTTTTCGCGACATCAAGTCAAGAATAAATGCAACCTCGTGCTTTCATATCTCTGCTCTCATAGCCGAAGGTACTTTGCTATCAATTGCAAATGTCACAAAATCCTTCTAAAGAAGCGAAAACTAATGCCCCCCAAATCCAACCGCTCCTAATCAATAGGGCGTCGCTAGTACAAAATCGATGTGAGTTTGGCTACGGTGGCTATGAATAGTAAGATATGTCTCCCATTAAAGTAGGACTCCACCAAACTCCCTTTCCATCGTATGTATTCTCGTACAACGCTTACAGATAAAAAAATATGCTTTTCACATGTAACTTTTAATGGTTGTTGTTTATTGAGATTGAGAAATCATAATCAATACACAAAGACGTTGTCCATAGATGAGCTCCGATTGAAGCTTAACAAAGGTGTCCTATATCAAAGTCAAAATCTTAATAACATGGATCTAGGAACATAGTTATTGTCAATCTAGACACGTACTAATGATAAAGTCAGATTCTATATGAGAACTTTCAAATATCTCACAAAAGAACACAAAATTTGGCTTCCAATCCAAAAAAGTCCCCCCTTCCAGCATCCATCCATAGTAGACGTTAGATGTTTGACATGTCTCCCATTAAACTAGGACTCCACCAAACTCCCTTTCCATCGTATGTATTGTCGTACAATGCCTACAGATAAAAAAATTTGCTTTTCACATGTAACTTTTAATGGTTGTTGTTTCTTGAGATTGAGAAATCATAATCAATACACAAAGACGTTGTCCATAGATGAGCTCCGATTGAAGCTTAACAAAGGTGTCCTATATCAAAGTCAAAATCTTAATAACATGGATCTAGGAACATAGTTATTGTCAATCTAGACACGTACTAATGATAAAGTCAGATTCTATATGAGAACTTTCAAATATCTCACAAAAGAAAACAAAATTTGGCTTCCAATCCAAAAAGTCCCCCTTCCAGCATCCATCCATAGTAGACGTTAGATGTTTGACATGTCTCCCATTAAGCTAGGACTTCACCAAACTCCCTTTCCATTGTATGTATTGTTGTACAACGCGTACAGATAAAAAAAATTGCTATTCACATGTAACTTTTAATGGTTGTTGTTTATTGAGACTGAGAAATCATAATCAATACACAAAGATGCTGTCCATAGATGAGCTCCGATTGAAGCTTAACAAAGGTGTCCTATATCAAAGTCAAAATCTTAATAACATGGATCTAGGAACATAGTTATTGTCAATCTAGACACGTACTAATGATAAAGTCATATTCCATATGAGAACTTTCAAATATCTCACAAAAGAACACAAAATTTGGCTTCTAATCCAAAAAAGTCCCCCCTTCCAGCATCCATCCATAGTAGACGTTAGATGTTTGACATGTCTCCCATTAAAGTAGGACTCCACCAAACTCCCTTTCCATCGTATGTATTCTCGTACAACGCTTACAGATAAAAAAATATGCTTTTCACATGTAACTTTTAATGGTTGTTGTTTATTGAGATTGAGAAATCATAATCAATACACAAAGACGTTGTCCATAGATGAGCTCCGATTGAAGCTTAACAAAGGTGTCCTATATCAAAGTCAAAATCTTAATAACATGGATCTAGGAACATAGTTATTCTCAATCTAAACATGTACTAATGATAAAGTCAGATTCTATATGAGAACTTTCAAATATCTCACAAAAGAACACAAAATTTGGCTTCCAATCAAAAAAAGTCCCCCCTTCCAGCATCCAACCATAGTAGACGTTAGATGTTTGACATGTCTCCCATTAAACTAGGACTCCACCAAACTCCCTTTCCATCGTATGTATTGTTGTACAACGCGTACATATAAAAAAATTTGCTTTTCACATGTAACTTTTAATGGTTGTTGTTTATTGAGATTGATAAATCATAATCAATACACAAAGACGCTGTCCATAGATGAGCTCCGATTGAAGCTTAACAAAGGTGTCCTATATCAAAGTCAAAATCTTAATAACATGGATCTAGGAACATAGTTATTCTCAATCTAGACACGTACTAATGATAAAGTCAGATTCTATATGAGAACTTTCAAATATCTCACAAAAGAACACAAAATTGGGCTTCCAATCCAAAAAGTCCCCCCTTCCAGCATCCATCCATAGTAGACGTTAGATGTTTGACATGTCTCCCATTAAGCTAGGACTTCACCAAACTCCCTTTCCATTGTATGTATTGTTGTACAACGCCAACAGATAAAAAAAATTGCTTTTCACATGTAAGTTTTAATGGTTGTTGTTTATTGAGACTGATAAATCATAATCAATACACAAAGACGCTGTCCATAGATGAGCTCCGATTGAAGCTTAACAAAGGTGTCCTATATCAAAGTCAAAATCTTAACAACATGGATCTAGGAACATAGTTATTGTCAATCTAGACACGTACTAATGATAAAGTCATATTCTATATGAGAACTTTCAAATATCTCACAAAAGAACACAAAATTTGGCTTCCAATCCAAAAAAGTCCCCCCTTCCAGCATCCATCCATAGTAGACGTTAGATGTTTGACATGTCTCCCATTAAACTAGGACTCCACCAAACTCCCTTTCCATCGTATGTATTCTCGTACAACGCTTACAGATAAAAAAATTTGCTTTTCACATGTAACTTTTAATGGTTGTTGTTTATTGAGATTGGGAAATCATAATCAATACACAAAGACGTTGTCCATAGATGAGCTCCGATTGAAGCTTAACAAAGGTGTCCTATATCAAAGTCAAAATCTTAATAACATGGATCTAGGAACATAGTTATTCTCAATCTAAACACGTACTAATGATAAAGTCAGATTCTATATGAGAACTTTGAAATATCTCACAAAAGAACACAAAATTTGGCTTCCAATCCAAAAAAGTCCCCCTTCCAGCATCCATCCATAGTAGACGTTAGATGTTTGACATGGGTCCCATTAAACTAGGACTCCACCAAACTCCCTTTCCATCGTATGTATTGTTGTACAACGCGTACAGATAAAAAAATTTGCTTTTCACATGTAACTTTTAATGGTTGTTGTTTATTGAGATTGATAAATCATAATCAATACACAAAGACGCTGTCCATAGATCAGCTCCGATTGAAGCTTAACAAAGGTGTCCTATATCAAAGTCAAAATCTTAATAACATGGATCTAGGAACATAGTTATTGTCAATCTAGACACGTACTAATGATAAAGTCAGATTCTATATGAGAACTTTCAAATATCTCACAAAAGAAAACAAAATTTGGCTTCCAATCCAAAAAGTCCCCCCTTCCAGCATCCATCCATAGTAGACGTTAGATGTTTGACATGTCTCCCATTAAGCTAGGACTTCACCAAACTCCCTTTCCATTGTATGTATTGTTGTACAACGCGTACAGATAAAAAAAATTGCTATTCACATGTAACTTTTAATGGTTGTTGTTTATTGAGACTGAGAAATCATAATCAATACACAAAGATGCTGTCCATAGATGAGCTCCGATTGAAGCTTAACAAAGGTGTCCTATATCAAAGTCAAAATCTTAACAACATGGATCTAGGAACATAGTTATTGTCAATCTAGACACGTACTAATGATAAAGTCATATTCTATATGAGAACTTTCAAATATCTCACAAAAGAACACAAAATTTGGCTTCCAATCCAAAAAGTCCCCCTTCCAGCATCCATCCATAGTAGACGTTAGATGTTTGACATGTCTCCCATTAAACTAGGACTCCACCAAACTCCCTTTCCATCGTATGTATTCTCGTACAACGCTTACAGATAAAAAAATTTGCTTTTCACATGTAACTTTTAATGGTTGTTGTTTATTGAGATTGGGAAATCATAATCAATACACAAAGACGTTGTCCATAGATGAGCTCCGATTGAAGCTTAACAAAGGTGTCCTATATCAAAGTCAAAATCTTAATAACATGGATCTAGGAACATAGTTATTCTCAATCTAAACACGTACTAATGATAAAGTCAGATTCTATATGAGAACTTTCAAATATCTCACAAAAGAACACAAAATTTGGCTTCCAATCCAAAAAAGTCCCCCCTTCCAGCATCCATCCATAGTAGACGTTAGATGTTTGACATGGGTCCCATTAAACTAGGACTCCACCAAACTCCCTTTCCATCGTATGTATTGTTGTACAACGCGTACATATAAAAAAATTTGCTTTTCACATGTAAGTTTTAATGGTTGTTGTTTATTGAGATTGATAAATCATAATCAATACACAAAGACGCTGTCCATAGATGAGCTCCGATTGAAGCTTAACAAAGGTGTCCTATATCAAAGTCAAAATCTTAATAACATGGATCTAGGAACATAGTTATTCTCAATCTAGACACGTACTAATGATAAAGTCAGATTCTATATGAGAACTTTCAAATATCTCACAAAAGAACACAAAATTGGGCTTCCAATCCAAAAAGTCCCCCCTTCCAGCATCCATCCATAGTAGACGTTAGATGTTTGACATGTCTCCCATTAAGCTAGGACTTCACCAAACTCCCTTTCCATTGTATGTATTGTTGTACAACGCCAACAGATAAAAAAATTGCTTTTCACATGTAAGTTTTAATGGTTGTTGTTTATTGAGACTGATAAATCATAATCAATACACAAAGACGCTGTCCATAGATGAGCTCCGATTGAAGCTTAACAAAGGTGTCCTATATCAAAGTCAAAATCTTAACAACATGGATCTAGGAACATAGTTATTGTCAATCTAGACACGTACTAATGATAAAGTCATATTCTATATGAGAACTTTCAAATATCTCACAAAAGAACACAAAATTTGGCTTCCAATCCAAAAAAGTCCCCCCTTCCAGCATCCATCCATAGTAGACGTTAGATGTTTGACATGTCTCCCATTAAACTAGGACTCCACCAAACTCCCTTTCCATCGTATGTATTCTCGTACAACGCTTACAGATAAAAAAATTTGCTTTTCACATGTAACTTTTAATGGTTGTTGTTTATTGAGATTGGGAAATCATAATCAATACACAAAGACGTTGTCCATAGATGAGCTCCGATTGAAGCTTAACAAAGGTGTCCTATATCAAAGTCAAAATCTTAATAACATGGATCTAGGAACATAGTTATTCTCAATCTAAACACGTACTAATGATAAAGTCAGATTCTATATGAGAACTTTCAAATATCTCACAAAAGAACACAAAATTTGGCTTCCAATCCAAAAAAGTCCCCCCTCCAGCATCCATCCATAGTAGACGTTAGATGTTTGACATGGGTCCCATTAAACTAGGACTCCACCAAACTCCCTTTCCATCGTATGTATTGTTGTACAACGCGTACAGATAAAAAAATTTGCTTTTCACATGTAACTTTTAATGGTTGTTGTTTATTGAGATTGATAAATCATAATCAATACACAAAGACGCTGTCCATAGCTCAGCTCCGATTGAAGCTTAACAAAGGTGTCCTATAGCAAAGTCAAAATCTTAATAACATGGATCTAGGAACATAGTTATTGTCAATCTAGACACGTACTAATGATAAAGTCAGATTCTATATGAGAACTTTCAAATATCTCACAAAAGAACACAAAATTTGGCTTCCAATCAGAAAAAGTCCCCCCTTCCAGCATCCATCCATAGTAGACGTTAGATGTTTGACATGTCTCCCATTAAACTAGGACTCCACCAAACTCCCTTTCCATCGTATGTATTGCTGTACAACGCGTACAGATAAAAAAATTTGCTTTTGACATGTAACTTTTAATGGTTGTTGTTTATTGAGATTGATAAATCATAATCAATACACAAAGACGCTGTCCATAGATGAGCTCCGATTGAAGCTTAACAAAGGTGTCCTATATCAAAGTCAAAATCTTAATAACATGGATCTAGGAACATAGTTATTCTCAATCTAGACACGTACTAATGATAAAGTCAGATTCTATATGAGAACTTTCAAATATCTCACAAAAGAACACAAAATTTGGCTTCCAATCCAAAAAGTCCCCCCTTCTAGCATCCATCCATAGTAGACGTTAGATGTTTGACATGTCTCCCATTAAGCTAGGACTTCACCAAACTCCCTTTCCATTGTATGTATTGTTGTACAACGCCAACAGATAAAAAAAATTGCCTTTCACATGTAACTTTTAATGGTTGTTGTTTATTGAGACTGAGAAATCATAATCAATACACAAAGGCGCTGTCCATAGATGAGCTCCGATTGAAGCTTAACAAAGGTGTCCTATATCAAAGTCAAAATCTTAATAACATGGATCTAGGAACATAGTTATTGTCAATCTAGACACGTACTAATGATAAAGTCATATTCTATATGAGAACTTTCAAATATCTCACAAAAGAACACAAAATTTGGCTTCCAATCCAAAAAAGTCCCCCCTTCCAGCATCCATCCATAGTAGACGTTAGATGTTTGACATGTCTCCCATTAAACTAGGACTCCACCAAACTCCCTTTCCATCGTATGTATTGTTGTACAACGCGTACAGATAAAAAAATTTGCTTTTCACATGTAACTTTTAATGGTTGTTGTTTATTGAGATTGATAAATCATAATCAATACACAAAGACGCTGTCCATAGATGAGCTCCGATTGAAGCTTAACAAAGGTGTCCTATATCAAAGTCAAAATCTTAATAACATGGATCTAGGAACATAGTTATTCTCAATCTAGACACGTACTAATGATAAAGTCAGATTCTATATGAGAACTTTCAAATATCTCACAAAAGAACACAAAATTTGGCTTCCAATCAGAAAAAGTCCCCCCTTCCAGCATCCATCCATAGTAGACGTTAGATGTTTGACATGTCTCCCATTAAACTAGGACTCCACCAAACTCCCTTTCCATCGTATGTATTGCTGTACAACGCGTACAGATAAAAAAATTTGCTTTTGACATGTAACTTTTAATGGTTGTTGTTTATTGAGATTGATAAATCATAATCAATACACAAAGACGCTGTCCATAGATGAGCTCCGATTGAAGCTTAACAAAGGTGTCCTATATCAAAGTCAAAATCTTAATAACATGGATCTAGGAACATAGTTATTCTCAATCTAGACACGTACTAATGATAAAGTCAGATTCTATATGAGAACTTTCAAATATCTCACAAAAGAACACAAAATTTGGCTTCCAATCCAAAAAGTCCCCCCTTCTAGCATCCATCCATAGTAGACGTTAGATGTTTGACATGTCTCCCATTAAGCTAGGACTTCACCAAACTCCCTTTCCATTGTATGTATTGTTGTACAACGCCAACAGATAAAAAAAATTGCCTTTCACATGTAACTTTTAATGGTTGTTGTTTATTGAGACTGAGAAATCATAATCAATACACAAAGACGCTGTCCATAGATGAGCTCCGATTGAAGCTTAACAAAGGTGTCGTATATCAAAGTCAAAATCTTAATAACATGGATCTAGGAACATAGTTATTGTCAATCTAGACACGTACTAATGATAAAGTCATATTCTATATGAGAACTTTCAAATATCTCACAAAAGAACACAAAATTTGGCTTCCAATCCAAAACAGTCCCCCCTTCCAGCATCCATCCATAGTAGACGTTAGATGTTTGACATGTCTCCCATTAAACTTGGACTCCACCAAACTCCCTTTCCATCGTATGTATTCTCATACAACGCTTACAGATAAAAAAATTTGCTTTTCACATGTAACTTTTAATGGTTCTTGTTTATTGAGATTGAGAAATCATAATCAATACACAAAGACGTTGTCCATAGATGAGCTCCGATTGAAGCTTAACAAAGGTGTCCTATATCAAAGTCAAAATCTTAATAACATGGATCTAGGAACATAGTTATTCTCAATCTCAACACGTACTAATGATAAAGTCAGATTCTATATAAGAACTTTCAAATATCTCACAAAAGAACACAAAATTTGGCTTCCAATCCAAAAAAGTCCCCCCTTCCAGCATCCATCCATAGTAGACGTTAGATGTTTGACATGTCTCCCATTAAACTAGGACTCCACCAAACTCCCTTTCCATCGTATGTATTGTTGTACAACGCGTACAGATAAAAAAATTTGCTTTTCACATGTAACTTTTAATGGTTGTTGTTTATTGAGATTGATAAATCATAATCAATACACAAAGACGCTGTCCATAGATGAGCTCCGATTGAAGCTTAACAAAGGTGTCCTATATCAAAGTCAAAATCTTAATAACTTGGATCTAGGAACATAGTTATTCTCAATCTAGACACGTACTAATGATAAAGTCAGATTCTATATGAGAACTTTCAAATATCTCACAAAAGAACACAAAATTTGGCTTCCAATCGAAAAAGTCCCCCCTTCCAGCATCCATCCATAGTAGACGTTAGATGTTTGACATGTCTCCCATTAAGCTAGGACTTCACCAAACTCCCTTTCCATTGTATGTATTGTTGTACAACGCCAACAGATAAAAAAAATTGCCTTTCACATGTAACTTTTAATGGTTGTTGTTTATTGAGACTGAGAAATCATAATCAATACACAAAGGCGCTGTCCATAGATGAGCTCCGATTGAAGCTTAACAAAGGTGTCCTATATCAAAGTCAAAATCTTAATAACATGGATCTAGGAACATAGTTATTGTCAATCTAGACACGTACTAATGATAAAGTCATATTCTATATGAGAACTTTCAAATATCTCACAAAAGAACACAAAATTTGGCTTCCAATCCAAAAAAGTCCCCCCTTCCAGCATCCATCCATAGTAGACGTTAGATGTTTGACATGTCTCCCATTAAACTTGGACTCCACCAAACTCCCTTTCCATCGTATGTATTCTCGTACAACGCTTACAGATAAAAAAATTTGCTTTTCACATGTAACTTTTAATGGTTGTTGTTTATTGAGATTGAGAAATCATAATCAATACACAAAGACGTTGTCCATAGATGAGCTCCGATTGAAGCTTAACAAAGGTGTCCTATATCAAAGTCAAAATCTTGAAAACATGGATCTAGGAACATAGTTATTCTCAATCTAAACACGTACTAATGATAAAGTCAGATTCTATATGAGAACTTTCAAATATCTCACAAAAGAACACAAAATTTGGCTTCCAATCCAAAAAAGTCCCCCCTTCCAGCATCCATCCATAGTAGACGTTAGATGTTTGACATGGGTCCCATTAAACTAGGACTCCACCAAACTCCCTTTCCATCGTATGTATTGTTGTACAACGCGTACAGATAAAAAAATTTGCTTTTCACATGTAACTTTTAATGGTTGTTGTTTATTGAGATTGATAAATCATAATCAATACACAAAGACGCTGTCCATAGATCAGCTCCGATTGAAGCTTAACAAAGGTGTCCTATATCAAAGTCAAAATCTTAATAACATGGATCTAGGAACATAGTTATTGTCAATCTAGACACGTACTAATGATAAAGTCATATTCTATATGAGAACTTTCAAATATCTCACAAAAGAACACAAAATTTGGCTTCCAATCCAAAAAGTCCCCCCTTCCAGCATCCATCCATAGTAGACGTTAGATGTTTGACATGTCTCCCATTAAGCTAGGACTTCACCAAACTCCCTTTCCATTGTATGTATTGTTGTATAACGCCAACAGATAAAAAAAATTGCTTTTCACATGTAACTTTTAATGGTTGTTGTTTATTGAGACTGATAAATCATAATCAATACACAAAGACGCTGTCCATAGATGAGCTCCGATTGAAGCTTAACAAAGGTGTCCTATATCAAAGTCAAAATCTTAATAACATGGATCTAGGAACATAGTTATTGTCAATCTAGACACGTACTAATGATAAAGTCATATTCTATATGAGAACTTTCAAATATCTCAGAAAAGAACACAAAATTTGGCTTCCAATCCAAAAAAGGCCCCCCCTCCAGCATCCACCCATAGTAGACGTTAGATGTTTGACATGTCTCCCATTAAACTAGGACTCCACCAAACTCCCTTTCCATCGTATGTCTTGTTGTACAACGCGTACAGATAAAAAAATTTGCTTTTCACATGTAACTTTTAATGGTTGTTGTTTATTGAGATTGATAAATCATAATCAATACACAAAGACGTTGTCCATAGATGAGCTCCGATTGAAGCTTAACAAAGGTGTCCTATATCAAAGTCAAAATCTTAATAACATGGATCTAGGAACATAGTTATTCTCAATCTAGACACGTACTAATGATAAAGTCATATTCTATATGAGAACTTTCAAATATCTCAGAAAAGAACACAAAATTTGGCTTCCAATCCAAAAAAGTCCCCCCTTCCAGCATCCATCCATAGTAGACGTTAGATGTTTGACATGTCTCCCATTAAACTAGGACTCCACCAAACTCCCTTTCCATCGTATGTATTCTCGTACAACGCTTATAGATAAAAAAATTTGCTTTTCACATGTAACTTTTAATGGTTGTTGTTTATTGAGATTGGGAAATCATAATCAATACACAAAGACGTTGTCCATAGATGAGCTCCGATTGAAGCTTAACAAAGGTGTCCTATATCAAAGTCAAAATCTTAATAACATGGATCTAGGAACATAGTTATTCTCAATCTAGACACGTACTAATGATAAAGTCAGATTCTATATGAGAACTTTCAAATATCTCACAAAAGAACACAAAATTTGGCTTCCAATCCAAAAAAGTCCCCCCTTCCAGCATCCATCCATAGTAGACGTTTGATGTTTGACATGGGTCCCATTAAACTAGGACTCCACCAAACTCCCTTTCCATCGTATGTATTGTTGTACAACGCGTACAGGTAAAAAAATTTGCTTTTCACATGTAACTTTTAATGGTTGTTGTTTATTGAGATTGATAAATCATAATCAATACACAAAGACGCTGTCCATAGATGAGCTCCGATTGAAGCTTAACAAAGGTGTCCTATATCAAAGTCAAAATCTTAATAACATGGATCTAGGAATATAGTTATTCTCAATCTAAACACGTACTAATGATAAAGTCAGATTCTATATGAGAACTTTCAAATATCTCACAAAAGAACACAAAATTTGGCTTCCAATCCAAAAAAGTCCCCCCTCCAGCATCCATCCATAGTAGACGTTAGATGTTTGACATGTCTCCCATTAAACTAGGACTCTACCAAACTCCCTTTCCATCGTACGTATTGTCATACAACGCCTACAGATAAAAAAATTTGCTTTTCACATGTAACTTTTAATGGTTGGTGTGACATCCTGAATTTTTCAACCTGTTTTCTACTGAATTAATCGGGCTTTTTATTATTGCGTTTATAGGGCTATTCTCAGAGCCGATCACTCTCGAGATAACTAGACTAGCTGGAAAAGCTATTAAGGACTTTAAAGCAAATAGACTTGAGAATTCGATTAGGAATCGGCTTCTCGACCATGCTTATCTTTAGAGATCGTGATGGCACAGTTAAAAATCGAATTGAAATTAGAGATAGGTCTGTTCGACTGAGATGTGTGGCCGATCATGGGTGACTCCACTAAATTTGAAAATTCTCGTCGATCGACACTAATTTGATTTTACTGTCGTTTTGGTACCCTGTGTCCGTAATTGAATCCTCGAGATTTCCTTGACAATCGAGAGTCGCCATTGAGTCAAGTGGATTCATAGTGGTTTGAAGAAAATTGACCACAGGTCATTTGCCTTAAAAAGTTCTGAAAACTACCTGGCAGTCTAGGTCACACTAAAAACACGCTGAATGGAAATTAACCGCCAATTCGAGTCCGATTTCAGAAATTGAAGATTATGTCATGTCACAATAAATTCTATGACCCACAACTCAGTCTCAGAAGATTTTTCTGACAACCAAGACTTTTTGGGAAAAAGTCAGTTTAGAGCCGTTTTCGTTCAGTTGAAGCCGGGGTTTGATTTGGGTTGCAAAATTGAGAAGCATGAGGGATTCTTGGATGAGGAAAATTATCAATTTGATAAATGAGACATCAATTGATTTTATGAGAGCCGATTGAGAGAGAATCAAGAAAGAACTAGTTCCAATGGAAGCTTGATTCTTCAAAATTCGTAATTCCCCACACCTTAGCCAATTCTAGACCATTGGAAAGGTTATTTGGGGTGTTGGTGTGGCCAAAGGAAGGCCAATGAATAATGCTTGGCTTAGGCTGAAACTTGATGAACAAGTTGTGGAAAAATGGACAGAGTGGAGCCCTCACCCCTCATCTCTACCTCTTCTCTCTCCCTCTCACCGTGCGACGCCAGCAGGAACTAAGGAAGGAGCTGCAGCAACTTGTTGCGCCGGACCGCCGCCTGGACGCTGTCGCCGCTGCTCGCCTTGCGCACGCGACCACCTGGCCGCGCACCACCGTGCCTTGCTCGCCTCTTCTCGCCGTGCCAGCTGTTGTGCCGCGCTTGAGGAGCTCCACCAGAGCTGGTTTTGAGTGTTTCTTCATCGGTAAAGCTCCTTTTAGGTCCGGTTTGGTTCAATCTTTAATTCCCGTGCAAGTATCGCCTAAACCGAGTTGTTTTCTCCAATTTTCCAGCCAAGATTAGAGGGTTTTGGGTGTGGGTTTCCAGCAGCTTAAGTGGTGGTTTAGGAGGTGTTCCGGGCCCCGAACTCGAGGTCCGGTTTGGAGTTTATTGTTCCCGGTGCCGTTCCCGTCGGTTTGATCCGACTTGCGCGTTGTTTCGGTGAGTAATCTCACTAATCCTTGCTTAGTACACTAATTATGCTTAAGGATTGATTAGTGTTAATTAAGTAGGATTAGGTGGTTAGATTATAATGGATTAGTGATTATTAGTTGATTGCATTGCATATTAGTTAGGTGATTAGTGTAATTAGCTCGAGAATAGTATGTACTATTTATTGAATGCATCTCGGGATTTTTCCCGACCCTTATCGGGTTTCAATTAGGCATTACGGGCCTAAATTGGATTTTTAATATTTATTTATTAATTTTCGAAATTATTTATTTATTTATTTATTTTTCGAAAATAAGGCAGGGATAGCCAACGACTGAAATTTTATGATGATCGTCGTGGTGCAGTCTGTTTATTTATTTGGGCTCTACGTTGTACCGAATTGAATTGATTGTGATATTTGATGAATTATTCCTAAATTGATTGAAATTGAGTGAAATTGAATTATTGATCGGTAGATGGCTGAGTATGGTTGTTTAGCATTAATAATGCTTTGATGAGTTGTAAGGTGGAGAGAATCGTGAGATTGAACTGGGAATACTCTTGGCTGAGATCTATCAAGTACGAGGTATAGACATACGTGGTTCGGTGATAAGAAAATCACTGGTGAAAACGGCGCCTTAAATAATGCACAAGTGCTATCTATTACCGACATTAGTATAGACATATGTGGTTCAGTGATAAGGAAATCATTGGTGAAAACAGCGCCTTAAAGAACGCACGAGTGCTGTCTACTACATGCATCATTATGGACATACGTGGTTCGGTGATTAAGGATATCACTGGTGAAAACGGCGCCTTAAAGAACGCACAAGTGCTGTCCAGTACGTACATCACCTTGGCGAAAACACCGCCCGAGAAAGTACATGTGATTTGGTGATTGGAATTGACCTTGAAATGGTCCGACTAACATGTAATCGACTAGGTTGATTGATCAATGATTTGATCCGTTTGTCATGAATTGATTGATTGTTTGATGAAATATATGAGGCATATGCGTATAACCTTGAATTGCAAGTTGGGACGGATGCCAAGGTAAGTCTTCTGATTTGTGCTGTACTTAGGCAACCATGTGGTGTATTGGTTTTCTAATCGAGTCTTAGTGGGGTAGAACTTGCTGAGACGTAGTCTCAATGGTTATTGTATAACCATTTTAGGCCCGTAGATGAGCATGAAGAGGAGGAATTAGAAGAGGACGATGAGCTAGAAAAAGATGAAGAGCTTGAAGGAAGTGAGCTTAGTGAAGAAGAGTCAAAAGAGGATCAGGATGATCCTGAGTACGACCCGGATGAGGACTGAGATCCCATCCTCTTTTGTGTACCTTGTTTATTGAGAATGAGAAATCATAATCAATACACAAAGACGCTGTCCATAGATGAGCTCCGATTGAAGCTTAACAAAGGTGTCCTATATCAAAGTCAAAATCTTAATAACATGGATCTAGGAACATAGTTATTGTCAATCTAGACACGTACTAATGATAAAGTCAGATTCTATATGAGAACTTTCAAATATCTCACAAAAGAACACAAAATTTGGCTTCCAATCCAAAAAAGTCCCCCCTTCCAGCATCCATCCATAGTAGACGTTAGATGTTTGACATGTCAGCCGACAAATGCTTACACCTCTCAGATTTAGGTGACATGCATTGATGATAAACGAAAAGATGTCGTGTCACTCAATAAATTATTTAATAAAAGTGAGAAAGTATTGGATAGTTGTGGCTTTCCGTGCCAGCTCCACTCATTGATTAACACTGAAATGAGTCCTACTCATTAGAGTTTTCAAAATTTCCTCTCTTCTCTCTCCTTACTATCTCTTCTCCATAGTAGTTTTGAGAGATTCAGCATGTCGGTCAACATGTGCTTACACCGCTTGGATTTAGGTGACATGCATTAAAGATAAATGAAAAGATGTGTCACTCAATAAATTATTTAATAAAAGTAAGAAACTATTGGATAGTTGTGGCTTTCCGCACCAATTCTGCTCGTTGATTATCACGTGTCCGAAATGAGTCTTATTCATTAGAGTTTTCAAAATCTTCTCTCTTCTTTCCTTACTATCTCTCCCTCCATTATTAATTCGTTGAATGAGGGGTCCTATACCTAAGTCACAATTTTAATGGGACAGATCTACAACTATTGTTATTGTCAATCTAGTGAAATAACATCAACTCTTGATAATGTCAAATTCTGTCCGAAGTTTCAAACATCTCACAAAATAACACAAAGTTTGGCTTCCAACCCAAAAGCAGCCCCCCCCCCCCTGGGGTTCCTTTAACTTGTTTTAGCTTCTATCTATAGTTGCCACCAAAAAAGTGTACCATATGCCTCAAATGGAGGACAGCCAAAAAGATGTCACATCACTCTACAAATTTCTTCATGAAAGTGAGAAAATATTGAATAGTCATGGCTTCCACATTAGTCATAGGCCACTCCACTCACTAATCAACACATGTTCAGAGGGTTTCAAAGTTTTCAAAAAAATACTAATATAAATGATTCCTTAATTTTTAAACTATTGAGTAATGTAATCCATGAATTTTTAATTTATTCAATGCAGTTCCTAAACTTTATCCCAATATGTAATGTGTTCTTGCACTTTTAATTTGTTCGATGTAGTCCTTAAATTTTTTTGTACATGTTCAATTTAGTTCTTCAATTGTATGAAGTGTTTAATGTTATTTTTCCATTAATTCAAGTTCAATGACAATATTGAACATTTTCATATAGTTTATGGACTAAATTGAATATCTATCAAAAGTTCAGGGACCACATTGGACAAGTTAAAAGTTTGAGGACCACATTACACATTGAACTAAAATTTTGATATCATTTGTGTCATTTTCTCTATAAAATTCCTCTCCTCTCTCTTTAAAGCGGGCTTCCTTATTGACACACTTTGTCATGCCCTGAATCCCGTGTACGTGCACATCCCTCGGCGGTCGATAAAAAAAAATGTGACATCCCAGGACGTGTCACCGACCTTTTCTTTTTATCTTTCAATTAAGCACATGCGGAAGCGAATTAAATAAACCTCGGACAACAAACAACACAAGGATAGTAAAAGCAGGACAACAATTTTCACAAACCACACTTTATAAACAAACCAAGTTAACCCTACAAGTTTATAAACAAGTTTGTCTCCAAAAAGAAGTCCTAGGCAGCCTACACCCCGGATCCCTCCGACTCCGGCGTTGGGTCCTCCACAACACCATCTGGGATGTCGATGTCCATGGGGTGAGCTACCTCCCCATCCTCAGTTTCGACAGCAGGCCCGTCAAAACCCTGCAAAGGACCCTCCTGAGCCCCGTTAGGCTCGTTAATGAACCACACTTTGAATCAATGAGGCACCAAGTGAAGGAGGCCCTCGTCGACCCAAATCGTGGTCACCACTAACTCATGGGTCCAGGTGGTCCCGAGAATAGGGAAGAAAGTAGACTAAGAATCCATGTGCCACGGCATCCTAAAACGGACATGACGTATCTCTATGCTAAGGACCTGAAAAAGGGTTAACCACGACAGGGTAAGATAAATTTCAGTGAGTCAAAACCCTAAACTCCGATTAGGACGCAAATTTGCCTCAAAGGCGGTCCTAAACATGCACCATACAGAACTTACCTCGCCTCGGCGTGTACCTGCACGTTAACTCATCACATATGCTATTATCAATGCAGCAAGCGCAGTTTAATAACCTGAACACATCATATCAATCATATAGGTCCTAATTATAAGGCCAAACCGTTATGACACGTCCCATACCGTGCCACACAATTTTGTCTTATAATTAGGCGTAGCTATAGCAACCACTCAGGCGTGTTCCAATTATTACGACCCAATGACCACGGCCAACTCAACAGTTAGCGGTCATCCGGCATAATCGGGCATCGTCCCACTCCATCGGGCACGGCAACGTCTACGCCTAGACGGCATTCCACAAAGGAGCATCGGCCCGGCTTCCACCGCGATCGGCATCCGTTGACATGGGGCATCTGAACTTAATCAGGCATCGCCTCCCCAACTCCCGTTGGGTGACGAGTTCCGATAGCGACCACACGTGCACACATACTTGGCCAAGAACACCGTGCTTTGCATTCAGATATCTCGTATTCAAATAATGAACTTGGCCACTTTTCTTTGTATTAAACGGTGCCATCTGGATACTCTGCTAATAACTGTTGTTGTAGGCGAACTCAACTAGATGAAGTTGTTCCTCCCAGCTTCCTTTGAAACCAGTATGCAAGCTCGCAGCATGTCCTCGAGAGTTTGAATCGTCCTCTTAGACTGGCCATCCGTTTGTGGATGATAGGCCGTATTGTACTGCAGCTTCGTTCTCAAGGCAGTTTGTAAACTTTTCCAGAAAGCTGCTGTGAACTTTAGGTCTCGATCCGACGTGATCGTCACGGGCACTTCATGAAGATGAACTATCTGTCGCACGTACAATTAAGCATATATGTCCAATGCATAGTCCTTTCGTACGGCGATGAAGTGAGCAGACTTCGTCAATCGGTCGACTACAGCCCATATGGAATCATTACCTCACTGACTCCTTGGTAGTTCCATCACAAAATCCATTGTGATATGTTCCCACTTCCACTCGGGAATCTCAAGACGTTGCAAAAGTCCTCCAGGCTTGCAATGCAGTGCTTTCACTTGCTGGCAAGTCAGACACTTGGTGACATGTCTGGCGATATCTATCTTCATACCGGTCCGCTAATAATGTTGACGTGAATTCTGATATATCTTCGTGCTGCCTGGATGAATACTGTAACTGCTACGATGGGCTTCTAACAAGATCTCCTCCTTAAGCTCTGCATCGTCGGGTACACACAATCGCCCACGAAACTTTAGTGTTCCGTCCTCGGTAACTTGAAAGTCATCCTTCCTCTTTTTTGCATCTTCCTGTAGAATTTTCTGGATCTCAGGGTCTGTCAACAGCAACGTCTTAATCCTTATCTGCACTTCAGGTTCAATTATGAGGGTGGCCATAAGATTTGAAAGGTGGCCTACCTCAAATTTAAAATCCGAATCTCGAGCTCCTTCGAGTAGGATCCACTCCTGAACCATCATCTGCGCAATCGATGACTTTCGACTCAATGCATCCGCGACTTTATTGGTTTTTCCGAGATGGTACAAGATGTCGTAGTCATAGTCCTTGAGAAGTTCCATCCAACGACGCTGTCTCATGTTCAATTCCTTCTAACAGAATAAGTACTTTAAGCTCTGGTGGTTTGTAAAGATTTGGAACTTTTCTCCACACAAATAATGTCTCCAAATCTACAGAGCGAAAATGATCGCTGCGAGTTCTAAGTCATGCGTCGGATAATTCAACTCATGAGGCCTCAACTGATGGGACACGTATGTAACAACTCTCCTATGTTGCATTAAAACGCAACCTAGTCCTCGGTATGACGCATCACTAAAGATCTCATATCCTCCAGGACCAGACGGAATCATCAGCTTAAGCTTTTGGAAACTACGCTCGCACCTATTTGTCCACACGAACTTCTCTTCCTTTTTCAGCAATCTAGTCAGAGGCATGGCTATTGCAGAAAACCTTTCTACGAATCGTCTGTAATGACCCGCCAATCCCAAGAAACTTCTGATCTCTATCACTGTCGTCGGTCTTGGCCAGTTTAGCATGGCTCCAATCTTAGTCGAGTCCACGGAAATCCCTTCACCAAAAATCACGTGACCTAAGAAAGCTACACAAGTCAACCAAAACTCGACTTACTGAATTTGGCATACAGTCCGTGTTCTCGTAGAGTCTGAAGCATTGTCCTTAAATGTCTTTCGTGCTCCTCTGGACTTCTCGAGTACACGAAGATGTTGTCGATAAACACAATCACGAACTGATCTAGATACTCCTTGAACACTCGATTCATCTTATCTATAAAAGTAGCTAGGGTGTTGGTCAAACCAAACGGCATTACAGTGAATTTATAATGGCTGTAACGCATACGAAAAGCCATCTTCAGTATGTCTTCCTTCTTAATCCTTAGCTGACGGTATCCTGTCCTCAGGTCGATCTTGGAAAATATTGACGCTCCCTATAGCTGGTCAAATAGGTCATCAATCCTTAGTAACTGATACTTGTTCTTGATCGCCACCTGATTGAGTTGCCGATAGTTGATGCAAAGACATAACGAACTATCATTCTTTCTTACAAATAGAACTGGCACTCCCCAAGGTGATGCACTAGGACTTATAAATCCCTTGTCCAACAAGGAGCTTTAGAAATTGGCTCCGTCCTTCAAAGACGTAACGAACCATCCTTCCTGCATCTGCACCTTCAGCTCCTTCAACTCTAACAATGCTATACGGTAAGGAGCTTTAGAAATTGGCTCCGTCCCAGGGGCCAACTCAATCACGAACTCTATTTCCCTTTCTGGGGGCAAACCAGGTAATTCCTTAGGAAACACATCAAAAAACTCTCGTACCACGGCGATGCTTTTCATTTTCGGCTCCTCAACTGTCGTATCTACAACAGTTGCCAAATAACCTTGGCAACCCACATCTAACAATCCAGTTGCCTCAAGCAACGAGATTAAGGTAATCGAGAGTCCTCCTCGATTTCCAATAAACTCGAAACATTCACCCGCTAGCGGGTTAAACTGAATCGATTTACGATAACAGTCTATAGTAACTTGTTGCTTGGTGAGCCAATCCATGCCAATGATTACATCAAAATCAAACATGGCCAGCACAATCAAATCTATCATTTCCTCTCGCTCACAAATAACTAACTTGCAACCAAGACATCCTATCGCAGACAACACTTTATCCTTTAATGGGGTAGATATACCAATGACTGTCCCCAATGGTTCTGGACTCAATCCTACCAACTTAACATACTGCTCAGCAATAAAAGAAGGCGTAGCTCCAAGGTCAAATAAAGTATAAGCAACATTGGAGACATGTTCAGAACACCCTGCGGTGCGTTCTGAGACACACTCCCTTTGTTTTGTCCCATTTGCGGTAGCGACTGCTATGATCCCATAGGCTTGCGCGGACAGTCCTTAATCTGGTGGCCGTGTTGGCTACATCCAAAACAAGCTCCCGTCCTAGTAAAACACGGGCTGATCCATGTCTTCTCCCACAAAAATGACATACATCGTTCGGGTTAGGTGTCGGCTTTCCAATCCCACCCTTCCAATTGGGCGGAATGGGATACCTGCCTCCTATCATAGACCTCTGTCACACCCCGAATCTCGAGCGTGCGCACATCCCTCTGCGGTCGATACAAATGCGACATTCCCAGGACGCGTCACCGACCCATTCATTTTTTTTATGCACATGCGGAAGTGAAACAAATACCCCTGACAACAAACATCATGGGATATGGAAGCAGGGCACATTTCACAAAAGCCAACTTTTAGAAACAACAGGTTTAAATGCAAAAAGAGTCTGGTCAAAAGTCTACAAGAAGGTCGGCTCTCAAAAAGGAATTGTCCTACAACATACTAATCGGACATAAATGATGATCCTTCAGACTCCACCTCCAAAGACTTCGGGGCTTCGGTCCAACACGACCACCTTCTAAGGACCTGAAAATGGTTATACAATAACCAGTGAAACAATGTCTCAGCAAGTCCACCCCCTAAATCCTTATTAGGAAGGAAATACGCCTCAGGGCGCTCTAGCCATACAATCACACAATGAGAGTAGAGGACTTACCTCACCTCAGTTCCTTCCTACACGTCAGCACAGTTCATATCACAAATGTATATAATTAATGCACATGACAATTGAAATGCCTCAAAAACTCATTTAATCACAAGGGTCCCAATTATAAGGCCAAACCGTTATGATACGTTCCATACCATGTCACACAGTTTTGTCTCATAATCAAGCGCATCAAACTCAACCAATCATGCGTTCCAATTGTTAATTAAACCCCTCTAGGGTACTATCGACTCCCTGTTCGGCAGTCTACTGGTGTAGCCAGACATCGTCTCTTCCCCATTGAGCATGGCTACATCTCATTGACGGCTATCCCGAAGGAGCTTAGGTCCAGAATCTATTGTGACCCGCTACCCTAATGCATGGGTAACTCAAAAGTGAGATTTAGTAACGTCCGACGTAAACGCTAGGACGGGTTCTCTATAGACAACACACGACAATTCAATCTCGACCCAGGACACCGTGCATTGCACTCAAATCCCTCAATTAAATTGGTGATCTTGGCCTATTTTCTTCGTATTAGAAATACACGGTAAAATAGTCGTGTGTTGGTAAACGGTCAACTTGACCCATAAAAGGTGATATCTTCCAATTTAAAATCACATTGTTTTATATAGTATATAAAACCAATTTCGGTGTTAAAATCCGACACTCGGGATTTCCTGAATAAATATTGAAATTCACAAATTTTGGAATTAAATACTCAAAATTCCAATTAGCACTCGATTTGCACAATTTAACACTCAATTGCATAAATTAACCACACTATTGCAATCGGCACGAAATTCCGGTCACCGGCTATCCCGATCTAATTTCCGGAAAATATTTAATAATTAAATAATTTCAAAATTTAATTAAATAAATCAATTTAAATACCAAAATATATAAACTTAAGCTAAAAATTGATAATCTAACCACCTATTGAACTAATTAAGTTATCCTAACCATTCTAACTATAAAGCTACCTAACAGGCTAACTAAATTTAAGCTCTAACCACCTAATTCACTACCTAATTCACTAATCTAACTAACCTAAATTAATTAAATAAACTAAAACTACACTAGTCTAAACTTAAATAAATCTAAACACCCCTTAAACGTCATTAGCCTACTAAGAAGAGTTTAGTGCATAAACTCACCGGTTTAAAGCGAGAATTGGATCACCGCGACGGCGGCCGAAACTTGAGATTGCAGCGGTGCCAACGGGCTTGAACCGGGCCTAAAATCGGCCCAACAAATCTCAGCCCAAACTGAGATTTGTTCTTGATTTGGGCTGGACCGAAGTTGGGCTGAAGTGAGCTACTGGTGGACTTCGAATGGGTTGGCCTTGGCTCACGACTGGGTTGAAGACACGGGCTTCAATTGGAACAGCTACGGGCTGAGAAGAGACCGAACTGGGCTGTAAATTTCTTGGGCCTCTACTGGGGTTTTGGGTTGAAGACGCGCGAAATGGAGCTGCTTCGACGAGGATGCTTCGATGGATTTCACGCGGCAAGATGGAGGCAGAGAGGGATCGATGGGATTGGATTCAGTGGAACGGCAGCAAGAGAGACGGTCAACGAGGGGAGCTTCGCTGGTGGAGGCATGCAGTCAACTGACTGCTGGTTTTGACCAGAGGAAACGTGGTCGAAAGAAGCCATTGGCGGAGGGAAATGGAAGTAGGCTAGTGGCGGAGAGAGAGAGCAAATGTGGAGATGGACTTCGGTGGGCTGAGCTACTGCAACTGGAGATGTGGGCGCTGGATTGGTGGAAGCTGCGTTGGTCTTCTTTGCTGATGGTTGACCGAGCCTGGAGACGACACAGGACGAGGCAACTAACTCGAAGGGGATGAAGGAAGGAGCTTCGAATGAAACAATCGAAAGAAAGCAGAGACAGAGGACTTCGGCTGAGCTGCACGCGGTGGAAAAGATGGGAAAAGCTTCAAATGAAATGATGAAAGCGACGCAAAGCAATTGGCAAGGATTGTCGAGGAAGCCATGGTGGGGGAGAGTCAACAATCCCAATCCACTTAATTAATTGCTTTGTCTCCTAATACTTTCCAACAAATTAAATCCCACCAATTAATCCAAATTGATGAAAAATTTCCAGCCCCTTGCCTAGCTCCGAATTTCCTTAAATTAGCTACAATTCCCTCACGAAATTCTCCAATTCGACGTCCAAATTTGCCAAGGAAAATGTCCATACAATTTCTGCAAGTCCCCATCGCCAAATGGCTCAACTTGGAAGTAAAAATTCCCTTCAATTGAGCCCATTCGAATTTTCGTTAATTTCCAAATCGTCTGAAACGATTTTCCGTAAAAATCTCGGAATCTCCGAAAATTCTTGAAAGGCCCGATTTATTTAATCGAAAACAAAATCTGAAAATTCAGGCTGTCATAGCCTCTTCTCGAACCGAATTGTTGTCTTTGTTGGGCCTGAATCGCGACCCAAATGCGATGGCTCGCTCATTCAAGTTCCTCTCGATTAGCTGTGCCCTCTCATACAGATTGTTGTAATCCTTCAGATTCAGCAACACCAACGGATCCTTAATCTCTGGCCTCAATCCGTCTCTAAATCTCCTCGCTTTATCCACCGAGTCTTCAATCAGCCTCGGTGCATACTTAGATAGTTCTGCAAATTTCGCCTCGTATTGGTCCACGGACATCAAAACCCTAACGAAGACGCTAAAATTCTACCATCTTCTGCTCTCTGGCGCAGTTTGAGAAGTACTTACCATAAAAGACTTTAACGAAGGAATTCCACTTTGGAACCGTGCCTTTAGAAAACACTCTCCCTTTGGTGGCTTCCTACCACATGCTTGCATTCCCTTGCAATTGGTAGACCACCAGGACTACATTGTCTTCCTCAGAGCACCTCAACAGTACGAAGACCTTTTCTAACTCTCGGATCCAGAGGGTTGCAGCTTTAGGATCGCCTGCTCCAGAGAATCTCAACGGATTCAGCTTCAGGAATTGTTCTACCAACTTGTGCATCAGTCGCTCCCCGATCCCATTCCTAGGCGGGACTTCAGCAAGTGCGGCGGCAACAGCGGCAATGGCATTGACGGCGGCAGTGGCGGCGACGGTAGCAGCAGCTTGATTCTGGGCCTACTGCCCCATTATATTTCCCAATGTCTCTACCGCCTGAACGGTCCTATCTATTCTAGGATCACTAGGTGCTACTCCCTCAATACCAGCCTACGACAGTACTCTTTCTCTTGTGCTGGCCTGAGCCGGCGCTCTACCTCGGGCATCGACCCTAGTCGGCGTCCTACCCCGAGTAACAGACGCAACTGTCCTCTTTCAAGGAGTCCTCTGCTCAGGATCACTCATACTGCAGGATCTTTATAGAACCTGCTTTCCAATTCCAACACAGAATTAAAAGTCTGAGCGACCCACACAAAACAATCAATCAATCACAAGCATTAGCGTAAGAAAAATGTCTTTCCTACTAACTTTCCCAAGACCCATCGCACCTTATCACTCTAGACACTGACCAGCTTTGATACCACTTTTGGCGGGGATGTCACGCCTCGAACCCCAACTATGCACACATCCCTCGGCGGTCGATAAAAAAAAATACAACGTCCCAAGATGTGTCGCTGACCATTTCTTTTTATCTTTCAATTAAGCACATGCGGAAGCGAATTAAATAAACCCCGAACAACAAATAACATAGGGATAGTAAAAGCAGGATAACAATTTTCACAAACCACACTTTATAAACAGACTGAGTTAACCCTACAAGTTTATCAACTAGTCTGTCTCCAAAAAGAAGTCCTAGGCAGCCTACACCCTAGATCCCTCCAACTCCGGTGCTTGGTCCTCCATGACACCATCTGGGATGTCGATGTCCATGGGGTGAGCTACCTCTCCATACTCGGTTTCAATGGTAGGCTTGTGAAAACCCTGCAAATGACCTTCACGAGCCCCGTTAGGCTCGTTAACGAACCACGCTTTGAATCGATGAGGCACCAAGTGAAAGAGGCCCTCATCGACCCAAATCGTGGTCACCACTAACTCACGAGTCCAAGTGGTCGCGAGAATAGGGAAGAAAGTAGACTCAGAATCCATGTAGCACGGCATCCCAAAAAAGGTTAACCACGACGGGGTGAGATAAATCTCAGTGAGTCAAAACCCTAAACCTCGATTAGGAAGCAAATTCGCCTCGAAGGCAGTCCTAAACATGCACTATACAGAACTTACGTCGCCTTGGCACGTACTTGCACGTTAGCTCATCACATATGCTATTATCAGTGCAGTAAGCGCAGTTTAATAACCGGAACACATCATATCAATCACATGGGTCCCAATTATAAGCCAAACCGTTATGACACATCCCATACCATGTCACATAATTTTGTTCCATAATCAGGCGCAGCTATAGCAACCACTAAGGCGTGTTCCAGTTATTACGACCCATCGGCCATGGCCAACTCAATAGTCGGTGGTCATTCGGCGTAATCAGGCATCGTCTTGCTCCGTCGAACACAGCAATGTCTAGCACTACCCGCCTAGATGACATTCCATAAAGGAGCATCGGCCCGGCCTCCACCGCGACCGGCATCCATTGACATAGGGCATCCGAACTTAATTAGGCACCGCCTCCCCAACTCCCGTTGGCTGACGGGTTCCGATAGCGACCACACGCGCACACATACTTGGCCAAAAATACCGTGCTTTGCATTCAAATATCTCGTATTCAAATAATGAACTTTGCCACTTTTCTTCGTATTAAAAATCTTTGGTAAAATAATGGTGCGCGGTCACATATTTAAATCGAACCATTAAATATAGTACGCTCCCAAATAAATTATATAAAATTTTTGTGTCAAAAATCGACACCCGACATTTTTCTAATTAAATACCCATATAATCAAGTTTTGTAATAATAATCAATAACTACCACCAAGCACTCAATTGCACATCATAGCATAAATAAACCATCAAATTCACATATAAATTCAACCACAAGAATTAGCGTAAAATTTCACTAAATGGCTAATCCGTCACAATTTACGCTAATTACGATTAATTAATTAAATTACGATTAATTAAATTAATCTAATTTAATTAACCTAACCATGATTAATTAAACTAATGGTTAACTAATCTAGCCCAAGTTAACTAACCTAACCTAGGGTAGACTAACCTAACTAAACTAACCAACCTAACTAATTAGTTCATCTAACTAAGTAATTAGCACTAATCCACTTAGCACTAATCTAACCCCTAAGCGCAATTAACAACCTAATCAAGGATTAGGTTAACTCACTGGATTAGGGCGGCGGCAGGTTCACGACGACGACAACGCGAAGGCGTTGAAAACCCAAGACTACCGCATCTCCAACGGAGCTTAAATGGCTGAAGAAAACAGCCCAACAAGTCTCAGCCAAAGGCTGAAATTTGGCTTTGTCGACGGCGACGCGGCTGGAACGGGTGGCTAGACTAGGCGGTGGCTGGCTGACGGACGGGCTAGGGGCGAGCTAGCTGTGGCGGTTGCAGGCGGTTCGGTGGGCTAGCGTTGGAGGGACTGAGGCGGACGACAGCTCAGGATGGGGACTGCTGCTTCGTGAACGCGAGACTGGTTAAGTCGAGACGGGCGGACAATGAGGCACGGCTGCTGGTGTCACGCCCTGATCCTTCGAGCACGTGCCCATCCCTCTGCGGTCAATTAAATAGAGACATCTCAGGACACATCGCCGACCCTTACATTTTAAATGCACATGCGGAAGCAAATAAATAATTTGCCCAGACAACAACAAGATGGGATAGGAAAGCAGGGCCATAATTTTTCGAACTGAAAATCACAATGCACTTATATACATTACCAACTATGTGATTTACAATAACAGTCTATAAAAATAAGGTCTGCAAAACAGGGGGGGTATTATAAAACTATAGGTCCTCTTCCTCCACCTCCTCACTCTCATTTGAGCCTTCAGCCGAGTACACCGGAGTTCTTGGATCTGAAAGATCCGGGTCTACTCGGTCTATCATCGAACCTCTAGGGGGATCTGCTATGCCTTTACCAAAAGCAACCTCAAGCACATAGAGAGGTATCTTAGATTTCGGTATGGGACCCTCTCTCTAGCCATTCTGATCCTGGCGGTACCATGATCTATATCAGTGGGGCACCTTATGGGGGAGACCCGCATTGACCCAAACTACGGACCTTACCAGCTCATAGGTCTAGCCCCTAGGGCTCCCATGCAACGGAATGTAAGATCTCTGTTCTGTAACCTTCTTTGGCTGACCAAAATGCTCGAGAGGAGTTGCCATCTAGGGACTTAAAATGTTATCCCACAACGGGGTGAGATAATGTCTTAGCAAGTTCACCACCTAAGACCCGACTAGGAAGAAAATACGCCCAAGGGCTGCCTAAGCACAAACACGAGTCAGAGGACTCACCTTGCCTCAGCTCCTTCCTACAAGTTAGTACAATTTATAAATTTAATAAACCACTTTAGCACACCAAAACATCAATTCAGATCGAACTATTGATCAATCGACTCAGTCGATTCCATGTCATTAAGACCATTTCTCGGTCAATCCGGTCAATACTATCTATCCGGTCCAATCACATCAAGGACTGCTCACCCTAAGCTGAAGATAGATAAAAATGCTCACCAAAAGCTGACAACCACATATAATGCTCACTCTAAGCTGATATATCCAAGCCCTTAGGCTGATATAGTATATGGCTAATGCTCACCAAAGCTATGCAGTGCTTAATTGCTCACCAAAGCTGTGCGATACTTAATTGCTCACCCAATCTGTGCGATACTTAGGGTATACTGCTCACCCTAAGCTGATATATGAAGCCCTCTGGCTGATATAGTATACCATTCTACCTAACCAATTATTTCACTATTTTTATCATACTCGATAAAAATAATCGTGTGTGGGTACATGGTCGGCCTCTGCCAAAAAGTATAATATCTTTACTTTATTAAATCCCACTAATTATATAATAGATAAAAACATTTTTGGTGATGTAAACCGAGGACTGGTGATTTTCTAATTAAATACTGAAATTAATAAATTTTAGGATAATTTCCCAAAATTGCAAATCACACTCAATTTGCACAAAGTAGCAGTCAATTAAATAAACAAATCACACCATTGCAATAAGCATAAAATTCTGGTCACCGGCTATCCCGGTCTAATTTCCAAAAAAAAATAATTGATTAAATAATTTTGAAAATTAATTATTAAATGCCAATAAATACAACTTAGGCTGGAAAAGCCTAATTAAAAGCCGAGACAGGCCCGGAAAATTTCCGAACCACTCTAAATAAATACTAGAGCTTGTCTAGGCTCTAATTACACTACTCTAACCACCTAACATGCAATAACGGTTAATTAAATTGCTAATCTATTCTAACTATCCATATAATCTATACTTAACTTAAACTAATCAACCCTTAAGAGTCATTAACTTACTAAGCATGAATTAGTGAGTTAAACTCACCTGATTAACGATCCCCTCGGACCATAACGACGGGGACGTGGAGAGGATCGACAAACTCTGAAGCGGGTGCGCCTTTCATGGTCTGGAAGGCCACAAAAACGAGCCAAACAGTGCTGGAAATACCCATGGCTCCGGTTTCTGTTCGGTAGTTGCAGAAGCTGTTCCGGTGGCTGGCTGAGGCGGAACTAGCGACAGTAGTTGGCGGAGGGGCTGCAACGGGCTTGGTGGAGCTCAGCGGGCTTCCAAGCGTGGGCACCCCCCGACGGCGTCCGATCCATTAGAGTCGCCACATGTCACCGACTTTCTTTCAACCTGAAAGTCTGATACTCTGATACCAAAGGATTTCGATAAATCCATGAGTTCTAGGGGTCTATATCCTTTCCATTGGTCCCTGCGCAAAACATGGCGGGAGCGTATCCAATAACTCCCTTTCCTATATTCAGAAAACGATGCACACCAACTAAACATTTTATAGGTAAAAGCCAAACATTTTTATTTACATAAACTAGATGGACATTTTTTAGTCGGTACACCCAAAATGCCATAGGCTACTATACTCGGCTACACTTCAAAAGATGACCGACGTCTTCAGCAACCATTTGCCTAGAGTCCATCGTTCAGTGCCGGCATCCAAAAATGAGCACTCTGCTGTCCTCCCCATCGTGGTCAATCCACACAACTCGGTCCCCCGTTGTCATCTTCTAGTGGCGATGGCAGCGGCCCCAGAGTACGTCCATTCCTCCGGACATACAAGACGACGAATTCCTAATGCACGGGACCCGAGGGTCGGCCAGTGTCGATAGTCACTATCACCCTCACTAGGATGAATGTCAGTCCAAGCGAATCATGATCGTGATACTCCGACTGTTCCCACTGCAAATTGATAGGGATCCCATAGAAAGTACAGGGAGGTGCGGGTAGCAGAGGCATAGTCTAAAAAGTTAGTCCCCAAAAAGGGGTGAGTACAACCACCTAGCAGCGAAAGATCCACTAAACTATATCGTGCATAACCATCATAATCTAATTTCATGCAAGATAGACAAAACATATAACCAAAGGAATGATTATGCATCAAATCCATGGAACTTTTCAAAGTAATCACAAGTGCAGTTTCAAAACCAGAATGCACCAATTTCAATCACACAAGTCCCGATTATAGGGCCAAACTGTTATGACACGTCCCATTCCATACCATACAATTCAATCCCATAACTAGACCACACACACTCTTAGTAAAGCCATCAGTTTTAATATTCAAAAGGTTTCACCTCCTAAAGGACCAATGTTTGCGTCCTTCTGGGCATTCGCACCCACCCTGGCGTTGCGAAAGCCTCTGGCATTACACCACCGGGCCACCGGGCATCCAGAGCGTGTTACGTCACACCTCCAAGCATCTCGCACCCCACCTGGCATCACGAGGAATCTCCGGGGCGCGCCATGAAAATAATTACCCCTATCCTCCGGATTTACGTACCGACAAGCATACAACCGAGCATCCCGATGCTCCCGAGGAAAACCTATGGGGCACTACAGACCCCAGGCATCCAAAGGATATTGACTCATTCGAGCCTTCAGGCCTCCCGACTCCCGGGGCATCGTTGACCCGAGGGTCCAACGGCAACATTAACATCTTAAATTATTTCAATACCAAAACACTTTCAATGCAAAGACATCGGAAATCCCATGAGTTTTCATCGAAATCTCAAACACGGTATATCAACCAACTCATTTCAGTGCCAAACCATTTTCAAAACAACAATAACATTTGAAATCCTTTTGGGTTCTTGACAATCTCCATTGTCAAACATCAAGCAATGTAAATTGAGATTGTCAAAGGCATGTTAATGCAACAACAGCAGACTTTGAAGCAAATGCCATTTTCAAGTAAATGAAATCAATTCATAAAATCGAAAGCATGATACCAAATCCATAAAATCCATTTTCACGTTTTAAATCTCAAATGCTTTTCGAAATCCACATGAATAGCCTCGAGTCGCACTCATACATCACGGCTCAAAATAAAACAATTTATCAAAACCATAAGTAATTTCAAATCGGCACGTCGGCAAATCCAAATCTCAATCCCGCCTTAAAGATTTTAAAATGGTTCATATAAAAGTTCGGAATTTCGAGGGCACCAAACATTTCTTGAAACATTTACAAGCGGCGCCTCGGTACATAGAAGTTTTAACTTAAATCGGGAGATTTCCAAAACAGTTCCCAATCAAAATCTTCCAAGCTTTGCAACAACAAAGATCGATGCATTTTCAAAGGCCAAAATCGCATGTCTTCATGAGAAATATGCAGCTCCCTCAATAGCCTAGTCCCAAACCAATTCAATCATTCTAGAAGTCACCATCCAACATCAAAACTCAAGTATTTCCAATCTAACTGCACTACATCAGACAACAACGGTCCTGCATTACATAGGTTAGCAGACTTTCACTTGCCTTAAGTCCTACGACGTTGACGGCAAGAAATCAGGGAGCTCGCGGGTCACGGACGAGACTCGGTCGAGACGACTGGATCGGCGTGGCGGTGGACGGCGGCTGCGCGTGCACGGCGAAGGGAAGAGTCCCTTTCTTTCCCTCGCTGCTCACTCTCTCTCTCACTATTCTCTCTTTTTCTCTCTCTCGCGCTTGCTGCTCGCTGTTCTCTCTCTCTCTCGCTCAGTTTTGCTATTCCCATCACTGGTTTTGTTGACAAAAACCAGTCAACAAAAGGAAAGCTTCGGCGGCAGAAGGAGGCAAGGACAGGTGGAGGGAATGTGGCTGTCTTTTACCCCTCCATCCATTGACTAATCTAGTCAACAATTGAGACTCGGTGGCGACAAGAGAAGGAGGCACGGGTGGGTAGGTGTGTCGTGCTCGAAGCAATCGGATGGACAACAATTGGGGACGTGGTTTCTACATGCATGCTGGGCTCTCTCTCCGCTGGCCACCGAAGAGGGAGAGAGAAACGTGGCTTGCATTTGGTCTTCTCTCGCCAGTTCGAAGCCGTTTCTGCGTGTCTTCAACTGCTCGAACGGCGTGGCTTCTCCTTGGTCAACTTCTCCATTTAGTTGACCCCAAATGTGTTGCCGCTCGCCACCTCGCATGCTGCATGCAGGACGTGGCCTTTGCTAGCCGTTCGAAGGCATTCACGCCTCCTCCTTCGGTCAACAATTTCTTCAATTGTTGACTATCACAAAGACGTGGACGTGGGCTGCATGGGGTCAAAGGGTTTACATGGTTGACAGGCCAAAGAAATAAAAGAAAACGTGGCCGTTGGTGAGGCCATTCGCCGGGCTATCCAAGGAGAAAAATCGTGTACGAAGCTGTGTTGATCCGCGGTCCTTTGCGGGGTACACGATTGGGAGGTGTTCGACGATTTCCGTCGTAAACTTTTACGTATGCATGGCTGTGCGGGCTACGGGCCTTCAACTCGGTCAATTGGCAAGGCCGCTCAGGATTAATATCGGACGTGTGCATGGCCGTGCATGGAAATTTCTCTCCGAAAGTTGATGTTTCGGAACAATGGGTGGTGATGAAACGATGGCCTAATGTTATACTGACGATGCCGATGACAAAATAGTGTCCACAAATGGTGCCAATGATGCAGTCTGTCGATATTCTCGTCGACCTGTGACGAGCCATTACTTATTCGTGGTCTGACGAAAACCCAGATGCCACAAGGCGGCTTTGGCGACGACACACGGCGGCCGGTGAAGCTAGACGAGACCTCTGGACGCGCGAATGGGCAGGGACGAAGCAGCTGGGACGCGGGTTTGCACGGAGAACCCGCGGGGGCGCGATAGGCGTGCGACGGCGACACGGTGGCTCTGGACGACGGCAGCGGGCTCGGACAGGCTGGCTGGCTTGCTGGTTCAGTTTTTGGGTTTGCTGAGTTTGAAAAACACCAAGTGAGGAGAAAGGGGAGAGGTCGATGGGCATAAGGAGGAGAAGAAGGGGGATGGGGAACTTGCTGCCAAGGGGGGACCACTTTGGTCTCCTCTCTATCACTTGTGTCTTCTTTGGTGAGGCCGACCATGCAGTTGGCTTCCTCAGGTGATTTTTCTAGCCCAAAACTTCCTCTTGAAGCCTTGCAAATGGTCCAAATGTTGGGTCCAAGAGGGAGCTACGAATTTTTATTGGAATTTTTCCAAATTGGACTTCAATTCCTCCTTGAATCAACTCAAATCGGCTCCCATAAATTCCATTATCGAGTCAACGATCAAATTGGTATTTTTCCTCACCAATAGAACCTACTTGCATCCCAATTTCACGATAAAAAACGGTCCTCTGAATTTTCCGGTCGAAAACGGCCCTATGTCGACTTTTTCCGCCAAAATCTCAGTTTACAGAAAAATCTTCAGAGACTGAGTCAACGTTCCTAATATGACTCATGATATGATAGAATTTTCAATTTTTGAAATCGGATTCAAATTCGCGGTCAATTTCAATCTAGCAAGATTTTAGCGTAACATAGCCTATCGGGTAACTTTCAAAAAAATTTAGTGCAAATGACCCACGGTCGATTTTCTTCGAGCCACAATGAACCTCTTCGAAACATTGACGACTCTCAGTTGTCGTAAAAATCTTGAGGTTTCAAATACGGACACAGATACCAAAACAACAGAAAAATCAGTCTAGTGCCGATCGACGAGAATTTCTCAATTTGGTGGAATCACCCATGTTTAACCACACATCTTAGTCGAACCGACCTATTTCTATTTTGTAATCGATCTTTACTGTGTCGAAATGATCTCTACAAATAAGCACGGTCAAGTAGTCGATTCCTAGTCGAATTCTCAAGTTTATTGCGTTAAAATTCCTTAATGACTTCCTTAGATAGTCTAGTTATCTCAGGAGTGATCAGCTATGAGAATAGCACTATAGGCGCGCGTCAATGAAAGGCCCGATGTATTTAATTGAAAACATAATTGAAAATTCAGGATGTCACAACTCTTCCCCTCTTCACTCTCCCAGGTTGCTCCTTCAGTGCCGTTGTGTTGCCAGACCACTTTGACCAACGGAATGATCTTGGTACGCAGAACCTGCTCTTTCCTATCCACGATCTAAACCGGGCTTTTAACGTACGACACTCTGTCGTCCACATCCAATTCTTCAAAATTAAGCACGTGGGTCGAGTCAAGCTCATGCTTCCTCAACATCGACACGTGAAAGATGTCGTGCACTTGTGCTAGTCTCGACGGCAATATAAGACGATATGCTAGGATCCCGATTCTCTCTAGAATCTCAAAGGGACCTATGTACCTCGGACTTAGTTTTCCTTTCTTGCCAAAGTGCGAAGTTCCCCTCATTGGCGATAGCTTTAGAAAAACATGATCACCAACTTGGAATTCCAATGGTCTCTGGCACTTATCTACGTAGCTCTCCTGGCGGCTCTAAGTAGTTTTTAACCTATTTCTGATGACTGCAACTGCATCCACTGATTGTTGAACCAACTCTAGGCCTGTAATCTTTCTTTCCCCAACTTCATCCCAACATACTGGCGTTCTGCACGCTCTGCCATACAACGCTTCGAAAAGAGCCATCTGAATGCTCTGTTGATAGCTATTGTTATAGGTAAACTCGACCAAATGAAGCTGTTCCTCCCAGCTTCCCTTGAAGTCCAACACACAAGCTTGCAGCATGTCTTCAAGGGTTTGGATCGTCCTCTCAAACTGGTCATCCATTTGAGGATGATAGACCGTACTGTACTACAACTTAGTTCCTAAAGCAGTTGCAAACTCTTCCAAAATGTAGCTGTGAATCTCGGGTCTCGGTCTGAAGTAATCGTAACCGGTACTCCATGCAGCCGAACTATCTGGCACACGTATAACTCAACGTGCCTATCCAAGTCAAGATCCTTTCGCACTGCGATGAAATGAGCCGACTTTGTCAATCGATCGACCACTACCTAAATGGAATCATTACCTCTCTGACTCCTCGGTAAACCTGTCATGAAATCCATCGTGATGTGCTCCCATTTCCACTCTGGGATCTCGAGAGGTTGCAGAAGTCCTCCCGGCTTACAATGTTGTGCCTTCACTTGTTGATACGTCAAACACTTGGCAACATGCTTGGCGATGTCTGCCTTCATACCGGATCACCAGTAGTGTTGACGCAAATTCTGATACATCTTAGTACTGCCAGGATGAATGCTGTAACTACTACAATGAGCTTCTAATCAAATCTCCTCTCTAAGCTCTATATCGTCCGGTACACACAATCTTCCTCGGAACCTCAGTGTTCCATCCTCATAAATCTGAAAGTCAGCCTTCCTCTTATCGGTATCCTCTTATAGAATCTTTTGAACATCTGGGTCTATTGGCTGAAGCAATTTGATCCTGATCTGCTCATCCGGCTCAATTCTGAGGGTGGCTATAAGATTCGAGAGGTGGCCTACCTCAAACTTGAAAACCGAATGTTGAGCTCTCTCGATTAAATTCCACTCCTTAACCAGCATGTGTGCGACTAAAGACTTCTGACTCAAAGCGTCGGTCACCTTATTCGCCTTTCCGGGGTGATATAGGATATCACAATCGTAGTCCTTCAGAAGTTCCATCCAACAACGATGTCTCATTTCCTCGCCAATAGAACCTACTTGCATCCAAATTTCGCGATAAAAAATGGTCCTCTAAATTTTCCGGTCGAAAACGGCCCTATGTCGACCTTTTCCGCCAAAATCTCAGTTTGTAGAAAAATCTTTAGAGACTGAGTCGACGTTCCTAAAATGACTCGTGACATGACAGAACTTTTAATTTCTGAAATCGGATTCAAATTCGCGGTTAATTTCAATCTGGCGCGATTTTAACGTGACCTAGCCTACTGGGTAGCTTTCAGAAATTTTTAATACAAATGACCTATGGTCAATTTTCTTCGAGCCACAATGAACCTCTTCGACACATTGGCGACTTTCGGTTGTCGTGAAAATCTCGAGGTTTCAAATACGAACACAGGGTACCAAAACGACAGAAAAATCAGTTTAGTGCCGATCGATGAGAATTTCTCAATTTGGTGGAATCACCCACATTAACCACACATCTAAGTCGAACCGACCTATTTCTGATTTCTAATCGATCTTTACTATGCCGAAATGATCTCTACAAATGAGCACAGTCGAGTAGTCGATTCTTAGTCGAATTCTCAAGTCTATTACGTTAAAATTCCTTAATGACTTCCCTAGATAGTTTAGTTATCTCAAGAGTGATCAGCTCTGAGAATAGCACTATAGGCGCGTCGATGAAAGGCCCGATTTATTTAATTGAAAACATAATTGAAAATTCAGGATGTCATAGCTGGTGTTCTGGCGGTGGGTGAACGGCTGGGCGGTGAAAAGGGCAAATGGAGGGAGCTGCGGCAGGATGGAGTTGTTGTGGAAATGGAGAAGAAGAAATGAAGAAGAAGCAGAAGAGGATTCGGCTAAGCTAGGGGATGTGCATGAGGGGAGGAGAGAGGGAAGAAGGAAGGAATGGAAGTCAAGGCTATGGCTAATCAAAGGCCTTGCAAAATATCCCAAACACTCATTGCTTGGCCTCAAAAGTCTTCAGCCTTTAGGGTCAATTGGCTCTCCAATGAGAATTTAGCTCTCATTTTACCCAAAATAAACCATTTTGGCAGCCAATTAAGTCCTTTAATCTGCCCATCCGAATTTCATTTATTTTCTTTTTGCCGAAATTGATTTTTCCGCAAAATTCCGGGCTCTACGAAAATTCTCCAAAAGATGAGACGATGTCCTATAAATGAATCGTGACACGCTCGAACGTTCGATTCCCAAAACCGAATTCAATTTCATGGTTAAAATCGACCGAACGCGATTTTAGTATAACCCAACCTATCGGATAACTTTTAGAGATTTTAGCGTGTTTGACCCGTGGTCGATAATTTTCAATCTACGTTTGTGCATCTCCGACTCGTAGACGACTCTCGGTTGTCGTAAAAATCACAAGGTTTCAATTACGTGTCCCGAGTATAAAATCTATAGAAAATTGGGTTAGTGCCGTTCGATGCGAATTTCGCACTCATGCAGAATCACCCGCAATTCAATAGGTAATAGCCCCCCGACGGCCCCCGATCCGTTAGGGTCGCCACATATCACCAACTTTCTCTCAACCTTAAAGTCTGATACTCTGATACCAAAGGATTTCGATAAATCCATGAGTTCTGCGGGTCTATATCCTTTCCCTTGGTCCCTGCGCAAAACATGGCGGAAGCGTATCCAACAACTCCCTTCCCTATATTCAGAAAACGATGCACACCAACTAAGCACTTTTATAGGTAATAGCCGGACACTTTTATTTACATAAAACTAGATGGACAATCGTTAGTCGGTACATCAAAATGCTGTAGTTTTCTGTACTCGGCCATACTTCAAAAGATACCCGACATTTCCAACAGTTACAAACATAAAGTCCATCGTTTAGTGTCGGCGTCCAAAAATTTCTTCCTCTGCTGACCCCATCTCACGGTCACACCTAGCCACTCGGTCCGTTTGCTGGTGGCGGCGGTAGTGGCCCAAGCATTCATCCATGCCGACGAACAAATACAACGATGTACTCCTAGAGTACATGGCCGATGGGAATACCAGTATCGAACACCATAATGACTCTCACCCGTACGAACGTCAGTCCTTGCACCATAGGGTCCTGATGTTCCTATCGCTCCCACTATAGGTCGATCGGGAATCCATAGAATGTACCGGGAGGTGCAGGCAGCAGAGGCATCTTATCTAGTCTAAAATGTTAGTCCCCAAAAGAGGTGAGTACAACCACCCGGCAGCGAAAGATCCACTAAACTATATCGTGTAGAACCATCACAATCTAATTTCATGCAAGATAGACAAAACATATAATCAAAGGAATAAGTGTGCATCAAATCAATGGAACTTTCCCAAGTAATAACAAGTACAGTTTCAAAACCAGAGCACATCATTTCAATCACAGGGGTCTCGATTATAAGACTAAACTATTATGACACGTCTCATTCCGTGCCACACAATTTTGTCTCATAATCCGGCACAACTCAGCAGCACAATCAGTTTTAAAACTCAAAAGATTTTTCTCCCGAAGGACCAGTGTTTGCGTTCTTCTAGGCATTCGCACCCAACCTGACGTCACGAAAGCCTGTGGTTCCATATTTCAGTCACCAGGCATCCAGAGCGTGTTACGTCAGACCTCTTAGGCATCTCGCACCTCACCTAGCATCACGAGGAATCTCCGGGGCTCGCCATGTGAATGGTTACCTCTACCCTCCGGGCATGTATCATAATACAACCGGGCATCCCGACACTCCCGGGGTACCTCTGGGGCTCACCAGTCCCCAGGCATCCAAAGGCATCGACCCCTATGATCCTATGGGCAACCCGACTCCCGGGGCATCGTCGACCCGAGGGTCCAACGGCAGCATTAACATGTCAGCCATGGTATAGCCACCAAATCATTTAAATGCCAAAGTATTTTCAAAACAACAATATGGAGAATCCCTTGGAATTTCTCCCGAAAGTCCATTTTCACAAGTACAATTGGAAATCGGCAGGTCGATAAGTTCATAATTCAATCCAAACTTGAATAGTTTAAAATACTTTCTATAAAGGTTCGAAAATTGAAAACACGATACATTCCTTTAAACATTTGAAAACTATATCATAGTATATATAAGTTGTGACACAAATTGAAAGGTTTCCAAAGTTGTATACGATATAGTCCTCTGAACACCTGAAACTATATCATAGTGTATATCAATTTTGACACAAATTGAAAGATTTCCAAAACTGTTTTCAAACAAAATTCATTAGCCTTTATCGCCGCAAGATATAATGCACAACCGAAGTTCCTACTTGAACTACTCATACGGGTCCTTCAATTCCTAAACCCGATCCATTTCAATCATCCTAAAATTTAGTATCCAACATCCAAACGCAAGTATTTCCAGATCTAACTGCACTACATCAGACAGCAATAGCATTGCATTACATAGGCTAGTAGACTTTCACTTGCCTTAAATCCGACGATGTCGACGGCAAGAAACCGGGAAGCTCGCGGTCACGGACACGGCTCGGCAACAGCAAGCACGAGCGGCATTGACGGAGTGTGTGCATGGACGGAGGGGAAGCAGTCCCTTCCTTCCTCTCTCACTCTCGCTCGCTACCCTCTTTCTCACTCTCTACTCTCTCTCTCTCTCTCTCTCTCACAGCCTAGTTTCACTCGGTCCTTTCTCTCTCTTGCTCTTTTTTACGAGCTATTTTGTTCCTTCACTCAATTGACTAACTTAGTCAATGCATGCTGGTTTCGGTGGCAGCTTGGTCGAGAGACAGCTGGGGGAGACGTGCCCTCAATTTGCACGATCTTGGGTCTTTTGCTGGCGGTCTACTCCGAAGCAACGTGGCTGTTACTGGCCCTCTCTCGGTCAATAATCCCCATTTAGTTGACCCTAACTTTGCTGCCACTCGCCACCTCGCATTGCTGCATGCGGACGTGGCTGTCATGGGCTCTCTCTTGGTCAACAACTCTTCATTTGGTTGACTTCTTATACATGGGCCTTCAATTTGTTGTATGTGCATGGGCGAAGGCTTCACTTGTTGCGTGTAGGGGGCTATTTAACGTGGATGCATGGCCGTGCATGGTCCTCATGCATGGCCATTAAGGGATTGTTCACGTAGCATCTAAGGAGAGGGGCGGTCCGAAATTGTTGTTTTTCCTCTTCATAGTTGGTCATATCGAACATGTACACGAAGACGTTGAATGTTGGTATGGGAAGCTAGCTCAATATAGTACAAATGCATATGAGGTTGGTCTAAAAAATGACCTTAGGTAGGGGAATTTTGACAAGACTATAGTTTATTCGTTGATCGGACCATGACCAAACGTAATGTCTCGGTCCAACAATGATGACAAAACGGTGTCCACAAATGGTACTAATGACACAATCCAACGATACTTCCGTCGACCCATCACGGACCGTCACATATTCGAGGTCCGGCAAAAATTTGGATGCCACATTATGGTCGAGCGATCAATTTCCGATCGAATTCTCTAGTCTACTGCATTTATTTCCCTTAACGGCCTCACCTAATAGATTAGTTAACTGGTGAGTGACCAACTCAGAATAAAATGACCATAGGTGCATTGACGAAACAACCATTTTATATTATCGAGACGGGGTCGAATTTCAGGATGTCACACACTCTCTCTCTCTCCCTCTTCGCTGCGTCTCTTTTTCTTCACTTCCATAGCCTGCCCCTTTAGGCAAAACAAATCATCTCTTTCCAACATTGGTGATTACACTTCCAAATCGCCTACTTCACTCTACACTCGACCGCTCTTCTTTGACCCTTTCATCGACCATCACAAAATGCCCCACTTTTCTAGCTCCCTCTCAAGATCCCTCCTCTCTCATGACCCGCCCACCATGGCCCAAGCTTCCACGCCTCCACTTTCGAAACCGGCCTCCACTTCTAAAACCATGAGCTTGACAACCTCGGCCTCGACCCAAGTCGTTTGGAAAGTCTTCTTTGTTCTACTCCAGGTCCATCCAACCAAGGTCGCTGAAGACATGGTGCTTCTTTAGTCAAACATCGTAAATCAGACCCTACTCGTGAAGAGCAATAGGAGGGCCTAGGTTGGCCTAACATGAATGTCTAGCATGCGATCTACCCTGCTCATGAAGAGCAATAGGAGGACCAAGGTTGGCCTAACGAGAATGTCTCGCATGCGATCTTCTAAGAGGAGGAAATTTATCTATCTATTGACTGGATGGAGTTACTGAAAGTAAAACCACATGCATCTCACCATTCAAGCCTTTTGATGGAGTATATTTATGGAGATTAGAGTTTTCCTTATTAGAGAATATCGTTAGAGATATTATTAGATATTAGGGAAATTTTTTAATGTTTTGTGATTCTCTAATATAGCTAATTTTCTTTCTTATGCATATTGTTTGGGTATAAATGCCCTTCTTTAATAACTTGTAAAGTTAAGCCAATTAAGTAAAGATGTAGTCTTTACTTATTGTCTCTCCCTCTCTAAAGATCTTATAATATTTACATGGTGTCAAAGCTACCAAGAAAGAAGGAATTAAATCAAACATTAGCTATTTTTTCCCCTTTATGCTGTCTTTAGTCATCTCATCTTCAGTAACTTCCCAATTTTGTCAACACTCAACAATGCTACTATGGATGTTATTCGTTGTGGTACTCTCTTCTAATTGCGAGCAACATTAATGAGCGAAATTGCTGTCAAATATCTAGGTAGCTATGATCACCGAAGTCAAGCATACCTCCATTGGGCCGCCAAACATGAGTGCGATAGGGTGATTGTTGGAGAAAACTCCTATGATGTTTTGAAGATGACAAAACTTATCTAAGATCTATTCTAAAGAATGCCAGACTTCTGTGTCAAAGTCTATCCTACATCAGAAGTCTGCCCACTCTGACAAGTTCCAAACTGAACGCAAGAATGAAGACTTAATTAGACTCAGGATTATTTTCTTCAAGGTTTCAGTACGTACAAGATATATCAGGCTTTCTAGTTGGAAATATCACTTACCATATTGGTTATCTTAATTGGAATCAATTTCGAAGAAGCAAATCATTTTGGAAGGCAAGCTTATTTGGAAAAAATCTACTTATGGAAACCAAGATCCTGATTGTATGGGCGAACTAGATTGATGGGCTTTCATCTCAATCTTCAAACGGCTCGAGATCTCCTTGATTGATTCTGTCCAACGGGTTGATTGGAAGATTTCCTTTGGAAAGTGCCAACAGTCGAGAAGGCATGGAGGAGTATTTAATGAGGTTTTTCAAGTCATTCGAAGAGAGCGTGAAAGAAGAATTCCAAAGTCTGAAGCTTCCAAATCACTTGTCCTTCATCATTTAGTGCTTAAACTTGTATTTGAAATAGAGAAACTCTAGAGAGTGATTCTATGAGAGCAGTAGAATCACCTCACTGAAAAGTTGAGAGCACAGGGCTGTAACATTCTATTTCGATTCATAGTGGAAATCGGTTAGAAGGCTGTCAGCATGGAAGAGTGGTCATAGGCTTGATCTAAGCCGAACCATTATAAATCTTGTGTTTATTTTTCTCTTCCCTGAACTCCTTTATTTTATTTGTTGCGATATAATTCTGTGTTTTGAAACAGTTGTTAAAGTCTGAATCTTTCTACAAAGTCTGTAGTTAGTCAGACTCAGTTTAAATGTAAAGCATTTTTACTGCATTTCGCAAAATCGATTTTCACACCTATTCACCCCCCTCTAGGTGTTCATACTAGCCCTTTCAATTGATATCAGAGCATGTGTGCTTATTTTATTGAAGTGTTTTTACTTCTAAGCTAAAGATCTTCTATGGTTAGTATTTTGGCTCCAGGTTTGGTTGAGGGACAAAGCAACACCAGACCTCCTTACTTCGATGGAAAGGAGTACAACGTGTGGAAAAGTAAGATGAAGGCATTTCTCAGATTTAGAGATCCCCTGGAGTGGGATGTTGTTGAAAAGTGAATCAATCCTAAAGCTACATCAGCTTCAAATAGAGGGAAAGAAGTGATTGATGCTGATGAATCAACACAAGCTGAAATTACCAAGAGACAGGCTCTTGACGCAAAAGCAATTTATTCTTTATATTGAGCTTTGTCTCCTACAGAATATAACCGAATTTCTTCGTGTGAAACAACAAAAGAAGTTTAGGACAAACTTCATGTTACCTATGAGGGGACTGACTGTGTGAAGGAAACAAAAATAAACATTCTGCTTGGACAATATGAAGCATTCAGAATGAAGCCTGGAGAATCAATCTCTGACATGTTTAGTCGCTTTAAAGAGATTGTGAATGGCCTGGCTTATCAAGGCCAACTAATCTTTGGACCAATGAAAGTCAACAAACTACGGTGTGGATTTTCAAAGGACTGGAATCATGTGAAGACCTCAATCAGAGAGACTCAAAGGATTATGTCTTTATCAGTAGATGAACTTAGAGGCACACTTCGGTTGTATGAAGTGGAGTAGATCAATGATGAGGAAGATCCAAAAGGTAAGAAGTCAATTGCTTTAAAATCTAATATTGATTCTGATGATACGGATTCGAAAGATGATATGGATGATGAAGAACTGGCCCTCATGATAAAGAAATTCAGAAGACAAGGTAGAAGGTTCAATTGGAAGAAGCAGGGCTCGCAAAATTTCCAAATAAACCTACGAAGAAGCTGAGACTAACAGAGACATAATATGCTTCGAGTGTAAGAAAAATGGGCATATCAGACCAAACCGTCCCTTGTTGAAAAAGAAGAAATGGAAGACTAAGAAATACAAAAAGGCTCTCAAAGCAGAAACTTGGAGTGAAACCGAATGTGAAGAAAGCGAAGAAGAATTTGCAAACATATGTCTGATGGCTCACTCAGAGTCAAACTCAAAATCAGATACAGACATTGATTCAGATTCTGACAAAGAAATTGAGGTTAATAACTCTGAAATTCCTATTAAAGTCTCTATGTATATATAAAAACTTTGCCTTAATCTTAAATCTTCTCTTAAAAGGATCTCCGAAATAAAAAAGAAGAATTCTAAGCTTAGGCAATAGGAAGTTTCTTGGAAAGAAAAGTTTAAAAGTCTGAAAAGAAGTTTTGACAAGTTGAAAGAAAATTATGATTCTCTTTCAAAGGAAAATGTTGTTTTGAAAAGGGAAATCTCAGACATTACAAAAAGATTTTCAAAAGGTTCAGAAAAACTGGAAAAAAATTCTTACAGCTTAAATACCCTATTTTAACAAATCTAGTATGAGTATGCATTCTGAAACTATTCCTTTAATTGATTTTCCTAAAGTAAAAGAGAGACTTAAACAAAAACCTGCAAAAACATTTTATAAAAATCATTTTCAAAAAGTGTTTGTAAAACCTATTGGCCGAAGTGCTCTCAGATGTTCTAAGTATAACAGTTCATAACATTTCGAGAATGATTGTCCCAAGGTTTGAAGACCAATCTAGAAAGATTGGGCAAGAACTGTTTTTAATACTAACACTCCTGAACCTAAGAAAATCTGGGTACCAAAGAAAGTTTAAGTTTTTCTTCTAATTGCAGGTCACTATTAAAAGAAAAATCAAATGATATTTGGATAGTGGTTGTTCGAGGCATATGACAGGAGACTCAAGCTATTTCGAAAAGCTTGACAGACTAAAAAGAGGAAAAGTTTCTTTTGGAGGAAATAGTAAAGGAAAGATTATAGGCTGTGGACCTGTGAAGATTGGAAGTTTCACTATCAACAATGTTTTCCTGGTGGAAGGTTTAAACTACAATCTTCTGAGCAAATGTCAGCTTTGTGATACTGGTTTCAGAATAAACTTCCAAGAAGGCATTTGTTCTGGAATAAGTCAAGACTTCTCTCAATCCTTTATTGGGTGAAGACATTGCAACATATGTCTTCTGGACGTAAATCCAGAAAACTCTCAATACCTTATTTCTATTCAAGATAATGCAAGTATCTGGTATCGAAAGCTTGGTCATGTAAATATGAAGCAGATTGCCAAGGTTTTCTCTAAGAAGCTAGTTCGAGGGCTTCCTAATTTGGCTTATCAGAAGATTGAGTTATGCACTCCCTGTGTCTTGGGAAAGCAGGTCATAAGTTCTTTTAAACCAGTAAATCAGGTTTCTACCAGTCGAGTTTTGCAGCTTCTTCATATGGATCTTTTTCGACTAACAAGAACTTAGAGTCTTGGTCGAAATAAATATTGTCTGGTAATCGTAAATGATTATTCTCGTTTCACTTGGGTGTTCTTCTTAGCAAACAAGTCTGAGACTTTTGCATACTTCTCAAACTTTGCTAAGAAAGTGCAAAACGAGAAAGGTTATGCAATTTCAAGCATAAAGACAGATCATGGAGGTGAATTTAAAAATCAAGACTTTGCAGACTTCTGTAATGAATCAGATTTTCAGCATGTTTTCTCTTCTCCATATACTCTAGAACAAAATGGGGTCGTGGAAAGGAAAAATAGATCTCTACAGGAGATGGTCAGAACTCTTTTGATAGAAAGCAAAATACCCTCTTGCTTTTGGGCAGAAGCAGTTTCTACTGCATGTTATATTATGAATAGGGCGTTTTTAAGGCCTATTCTAGAGAAGACTCCCTATGAGATATATAAATGAAAGAAGCTAAATGTTTCCTACTTTCATGTCTTTGGCTATAAGTGCTTTATTTTGAAGAATGCAAACGATCGATCTGGAAAGATAAAAAAAAAAATCAGACGAAGGAATCTTTCTTGGGTACTCTATAACAAGCAAAGCTTATAGAGTCTTTAACAAGAAGACTCAATCTGTGGAAGAATCTATCAACATCAGGTTTCAGGATTATGTGTAGATTCAATCAGATCAGGTTCAACCTGAAGAGTCTGAACTAGTTCCAGACTTACCATAATCTATCTTTCTCAGCAAAGTTCAGACTTCTAGAGTACAGCAACAGGCAGAACAAGAAGATTCAAACGGAACAGAGGATCAACAAACTCTCAGACAAATAACAACTGGAAGCACAAGTCAAGTCATCCAAAAGAACTCATCATTGGCAACATTGATGAAGGACTTCGCATCAGATCAAAAGGAAGAGAAGAGTCTAATGCTTTAGCACTTGTTTTTGAGATAGAACCAAAAGGTGTATAAGAAGCACTGTCTGATGAAAGCTGGATAGAAGCTATGCAGGAAGAACTCAGACAATTCAGTAACAATGACGTATGGGAGCTGATTCCAAAACCCAAAGGCAAATCTATTATTGGAACAAAGTGGGTTTTCAAAAATAAGATGAATGAGAAAGGAAAAGTGATCGGAAACAAAGCAAGACTCGTGGCGAAAGGACACATACAGGAAGAAGGAATAGATTATGACGAGACCTATGCACCAGTAGCAAGGTTAGAAGCAATTAGATTATTGCTTGCTTTTACCTGTTTCCAAAATTTCAGGTTATTCCAGATGGATGTCAAAAGTGCTTTCATCAATGGATTCATTCAAGAAGAAGTCTATGTGGAACAACCACCAGGATTTGAAGATCCAAGAAAACCAGACTCTGTCTATAGACTGAAAAAGGCATTGTATGGTCTGAAGCAAGCTCCACGAGCCTAGTATGAAATGTTGAGTAAGTTTCTAACTTAGAATAGTTTTGAAAAAGGAAAGATTGATACTACTCTATTTATAAAAATGGAAGGAAAATATTTTCTACTTGTACAAATTTATGTAGATGATATAATCTTTAGTTCTCCTAACGAAAGTCTTTGCAATAAATTTTCAAGATCAATGCAAGATGAATTCGAAATGACCATGATGGGTGAATTGACTTTCTTTCTAGGATTGCAAGCTAGTCAGATAATCAAAGAAATGTATATTCATTCACTAGGAAAAATATGCCAAATATCTCATTAAGAAATTTGGATTGGAGAACTGCAAGAGGACATAAACTCCTATGTCGAGTTCATCAAAACTGGACAAGGATAAAGGAGGGAAGAAAGTAGATCAAAAACTATACATAAGCATGATCGGTTCTCTTCTTTACCTCACTGCCTCTAGACCTAATATTTTATTCAGTGTGTGCATCTATGCTAAATTTCAGTCTGATCCAAAGGAATCTCATCTTAGTGCTGTTAAACGCATCATAAAATATGTTGCAACTTTTCCAAAGCTGGGTCTATGGTATCCAAAAAAATGAGACTTTACTCTTCTTGGTTATTCTTACGCTGATTTAGCCAGTTGTAGAGTCGACAGAAAGAGCACATCTAGGACTTGTCAACTATTAGGACAAATGCTGGTATCTTGTTCTCAAGGGAGCAAAGTACAGTGGCATTATCAACATCAGAAGCAGAATATGTTGCTCTTGGGAGTTGTCGTACTCAAATTCTTTGGATAAGATAACTACTAAGAGACTTTGGAATAGAAGAATCCTGCACAAAGATCGGACGCGACAACACAAGTGCTATCAATCTCACTAGAAATCCCATTTTTCATTCAAGGGCGAAGCATATAGAGATTATACATCATTTTATAAGAGAACATGTCTAGAATGGCAAGATTATGGTTCAATTTGTTGATTCAAAGAATCAGCTGGCAGACATATTCACAAAACCGTTGGAGAAAAACTTATTTGAGTTTATTCGCAGCAAGCTGAATATAATCTCTCATATCGATTAAAGTCTGAAGTTGCTCAGACACACAACTTCAACTTGAGGAAGCCACTTTAGTATGTACATTTTCTCAAATCCAGGTATTTTATTTTTAGAATGTAAATACTGAACATATATGATTTTATCTGAATCGATGCTTGCTTATTTTACTTTTGGAATTTACTATTTTCTTGCTGAAATACGATTTCAAATTTTTAGCAGTTACCTTTTTTTTTTTTTTGAAAAAGCATTTCCCTTGTGACGATTCGGCTACCTCATTCTAATTTGCTTAAATACCTCAAAATTACTCTTTTCGAAGCACAAGTATTTTCCAAACCCTAACGTCTAATCTCTCTCTCTCCCTTGACTCTTACTCTCAAAATTTCTCTGCAAGTTTCCATCTTTTCTTCACTCGAACATGTCTACGAAATCTTCCAAGACTGCATCCATGTCACACCAAAGGAAATCTTCTCGAATCGCAAGTCAGGGGCCTTGGATGTCACACCCCAATCCTCCGAGCACGTGCACATCCCTCCTTGGTCGATTAAATAACGACGTCCCAAGACACGTCACTGACCCATTCAATTTAATACGCATGTGGAAGCATAGAATTTAATAATCCCCAGACAACAATTCAATAGGATAGAAAAGTAGGGCCAACTTTTTCACAACCTTAATAACACTTTTATAAACAAACTTGTTTAATTACAAAAGCAGGCTATCTACAAAATTATCGGCTCCACAAAAAGGGTATGGTCCTATGACTCTCTAATCAGACATGTTCGCCGATTCTTCAATCTCCAACTTCCCAGACTTTGGGGTTTCCGGTCCTCCACTAACTTCCTCTAAGGACCTGAAAATGGTTATAAAATAACCAGTGAGACAATGTCTCAGCAAGTTCAACCCACTAAGACCCGATTAGAAGGCCAATACACCGTAAAGATTGCCTATGCACAACACGAGTCAGAGCACTTACCTTGGTCTTAGATTCCACCTGCAATTCAATACAGTTCAATAGGCATTCAATTATTCATCACAGATCGAACTATCGATCAATCGACCTAGTCGATTACATGCCATTCCGACCTTTCCCCGGTCATTTTAATTGATATCATACATTCCCGAAAATGGAATATCTAGTTGTCGAGCCCACGTGCATTCTCCAAGATGACTTTCCTAGTCACCGATCCCACGTGCATTCTCCGAGACGACACACTTACTCATTGAGCCCACTTGCATTCTCCAAGGTGATGCATCAAGTCACCGAGCTCACGTGTCTTTTCCAAGATGCCATACTTAATCATTGAGCCCACGTGCATTCTCCAAGGTGATGCATCAAGTCACCGAGCCCACGTGTCTCTTACGAGATGCCATGCTTAATCACCGAGGCCACCTGCATTCTCCAGGATGACATAACGAGTCTCCGAGCCCACATGCATTCTCCAAGGTGATGTATCAAATGATTGAATCAACAAATCATAACGTCTTTCTCCAAGATGACACACTTAGTCATCGAGCCGGCGAGATAAATTACATACTCAATTTCCTTTCCACAATTCCCACTATATTCCGTAGTCTACCTAAGTCTTTTTGGCATTGACAACCGATGCCCGGTTGTTCCCTAATTAATAACCCAAAATCAAGTCAATTAGGAATAAATCCTAAAAATCACAACTAAATCAATTCAGCACGAATTAAGGCTCGAATAAATAAACAGACTGCATCACAATAATCAGCATAAAATTCTGGTCACCGACCATCCCAGTTGAATTTATGGAAATTAATTAATTAATTAAATTAATTTCGAAAATTAATTATTAAATAGCAAAAAATCCAATTTAGGCCCGTAATGCCTAATTGGAAGCCGAGACGAGCCCGGAAAATTACTAAGACTCGTTCAATAAATAATAGAGCATGTCTACTTGCTAACTACACTAACCATTTGCCTAACATGCATAGGTAAATCCCTAATTTAATTATTATAATCTAATGTATCCACCTAATTGGACTTAATTAAATCTAATCAACCCCTAAGCATCATTAGCATACTAATAAGGGATTAGTGAGCTAAACTCACTTGATTTAAGATCCGCTCGGATCAAAAGGATGAGCACGCGACGAAGCTCGATCCTCTCCAAAGCGAGTCCACCGACTGGGGTTGAACCAGGGCCGAAATTGGTCACACAAGCCCGCAGCTTGGCTGGGATTTCTACTCTCGCACTGCTACCCTTGCTGATTTGATGGAGACGGGCCTTCAAGCGACTGAATGGAGCGGGGCAAGAGATCGGGGAACGGTGAGGCTGCTGCGTGAGCTTCAAGGGAGCTCGGGGACACGAAGACGGATGGGGCAGCTTCGGTGGACCTCTTCCCGTCGCTGATGGAGTCAACTGCGAGGGAGGTTTTGCTAGTTGTTGACTGAGTAGCATGGGGCGCGGACAAGTGTCGACTAGTAGGGAAAAACTAGGGCTGCATTGGTGGGGGAAAGAGGGATCCAATGGAAGGAAAGCACGAGCAGAAGCTGCTCGTGAAGTTGAAGCCCGCGCAAGGAGATGAGGGGGAAGAGAGAGACCGTGGGGCAGCGGCTTCTTTTTGACTGAACAGGGAAAGCAGAAAAACAGAAAACAAATAAAAGAGAAGGATAAGGGAGAGGGGAACGTCGGTCAAAGGGATAAGAAACGTGTAGAATTGAAAAAGAGAAAAGAGGGAGAGAGAGAGAGAGAGAATGAACGTGGAGGGGCTTGTATCGGCATATTTCAAAGGGGAAAATGGGGGTCAGCTAGTGGGGACGTCGGCCAAGGGGGGTGTAAAGAAAATAAAAAGAAAAACTAAGAGAAATCCTATAATCCAAAAATCTTGGTCCCACTTGCTCTTGTTTAGTCCAATTTGATCCCCAAAATCCCCATGCTAAAGCACTGGACCCTCACTTGCTTTCTTGCATCAAATTTCCCCTAAACAACAAGTCTCGGGCCACAAAAACGGTGATTTCCTTCAATTCCGAATTTTAATTCATTTTTTTCTTGGAATCCGATTTTCTGAACAAATAAATCCGGTTGAGGTCCAATTTAAATACAGAAAAAGCCCAAACAACTTCCATTCACCAATTTAGTCACACCATATGCCAAAATTCCCTTCAAATTGGCCGATCCGAATTTCCATTCGTTTTCCGAATCGTCCGAAACAATTTTCCGTAAAAAATCTCGAACTCACCAAAAATTCCTCGAAAGATGAGTCGATGTTCCTAAAATGACCTGTGACATGACAGGACTTTCAATTTCTGAAATCGAATTCAAATTCGCGGTTATTTCTAATCAAACGCGCTTTTAGTGTGACCTTACCTACCGGGTAGCTTTTAGGAATTTGTTTTTATGCAATTGACCCGTGGTCGATTTTCTTCGAGCCACACGTACCTCTTCGACACATTGGCGACTCTTGGTTGTCGTGAAAATCTCAAGGTTTCAAATACGGACACAGGGCGCCAAAACGACAGAAAAATCAGTTTAGTGCCGATCAACGAGAATTTTGTAAATTAGTGGAATCACCCACGTTTAGCCACACATCTCAATCGAACCGATCTATATCTGATCTCTGATCAATTTTTAATTGTTCCATAATGACCCTTGCAAACTAGCACGATCGAGCAGTCAATTCCTGGTCGAATTCTCAAGTCTATTGCGTTTAAAATCCCTTAACGGCTTCACTTGATAGGCTAGTTATCTCATGAGTGGCCATCTCAGAGAAAAGCACTATAGTTGCGTCGACGAAAAGCCCGACTTATCCGATCGAAATCAGAACCTGAGTTTTCAAGATGTCACATTGGAACATGCCAGAAGGACCGACACACTTCGATCTTACTGGTGAAGACTCTCCGCAGAACACTCCATGTCAACCTTTGGAAGAAGAAGTTGATCAAGATGCGGTTCCTCTCAGAGTTTTGACACCTTAGGTTCTTTACAAGTATTATTGTTATCCGAAACTGGGTAGTTCTCTAATGTCCTTTATCACTAGTTTTTTGAAAGGCCATGGGCATGGGAACGAAACTCTATTCTTAAGAGCCATGGAAAGAATAGGAGTGGCGCCAAAAGGATCGGCAAAAAAGGTTTTTCTTCATTTTCCTTATGATCCTAGATTTAGTTCTAAGAACCAGCCTGAAAATAAGAATGATGATGAGCGAATATTTTCGAACTTTCAACCTTGGATGGGTGTGGATGCTGATGTCGCTGGTGAAAGAACGAAACTCTGTTCTTAAGAGCCATGGAAAGAATAGGAGTGGCGCCGAAAGGATCGGCAGAAAAGGCTTTTCTTCATTTTCCTTCTGATCCTCGATTTAGTTCTGAGAACCAGCCTGAAAATAAGAATGATGATGAGCGAATATTTTTGAACTTTCAACCCAGGATGGGTGTGGATGCTGACGTCGCTGGTGAAAGAACGAAATTGTTTCGTTCTAAGGAGCATAAAAGGGTTTATGCCCAAATGCTAAACAAAGGGGTGATAAACCCTCGAACAGTAGATTTTGACTTCTTGGACTCAATAAAAGTTAACTTGAGGGAAAAGTTGGCCATCCTTCAACTTGAACAGTTTTGTGCTGAGATGGCTATGGTTTATCCGGAATTGACGGCATACTTCTATTCAAATCTGTCTTTCCTTGATCAGAATTACATTCAATTCACTGTTTGTGACAAAACCTTTGTTGTGGATGTTGACGTTCTGGCCGATATTTTGGGAGTTGAAAGAAGTGGTTTTCAACTAATCAATATCTCCATCGATTAAGCCACTAGATTTTTGGTAAAAGACAGATTGCCAAGTGGAAGAATCACATACTCTCGATTGCCAGCCTCCAACATTCTGTTGCACAAAATTGTCATCAACTGCATCAGACCCAAGGCAGCCTCCAAAACTGATGTTTCTAGATTTGAGGCAAGAATCATGTGGGCAATCTGCAATGGAACTCGTTTTTCACTTCCTCATACTATCATGCTGCATATGTATAGGACTGTCATGAAAGAAAAAGGCCAATTGCCCTACTTTGCCTTGGTTACAAAATTGTTCCATCATTTTCAAATCCAATTTCCCCCTCAACTCTGCTCAAGAACTATTGCTCCTATGGAGATAGGATTGAAAATGATCTCCAAAATGAGGCTGAAGGATCTGACTAAGGCCATTGAGCTTTTGAAGAAGGAATCCTCGAGCAAAATCAAGGAAGGATCTGCTACTCCAAGAAAGCGCAAAGGCAATGAAGTTGTGCAAGAAACTGGAAAGAAAATGAGATCACTTATCCTGCAAGAAGAAGAGGATGAAGATGATCTAACCATTTCTGCCATTGCCTTAAGAAATCTTCAAGGCTTTGCTGCCTTTGAGAGTTCAAAGGAAAGAGAAGGAGGAGAAAGAGAAGATGAGGATGTCATGCCCCGATCCTCGGGCATGCGCCCATCCCTCACCTTGGTCGATTAAAAATTAATTTGAGATATCCCAGGACGTATCGCCGACCCTTTCATTTTCATATGCACATGCGGAAGCAATTATAAATCCTCAGACAATAAAACATTGGGATAGAACAGTAGGACTAAGTTTCAAACCCTTAAGAACATTCACTCTTATATACATTGCAAACCAGTACACATATATATACAAGGTGAATTATTAAGTCCAATTCAATTTAAGCCAGTTTAAAAACAAGGTCTACAAGCAAAAGTGGGGTTCTACAAGCTACGGGTCCCCGTCCTCCTCTTCATCATTCTCCACACTCCAACTGGAGCCTTCAACAGACTACACCTGTAACGTCCCAGGGCGTCACGTACTAAGCGCAAGCGGAATTAGAATTTTTATCGTCTAACTTGTAATCTCCTTTTGATAACCTATAGTGTTTGCCATTGAAAGTTAGCATGTATAACATGGATTATTTAAAATCTCAAGTTTATATTATGAGGTTATCCTGAAATCACTCTACCTTCAAATTCAAAGTATTGGCCAAATCATTCATGCACATAAACAAAGTCACAAGAAACTTCATTACTTCATATCATCATCGGGCTTACAAAATTTATCAACCTGGACTCTTTCCATGTTCATCGCCTATATATATACAACATGTACATAACAAAAGTAAGGCGTAACACAAGTCGTGGATAAGGGTGAGGGTGTCTACTCCACGAGTTCCCACACAAGCCCGCATCTAACAAAAAACAAAAGTTAGTCAGCTTCTACACGGTCCAAGGCGTCTAGGCGCCGTCCATACCCGCTCCAGTCCTCCTGCTCCAAAGGGTAAAGGTCCGAATAACTCTCCTTCATGGTTGACAAACCATGCCACGAACGTCATCGATGTCAAGACTGCACTACCGTCGTCCAGCCATATAGTCGCGTCATATCGGGAGAAAATCATGTCAATGTCGGGATCATACACGTCGTGAAGAGAAACATCAAGACTCACTACCGCCCCATATCGAGCAATTGGCGGTACATCCATGCTATCAATCTGAAAATGTAAGGTATGAGCAAACAACCTTGCCCAAAGTAAAGAATGATAAAACTCTAACTTAAACAATCCACAGTCATCAATATTGCAAGAGAATCATCAAACAATTTAGGATGCTAAAGGAAGTAAATCACAAGTATAAACAATTGGATATTAACACATTATGTATATAATCACCTTATAAGCATCCAATTCTATGCTTACCTTTCTCAAGCTCAATCTCATATCAAGATGCAATACAACAATAATAAATGGACTCACTCGCCAAGTAAAATAATATTTAGTGAACATATGATCCACCCTCGATCAATCACTAACCGGAATTCAACCGGCCGATCGAGTCACTTTCGGAAGTTACCTTATCCGAACTTCCACAATATTTCTATCATGGGCATCTTACTCCAAGGCATCCCGGCATCACTCAACCGAGGTCCTCCCAAGACCACTCAGCAAGGGGCATCTCACTCCGAGGCATCTTAGTATCACACAACTAAGGCATCCTTGATCAAACACAAGGGCATCTCACTCCGAGGCATCTCGATATTTCTCTACCGAGGCATCCAAGACCACTCAGCAAGGGCATCCCAACTTCCGAGGGGCATCACCGGTATCTCTCTACCGATGGGTTCATTCACTCTTTTAAGCACACGTTTCACACCACCACACCTTTGATTAATGCAATTATCGTATGCAAAAGAAAAGACTCCAAAGTATCTAACTATATATCTAACTCTCATGAACCTAGCACACGTGCGTGTCCGAATTATAAGATAAAACCCATTACGACATGTCCCATACCACGCCGAACAAATATTTATCCCATAATTAAGCACTATGCATCGCACTCATTACACACGCATGTCACTATATGTACTTACACCTCAAATGATATATGAGACTTATTCTTACACAACTAGCATCTTTCATGAGGTTTATTAGACTCTACGTGCATCACAAAAGCCTAATATAAAAGACACAGCATCTAATACATGTTCTCGGGTTTAAACAGTTTACTAGTCAAATGAGCAGTTTCGGTTTCGAACACAGAAGGTATATCAATTCTTGTCTAAATACTACCAAATTTTAGTATGTTAAACTAGAGACATAGATTGACATTTTTCGTGAAGAAACTTAAGTCTGAATCTCACTGTATTAAGAGTAACAATTGCCATAATCTTTACTAACACCCTGTACCGACGTCCAGATTCTTTATCTACAAAGAAAATTGTTTCACTAACCAATTCTTATCCATTTAATCTCAAATTTTGACACGTTATTCCTTAAGATTTAATCTACAATTTTCATTAAGGATTCGAAGTCCAAATCTAACTAGGTAAATACAGAAAATTCGTATAATCAGTAAAGGTCAAACCGTTTCTCACAAAACAGTATACTAGTTTTACTAAGTCCACTTCTATTTCTACGTTTTACATATTCGTATGGTTGTAGTTAAGTATCTAATTCAATCTTATGGATGTTCTATCATGTAGAATGGTTTCTTTCTTATTTCCATTAACATTCATAAAGAAAATAACACAGAACAGAAGACTCCATAACAGTTTTCACCTAGAACAGAATAGGTACACGATTTCCTTTGATTATAACCCAACTAAACCACTTATCTTTTCACAAACATCTTCTACAATACTTCAATGCCTAATCACAGTAACTTAAGACACCTTCGGCATGTCTTTCTCTAACAAATAATCAATCCACAACTCGGCTCAAGTATAAATGCATCCATGAGTTCACTCATCACAGTATACACCATATCCATCCACTCGGCATCCATTTCATCACTTCACTCAACAAAACAGCATACTCACACTTGGATTTCGAAACATGCAATGGCTTCTACCTTTAATCTAACACTTACTCAGCTTAGATTAACCACAAAACAGCAACTACAAACTAAATCCTTCACTGTTTGGATTGACCCGCAAGCTTTCTTGATAAAACAATGGATAACTTTCAATTTAGAGTTGTATCTTTCCTTACCTTGCTTCAGCTACTAAACAACACAAAGATGCTTCAAGATCAATACCAAAATTTCGCATGCAAGAAGAAGAAATTGCTGGTTTGCTTCTGGTTTGCTTCTGGTTCTACCGCTCAGCCGAGAGAAAAGAAAGAAGAAAATGAAGATGGGTTGCTCGGTTTTATATAGAGAGAGAGGGGTTTACGAAACTTAAGGGAGAAGTAGATCTACATAGCTAATCCCTAGGCTAGACTAATGATGAAATTTGCTAATGATTGTTTTCCTTGAAGTTGGCATCTTCGGTTCTATGGATTGAGAAAAACCGTGGGTGTTGATGAGAGAATCGAGTGAGAGGAAGATGTCGTGGCTTTCATGCATGAAGATTTTCGCCATCTATCAATCGCCACTAATTAACGGTTAATCAATATGATTAGTTAGTTCGCTAGTTTCTAATATTTTCATCTAATTGCCTTTTGTTTCTACTTAATCCCAATTATACAAAGTCATAACATATAACATATCGAATGACATAACATATCGACATATCGACATATCGACATATCGACTAGTCGATGTTAGAATGTTGGTCTATAAAGAATTCATCACAAAAATGCTAAAGTCAGAAATTTGATATTAACATTATAAACATTAATCAAATGATCATAACTATAATCTATAAAATAAAATCACTCGGGCCTAAATATTCATTTCCGGCCCAATAAACTTAATCTATAACAATCCCGCCCACTAAACTAAATCTACAAATCTAATAATTCCGAACCTTGGCCCGCTTCAAGCCAAGTCCAAGCCCATAATCTCTCATTAGATTTCTCAAGTCCAATTCGTGTGGCCCACTTATTTCTTAAGCCCACACATTTCTCAGATCCATCGGGTTCATTTTTCTGGCCCAATCTACTTAATCTAAGTTCTTAATGATCTAATTACACTAATGAAGGTCGGTGAAATTTGGGATGTCACAACACCGGACTTTCGAGATCATCAAAATCCAAGTCTACTGCATCTAGGGACCTGAAATAGTTATTCAATAACCAATGAGACAACGTCTCAGCAAGTTCTACCCCCTAAGACCCGATTAGTAAACCAATACACCTTAGGGCTGCCTATGCACAACACGAGTCAGAGGACTTACCTTGGCCTCAGATTCCACCTGCATATTAGCATAGATCAAATAGGCACCCAAGCAATCACATCACAGATAGAATCATCGATCAAATCGACCTAGTCGATTACGTCTCAATCAAACCATTCACCGGTCATTTCCATTCAATCAATTAATTCGCAACATCAGATCAAAGCAATGATCAATCGACTTAGTCGATTACACATCAACAAGACCACTTCCGGTCATTTCAACTATTCCAACTCAATTCCCAAATATGAATCACGGTCCTTAGGACACAACTTATTTATATGTGGTAATCACAGCCCCAACAAGCAACTTCCTTAGATTTAGTGGCTTTACGGCCCTACTCAGCACTTTCAATATTTAATGGCTTTACGGTCCCACTCGACCCTTTCAATATTTAAATGACTTTACGATCCCACTCGACCCTTTCAATATTTAAATGGCTTTACGGTCCCACTTTCACAAATAATTCAATTCAACATGAAATAAAGCTCAATTAAATAAACGGACTGCGCCACGACAATTAGCATAAAATTCTGGTCGTTGGCTATCCCCGCCTAATTTCCATAAAATAATTAATTAATTAATTAATTTCAAAAATTAATAAATAATTACTAAAATCCAATTTAAGCATGTAATGCCTAATTGAATCCCAATAAGGGTCAGGAAAAATCCTGAGAAGCATTCATTAAATAATAGTACGTCTCTACTTGCTAATTGCACAATTCAATTGTCTAACATGCATCACAATTATCTAATAATCACTAATCTACTCTAATCTAACAATCTAATTGCACTTAATTAAATCTAATCAACCCTTAAGTGTCATTAGCAAACTAAGAAAGTATTAGTGAGCAAAACTCACTTGATTAAAAAGCGGAGACTGGATCACTGCGACGGCGGCCGAAATCTGAATTTTCGGAGACGTTGACGAATACCCGGACCGGGCCTGAAGCGGGCTGACTTCGCGGGCTTGGGCAAAAATATCTTCTTGTATTATCTTCACAAATAATCCCATTTTGATGCCCAAAAATACACTTATTTTCCTAATTCCGAATTTACTCACATAGCTTCAATTTCCATCCAAATTCTTCAATTTGATGTCCAAATTTAATGTAGAAAAAGCCCACATAATTTCTACAAGCCCCTTTCGCCAAGTAGCTCAGTTTGCAAGTTGAAAATTTCTTCAATTTGGCCAATTCGAATTTTTGTTAATTTTCCGCGACGTCCTAAATGGTTTTCCGTAAAATTCTCGGAATCTCTAAAAATTTCTCGGAGGATGAGTCAACGTTCCTAAAATAGTTCATGACACCACAGAACTTTCAATTTCTGAAATCGGACTTGAATTCGCGGTTAATTTCCATTTGACGCGTTTTTAGCGTGACCTAGGCTACTGGGTAACTTTCAGAAATTTTTAGTGTAAATGACCTGTGGTCGATTTTTTTCGAGCCACAATGAACCCACTGGACACATTGGCGACTCTCGGTTGTCGTGAAAATCTCGAGGATTCAAATACGGACACAGGGTACCAAAACAATAAGAAAATCAATGTAGTGCCGGCCGCAAGAATTTTCCAATTTAGTGGCGTCACCCACGATCGGCCACACATCTCAGTCGAACCAGTCTATCTCTGACTTCAAATCGATTTTATACTGTGCCGTAATGGCCTCTAAAGATGAGCACGGTCGAGAAGCCGATCCCTGGTCGAATTCTCAAGTCTATTTGCCTTAAAATTCTTAATGATTTCCCCAGATAGTCTAGTTATCTCGAGAGTGATCAATGAAATGCCCGATTTATTCAGTAGAAAACAGAGTTGAAAATCTGGGATGTCACAAAAGAAGAGGAAGAAGAAGCAGGAGCAAAAGATGAAGAAGATGAAGATAAAGAAGAAGAAGGGGATTCTGAAGAGAAGGGCAAGGATGATGACAACAATGACTCTGATGGAGAGACTGTTGCAATAACATTATCAGTGGATTTTGAAGCAACCAAGGATGACCCTGAAGGAGCACGAACTGAGACAGAACATCACTCTCATTCTGAAAAAGAAAAGGTACAAGAAGAAGAAATTTCTTCTCCACTTGTAGGCACAGAAACAGGGGGAGCTCATGGGAAAACAAGAACTTCTTCTCCATCTAATGCGAATGATGGTATAAGTAGATCTCCTGCAGACCCTGAAGATGCTTTTGCATCTCAGTTCCATGAAGCTGAGGTTGAAAAGTCTACTCCAAGTCAGGGTGCAAAACAAACTGCCCTCAATCAAGTTGATGTTCCCTCATCTCTCAATACTCCACAGACTCACTTTGTTGAAGCTAGTGCTCAAACAGACCCTGATCCAAACTATCCAAGGATAGTAGAGCTCCTTTTGGAGGTTAAAGCTCAACAATATGTGATGGATGTTGAGATTCAGAAGCTACACACTGCCTTGAGATCTACTTCAGATTTTCTCACTGGCAAGGTACAGTCTCTAGACACTTAAGTTCAGACCTCGAATCAACAAGTTTCACAGAGTGTAGCCAAGGTCGAGAATGTTTATCATCAGTGCCAGGAGAAGCTTGAGGAAGCAGTGCAGTCGCTAGGGGATTTTCGACTCGTTCGAGTTCCTAGACAACCCTGATTCCATCTCTCTATTTTTTACTTTCTCTTTCTTTTTGCTGTTGACAAAAAGGAGGAGAATGAGAGCAGATTTAATTTGTTTGTTTGAACTTGTTTGTTTGAACTGACTATGTTGAATATTTATTCTATAGTAACCTTTTGTGGTTGTGATTTTGGATTTGGATTGAATCTTTGTCTAAATTGTCAAGATTAATGTGTTTTCTGTTGTTGCAGAATCGATGTTATCCAAATCTATAACAATCTGTTTTTATAAGTTATCACGTACTACTAAAGTGTTGTTTTGCAGGATATAAGTCTTTAAATCTGCAGGAAAGTTTTGTCACCATTAAAAATGGGGAGATTGTTAGAGAAAACTCCTATAATGTTTTGAAGCTGACAAAACTTATTTAAGATCTATTCTACAGAATGCCAGACTTTTGTGTCAAAGTCTATCTTACATTAGAAGTCTACCCACTCTGATAAGTTCCAGACTGAACGCAAGAATAAAGACTTAATCAGACTCATGATTATTTTCTTCAAGGTTTCAGTACGTACAAGATATATCAGGCTTTCTGGTTGGAAATATCACTTACCATATTGGTTATCTTAATTGGAATTAATTTCAAAGAAGCAAATCCTTTTGGAAGGCAAGCTTATTTGGAAAGAATCTACTTATGGAAACCAAGATCCTAATTGTCTGGGCGAACTGGATTGACGGGTTTTCATCTCAATCTTCAAACGGTTCGAGATCTCCTTGATTGATTCTGTCCAATAGGTTGATTGGAAGATTTCCTCTGGAAAGTGCCAATGGTCGAGAAGGCATGGAGGAGTATTTAAGGAGGTTTTTCAAGTCATTCAAAGAGAGCGTGAAAGAAGAATTCCAAAGTTTGAAGCTTCCAAATCACTTATCCTTCATCATTTAGTGCTTAAACTTGTATTTGAAAGAGAGAAGCTTTAGAGAGTGATTTTGTGAGAGCAATAGAATCACCTCACTGAAAAGTTGAGATCATGGGGTTGTAACATTCTCTTTTGATTCATAGTGGAAACCAGCTAGAAGGCTGTCAGCGTGGAAGAGTGGACGTAGGCTTGATCTAAGCCGAACCACTATAAATATTGTGTTTATTTTTCTCTTCCCTAAACTCCTTTATTTTATTTGCTGCGATATACTTCTGTGTTTTGAAACAATTGTTAAAGTTTGAATCTTTCTGCAAAGTCTGTAGTCAGTTAGACTTAGTTTAAAAGTAAAGCATTTTTATTGCATTTCGCAAAATCTGTTTTCACACCTATTCACCCCCTAGGTGTTCCTACTAGCCCTTTAAGTGATGTCATCAAGTATCCAAGTAGCTGTGAGCGCCAAAGTTAAGCACACTTTATCAAGTAGTCAAAGATAGCCACAGTGGGGTGATGCAGTTTAGTTTGCTGCAATTCAAGTTGGGTTCCCACACAATCCTATAAAGGTTGTATGACAAAGATATGTCAACTTTCTAAGCATGTGTTACTTTAGCGCTTGTCAAATCCGATTTGTTTAGTGCAAGGTCCGACTTACACGGCGCTTGGTCACATACTTTTGAAGAAAGTTACACCAATCATATGCAAGCTGGATGCTCCAACATGAGGGGGAGTGATGAAGTATGTTCAATGGTAATTAGAGATTTCCTTGTTAGAGAATATCGTTAGAAATATTATTAAATATTAAGGATATTATTTAATAGTTCATGATTCTCTAAGATACCTAATTTCCTTTCCTGTAAATATTGTTTGGGTATAGGAATGAAATTGGCATGGTGACGATCCCGGAATCGGTCGTCGGAGGTCCAGAATTGGCCAGCAAGAAGTCGAACAACCCCACCCCATCGACAACTGGTCAGACTGATTCATGCTAGTTTGATTGGTACTTGATCAGTTCAAACTGGTTCTAGCTGGTTCACGCATTAGTGGCTCTTTTAAGTTCAAAATTTATGAATTTGGTCTCTCAAGGACCAAATTGAAGAGGAAATTTGCACGATTTGAGGAGAAATTTTCTAATTTCAATTCAATTAAGTCAATTAAATTTTATAAATATGACCTATGGACCCTCTATTGACTTAATTAAGCGATTATTGTAAAAAACAACCAACTAAGACTATGGGTTCGTTAGATTGAGCCTTAAGGGCTAAAATGAACAATTTTGCAATTTAATGGTCGAAATTGCAAATTAATTGAAATTGGATTCAATTAATGAGGCAATAAACCTATTTGACTAATTACCCATGTGTAGAATCATCTAATGTATTCAAATTGGCTTTAAATTGAAGCCTCCAAGCTCAGGTCAAAAATGAACTTAGATCCAATATTAAAACTGGACCTAGGTCCATACAATTGAACCATAGATCAACTTGAATTTCTCTAATTGAAACTCAATTGCTTGATTTTCTTATACTCAATAGAGTAAAATTCGTCAAATCGGAGAGTTTTAATGTGAATTTCTCAAAATTAGTCTCGGATTCAAACCTATCTTAAGAAAATGAGTGAAAATCGATTATCCGTTTGTATATCATGAAGAATAGATTTTGGCCCTCTAAGTAGGGCTCAAAATGGCAACTTGCCTTTCAATGTGGTAATTTGCAAAATCATGTGAACGAAAGGGCTCAAAATAGTCCCTAGACCAAATGTCGTAAAAGGAACTACACCTAGCTGTGACTAGAATAAAATTAATTTTATTTTTGGACAATATAGAACCTAAAATCGAAAAATTTGGAAAATACGGTTCTTAATTGAAATTTGTGAAATTTTCGACATACAAATCAAATTGATGCTAAAAGAAGTGCTTTTATGGATTTTTTATTTTTTCTATTTTTTAATCAAAGGTTTGACCAAAAGTCAACCATTTAGTTGATTTTTTTAAAAAATGTTGATTTTTTGGTCAAATCTTTGAATTTTTGAAAAGAAAGTGAAATTTAGGTGAAAAGTCGATTTTCAACTCGAGATTGACTTTTGATCAAAAAGTCAACTTGAAAGTCAACCATTTGACCTTTGGAATTTTTCTCGAAAATGAATTGGAAATTGCTTAAAAGTAACAATACAAAATAAAGAAATGAGAAACGATATTTTTTTAGTGAGAAACGGGCTCCATCGCGATCGGAAACCTAAATCTCGATTTTTTTACCTTTTCGACACGTCAACTAAAAATTAAGTATCAACAATCACCACAAATTTTATTATCAATTATGTATATCAGCCACAACTCAAAGCCCCGAATAGCATGAGGTTCCCCGGCGAATTTTATGGAACTCGTACAACGCCCATCTATCACATAGGCTTCAATTACTACAGTTTCAAAGTCTTAGAGCTTCCAGAGCCACCCACCCCAAAAGCTAATAATAACTCGTAAGTCGATAGGCTCTCTCCAACAGCGACACCTCTGTCGGTAATATGCATCCCTAATCGAGGGGCACAGGGTCAAATAGTGCCCTCACAAGGTGGTCCTTTGTTTCGTTGTCAGGAAGGCCGTGTCTGTCTCCGTACTGGTAAAAGCACTGAGAAGCTCGTGCCAAATTCAGACAAGCACCGAGAACAGGCCCGAACCCAGAATATGGGTAGTCCTCAAACACGTCTTTGTTCATCCTCTTCCAGGTCTCGTGCACCATTTGCCTGACATGCTCACGCGTGGCCTCTTCCGAGGCGCCAGTTTCATTCATGTAGCATTCTAGCGCCTTGAAGTTGTCTCCTCATGCCAATTCATACTGACCATGAATGAGATTGATGTTTCACAAACATAAGTCTCAGGATTCTCATCGAATATATTAAAAAGAATAGCACGTATTTTTGAATCCATCAATGATGTGCTTTCTCTTCGTAAGCGATTATACAAAAGGAGAAAGGTAAACGTCAAAGTAATTTACCGATGAGGTACTGAGATCATTGTTGAGTCGAAGGATCTTGGCAGAGCAATGCATGACACTCGGGATTTTTGACACGTAATCAAGCCCCTCTTCCTTCAATTTGTCCGTGGTTAGGAAGTAGTTGCCCAACAGCATAATCAGCCCTCCGATTGAATCCACCGCATTGTCCATGTACTCCTTTAGTGTCGGTTTGATGCCCTTGTTGTACCAATGGACCTCCTTTATGTACGCCTTGCATTCATCCGCCCACTAGAGGATTGAAATTCGAAAAAGGTGTGTCAATGACAAAGCCGAGGGACATTCTTCTCTCGTACATTTTTCGAATTCTCAAATGTTTAAATAGAAGTTTCATTACGAAAGTCAGAAGTAGAAAAGTGAGTTGCCTTGCACGGGCTAGAAATTATTAGGTGAAAGATTCAGCGAGATTACCACTTTTTGCATGTAAGGAATGGTGTTGATTCTAGCTCTCTCAATGTGTTGAAGATACGCAAGAATATTTACAAGAATCCTTCGGATATTATTGGATAAGTCGAGATCAATTAATATCATATCTGATTTTGTATATTATATTGTTGCCTTTTCTTTACATACAATTTGTACTATAATACTCATTCTGTACATTGGGTTTAGATTTCCCCTCCGTTCTCTTTCTTTTCCATTTTCCTTCATCTTCTTTCATGGTATCAGAGCGGGTTGCGCATCTGTGATCCGTTTCTTCCGCTTTGTTACTTCTCTTCTGGTTTTCTGATTGCCTACCGAAAGAAACAAGCTAACCTGCAAAAAGGCGTTAGCACTCCAGCATAGGAATCGACACCTTGAAGATCTTATATTAAAATAGACGAAGGAAAAGAAAAAAGGGGAGCTTGCTTTACCATCATGGCCGACGATCAAGCTCATTTACCTGTGGATACAGCGACCTCAGAAGCACAAGATCTTGTGCGGAACATCACAGGTCGAACTGATAAGCCCACAGTGGGGCAATGTTTTCCATGGCAACCCAATCTGGGGCAGCCCACTTCGGGGCCTTTCTACTAGTGGGTGCCGGTACCTATGTATTATGGGCCAAGCCCAAATGTTTCTTTTTCAAGAGGCCAATCAAGATAGGCCACCAGCCGCAAGCGGGGCGGGCCATTCATAAACAACCGAGTCTTTCAATGCGGGCGAAAACCCTAACGGGTCAGGCGATTCGAATGCGGGAACTCAGGGCGGTTTCAATCCGGGTCAGCAAGCAAATCCCTACCCGGGATTTCCACCCAATTTCCTGCCGATCTCCATGGCAGCCGCCATGGGTCACCCAGAACTCGGCGACGCATTGTATGTCTCCAATTCCGACGAGCCAGAGTTGCGGCTCATCAACCACCCTCTCACAGGACCAGAAAATTACTCGAGCTGGGCGCAGGAGTTTCGGCGAGCCCTTGTCACGAAGGATAAAGAGGGGTTTATCGACGGAACTATTCCGGTTCCGATCGACGAGAAAATGGGGTGACAGTGGAAAAAATGCAATCAATTGGTGAGAACATGGATAGGCAATTGCATCAGTCCAGAAATCGCAGCTGGTTTACCTCCCACAGAAGATTCGAAAACAATTTGGGAGAATATTAGAGAAATGTACGGGAAACTCGATCGAGCGAAAAAATTTTCGCTACACCAAGCCCTTAGCGAACTGAAGCAGGGAAACATGTCTATAACGACATGCTTCAACAAACTTTTAGCTCTCTGGAACGAGTTGGAAGCGGCAGAAGAAAGACTCGAAGGACCTGAGGCAACTCTGCAACAATACAGGGCAATGAAAGACAAAGAGAAAGCCACTCGTTTTTTGTTGATTCTCAATAAATCTTACCTCCATTTCAAATCACAGATTCTGGCCATGGAACCAGCTCCTCCCCTTGGCCGGATTTTTCAACTCGCGGTGCAGGACGAAAACCAGCGACTCACCGTGACCGACAGCAAAACCTCCGAATCCCTAGCACTGGCGGCAAGAATCGAGAAAGGGCAAAAAAACCCTAGAGAAACGGAGAGAATCGATGTCGCTAGGGTTTGCGGAGCAAAAGGGATCTTTTAAAGCTTTTATGATGGACGGTCAAGATCGAGCCCAACGATCTGACTATTCGAAAGGCATGCGGTACTTGGCTAATCTGGACGGTGGAGATGCTCTCATATCAAAGGCATCCAACGGCCCTAATTTCCCGAAAGCTTATGGGCCGAATTTTAAAAATAAAGGGAAGTTATTTTGTGATTTTTGCAAACAGCCCCACCACACAATTGAAAATTGTTGGAAACTACATGGCAAACCTGAAAGGAAGGGAAAGGAAATTTCAGTTGCAGTATATCAACCTACAGCATCAGCAGATATAAATCAACCCATCACACATGGAGAATATTAGCAATTGATGTAGGCTTCACATAAATTGGAGGTTCCTAAAAGGGGAAGCAGCTTTACAGGTATTTCTCATTGTCTGATAAATACTATATCGAAAAATGCATGGATTATTGACTCGAGAGCAAGTGACCATATTGCATGCGATAAGGGATTATTTTCTGATATTCATGAGGATCTAGATAATCCTGTTACTATGCAACTGCCAAATGGCAATATTACTCATGTCACTTTAACTGGGACAGTCACTCTTAGCCCCCAAATTGTTCTCACAAATGTCCTTTATATTCCGGATTTCCAATTTAATCTTATCTCTGTGTCTAGAGCCTGTAAGGAAAATTCATGCCAAGTATTTTTCAATGCCGATATCTGTCTATTTCAGGCCCTTTTGACTGGGAAACTGATGGGCTGGGGTAATCTCTCTGAATGGTTATTTTTCTGGAAAAGTCCACCAAAAAATCTATGCATTCCAAATTGGGTCACAGTTCTTCTTTTCCCTATCCTCAATGTCTCATTTGTCCACTTGCGAAACAATCAAGAACTCCTTTCCCATTAAGTCAAAATTGTTCAAGTAATGATTATTCCAGAGCCACATGGATTTTTCTCATGCAAACTAAGGGTCAAGTTTTGTGTCATTTAAAGACTTTCCTTTCCTTGTCAAGAACCCAATTTGGGAAAACTGTTCAAAAAATACGGACAGACAACGGAAGTGAATTCTTCAATCATGAATGTGCTGCTCTATTTTCGTCAAAAGGAATATTACATGAGAGTACATGTACCTATACACCACAACAAAATGAGGTGGTGGAACGGAAGCATCGTCACCTGTTAGAAGTTGCATAAGCTTTGAAATTTCAAGCTTCTATTCCAGACAATTTTTGGGGAGATTATGTCTTGACTACCGCTTATTTGATAAACCGTATGCCCACTAAGATCCTTGACGGGCGAACCCCCTTCGAGTTGCTTTTTGGAAAGAAGCCAGATCTGGGTCATTTGAAGATCTTTGGATGTCTATGCTACGCCACAGTAGTGAGACCTAGAGATAAAATGGGTCCTCGTGCTCGTCGCTGCATCTTTATGGGATATCCCAGTCTATAGAAGGGATACAGGGTATTTGATCCTTCCACAGGAGAATTTTCAGTTAGCAGGGACGTTTCATTCCAGGAAAACATTTTTCCTTTTGTTGCTCCGGAATCAGGGACAAGTAGAGATGGGCATTCTCATACTTCTCATACAGAGGAGACCATGGAAGATCCAGGATATGTTCTATTTCGCTCAACAGATATAAGGACCTCTTCTACATTAGCTGCAAACATGACACCCTTGATGGAAGTGACAGATCAACACCCGGAGGAAGTCGCTCCACAAGATTCAAGTATTGTTGACAATTCAGACACTCACTCACCACCAGAGAATGATGCGCCCAGGCGATCCGGACGTACTACACGTCCACCTACTTGGACTAGAGACTACATACGTGGGGTCAGGAATTCACTGGGTATTCTATTTCCAATTGCCTCCTATGTTTCCTTTGATAGACTTTCTCCGGAACATAGGTGTTGCATTACCCGCATCTCCGATGGGCGAGAACCATCCAATTTTGATGAAGCAAGCACTGATCTGCGCTGGCAGAAGGCTATGGAGGTGGAGTTAAAGGCCTTAATGGATAATCAGACATGGGATCTTGTCACACTACCTCCGCATCGCAAAGCCATTGGATGCAAATGGGTATACAAGATCAAATATCGTGCAGATGGATCCATTGAGAGATACAAAGCCCGATTAGTGAATAAGGGTTTTACACAACGGGAAGGTTTTGACTATCATGAAACCTTTTCTCCCGTAGCCAAAGATGTTACCGTCCGCTCATTTCTTTCGGTAGCGGCATTTCAGGACTGGTCCTTGCATCAGATGGATGTCAACAATGCCTTCTTGCATGGCGATTTAGATGAGGAAATTTATATGGAAGTGCCACAAGGTTTACGGAGACAGGGGGAGAATAAAGTATGCCGTCTCTACAAATCCTTGTATGGGCTTAAGCAAGCTTTAAGACAGTGGTATGTAAAGTTTGCTGAGTCACTGATAGCTGCCGGTTTTCAACAATCCAGGTTTGATTATGCTGTTTTTACATGGACTAAAGGTACGTCATCTATCTACTTGATGATATATGTAGATGATATACTTATTATGGGCAATGATGAAGTAGCTATCAAAGGTTTCAAGAACTATTTGCATTCTACATTCCATATTAAAGATCTAGGATCGCCAAAGTATTTCCTTGGAATCGAAATTGCACGATCAGACCAAGGGATTTCTCTCAGCCAGAGAAAATTTGCACTGGAAATTATATCAGAAGTAGGTCTATTGGGATGTAAGCCAGCTATAATTCCAATTGACCAAAATATCAAGCTGACTACGGCAGATTATGATGCTGGTATATCTCAAGAGACTAATCCTGTACTCAAAGATCCATTGGGATATCAGAAACTTGTTGGGAAGCTTATATATTTGACTATGACCAGGCCAGACATAAGTTTTACAGTCCAGACGCTTAGTCAGTTTATGCACAAACCAAAGCAATCTCATATGAATGCTGCACTTAAAGTGGTGAAATACTTGAAGAGTTGTCTAGGACTCGGGATTCTTCTTTCCAGGAAGTACGATATGAGGATGACTGAGTATTGTGATGCGGATTATGTGACCTATCCAATGAGCAGAAGATCCATAACCGGTTTCTGTATTAAATTGGGGGATTCTTTACTTTCCTGGAAGACAAAGAAGCAACCAATCGTTTCATTATCCTCAGCACAGGCAAAATATCGTGCCATGGCTAAAATCACTTGTGAAATAGTGTGGTTACGAGGATTACTTCGGGATCTTGGGGTACAAGTTAGAGGACCGACCAGATTATTTTGTGACAATCATGAAGCCCTCAAACTTGTGTCAAATCCTATTGTACATGAGAGAACAAAGCACATAGAAGTGGACTGTCACTTCACTCGAGACACATGGGATTGGAATAAAATAACAACCAGCGGATGTCTTCACCAAACCTTTATGTCAAAGACAACATGCGTATCTCTTGAGCAAGCTAGGCGTCTTGGATATCTACAAGCCACCAGCTTAAGGGGGAGTGTTGAAGATACGCAAGAATATTTACAAGAATCCTTCAGATATTATTGGATAAGTCTAGATCCATTAATATCATATATGATTTTGTATATTATATTGTTGCCTTTTCTTTACATACAATTTGTACTATAATACTCGCTCTGTACATTGGGTTTAGACACACAGAAATACAAAAAGAAAATTTCCCCTTCGTTCTCTTTCTTTTCCATTTTCCTTCATCTTCTTTCACATTGTCCAATACCCAATTTCATTGGTCGTGTTGTACAAGGCCATGTAACTATCCCTTATTGTTGGAGGAAGCTTATCGATTTCTGTGATGTCCCACCTAGATAAGATATCAACATTTCAACATTTTGTAAATTTTACCAGCACCCGATACACTTTTAGTAATAACAATGAAAGTTAGTACTTACTACTACTTTAATTGCCCGACCAATCAATTATATAGAGGAAAAAAAAATCTAACTTAAAAAGTGATATATTCAAAATACATCGTAGAATTTATATCATAGAACTATAAAAAATTGTTGTATCTCTTGTGTCATTCAGAGACTATTTAATTGCTTATCGTTTCTCTGGGCAACAATAGTTACGAGGGAAAATGATGATAGTAATCATATTACACTAACCTAACAAGAAAATCTGTTAAGAGCTCGAGTTCTTCCTGTGTCCCATATACATCATAAACATCATCGATAAGTGTCACCATACAAGTGAGCTTCGTCGTCATTTCCCTGTAAGCTGTATATTGAGGTTCGAAAAACCATGGCGCAGTTCCAAAAATAGTGTTCCGCCAATCTTTCTCTAAAGAAGGTCATCTTGTTCGTGCCAAGTTCAACCCACAACCTGAGAAATTTACCATGCAACAACTAAGTCGATCTAAATGCGCTTCTACAGGTTTGGTGTTTATATATAGAGTGATTGCGTATACCTTGCCATATTTCTAACTTCCTTCTTGTGGACTGATTGCACTAGATTGAAGTCTAATTTAGCCAATCGCAACAAGGAAGGGATCATGTCTTGCTGTTTCTCGTACATGTCCATGAACCACTGAGCCTCCAACCTATTTGGCCTCCAGTGGATCGGCATATCTAATGTATGACTCATGTAGCTCGCTAACATAGCGGGAACTTTGTTGAGGTTTAGATCCTTTACATGCTTAGAAGCAAAGTTCCTCGCTTCATCAAGCATGGTTTCACCTTCCAATCCATGAAAAGAAGCTTCATAGAGACCAAGAAGTCCCTCACATCCTTATTGAGTGATTCATTGAACGTGCCCGTCTTGTTCATAAATTGTTGAAACACATCTATATGTCCAAAAAGGGAATGGTAAGGTAACTTTTGATGCATCAACATGATTTGCAAAAGGGCAACCATACGGCGAATACCTTGCCGTATGTTGCATCCATGTTGTCTGAGTAACCGAAATCCAAGGGAAACTGCATAGAGATCGTTCAAAACCTGAGCATATCCGGTGTTGTCATAGATGGAACTGAGAGCATTTTTTTATCTCCGTCTCAAAATGCTATCCTAGTCCGAGTCTTTGAACCATGTCAATGAACTCGAGCTTGGCCACCTGGTTCATCTCCCAGTTGACTAGTCGATATGTTATATATATATGTCATGACTTTGTATAATTATAAAAGGATTGAAATCAAGTAGAAACAAAAAGAAATTAATTGAAAAACATTAGACATTAATGAACCAACTAATGACATGGATTAGAAGCAAATTGAATTTGAGGCAACAAACTTGGAGGCCACAACATCACTCTCTCTCTTTTCTCCTTGCATGCGACACCCACGGTTTTCTTTCCTCTAGAAACCGAGACTAGCAACTTCAAGGAGACATAATCATTAGTAAAATCTCATCATTACTCTAGCCTAGGGATTAGCTATGTAGATCTACTTCTGTCTTAAGTTTCGGAACCCTCTCTCTCTCTATATAAAACCAAGCAACCCATCTTCATCTTCTTCTTTCTTTTCTCTCGGTCGAGCGGTGAAACCAGAAGCAAACCAGAAGCAAATCAGCGATTTCTTCTTCTTGCATGCGAGATTTTGGTGTTGATCTTGAAGCATCTTTGTGTTGTTTAGTAGCTGAAGCAAGGTAAGGAAAGATATAACTCTAAATTGAAAGTTATCCATTGTTCTATCAAGAAAGCTTGCGGGTCAATCCAAACAGTGAAGGATTTAGTTTGTAGTTGCTGTTTTGTGGTTAATCTAAGCTGAGTAAGTGTTAGATTGAAGGTAGAAGCCATTGCATGTTGTTTTTGAACCTTGCATGTTTCGAAATCCAAGTGTGAGCATGCTGTTTTGCTGAGTGAAGTGATGAAATGGATGCTGAGTGGATGGATATGGTGTATACTGTGATGAGTGAACTTATGGATGCATTTATACTTCGAGCCGAGTTGCGGATTGATTATTTGTTAGAGAAAGACATGCCGAAGATGCCTTAAGTTACTGTGATTAGGCATTGAAGTATTGTAGAAGAAGTTTGTGAAAAGATAAATGGTTTAGTTGGGTTAGAAGCAAAAGAAATCGTGTACCTATTCTGTTCTAGGTGAAAACGGTTATGGAGTCTTCTGTTTGTATTTATTTTCTTTATGAATGTTAATGGAAACAAGATAGAAACCATTCTACATAATAGAACATCTATAAGATCGAGTTATACACGTAGCTATAACCATATGACTATAAAAACATAGAGATAGAAGTGAATTTAGTAAAACTAGTATACTGATTTTTGTGAGAAACGGTTTGACCTTTACTGATTATACGAATTTTATGTATTTACCTAGTTAAAATTGGACTTCTAATCCTTAATTAAAATTGTAGAACACATCTTAAGGAATAACGTGTCAAAATTTGAGATTAAAAAGATAAGAATTGATTAGTAAAACAATTTTCTTTGTAGATAAAGAATCTGGATGTCGGTACAGGGTGTTAGTAAAGATTATAGCAATTGTTACTCTTAATACAGCGAGATTCAGATTTAAGTTTCTTCACAGAAAATGTCAATCTATGTCTCTAGTTTAACATACTAAAATTTGGTAGTATTTCGACAAGAATTGATATACCTTCTGTGTTCGAAACCGAAACTGTTCATTTAACTAGTAAACTGTTTAAACCCGAGAACATATAATAGATGTCGTGCCTTTTATATTAGACTTGCATGACACACATAGAGTCTAATAAGCTCATAATATATGTCAGTTATGTAAGAGTAAGTCTCATATATCATTTGAGGTGTAAGTGCATATAGTATCATGCGTGTGCAATGAGTGCGATGCATAGTGCTTAATTATGGGATAAATATTTGTTCAACATGGAATGGGACATGTCGTAATGGATTTTATCTTATAATTTGGACACGCACGTGTGCTAGGTTCATGAGAGTTAGATGTATAGTTAGATACTTTGGAGTCTTTTCTTTTGCATACGATAATTGCATTAACCAAAGGTGTGGTGGTGTGAAACGTGTGCTTAAAAGAGTGAATGAACCCATCGGTATAGAGATACCAGTGATGCCCCCGGAAGTTTGGGATGCCCTTGCTGAGTGGTCTTGGATGCCTCGGTAGAGAGATATCGAGATGCCTCGGAGTGAGATGCCCTTGTGTTTGATCAAGGATGCCTTGGTTGTGTGATACTAAGATGCCTCGGAGTGAGATGCCCCTTGCTCAGTGGTCTTGGGAGGACCTCGGTTGTGTGATACCGGGATGCCTCGGAGTGAGATGCCCATGATAGAAATATTGTGGAAGTCCGGATGAGGTAACTTCCGGAAGTGACTCGATCGGGCTGGTTGAATTCCGGTTAGTGATTGATCGAGGGTGGATCATATGTACACTAAATATAATTTTACTTGGCGAGTGAGTCCATTTATTATTGTCGTATTGCATCTTGATATGAGATTGAGTTTGAGAAAGGTAAGCATGGAAATGGATGCTCATAAGGTGATTATATACATAATGTGTTAATATCCAATTGTTTATGCTTGTGATTTACTTCCTTTAGCATCCTAAATTGATTAATGATTCTCTTGCAATATTGATGACTGTGGATTGTTTAAGTTAGAGTTTTATCATTCTTTACTGGGCAAGGTTGTTTGCTCATACCTTACATTTTCAGATTGATAGCATGGATGTACCGCCAGTAGCTCGATATGGGGCGGTAGTGAGTCTTGATGTTTCTCTTCATGACGTGTATGATCCCGACGTTGACATGATTTTCTCCCGATATGAGGCGACTTTATGGCTGGATGACGGTAGTGCCGTCTTGACACCGATGACGTTCGTTGCATGGTTTATCAACCATGAAGGGGAGATATTTGGACCTTTACCCTTTGGAGCCGGAGGACCAGGAGGACCTGGAGCGGGTATGGACGACGCCTAGACGCCTTGGATCACGTAGAAGCTGACTAGCTTTTGTTTTTCTTTTGTTAGATGCGGGCTTGTGTGGGAACTCGTGGAGTAGACACCCTCACCCTTTATCCCTGACTTTTGTTACGCCTGACTTTTGTTATGTACATGTTGTATATATAGGCGATGAACTATGAAAGAGTCCAGGTCAATAAATTTTGTAAGCCCTGATGATGATATGAAGCTTCTCGTGTTCTTGTTTATGTGCATGAATGATTTGGCCAATGTTTGAATTTGAAGGTAGAGTGATTGTAAGATGACCTCATAATATAAACTTGAGATTTTAAATAATCCATGTTATACATGCTAACCTTCAATGGTAAATACTATAGATTATCTAAAGGAGATTACAAGTTGGGCAAAAAGATAATAAAAATTATAATTCCGCTTGCGCTTAGTACGTGACGCCCTGGGACGTCACAAATTGTCCTATGTATGTAATTTTTTTAAAATATCTTATCTTTTTATTTTATTTTTTCAATTTTGCGCAGGCCATCTTCAAGGCCCCATCGACCTCCACTAGCCCTTTCCGGAAGATGGACAATGGAAAAACAAAGAAAAGAAAAGAATAGAAAAATCAAAAATTTAAAAAAATTGTAAAAATCTTCCACGTTGACGCTACAATGTAAGATGGCCAGTACTAACTAGAGGGTCACATTAACTGTTGCTGGCAAAATTTAGCCATATAGACTACATTGAAAAATCATCAAAATATTTAGAGCTAAATTGATAAAACTAAAAGTTTATAACAATATTGGCCATTAAATAGGTTTAGAACTTACGAACAATTATCACTAAAAAATTGCTTCTAGCATTGTAGCACAATTTTGTGAAGACCATTAAATTGATTCTTTTCATGTTATAAATTTTGTTCGTTAGTCAGCATATCATTATGTCCGCCATTGAAATGCTTTGGGTTAATGCCACGAAAAACCCAAAACCGATACATATGTGATAAATTTACTCTAAACTAATTTTTTGACCACAAAAAATTGAAACTTGTGTACTCGTGACAAATTTACTCTCCGTTAATTTCTGTTAAATTTTATCCACAAATTGCTACGTTAGATGACACGCAACAGTTGACAGGTATACTAGTTTTGAGTTTTATCCTTTGTTGTCATAAGTGTACTGATTTGTGATTTTTTATGATATTAATTCAATTAAATGGAAACTAACAGAGGGTAAATTTGTCATAAATGTATCAGTTTGAGATTTTTTATGGTCAAATAATTAGCTTAGGGTAACTTTATCATGGATGTGGTAGTTTGAAATTTTTTTATGCTAAAAAAATTAGTATTTGGTAAATTTATCACAAATATATTAGTTTGGAGTTTTCGTGGTATAAACCTAAATGCTTATTTAGCAATTTTTACTATGAGATATATATATATATATATAATAACTATTAATTTTAAATTGAAAAAAGTCACAAGAAATCCCAAAATATATCCACAATGACATATTTAGACCGAATTTTTCTTTGTGACATAAAAAAATCCCAAACCATAACATTTTTACTCTAAAATTTTTCTTGTGACATCAAAACCCTTAATTTACACCCGCATGCCACATTTACTTTTTGGCAAGGTTCTATTAGTTGATTTTCTAGACAAAATGATATCATTGCTATTTCACTTAAAGCCATGTGTAACATCCTGATTTTCAGGTTCTGATTTCGATTGAATAAAATGAGCCTTTCGTCAACGCGACTATAGTGTTTCTCTCTAAGTTGGCCACTCATGAGATAACTGACCTATCAGGTTAAGCCATTAAGGGATTTTAATGCAATAGACTTGAGAATTCTATTAGAAATCGACTGCTCGACTGTACTAGTCTGCAAGGGTCATTACGACATTATCAAAATCGATCAGAGACCAGAGATAGGTCGATTCAACTGAGGTGTGTGATCAAAGTGTGGGTGATTCCACCTGATTGCAAAATTCTCGTCGGTCGGCACTAGACCGATTTTCTTTCGTTTTGGGTACCCTGTGTCCGTATTTGAAATCTCGAGATTTTCAAAACCACTGAGAGTCGCCAATATGTCGAAGAGGTACATGTGGCTCGAAGAAAATGACCTTGAGTTAATTGCATAAAAAATTCCTAAAAGCTACCTGGTAGGCTAGGTCACGCTAAAACCGCGTTTAATTGAAATTAACCGCGAATTTGAATTCGATTTCAGAAATTGAAAGTTCTATCGTGTCATGAGTCATTCTAGGAACATTGACTCACCTTTCGAGGAAGTTCTAGCAAGTTCGGGATTTTTACGGAAAAGTGAATCGGATGATTCGGAAAACGAACGGAAATTCGAATTGGTCAAGTTGAAGAGAATTTTGGTATCTGGTGTGAGTGAAAGGGTGACAGGGAATTTCGTGGGCTTTTTCCGCAACAAATCGGACCTCTGGAGAAGTTTGTTCAGAAAATCGGATTCCGAGAAAAATGAAATAGAATTCGGTTTTGAAGAAAATTCGTGAGATTGAGGGACCGTCTTGTTTTGGCCTTCAACTGGACTTCAAATTGGACAAGTTGGCATGGAATTTGACCTCGCTTGACCAATTGAAATTGTTGTGTTAAGTGAGCTAAAGGTAATTTGGTTTTTAACTACCTTTTTCTTTTTAAATGTTCCCTCTTCGGTCCGTCTCTCTCCTTGTTCGAAGCCGCGCACAAAGGCCCCTGCAGTAGTCTTCGTTCAAGCTTTCTTCTTTGACCGACATTTCCTCTTCCTTCTTATCCACCAACGCATGACTTTTTCTCTTTTCTTTTAAGCACGTTTTCTTTTGTTTTGAGCCGACAAGCCCTGCAGTTTATCCTCTTCTCTCTGGCCGTCCCTTTCGATATGCTGGTTTCCCTGCCAGCTGCCCCCAACTTCTTGAATGATCCACTTTGCTTGTTGTTCTTTTCGGTCGAAGACCCCACCGCCCTCCGAACCTGCCAGCGGAACTTCTCTGCTTCATTTTCTTCGCACGCCGTGGCCACTTCACGCCACAGCTTGTCCCCACCGAAGCCGCTGGATTGTTTTGCTCGACCAAGCCGGGCCGCCCTCGTTTCAAGCTCCACCGAATCAGCTACAGCCAATCCCACGCCCATTCCGAGTCAGCGACATTCGGCCCAGGCCACGTCTTCACCAATTTAACGTCAACGAAGCCCTTGGAATGGACGAAAGCGGCCCATCGTTTTCTCACCCATGAGCTCCGGCCCGTTAAGCCGAGGCCGCACCACCCGTAGCCGCTGAACCCAACCCGAGCTGTGCCTGAACAACCGCCGTTGCAGCTTGTTCAGCCTTGATCAGTGGCCAAAACAACAAGGGTTTGTGGGCATCGTAGCCCATTTTAGCCCGTTTCCGGCCCCGAAAGCTAGGCTCGCTTTGGAGAAGATTGTTCCCCGTCGCGTCCCCGTTGATTTGCACCGATTGGATCGCCAAACAAGTGAGTTTAACTCACTAATCCTTGCTTAGTCGGTTAATTACATTTAGGGGTTGTTTAGATTAAATTAAGCATGTTTAGGTGGATAGATTAGATTAAATTAGTTAATTTAATTATATGTTGATGCATGTTAGGTGGTTAGTTAGTAACATTAGCAAGTAGACCCGTGCTATTATTTATTTAACAAACCTTGGAACTTTTCCGAGTTTGTTTCGGCGTCCAATTAGGCATTACGGGCCTAAATTGGATTTATTGCATTTATTTAATATTTTCCGTAATTATTTAATTATTTATTTATTTTTCGGAAATTAGACTGGGATAGTCAACGATCGGAATTTTATGCTGGTTATTGTGGTGCAATCCATTTATTTATTTAAGCTCTAATTTGTGCCGAATTGAATTGATTGTGATTTTAGGATTTTATTCCTAAATTAATTAATTTTGATAATTAATGGAAAAATTACCGAGCATCGATTTACAGTGCCAAAAATATGCTATGGGCTGTTGAAACTAGTGGGATGTTCAAAAATGTGAAATTAATATATTTTGGTTAAGGCCGACCGTGTACCCACACACGGCTATTTTATCGAGAATGATAAAAAAGATGGAATTTGTTGTATGATTGGGAAGGTATACTATATCGACCTACAGGCGATATGTCAGCTTAGCAGAGAGCAGTATACCGGTATACTATATCAGCCTACGGGCGATATGTCAGCTTAGCAGAGAGTAGTATACCTTATTAGTTTGATTGAATATGTCGGTATACTATATTAGCCTACGGGCGATATGGCAGCTTAGCAGAGAGCAGTATACCTTATCAGCTTAGATTGAGCATTGTCGGTATACTATATCAGCCTATGAGCGATATGGCAGCTTAGCAGAGAGCAGTATACCCGATCATCTCAGCAGCGAGCTATACTATCTATTTATCAGCTTAGCAGTGAGCAGTCCTGATATGAACGGACTTTATAGATAGTATGAGATTAGTCGACCAAGAAAGGGTCGTGGTGACATGTAATTGACCGAGTCGATTAATCAATGATTTGATCTAATGTTATGAATTGATTGATTGATGTGATTTGAAACATCTGTAAATAATATTGACTTGCAGGGTGGAATTGAGGCCAAGGTAAGTCCTCTAACCTGTGTTGTGCTTAGGCAGCCCTTAGGGTGTATTGGCTTCCTAATCGAGTCTTAGAGAGTTGAACTTGCTGAGACATTGTCTCATTGCTTATTGCATAACCATTTTCAAGTTCGCAGATGGCGACTCCCTCTGGGAGTCTTGGTCGTCCCGTGAGAATAACCGAGCAGGTCTCTGCCTTTCCTGATCCCAGAAGTGATTGGACTTACGAGTTGGTTGTGACCACAATCTGGGTTGAAGAGGTTCCACACCGGGAGATACCTGATAGATTCAGAGCCTGGCTCCACACCACTCCCTACGGTCTTAAAATGGGTCCCCTGAGAAGTTTTGGTATCCCTGCGGAGGTGATTGATGCTGTCCAAGATGAGAATCCAACAGACCCACCTAATGGTGTATTGGAGGAACTGCAGTCTCGCCCAGATCCCGTGGACTCTGAAGGTTCAGCGATCAGGTCTTAATAGTTGGTCCTAGGACAACCAGTTTTGAGAACCGACTTTTTTGTTAAACCTTGTAATTATCGGATAGTAAAGTATATAAATTATCCTGATATGTGAAAAAGTGTGTTGTGGTTTTCAAGGAAGTGTCGCCCTGCTTTTCTATCCCATTGAATTGTTGTCTGGGAATTATTTATCTGCTTCCGCATGTGCATTTAAAAATGAATGGGTCAACAATGCGTCCTGAGACATCGCTATTTAATCGACCATAGAGAGATGGGCACGTACTCGGAGAATCGGGGCGTGACACCATGTCAATGTCAAATTCTATTAGATGATTATTTGTCTTTTATCATCCATATAGGCAGATTTTTAACAGTACTCATTAATGGAACCTCAATAAAAGCGACAAGCTGTTTGCTATCAATCTTGCTATCAATCGCAAATATCACAAAATCCTGTGTAGAGGGAGACACACCCCCTAAATATGGCAAAAATAATTCCCCCCAAATTCAGTCGCCCCTAATTGACAGGGCGCCGCTAATGCAAAATCAATATAAGTTTGGTTAGGGTGGCTTGGATTTATAGGGACAGGTCTAACTAGACCGCACCAAACTCGCTATCCATTTAAGGTTGTCCTCCAACGCCTACAAATAGAAAATTGGCTTTTGACATGACCTTATGACGGTTGTTGTACATTAAGACCGAGCAATCATAATAAATACGCATAGTCGTTGCCCATGAACGAGTTTCAATTGAAGCTTAACAAAGGGGCCCTATACTTAAGTTGCAATCTTAATGGGACGGATCTAGAACTACCATTATTGTCAATTTAGTGAAATTACATCTACAAATGACAAAGTGAGATTCTATCCCCTCTTCTCGCTTCCATCTATAGTAGCCTGTTAGAGATTCGACAAACATACTTTTTTCAGAATTCAAACCTTTTTCGGAACTGTCAAAATCACTTCTTTCTACACTTGAAGCGTTGCCAAATTTTCGTTCACAAAACCCACGTTCACGATCCTTCTAATATATCCCAGAAATCTTCTTCAACCTCACTCTGTTTGCGAATAACCATCCTCTCTAATGGCACCCAACGTTGCAAACACTGTTTCTAAGAGATATATTGGGCTGAGAAGATCATAGAGAAGAACGGCAGTGTTCTCTTCTGCTCCAAGGGGACGAGGAAGCATCGATATCACTGGAATACGAGAGTGAAGAGACGCCTCTCGTTAGACATTCGAGGAACACTCCCCCTTTAAGCGAAAAAAACCTCCCTACTTCTTCACCCAAAACTCCAATTCCAGAACCATCTTCTGGAACGGTTTCTGTACCTGCTTCAGAAACACCTCCACCTATTCACTCACCAAGGTTTGACAACGCCAGCGTAGTAAGGAACATGCTGAATGCACTCAAGGAGAAAGATGCTACAAAAGAGGGTATTTTGAGTGTAGTCAACGACATCTGCTCAGTTTCTATGAGCGAAATTGAAAATTACTCAAACCCTGCTCCTGAACTAGAAGCTTCTGTGCAGAGTCAACCAGAGAGGGCATATACCTCTCAAAAAGGCAAAGAAAAGATTGCTGAAGAACCATCAAATGTTCCACAAGAACTAGTAGAACCAGAATCAGAAAGTCGTCTAGAGGGTAAGAAAGATGACGAAAGGACGACAACTTTCATCCTCCATCGGTGTTTGCAAAGGTACAATCTCTCAAATCTCGCTGCTTTCGGTCGTCGAAACACAGTGAATTCTATGATTTACGACTGGCTAGACGAGTCATACTTCGCAGGATAGTTGATTTCGATTATTTTGAAAACCATAGGCTGTTTATCTCAAAAATATTATGATGATATGAAACTGACCAAACTTTGTTTTCTAAACGAATCAATTGATCCTCAGTCGGTGGCATATTTTTACTCAAACCTCTCATTTCCCTCTCCTAATGAAATGATTTTTATTGTGAAGGAAAATGTTTTTACTTTGAGTGTGGAAGAATTGGCCTTAATTTGCTTCGCTTCGCTTCACACATTTGTTAAATACCGGCTTCCCTTGAGAATGCGTACAAATCTTTGACGGATAACTGCTAGAACCTAAATTTGGTAACTTTGTCTAATTATTCGTTGCATAAAAAAATGAGAAACCGGCAATGATCTCTAACAGAAAATTAATAAATGCATCTACATATTAATTGCATTTTTATGCATTATTAAACTCATATAATTGAATTGGACCTGAGTTAGTGGACTTGTACAGATTGGTTTTGAGCTAAATTATCTGGATTAAGCCTGTAAAAAAAAAAATCCGGCCAAGCCCATCGTCCACCCTATTGTGGCCAAAATTTCCATATGCAATGCACATGAGAAAATTTGGAAAGCAAGAAAACATATTTTCGGCCAATATGGATTTAGGAGACAACGAGATTCTAGTGCATTGGAAGATCCAAAAAAACAAATAGGGAAGAAACGAAAAAAGTTTGACAGAGAAGGGTCAAAAGAAAAAGAAAAAAAAAAAAAAACGTCTCTTGATATGCTCCACGATGTCATGATTCTTTTTTTTTTGGTCGAAATAGAAATTGATATATTAAGCTGTAGAAATTACATCATGCATATAATCAACATACAAAAGATCTCGCATAAACGAAGGTGGGTAAAAAACCCAGTTGGCAGATAGTAGGTTAGCTCCATGGGCTTTCGCAGCCCGGTCCGCTACGACGTTTGCCTCCCTTTTGCAATGGGAAACCCTAAGATTTGGGCATCGAAGGAGCAGGTCTGCATTTTCGTCGAAGATAGAGCGAAGCTCCCATGGCGCGAGAGTCGGATTACGGATGGCGTTCACCAAAGTTAAGCAGTCCGATTCCAAGTCGATTCGATCCATTTCCAGTCCGTTCTGTATCACGAATTTCATTGTGAGGTTGAAAGCAATCACCTCGCTTGCGGGGCCGAAGATGTAGAGACAGATTTCGCAAATCCATCGACTAAGATGCCCGAGGAATCTCTGCACACACAAGCAAGTGAAGCTTCGCTGCCAAGAGGTTGGTAAGCCGCGTCGATATTTATCTTGATTACTCCTTTATCCGGTGGAATCCATCTTAGATCTGTTGCTGACTGTTGTGAACCCCTCTTCTTCTGAGTATCATTGAAAGATCGGTTGGATCTGGTAGATGCGAGGGCTGCTTGCACCACAAGTTCGGCATTTGGTAGCTGCTGGCGAAAGATAAAGGTATTTCTAGCTTTCCAAATGTGCCAAAGGAGAGAGGAGATTGATTCCAGATCTGGTAAGGCATCCGTTTTTTCCATTATAGCAATTAACCAGCATTCTATCCGCTGCACTCCTGTTAATGAATATGTGATGTTGATTGCTGAGTGATCCCACACTCCTTTTGTCCATGGACAGAACAAGAACAAATGTTCTATCGTCTCTGGAGTCTGTTGATTGCATAAACAACATAGCGGATCGACAATATATGCCTATTAAAAAGATTGGCTCTAGTTGCCATTGCATTATTGCAAACGACCGGAGAAAGGATCGTAATTTAGGCATTGTATTCATACGCCATATTGCATTCCATAGAGTGCGAGGTACCTGAAAAGAAGTAGATGCATGGCTGTTATTGTTGCTGGTTTGTTGTGCTCTGAGAACGTTGTAGCAACTCTTCACTGTAAACCTTCCGTTCTGTTTTCTTTGCCATATTACCCTGTCTTTCGTAAATTGAGTTCTTAAAGGAATAGAAACAATTTCTTCCACCATTTGATTGTCAAAACTCTAGCAAAGTAAGGAACTATTCCAAGCATTCTGTTCTGGAATTATAAAATCAGCAACTAGTTCTGGTTCATCTTGAGGGGCAGGGCCTCCAATAACTCCCTACTGCAGCCATCTGTCCTTGCGTATTTTAATATTAGTACCATCACCAACAGACCATAATATATTATCACCGATAGAGTCCCGACCCAACAGTATACTTTGCCAACTACAAGAGGGTCGTGCCCCTTTTGTTGCATGCCAGAAATCATGAGAATGGAAGTATAAGCCTTTTAAAACTTTGCTATAAAGAGAAGATGGTTGTTGAAACATTCGCCAAGCTTGTTTTCCAAGAAAAGCCCTATTAAACGCAATAAGATCTCTAAAACCCATTCCCCCAGCATCCTTCCTTCTCTTTAGATCTTCCCATTTCTGCCAATGTATGCCAGATTTACTGTTATTAGTTTGCCACCAGAACCTCGCTATCCTTTGCTCTATTTTTTTACAAATAGCAACCGGGAGTTTAAACATAGACATCGCATATTGAGGAATTGCTTGTACAACGGTTTTAATCAGAATTTCCTTTCCCCCTTTAGAAATAAGCTTCTCTTTCCAACCCTCCAGCTTTGAATGAACACGGCCCAAGATCCACGCAAACATTTCCCTCTTAGATTTACCCCAGTCAGAAGGAATTCCAAGATACTTGCCAGTTTTCTGTAATACCGGTACTCGAAGTTCCTGGGCTAGGTGCTCTTGTAAGCATACAGGACAGTCTCGGCCAAAAAATAACCCTGATTTATTTCTATTCACAGCTTGTCCTGTAGCTAAGCAATATTCATTCGAACCATAGATAAATTCGACATTCGGTGAGCGTTGCATCTAGAAAAAATGGCGTCATCTGCGAAGAATAAATGGGAAAGGGTGGGACACCATCGATTTAATTGTATACCGATAGATGGCCCAAGTGAACTGCATTGTTGATAAGACTTGTTAAAGCATTGGCCATTAAGATGAACAGGTACGGGGATAGAGGATCGCCTTGCCTCAGTCCTCTGGTTGGCTGAAAATAGGGTAATGTTTCTCCATTGAACTTTATACTAAAAGAAACTGTAGTCACACACTGTAAAATCCATTTAACCCATTGTGTATGAAACCCTATCTTTAGGAGATAGTCCCTTAGGAAATCCCATTCCACCCTATCATAGGCCTTTTGCATATCTAGTTTGAGTACAGCTTGAAAATGCTTCTTTCTTTTTCGAATTCTGATTTGGTGAAGAACCTCTTGTACCACAATGATGTTGTCTTGTATTTGCACTTGCCACCGACAAAAGCGCTTTGTTCCGGCGCGATCGGTTACTGGGAGCATAGGCTTGAGACGGTTAGCTAGAATCTTAGATATAATTTTATATATGAAGTTGCAAAGGCTAATAGGACGAAATTGATCCAATCTTTTAGGGTGTGAGATTTTTGGGATCAAAGAGATATAGGTCCGGTTATATTCAGGTAACAAAACCCCTGTTTGAAAGAAATGATGAACAGCATTATAGATATCATCATGCAAAATATCCCAGTAGGTTTGATAAAACTGACCATTCAACCCGTCAGGGCCGGGTGCATTTGTTGCCCCTAACTGGAAAACTGTTATTTTGATTTCCTCAGGACTGACTTCTGTGATTAAACTTGCATTCATCTCTGCTGTCACAATATGGTGGCATAGGCCAAGAGTTGGCCTATAATCTCTATTTCCTGCAGATGTATATAAACTCCTGAAAAAAGTAGAAGTCATCTCTTTTAGTCGATTAGGGTCACGTACCAAATTCTGATCAGCATCATACAGCATACTAATCCTGTTATGTTGTCATCGTTGAATGGTAGTTGCATGGAAAAATTTCGTGTTCCTATCCCCCCATCGAAGCCAATTAATTCTAGATCTCATTGCCTAGAAACTTTCCTCCTGCTGCTATAACCGATGAATTTTATCTTTCAGGTCATTCATTACCGCCTTATCAGAGTGGCGTATAGGCTGATTCGTCAGAATTTGAAGCTTATTCTTGAGAGTCTTAATCTGAAGTCTGGCGTTGGTGAATTTTGATCTGTTCCACTGACAAAGAGCGTCGGAGACAGCACGTAGCTTTTGGGGAAAAGTCACTACTCCAAGCTGATGAGTATTCCAAGAACTTGCAATAGTGGATCGACACTCTACATCTTGTAACCAGTAGGCTTCGAAATAGAAAGATCGGTGCCGTTTAGGTCGATGTGTTGGTACCGAATTCAAAAGGAGTGGGCTGTGATCAAAGCCAAGAGCTGGGAGAGCGAACACTTCAGCAAGGGGATAGGTAACTCTCCATTCCTTTGTACAGAGCATGCGATCTATCCTTTCCTTCACAATGTCTTCCCCATTTCTATTGTTCATCCAGGTGAAAGCACAGCCTTTGTTGCCAAGGTCCATAAGAGAGCAATCATTAAGGATTTCGCGGAAAAAAGTGATACGATGAGGCTCAGCTGGTCGCTTCCCAACTTTCTCCCATGGATACAAAACTTCATTAAAGTCCCCTGCACATAGCCAAGGTAAGTTTTGCAATGTACTGTTTTGTCATAATTCAGCCCAAAAATGTTGCCGAAGGTGATAACTAGCTGGAGCATGTATGCAGGTGAGACGCATTGTTTTTCCTGCTTCCAGATCGGTGCATTTCAAGTCAAGCATTGCTGAAGAGTGATAGACTACATCCAAGGTCACTCGGTCAGTCCAAAATAGTGCTAAACCTCCTGCCAAACCAACTGGATTTTCTAGAAAAGCATCTGAGAATCTGAGTTTCCGTTGTAAGTTAAGTAGCATTGTTTCCTGGTTCTTTGTTTCCATTAAAAACAAAATGTCGAGCTTTTCTTGGGTCACTAAGACCTTTAGTGCTTGAACTGTCAGGGGATTGCCCAAACCCTGACAGTTCCAACAGACTAACGTCATTGTTCACGTGGTGGCTTTTTAGGGCCAGCCACCCCAGGGCCCAACATGCAGAAGCATCGACTTCATGGACTGGGGTCTCTTGTAACATTGATTCATCAAGCCCCTGTTGAAACTGAGAGCGAACATCGGAGGTAATAAGTCTTTTGGCTTTCTTAATAGGGCTTGATCTCGTATTCAGGCGAGGGCTTTTAGCTTTCTTGGACTGAAGTGGAGCAGCTACACTTTCAGGAGATGTGATGTGCTGATGACAGGTAGGGAGCTTGTGCTGTGCGAAATTGGTTGTCGAAGATTCCTCAACCAGTGGCTGCCACTTAAGTGATTTGGCAACTAGAATAGGTGGGTTAGTCATAGGAGTTTCCAGAGTCTGTTTGCCTTTATCTTTCTGTTCTTGAGTTGCAGGTACAGAATCAGCAGGTTCATGGACAGTGATCATAGCAGAAGAGGATTGCGGGGTCTCCGGAATGATTTCAGCAGCATCATCCTGAGGGTAATCCAATGCATAAAAGGTACGCCAAAAGGGGCTTGGCGCCTTAACCTTTGCTCGTAGCCAAGCACCATATAATAGATTGTCTTTCGCATCCATTTTGCTCTCGTCATATGGAAAATCTTGACAGTACATAGCGTAGTGCCCAAGTTTTCCACATGAATAACAGTAATGAGACAGTTTTTCATATCTGAAATCCAACCTAAAACTTTTCCCCTGCACCGTGATTAGGAGCCCTGTTTTGAGGGGCTGTTGCAGGTTAAATTCCACACGAGCCCAACCTGATCGAAGAGTAGATCCATCTTTATGCTCTACTTTAACCTCTATCACCCTGCCTATATGTGATGCTACTTTTGTAATCGTAGTCTCTGTACAACGTTCTAGAGGTAATCCGAGAATTTGGACCCAAAACTCACAAGTATGAAACTCATAGCAATGCATTGGTGTGTTCGGGATCCAAGGTTTCAAGATAACCAAATGATTAGCAAATAACCAAGGTCCATTCTCAAGAACCCTCTTCTTAATTGCCTCTATTCTAAACTTCGCTAAATATAAACCAGCTTCTCCTTGGGAGATGTCGACTATATCAGTTCTCCAGACACGTCGCATAGTATTTTGAAATGCCTGAAGATTAACCGAAGGATTGGTGAGTATCTTACCGACCAGGGTTAAGCGACATTCCTCTAATGTTTCAAGTGGTGCAGCTTCGTCCCAGACTTCCACTTGCTGTTCCGACCATAGACGGCCCAGGCGAGTGCATAAGGCACCCAAACGAGCCTCCTCTTCGCTGGGTGGGCTATCCATTGAAACCTCAAGCACAACTTGACAGACAAATCCGAGGGCTGAGGATAATTCAGCTTCGTAAACCTAAAGGGACCTTCGACAAGGGTCAAAACAGCACCAATTTTGACATGCAGAAACAGAAAGAAGAAGATGGCCGAGAATCATAGCATTAGACAAAGGGAAAAACACGATTTGATGAACCGATGAGGATTTGAGAGGAAAATTTGTATAATCCGATACTGAAACTTTAGAGTGTAATTGGAAAGACCTATAGCAGAGAAACATCAGCTAGGATGTGTGGGTAAAGAGGCATAGGAAATGGGTGTGCGAAAGAGAAATCTACGCTGGTTACAACTGGAATTGTGGCTTCCCAGTGAGAAATCTGAAAGATATATGCGGTTTTGTTGGGGATGGATGGAGAAGAAGCTACCATGGAGGTAGAAAGGCTCTACATATCGAGAGAGAGTTTCTCAGAGGAACAGAGAGTTTCTTAGAATACCTACGCCATCTTCCCAAATTCCACAACGTACTAGTCCACGATGTCATGATTCATTCGCCACAATTTATGGGATTTTTATGGACTACATAAAAGAACAGATTCTGCAACTCTAGCAAAAATGTGAAAAACAGGTCCCATTCGCTATCACCTCCCTCGACAACTTCATTGAAATTCTTTATTCGCCTTTGGCGGCCCTCCATTCACTATAAGACAACACCATCACACGGGGAAATGGAGGTCAGAGAAATTGTGACGTGACTGAAGCACGTCGTAACTTTGCAATTATATTAGGAGCTATGGAAATCGACAAAGATATAAAACAAAAAATAATAAAATGACACATGACATTTACGTGATTCAATTTGAATGTCGAAATATGTATCCATGGGAAAGTCGGCAAATATTCTACTAATAAATCGGAGAATAGGATTACAAATGCTAACACACTTGAATGTTTCCTAGTTTTAATATACCCATTGTATTTAACAGCTCAACTCGATGGACTTACTCTATGCACAAACCTTCTGAGCCTCACTTCTCATCACTTGAGCTCTCTCTTTTCTACTCTATTATCTATGTCCTCTACGGTCATCCTTTCGTAGGAGAATGGATGTAGACACAAGACAAATGGCGTCCATCTTCAGAAGCCAATTTATGATGACATTGTAAGTCGTGAAAACAGCACCTAATATCTCCATAACTAGAATCAAGAGCACATATAATTGAGTAAGTAAGATTTGCATACTTGATTTGGAATTAATCTCTATAACTAGAATCAAGAACACATGTAATCGAGTAAAAGAGGTTTGCATACCTGATTTTGAAGTCATATCTATAGCTAGAATAAATAACACCTATTATCAAGCAAAAGAGAGATATAGAACAACGACGATCCAAAGCTCAAATACTTTTTCACCATTGACATCGTATTACTAACTCAATGAGATTGCTCCTTACCTCAGTTTAACAAACCTCCTTATGTAAGGATATTTATATCTCAAGGTTAGAAGAGAGATTTTGGCATTATTTATAATTTTTTTTATCACAGGCCAAATTCTATTTGGCCTATACTAGCTAACCCCATATTAGGCTAATTAAAAATTATTATATCTCAGCTTATTAGATCAATATCATAAAACAGTAAATCACATTATCAATTAATGTAGCTCATATCAGAAAAACTCTTATAGACATGTGTGAATGGCCATCATTATTTAATGCATGCATCCACATAAGAAAAATGAGCATAACTTTGACTTCCTCCTTTCCTCTATTTATTAATAAAAGACAAACTTAACCCATGAAAGATGATAAAAGAGGAGAGAACATTGTCGCCTTCAAGACAAGCCTCAAAGCAACGAGGACGCCCACCAATTTCTATGAAGAAAATATTAGGTGGTCTGGGACTGCCAAGTCACCGTGCGCCCGCCCAATGAAGAGGTGACACATGGCTCCATGTGGAGACGGGCCCACCATTATTTTCAGTTAAATTTTTGCACCCCTTCCCTATCTTCATTAAATGCTTCGTTCTTCTGCCGAGCTCACCATCACTTTTCAAAGAAGGTTTTGCGTCCCCCATCTCTCTCTTCATTAAATGCTTCTTCTCCCGCTCGCACGAAGAAGCACCCCTTCCCCTCTCTTTTAAAATTCTCTCTCTCTCTCTCTCTCTATTCTGCATATTTTTCTCCATCAAAGCTGCACAACGCTCGCCCTCTCTCTTTTTAAAATTCTCTTTCTCTATTCTGCATATTTTTCTCCATCAAAGCTACACAACGCCCGCCCTCTCTCTTTTTCAAAAATCTCTCTCTCCCAAAAGCCCGCCTGTCACCCTGAGCTCTGCCGCCTCCGCCGTCGCCGCTAAGAGCCACTCACTCCCTCTCTCTCACTCCTAAGAGCCTCGCCAGTCATGGCTAGGTCCTGAGCTCTGATCGTCTTTGCCTCCGCCTCTTTGTTGCGGTCGCCTTGCAGTCCTAACTCCAGCTGCTCGGTTTCATGTGGAGGAGTAGAGAGTGCGGACGGTGATGATTTGGTCGTCCTTGGTATGGAAGTGAGTTGCGACGACACCGCAGTTGTCATTTTGAACGATCTCTCTCGCTCCTAAGAGCCATACCGGTCATAGCTGTCGAGTCTTGACCTCGACCTCTGACCGCCTCCGCATCTCGATCGTGGTCGCCTCCGGTCCTAACTCAAGCCCCTCCGTTTCGTGTGGAAGAATGGGTTTGAAAAATCCTCTCGTGCTATTCCAAAAGACAGCATGTCCCTACAGCTGAGGAGCTGTGCCTCCTCTTTTCCGCCCTCTACCCAACGCAATGACCACTCCTCCCCCCCTTCCCAGCCAACGAGCAGCAAAACCCCAACCCGACAAGCTCTTCTTAGAGGAGGACGAGAACTGGCTCCTCAAGTCCCTCTCCAAGCTCACCAACCCCTCGTTGTCCCCCACCTCGGACCCTCCGAAACTCGACCGAAGATCTGGTGGCTCCGGCACAAGTACCACAGGCAGGCGCGGACCAAAAAGCAAAGCTCGCCCGAGACTTGTGGGGCAAGAAGCTGAGCTCGAGGGAGGCGAGAAAAGGCAAGGGGTAAAAGCAACAAGCGAATTTGGAGGAAGAGAGGGAGAAAGACGATGGCGAGATTCTGGGCGACAAGGAGAACAGAGGGGGGTCGTCGCTGTTGTCATGCAAGATTTGATGTATCTACTCAAGTCTATGCTGATCGCATGTTGAGAGGATTTCATTACAATTTTTGAGGCAACAAAGACGTTGGGTGCATAAAAAGAAACTACCAAAGCGATGAAACATGACTACTCACCAAAAGCTGAGTGTGTCACGCCCCGAACCCCGAGTACGCAAACATCCCTCAACGGTTGATTAAAAATGCAACATCCCAGGACGCGTCGCCGACCCAATCTCTTTATTCTTCAAATGTAAGCATGCGGAAGCGACTAAATTAAACACCTAGTCAATCGACAATAATAGGGATAGTGAAACACAACAACGATTTATTTAACGACTAGTTAACCCAAGGAGTTTAATATATACAAGCCTACCACAAAACGGAACTCCTATGTGACCTACAAACAAAAAGGGTCAAAGGGTCAAGGTTAACTTCTAGCTATACAAGCTCCAAACACCCGTCCTAGTATCCAGGCGCAAAGTCGTGCATGTGGTCAGGCGAGCACGGCTCCCCGGGCCCCTTCGGCTCGGAATCTGGATTCACAACGACACCGTCAGGGATGTCGATATCCATGGGGTCACAATCTTGCCCTCCCACATTTCCAATGGGTGGTCCATCAGAACCGTGAAGTGGACCAATCCGATCATCGTTCGCCTCCCTAATGAACCACGCCTTGAAATTGTGGGGCACCACATGTACAAAGCCCTCATCTACCCACACTGTCGTAACCACTAGCTCGCGAAATCGGCCGGTCCCATGGATAGGATGTAGAGTGGTCTTTATGTCCATGTCCCAAGGGACCCAAAATACATAGGGCGGCACTCCATACTACGGACCTGAAAATGTTTGACAATGACGGGGTGAGATAAAATCTCAGCGAGTTAAATCCCTAAGCCTCGATTAGGACGCGAATTTGCCTCGACGGCAGCCTAAGCACACACCACACATAAACTTACCTTGCCTCGGCACATCCCTACATATTAGCATGTCTCACACAGCAATAATAGTGTAACGTGCATAAATAATGATCAGAACACATACTAGAATTTCACGCGCATTGTTGACACACGTGTTCTAATTATTACGACCCCTCGAGCCACGACCAACACAAGTGTCGGCGGTCTTCCGGCATGACCGGGCATCGTCCCACCCCGTCAAGCGTGGCATTGTCTAGGACTTCCACCTAAACGACATTCTATAAAGGAGCTTCGGTTCGGCCTCAACCGCGACTTGGCATCCGGGCCCCCGTCAAGCATCCGATGAAATCGGGCATCGTCCCCAAACTCCCGTTGGGTGACGGGTTTAATTAAATGACCATTCAAGCACACCATCAATCAAGCCAACTTTTATTGCCATTATTTAGTCAAGAACACAATACTTCACTTTCAAATAATAAACTTGGCAATTTTTTTATATTTAAAAATCCCGGTAAAATATTCGTAAGTGGTCACGTATTCGAAATTAATCCGTCGAACTTAGCACACTTCTATTTTAAAACTCCATCGTTTTATCTAGCACATAAAATTTGGCGTCCAAACCCAACACCTCACATTTTTCTATTTAATTGCCCTTAAAACCGTCTTTTGTGATAACAATAGATATTTACCATAGAGCAATCAATCACATAATATCGTATGTGCAAACAATCAAAATCACGCATAATCTCATCCAAGAAAACGAGCATAAAATTCTACCTAACGACTAATCTGTCACTAATTACGCTAATTGTGATTAATGTAAATAATCCACAATTAATAAGGCTAAACTCAATTAACTAATCTAATCATACTTAATTAGACTAATTGAAATTTTTACACTAATCGTAATTAAAGTTAATCTAATCTATCCCTAATCATAATTAAGAATCAACTAGGATTAACTAAGACTAATCACCATTAGCATTAAACTAACCACCCCCTAAATGTAATTTACGCCATAATCCACGATTAGGAAATTAACTCACGGGTTTTCGACGGCGGCAGGCTCGCGGCGACGGCGATGTGACGGCGTCGAGAACGTGACACCCGCGGCTTGAACGGAGGCTTGATGGTGGCGGTGGCAGTCCCTCAAGCTCTCGGCCACCTAGGGTGGCTTGGCTCGGTGGTGGCCGCGGGGTGCTCGGGCGGGCAGTGGCTTTACGGCGGTGATGGGGTAGTGTTGGCGGGTGGTGGAGTGGTGGCATGGTGTTGAGTTGCGGGCGGTGGTGGAGCTGCAGTGCTGGGGTGTTGGACGTGAGATGAAGATGATGATGGGTGATGATGGTGCTGGTAGGATGATGGGGTGATGGGTGATGATGGATGGGGGGCTGACGGTAGAGAAAGGAAAAAAAAAGGGAATGGAGGGGAGGGGATGAAGGCGTGAGGGAAAAAAAAATAAAGGAAGAAGAAGAAGATGGCCGGCTGTCTACAGAAGAAGGAGAAGAAGTAGCGTGGGGGTAGGGAAGAAGAAAATAAAGCCAACAAAAGACTCTTAGGAAAATATCTCAAAATCTCATCATCACACTTTATCTACTTGCCACAAAAGTCTTCTAAGCCTATCTTTACCCTCTCAATTAACTTTTTAACTCTAACTTCTCAAAAATAAAGCTTTTGGGGCAGCAAAATCCACTTTGGCCTCTTCATCCGAATTTCACTTCCCTTTTCTTCTTGTCCGAAATTCCTTTTTTTCGAAAAAATTTCGGACTCGCCGAAAATTTGACGAAAGATGAGATGACATCCAATAATTAAATCGTGACACACTCAAAAGTTCGATTTCCAAAACCAAATTAAATTTCATGGTTAAAATCGATTGAACGCGACTTTAGTACGACCTAACCTATCAGGTAGCTTTTAGGGATTTTTACGCAGTTGACCCGTGGTCAATAATTTTCAATCAACGTTTGTGCATCTTTGGATTGTAGACAACCCTCAGTTGTCATGTAATCGCGAGAGTTCACTTACGTATCATGAATATAATATCAATAGGAAATCGGTTTATTGCCATTCGACGCGAATATCGTAATCATGCGGAACTATCCACAATTTGACTATGTACTTCCGTCGAATCGGCTTATATATGTTCGCTAATTGATTTATAACAGTGTAGTATTGACCATTGTCGCTTATTATGATCGAGCGGTCGATTTCTAATCGAATTCTCTAGTCTGTCGTGTTTATAACCCTTTATAGCCTCACCTAATAGATTAGTTAACTCGTGAGTGATCGGTTCAGAGTAAATAACCATAAGCACGTCAATGAAATAACCATTTCATATATTCGAAATAGGGGTCAAATTTCGGGACGTCGCAGAATGTCCCAGGATTGCATAAACCAACGTCGATCTTTTAACGTTCTTCTTCATGTCGATGCTAGTACGAGGAGAAAATTTGAGGTGGCAAGAAAGTTTTGTCTGTAATGTTTAGGTCTGGGAAAGCAGACATGCATGCAGATAGAAATGCTATGACAATCTTCCTCGCCTCATTTTGCAACCGGCCCTTAGAATTAACAAAAACCGAGCAGAAGAAACCCATGCCAAGACCATTGGACAACCGGAGACCATGTGTAACGTCGTAAAAACCTTGTTCCTATACGGATGAATCGCATCTATAGACAAACACCACGACATAGGGAGATAAGCAATCGAGGATCACCTTGAGAAATGTCATGCAAACCATACAATTAATTGGAACAATTCCTCTAAGCTCGGCATGATCTCTCGTTGAAATGTCTAAGAACTCAAATTGCAGGAAGCATTAGAATTAAATAGTTCCAGTTCATCCAGATTTAGCTCTCAAAGGCGATACCCTCAAAATATCATTGGCAAACAATACCTCTTGGGCAAAACATTATACACACATATAATAAACCAGTAGACAATCCTACAGATGAACTTACGAATCCTTTTAAGCAATTACTACTGCACGGTGCTAGATGATCATCGCGCTGCTCACATAGTGAAGCCAAAGCAACCCTCTAGAAAGGAGAACCACAGCGTAGGACCGACTTCGTTCCACCATAACTATTCATCTTTAAAGTACACACTCATCATAGACAAGAAAAGTTGTTATCCTACAAAGAAATTGACTCAGCAACACATCACTTGGCAAGCATATCGTGCTAGGCTAGGTTCTCTTCCTACTGTTGATAGTTCAGAGGCCTCTAGAAGAGCATGATGTGCGGCTCAGGGTGATGGATGGCGTAATGAACCCAACCGCAACTCTACTGAACTCCGATCGCCCGCCACTCATTCCAACAGCAAGAGATCAAAGAGACCTTAGCACTAAGAATCAAACTCACAGATGATATCTCTTAGAATGGTCAATTCAAGATGGCAAGCAAGAATTCCAAATGATGGTGGATCAAACCAAACACCCACCATTTGTGATTGCAAATGGAACCCAACGGAAGCAAGAAAAACTGTTCAAACTACATCAAGAAAGAAACCGTACCCGCACGATGCTTGAAACAGCAATTGATAATAGCGCGACGACATCCCACAACAATTCTGCCGGTCGCCGCCCGGGGGGGGGGGGGGGGGGGGGACACTGCGTTGGGTGGAGGGCGAAGAGGAGGTGTGGCTCCTCAACTGCGGGGACATGCTGTCTTTTGAAATAGCACGGGAGGATTTTTCAAACCCGTTCTTCCACACGAAACGGAGGGGCTCGAGTTAGAACCTGAGGCGACCATGACCAAGACACGGAGGCGGTTAGAGGTTGAGGTCGGGACCTGACAACTATGACCGGCACAGCTCTTAGGAGCGAGAGAGATTGTTCACAACGACGACCGCGGTGTCGTCGCAACTCACTTCCATACCAAGGTCGACCAAATCATCACTGTTCACGCTCGCTGCTCCTCCACATGAAACCGAGTAGCTGGAGTTAGGGCTGCAAGGCGACCACAACAAAGAGGCGGAGGCTGAGACGGTCACGGCTCAAGACCTAGCTACGACCGGCGGGGCTCTAAGGAGCGAGAGAGAGGAAGCGAGTGGCTCTTGGTGGTGACGGCAGAGGCGGCCGAGCTCGGGGCGACGGGCGGGCTTTTGGGAGGGAGAGATTTTTGAAAAAGAGAGGCGGGTGTCGTGCGGCTTTGATGGAGAAAAATATGTAGAATAGAGAGAGAGAATTTTGAAAGAGAGAGGGGAAGGGGTGCTTGTTCGTGCGAGCGGGAGAAGAAACATTTAATGAAGAGAGAGATGGGGATGTAAAACCTTATTTGAAAAGTGATGGTGGGCCGGCAAAAGAATGAAGCATTTAATGAAGATAGGGAAGGGGTGCAAAAATTTGACTAAAAATAATGGTGGGCCCATCTCCACGTGGAGCCATGTGTCGCCTCTTCATTGGGCGGGCGCACGGTGACTTGACAGTCCCGGACCACCTAATATTTTCTCATTTCTATGGACATGCATGCACATAACCATGTGCGTGCATTAAATGAGGGCAAAATTGGACGTCCTACTCCATGGGCGCATGCATTAATGAATGAAGCAAACGTCAAGATTTGCATACTTCTTCAATTAATGTTCGCCCGCTCAAGACTCTGCATTTTGCGTGTGACTTTGAGCGATGCATGCTCCACATAACGTCTCCGGTCTCGGGCTCATAATTAAGGAGACCACGAACCAGCACTAGCGAGTTCTTGATCTTGCTGGCCGAGCCTCCAATAGAACTAGCTAATTTGTTGTTGTTCGCCGGTGAAGCCCTTGTTGCCCTCATCACTGGTCTCATGTTTGTTGACACTCAATTTTTTATTGATTTTTTTTTCCTAAATATCCATTTATTTCGTAAAAAAATATAAAAGATAAAAGGCAAAAAATTTGAAAACAATGAAATAAAAAATGGTGAGAATGAGCGGGCCGGCATTTTTAACCCACTCCTTTAAACAAATTTTCGGCCCTCTAAGCTCCTCCCTTTATTAGTCCAGCCCGTTTGTTTTAATTCCCTTGGCCCATCTTTTGCTGTCTCTATTAAGCCCAATTTTCTGTAATTCTCTTTAAGCCCGCGCTCGCATGCCTTTTTAGGCTCAACCTTTTTAGGCCCGATAAAGTGGATGAAAGGAGAAAACCCAGTCCATCATTTCTTCTCCCCCTATGCGTGCATAGCCTTGAGGTGAACGCCTGTAAGACTGTGACGCGAGAAAAAAAACCGACGAAGAAGGCATCCATGAGCCTTGCCTGACGTGAAGGAGAGACGGACGAGTGACCAAAGCGGATCCACGCACCATTTAGAATCGCTGAGCTGGCGTGGTGGAAAGGGGTGCTTCGACAGAAGATTAAGGAGAGCGTTCGGACATTTGGAGGGGGGCTGATCTGTTTTTTGGTAGAAAACCAATAACGATCGGAACCAAATACGACTTGAACTGAAAACTCGATTTGGTTTTCCTTTTCTTTTTGCCCTACTTACTGGAATCGAATTGAATAAGGGGTGAGAAAAAAGAGATATTCAAGCTGGATGTTCATTTTTTGTTGAGAATTTCGGTTTGGCTCGGTTAACCGAATCAAATTGAAATAATTCAAACCGGAAAAATGAACAGTTATTTTTCTATTATTCAAATTGAAAATTAAATCGAACCGAAAATGTACGAAATTTAAGTTCAGTTCAAACATGCCTACTTAATGGTAGTGATCTGCAGCTATCATGGAATTTATAATTTCATCCAATTGGAAGAGTAGCTACTTCAACCCAAACTTGGGGTGATTTAGCGCAGGTAACCTTCTTGCAAGGTATTGCTTACGTTCCGTATGGGCTCTCTAAAACTCCAATGATTGTAACTTGATTTCGCATTTGGTGATAACTAAATGAGTTAGGATTGTCCTTGACTTATTTTAGACTGGTCAGGAGTCAAGTAAGACACAGGAAGCTACCTTACTTGTGCGAATAAGAGATTTTGAATTCAAAGACTTGGTTACACCAATTTCAGCCAATGCTCACTACTGGTACTTTCCTCGTTTAGGAAAACGTTGTTTAATGCAATATTCCCGACTTTTTAAAGAAAACCCATAAATTTTAAATGTCCATGGATAAATGTTCAAACAACAAACGATAACAATAAATAATTATAATAAATAAAGATAAAGACAATTGAAAAAAGAAAAAAATCAACCGAGCGTAACACAAGGCCTCATTAAAGCGCCCTGGGATAGGATTCCCAATGAGCACTGCATAAAGGTAAGTATGTTTAAATCTTAGAATGAGAAATTAAACTTGAATTTTAACTAAATCTAAAAGATGACATGCACTTACATAAAAAAAAAAAAAAAAGGCTCCTATATCTATCACGAAATGAGAGAATTACTAGATGAATTTGAAGTTTTATCTATATAATGGAAAACAGCCGTAAATTTATGTGACGTAAGATTTCTAACATGTTACATTGATGTAATAACACTAAAACTAATAGAATATTGCTTAATTCTTTGATGAGGCGCAAAACTTTTGCGAGAGAGACGACATCCCTGGTTCTAGCGACTTTCATGCATTCCTACGAAGCAAAGAGTTAGACTCCAGTGCAAACAAATCATATTCACAAATCATCCCTAATATAATGGTTTTGAACTTCGACCGCTGATAACTCTATAATAATAGAGTTATTTTACCTATTTTAGGCAATAAATATGGTACTTTATAATGAAATATTAGTTAGAAAATATTTGGATTTCCTTCTATTTACTCAAATCTTCCTTATTTATGCAAAATAATGAGATATGCAGAAAATAAGGAAAAAATGGCAAAAAGAAGGAAAGGAAAATTTTGTGATCCAAGAATTCAAATAAAAAAGCGTCAGAAGATGGATATCAAATCAAAGATTTTGTTAGGATTCTTGAATAGAACCTATAAATAGGATAATATAGAGATAGGTTTTTTTTTTCTTTTGGATTTTAGATTATTTTTCATTGTTTTGAGAGTTTTTTTAGCATTCTTGAGAGAAAACAAAGTAGTGACAGAATTCTTGTTATTTGATATAGGATGTTGGGTTTAATTTATATTTTTGTTTCTTCTTTTACTATGTTCTAATTTTCTTTTGTTAGGGCTATGATGTAGCATGACCATAATTATATGAATTTCATGATTTTTATGCATGCAAGTGATTTCATTTATATGAGTTATATATTATTGTGCTTAATGCTTTTGAATGATTGACCGCCACTTGAATGATATGATGTGCATATTTGAGACTGAAAATTAATAATATATAATTGCTCCTTATAATATAAAATCATGAATTAAATATAAATAGATATACCATGTTATTTGTGTAACTTTTGGTGATGAGGTAATCCACAATATTCATTGTAAGTTAGAAATATTCATAAATTTTAATGCACTTATGTTTATTTAAATTCACATAGAGATATAGTCTATTAATAAACTGAGTAGGTTTACTATACCTAGAGATATGATAATAAATAGATTATGAAAATCCATTATCACATGTTCGATGTCATTCTCATACATGTATCAATTTGAAATTTATATCTAGTAGTTATGGTCTAATCGAATGCTCTAACATATTTATCTAATTGATTTACTGCATTTGGAATGCATTTAGTCTCCAAATTTTCCTTTTAAGATTTTTATTATAATTTATTCTCAATTCCATTTTCATCTATTTCATAAATTTTAGAATTAATATATTTTTAGTATTTAATTAGTTTATTAATCATTAATCTCCATGGGACGATACTTTTTCTCATCATTATATTACTCGTTCGATACATTCATTTACATTTAGAATTTTACGAATAAGTTTTTGGTGCTGTGCATTTGAACTTGCAACTGATGTATTAGTTAATTTTAATTCTGATTATGCTAATCCATTTATGGAGCACAAAAGTCCTTAATTTTTTAATTGTGTGTAAATTTTAAAGAATATTCATGTGATGTATGTGATTTTCTTAGATCTTATCCAAATCTTAGAATTTGTTTGATTTTCTCTTGAGGCGAAATCCTAAGCTACATCTAACTGAGAAAATGATTTAGGCAATTTTTGGATCAATTGAGTCTTTTAAGCCAACCCTGTTTACTTATCCCTAGTCATCTCGTTGATCCTTAATTATTATCCAATTTTTCATTGACACTCATATATGTTTAGCCTAACTTTTATCAAATTATATCATTGTCCCATACCCCATGAACATGTTGATTTTTTTTTTTTTTTGATAAAGTTTATTTGAGCCTAATAGCAATTTGGGAGGAAGGGTAGAGCATGAAAAAAAAAATTGATTGCTATGGTTCCTTGTCCAACTTTCAATTGAGTGAGCCTTTTGGATACTTAATAGATTGGAAATTTTCATGTTAAATCAAGAAGGAATTTGGGAGGAACTCCACCATAAAACAATTAAAAAAAGAGAAATAAAAAAAAAAAAAGAGAAGGAAAAAAAGGAATGATGATATGTGGTGGTAGAAAAATTATCTTAAAAGAGTGAAATGGAGGCAGTGACCTTGGCTCTAATTAAATCCTAGAAATCGATGTGTTCATGGGTGATTTGAGCTTAAAATTTCCATTATCTCACCTTTAGCGAAGCTTTACATTACAAGCCAAGAAAAGTCATTTTGATTTTTGGTTGGATGATTAGCTTACATTAGTGGAGAAAGGATTAAAAATCAAACCTATGAGATTTGGTCATAATTAAAAGAATTATTTAGAGGTTGCATCTAATATGAATTTATTTAGATTACGTATAATTTGAAAAGATGAGGACTCACACACACACTTGGATGACATCATTAGAATTGGTTTTAACTAATGAATCAATTTCAATATTTGGATGAAATTTGTGTTTTTCTTTTTTAATTGTAAATTTGAGCAATTATGGAAAGATATCATGGAGGAGGTTGTTAGCTTGAATATGTGTTATATCTTGCTTTTGTTTGAGAACTAGCAAAATGTTAAGTTTTGGCATTTGATAACTCTATAAAAATAGAGTTATTTTACCTATTTTAGGCAACAAATATGGTAATTTATAATGCAATATTCATTAGAAAGTATTTGGATTTCATTCTATTTACTGAAATCTTCCTTGTTTATGCATAATAATGGGATATGGAGAAAAGAAGGAAAAAAGGGAAAAAAGAAGGAAAGGAAAATTCTATTATTCAGGAATTCAAATTAAAAGGCATTGGAAAATGGATACCCAATTAAGGATTCTGCGATTTATTTCCTAATTTTATGTGAAAAAAGTAAGCAATTGCATTGTGTTAGGATTCTTGAATATACCAATAAATAGGATAATATAGAGCTAGGTTTTTTTGGTTTTCATATTGTTTTTCATTGTTTTGAGAATTTTTCGAGCATTATTGACAGAAAACAAAGTGATGACAAAATTCTTGTTCTTTTATTTAAGATGTTGGGTTTAATTTATTTTTTTATTTCTTCTTCTACTATGTTCTAGTTTTCTTTTATTATGGTTACGATGTAGCGTGACCATAACTATATGAATTTCATGATTTTTATACATGCAAGTGATTTTATTTATGTGAGTTATATATTATTGTGCTTGGTGCTTTTGAGTGGTTGGTCACCATTTGAATGATGTGATATGCATGTTTGAGACTGAAAAGTAATAATATGTAATCACTCTTTATAATATATAATTATGAATTAAATGTAAATAGAGATATACTGTGTTATTTGTGTAACTTTTAGTAATAAGGTGATCCAAAAGATTCATTGTAAGCTGAGAATATTTATATATTTTAATGCACTTATATTTATTTAAATTCACATAAAGATATAGTCAATTAATAATTGAGTAGGTTTGTTATACCTAGAGATAGGATAGTAAATAAATTATGAAATTCCGCTATCATATGATCCACTATTAGCATTATTTTTCAGTCATTTCTTCCAAACTAAAAGAAAATGAGCTATAATGCCTGATGTGTGCGATGGATAAAAGCCACTTGCCCGAATGAAACCTTTAGACTTAAATGGTGTATAAGAATTGCAAAGTAATTTATCTCTTTAGATAATTGGGACATCCGTTCTTATTTTTCTGCATTATATATGGTAAAAAGAGAGGCATCGTCAACGTTCATGAAAAATTAAAGATGCACACAGCACACATGAGTGCAGAAAGGTGAATAATTTTTTTATGTACGTCCAGTCCGTACGGATCCTTAGAGATAAAAGAATCGGCAAAAAGCGTCAAAAGGAGAATAGACAGTTGGCATAAACTTTTTGTATATATTCATCATTTTTTTAATAATATAAACTTGAAACCGATGTTCAATTTTATTTCCTCTCTTTTCTTCTTCTTTTTTTGGCCATATTCATTTTATTTTATTATATAATCTCATTTTCATTAACATCCTCGCAAACTTCTTTCTTTCTCTTCCTAGAGTTCCGTTCTTTATCATATTCAAGAAGCACAGGAGAGGGAAAAGAAAAGCTGCGAAAATGACGTTGAATGATACAACGATGGTCTCGTCTGGAGATGATCAAGAGAGCGTCGATCCGCCATGGTTGAGGTGGATCGCTAGTGCGAAGTTCTATAGCGCGTGTGAGAATCATCTCTCCGAAGAACGCAATTTTTACTGTAGAGTCTGTATGGCCGTTCTCTGCAAAGAGGGCAAGAAGCAACACGATCCCAAGCACGGGATCATTACGGTACTAATTTCCATTTTGATTCGTCTTCGCACCTGTAATCAAGAAAACAAGAAATGCAATTCTTTCCTCATTTTGAATGCTTTCACTTTATTTTGTTCATGGTTTTGGCTTTCAACCTTTTTAGGCATACAGGGCTTCCAAAGGAGCGACCTTCAGAATGGAGGACTTGAAGCCGCTGTGGGATAATTCCGATATCTGACCGTACACTTCCAACGGGTATCCCGTCGCCTACATACACAAAAGAGGAGCTTAGACCACTGGCTCCCAGGGTCAAAGTGATTTTGCGGAGTGCGAATATCGCCAGTACGGGCTCAAGTCCCCGGGAGCCAAGTACTGCTCCGTCGAATGCAAGGTGACGATCGAGCACCACATTTTCGAACAGACCGGGGCTTGATCCACCTGCATCGTGCATTAATATCAGAGAGGAGTTCTAGCAATGTGCAGTCGTTCAGGAAACGACCAAGAAAGCAGCAAAACCCGCGGAGAGCTCCATTTTTTTAGGCGAAGATTGGAAATTAGAACATGTGGTTGATTTTCTGGTATATTCTTGATAGGGCTCCTAGAAACTGTCAGTTTCTCTGTGCAATTAACACATGCTTGATCCGCCACTTATTCAGGGAGATAAACTCTATTTTTCTTTACATCAATGTGAAGTATAGTACTGCAACGACTTTCTTTTTGTTCCTTGTTTTACAAGTCTGGGTCCCCTGGATCATCCTTTTCGTGAAAGTGAACTGGTCGAGAGAGATGAAATCTCACTATATTTTATAAACTTCGAACTGACATCCCTAACTATGGATGGAATTTTCATATAGCAAGTAACTCTGTTGAGAGCTCCGTATCAGCAAAGATGATTTAAAAGTATTATTACTAAATTTGTTGTCGTTGTTTTTATTGGGATCACAAAAACTTAATCAGAATTTTTCCAAAAGCCAATTATGGTCTTGACTTTCGTAGGTGCAACTCGCTAAATCTTGTAGCTAAATATATCTTTTGAGTTCTATTAGTATCTGAACCAGTGCGTGGACCGGTAGTCATATTAATTTATGTACTTAATATCAATCGAAATAATGGTAGGCAAATATAAAACTCTCAGAAATGCTAATCAAACGATTTTATTCTCCACTTTTTTGACAATTTTTCAAATACAATTCAATTTTTTTTTTCCTTATCATTCTCATATGCAAATAGCCATTTTAATATGTTGCCGTCTACAATTATTTATAGCAAAACAAATTATTATTTTCTGAAAAAACAAAAGGGAACAAAGAAGCTGGAGAAAACAAATGTGGACCCTTGTCATGCACTGCACACGTCCACTCCAATCCAAAAACTTGTACGATTATTTTCTAATCTGCTTCTTGATCTTTAGTACAAATTTGTGTAACTTTTCAGACCAAGTCAATATAATTTCAAATTCAGTCTATTGGAATAGATATGTACGTCAACAAGAATATCACATGAATTTTTTTTTTCAATACAAACTATCAATCAACGTGTGAGATTTAAATTTCAAAATATATATCATGACCACGATTTCTGAGCATGAACACGTATTCAGAGTTTTCCACATCAAATTCTTATTGGCTCCAATAGAGAGTTGATAGAACAATTATGTTAGTCCAAGTACCTGATTTGACAATTAAATGTTTAAGAACTTAATGGATAAATATCCAAAAAATAAATACAAATATAGACTTTCGCAAAAACGAAATTCAAGAAAAGAATTGACTAAATAGAAGTAAGTACAAACATATTATCTTACAAGCTATAATAAGGAGTTTGGTCATCTTTTTGTGGTGTTGGGGTTCAAAACTTATAAAAAAGGACTGCAGTAATAAGTACCTAAGTGCGCCTTTAAGATCGCTTAAAGAGGTAAACTAGTTAAGATGTGTTCACTAAACTAAAAAAGATGGTTTTCTTCTACTTTTGAATTTTTCTACATGTGTGAGCTTGACACTCATGCGCTCATCACTGCGTGCTCAAAACTTGAGCAAATGGCAGCGTTGAGATTCATGACTTCAAAAAATCTCATGAACATGGCCACCATGAGCTCCATGGCTCAATAAGATCTTGCGGCCATGACCACAAGCTTGAGTGGCCATTGCAACCATGTGTCATGCTCCGATCCTCGGGCACGCACCAATTCCTCACTGGTCAATTAAATAGCAACATCCTAGGACGCATCGCTGACCCATTCATTTTAAATACGCACATGGAAGTATAATTAAATCCCCAGACAATAAAACAATGGGATAGGAAAGTAGGGCCACAGATTTTAAAATTCAAACCACCACACTTATATACATTGTAAACCAAAATATATATATTACAATACAACCTAAAGAGTTAGGTTCTACTCAAGCCAGTCAGAAAACAAGATCTACAGACAGGGGTGGAGTTTCAATTCTCCTTTAGATCCTCCTCCGGGTTCCCCTCTGGGTTCTCCTTCGGGTTCTCCTTCTCCTCAACGATCTCTCCTTCTTCCATCCTCCAACTGGAGTCCACTGCTGATTGCTCCAGAGAGTCAGGATCATCACCAAGCTTGGGATCCTTCGCATCAATCACTGATCTGCCCTTGAGATCTACTCTCCCCTTCCCGAACGCTACCTCTAAAACATACAGAGGTACATCAAATTCCGGTATAGGGCCCACCCTTCGTCCATCATTGTAATGGTAAGACCACGACCAGAATTTGTGAGGCACCTTTTGGGGTTCACTCACATCATTCCAGACAGTGGATTTCACTAGTACATATTCCAAACCTTTAGGGTGATGGTGTATCGGAATGTGATAACCTATCTCAGTGATTTCTTTCGATATAGAAAAATGCACGGGAAGAGGTGGAGGTGCTGCCATCTAGGACCTGAAATATTGCCTTACAACGTGGTGAGACTACATCTCAACGAATTCTACCCTCTTAAGACTCGATTAGGAAGAAAATACGTCCTAAGGGCTGTCTAAGCACAACACGAGTCAGATGACTTACCTTGGCCTCAGTTCCTTCTTGTCAGACAATAGGATTCAAACAGTTATTCACTCAGATCGAATAATCGATCAATCGACTCAGTCAATTTTATGTCACCACGACCTTCCCCTGGTCGATACATTCAAATACTATCTATAATGTCCTATCAAATCAGGAACACTCACCCAAAGTTGAAAATATAGATAGTATAGCTCGCCCAAAGCTGATAATATAGTATACTATATATATGGTCGCTCAAAGCTGATAATTTAGGGCCCCCTGGCCAAGATAGTATACTATATATGCTCGCCCAAAGCTGATGATAATGTAATATACAAGTCGATACTATGGTATACTATTTATATGCTCGTCCAAAGCTAATAAATTAGGGCCCCCAGGCCAATATAGTATATCACTTCCACTATACAACCAATTTATCATTTTTATCATACCCGATAAAAGTACTCGTGTGTGGGTACACGGTCGGCCTTAGCCAAAATACAATAATTTCACTTTCACAATTCCCACTATTTTATATAGTCCACCAAAATATTGTTGGTGCTGTAAACCGATGCTCGGTTATTTTCCAATCAATTACTGAAAATAAATCAATTAAAGGATAAATTCTAAACATGCAATTCATACACAATCAGCACAAATTAAAGCTCAATTAACTGAACGGGTTGCACCACTACAATCGACATAAAATTCCAGTCATTGGCTATTCCGGTCTAATTTCCGGAAAGTAAATAATTAATTAAATAATTACATAAAATATTAAATAAATGCCAATAAATCCAATTTAGGCCCGTAATGCCTAATTAGACGCCGAAACGGACTCGGAAAATTTCCGAAGTTCATTCAATAAATACTAGAACGTGTTTACTCGCTAATTACACTAACTAACCACCTAACATGCATCGGTAATTAATTAAATTCACTAATCTAATCTAATCTAACCTCCTAATCCATCTTAGCCTAAACTAATCAACCATTAAGCATGATTAACCTACTAAGCGAGGATTAGTGAGTTAAACTCATTTGTTTCGCGAGCCGGTCGGTTCAAATCGACGGGGACACAACGGGGGACAACTATCTCCAAAGCGGGCCTAGCTTTTGGGGCCTGGAACACCTCCAAAACGGGCCTCGAAGGCTGCTGGAGACCCAATAACTTGTTCTTTGTTTCAGGCTGCAAAAGAGAGAAACAAGTGCTAAATGAGGCAACCAAGAACGGTGGAGGCAACAACAAGGTTCAGTGGGTCTCCGGTGACGGCACACGGCGGTGGAGACGAGCTGGATAGCTCTGGCATGGGCTGAGACAGCAAGCTGGACGGCGAAGCAGGAGGCTGGAGCGGCAAGGACGTGCGGTGAGGCACAGGGCAGCGACGGCGTGCACTTGAGGTGTGGACAACGAGCGGCGGTGCGAACAGCGACGTGAGGCGACACCGACTGCTCTGGCTTCTCCTCTGGATTTTCTGGTCTTCACATGGCACAATGAGGAAGGGAGAATGGCTGGTCAACGGCAGCTAGAGTAGAGGGGAACAAGATGGGGTTGGAGGGGGCCACTTGGCTTTATTTTCTCACAAGTTGTCCCCTTGACTAACACCAATCCACAGCTGGTCCCTTGGCCTCAATTCAGCCACCAAGGCTTCACTTCTAGAAGCTTGAATTGGTCCATAAGTCATGGTGGTGGGGGGCATACGAATTTGCAAGGTTTTCCTTCAAATTAGACACCTATTCTTGCTTAATTCAATATCAATCGGCCTCTAAAAATTCAATTATCGAGTTAACAATCAAATTGATATTTTTCCACACCAATTGAACCATCTTGCTTCCTAATTCTGCGATAAAAAACGATCCCTAACGATTTCTAAACAAAAACGGTCCTATGACGACTTTTTCCCAAAAAGTCTCGGTTTGCCGAAAAATCTTCTGAGACTGAGTCGACGTTTCTAAAATGATTTGTGATATGACGGAACTTTCAATTTCTGAAATCGGATTCAAATTCGCAGTTAATTTCACTCTGGCATGTTTTTAGCGTGACCTAGGCTATCGGGTAACTTTCAGAATTTTTTAGTGCAAATGACCCAGGGTCGATTTTCTTCGAGCCACAATGAACTCACTCGACACATTGGCGACTCTCGGTTGTCATGAAAATCTCAATGATTCAAATACGGACACGTGGTATCAACGATAGAAAAATCAGTCTAGTACTAATTGACGAGAATTTTCCAATTTAGTGGAGTCACCCACGTTTAGCCACATATTTCAGTCGAACCGACCTATCTCTGATCTCTAATTGATTTTTAATTGTGTTGTAATGGCCTCTAAAGATGAGCACGGTTGAGTAGCTGATTCCTGGTCGAATTCTTAAGTCTATTGCATGAAAATTCCTTAATAGCTTTCCCAGATAGTCTAGTTATCTCGAGAATGATCAGCTCTGAAAATAGCCCTATAGGCGCATCGATAAAATGCCCGATTAATTTAATTGAAAGTAGAAGTGAAAATTTGGGATGTCACACAATGAGTATGAGTTTGAGTAGCCATGGTCATTACGAGCTTAGAACTTGAGCTCCCAGATTATGGCAGATGTGATAGACACTACACCCCTACCCCCAACCCCTCTTTTTCTCTTATGTTGTCTTATTTGGTACGTAATTTTCATATTAGTAGATGCGACAAAGGCAATGTACATGTGGAATGATATGTCAGACCTTAATAGTATCATTTGACGGAAATTTGATGGGGTTCAAATTTGGGTACCAACTAAACATTGTTGCTTTATTATGAAATTAAAAAAGAAAATTCGGCGCTAAAATTGAGACCTAAGCTATAGTTAACGCTTCTTAAAAGAATTAGGCCCACTCTATTGATAGAATATTAATTACAATTAAAACTCTCAATAAGCCAAACTAATTTTAATTATATTATTTATATAACGAAACACCCAATCATCATTATTTTGACTTAATCACATGTGATAATATTAATGAATAAAATATCATGTGATAGGTAAATAATTGATGTAATAATAATTATATTATCTTGGTGAAACATAATTACTTTTTATATTAACAGTGAATCATAATGCATTAACTAACTTACTATTAGTGGCTCACTATTAGATACAATTTTATATTTATATTAACTAACACTTAGAGAGTGTATTATTAATAATCCTTTTATACCATTAACCTTGTAGTAAATAATATGTAATTTAACATAATTACATACTATCTGATAATGTAAACAATAATCATAAAATTAATTACCAGGGAACACAAAAAAGTTGTATATCTTACACTCATAATCGGTTTACAAAGTGATAATTACCATAAGTTATTTTGATATAAACTCCTCTTATGTGATTAACTTTTCATTGTGACATACATAAATTATTAAAATACTGCTGAATATTTGATAAATTACATATCCAATTGATTATTAAAAACACGCGAATCATGATTAAAGTGATGATTATTATATATCCCTCTAATGCTGATTTTATAATATTTTGAAAATTATAATGCTATCCGACCCACATTACATATGTCATAAAAATAACCAAACAACGTGGTAAGGAATTACATAACTTAAATCAAACAACGTAATAGCTATTATATTTCAGTCTTATTCTATTGTTGCAACTAACCAGGCTGTATGTTTATTTGGAGGATTTAGGTTGAAAAGGGTTCTAAAAGTATCATCGTGTCTGCATGAGGGAGGGAGGGAGGGGGGAGGGGGGGGGGAGAGAGAGAGGATTATGTGGGATTATGAGAGATCAGGAAGAATTATTTGGTTAATTTTATACAAATTTCTAATTCACTCCGAATCTCTCTAAATGTGAAGGAATTTGGAGGGATTTATATACTAATGAACATGTTTATTCGTTTTTCTCATTTATACTCTTATTTTTCATGTATTTAAAAAAAATGTAAACGGACATTAATGTCAACGTTCACTATTTTTCTTTCTTTTTCCGTCGCTAGCAGCCAAACAACAGTATAATTGAATCTCTTTAGACCATTCTTCTTTTCTTATATGCTTACTTAATTTTTTTTCTTTCTTAATCACTTCTTCCAAACTAAAAATAAAAATGATAGAATCTCCGATTGAAAATATGAATATGGGAGTATATGACTGAGCTGGCTTTGCACGTGTGCGGAGTAGGAGAAGGCTACTGACTGTAAACGGTTTAAATTAGTTACTTGTAAATGAGAATCATAGAAAATAATCAAATACAAATTGTTTGATATTTGATACAAAGGACTAATCGAGCTGTTATGTGATATATTAATACAAATCTTAGTTATTTTTTTATAATCTCAAGACACGGGCAAATTGTAATTATTTTAATTATAAATCTTAATCAAGAACTAAACTCTTACCGCAACCTGCATATCTTTGGTGACTATCGTCAACATGGCCTAATAAGTATTATATTGGGTTCGTTTGTATTTGATAAACAAAATTTTCGAAAAAATTATCTTCCACTTTCCGTGTTTTACCATTTGTATAGAAAGCCATAAATCAGTGAATACAGAGCGGCATAAATCTTATGTTTATACTCATCATTTTTTGAGAAATATAAACTTAAACCCGTTGTTTAATTTGATTCCTTTTTTCCTCTCTTTTTTTTTTCTTTATTTTTTGCTTGGTCTTTTTGTTTTACTACATAAACTTAAACAAACCAATCCATTCACACGTCAGTTACTCCAGCGCTCTAGCAAAGTCTCTCTCTCTCTCTCTCTCTCTCTCAATTTCATGAACATCATAGCAACCTTCTCTCTTTCTTCTCCTTAGGTTTCATTCTTTATCAGATTGAAGAAGTGAAGGAGAGGGAGAAAAAAAAGCCACAAGATGACGCAGAGGGGGGCAACAATGGCCTCGTCTGGAGATGATCAGAAGAACGAGGTTCCACTGTGGTTGAGGCCGATCGCGAGCATCAAGTTCTATGACTTGTGCAAGGCTCATTCCTCTAAAAAGTGCAATTTCTACTGTAGAGTCTGCATGGTCGCCTTGTGCATAGAGTGCAAGAAGCAACACGACCTTTCCGAGCACGAGATCATAAAGGTACTAGTTTCCATATAGAACCGATTTTGCATCTATAACCATAACAACATTTGTTTTATTGGTGTGTCGCGAAAATGCACAGTATATTACTACTCTTTAACTTTTCATGATCAAGAAAACGAGAAACCAGGGTTTCTATTCCGCAATTTATCTTCTTTGCCCCTTTTAAGTAGTTCTTTCTTTGGGTTTTCATCTTCTTAGGCACATAAAGCCGCTGAAGTGGCATCGTTCAGAAAGGTGGACTTGGAACCGCTATGGGATACTTCCGATATTGATCTGTACAATCGAAATGAGTGGCTCGTTGCGTTCATACACAAAAGGGGAGATGGGATCACTCGCTCCGCGGGTCCAAACGACATCGGGAGTGCAAAACTTGCCAATACCGGCTCAAGTCGCCTGGTGCGAAGTACTGCTCCATGGAATGCAAGGTGATGATCGAGCACGTCTTTCAGAACGAACCATGTTTCAATCTGCCTATGCCGTGCATTGTTTTGAATGTGCTGCATTTTGGAAGGACGGTTTTCTCACATGTGGGTCATTCATTCTTTTTTTTCCTATGTAGGTTGAAGCCGTGATGAAGATGAATGGGAGCGGAAGTATGAAGAACGAAGCGACGAGGAAGGGGGAGACCATACAAGAAGGGAGTGCTAGCAATGTTCAGTCGTTCAGGAAACGACCAAGAAAGCAGAAAAACCCGCAAAGAGCTCCACTTCATTAGCCGAAGATTGTTAATCGGCAAAACTTGGTGAAAATCTGGGTGGGGCTACTTGGTTTTGTTACATATCGGTTGATTTTTCTTTTAAATTTTTAGGGTACATTCTTGATTAGGGTTCGCGTTGGAACTGCCATTTTTTCTGTTTTTGGTGTTGGATCCACCACATACGTAGAGGAAACAAGCTCTGTTTTCCTGTACTCTGATATGGAGTATAAATGCAGCAATTATCTCTTTTTCAGTTCTTCAAGCAAATATGACGGACCGCAAGTATTATAATTATTATTTTTTTTAGCTATTATTATTATTATTGGTGGCATTTTTCGGATCGTATAAATTCATCATAATTTTTCCACTAGTCATTAAACAATTTTATTCTCCACTTTTTCCACAATTTTCTATATACAATCTGATTGATTTTTTTGGCAAATAATCATTTTAAAGTGTCAAACCGTCTACAATTATTTTTTGAGCATAGCTCTGCTTGGCTTGACTAAAAGAGAGTTATTTTTATTTTCTGAAAAGAAGAAGAACAAAGAAGCTTGAGAAGAGAAATGGGGGCCCTTGTCCTGCACTCCCACTTCGGCCTCTTGAGTCGGAGATTGTATCATTATTGTTTATCGAAAAAAGAAAAAAAGAGGGGGAATAAGGTTTGATGTAATCTCTAAACTTGTGCAGCCTTTTTTTTTCCGAATCAACTCCTTAGAATTCAACTTTGTCTAATTAAGTCTTTAAAATTTGCACTTCTTTTCTGATGATGTCCCTATGACTTCGAATTCAGTTAATTGAAGTAGGTATGTACATTGGGAATGACAAGAACTTGGAACGAGTTTTTTTTTTTTTTCCCGTTTTATGTTTTCGCGCAATCATGCGATAATGAGTATATAATTTGGAACCATTAGTATGAGTTTTCATTTTCTAGCAATATCTATGATTGAAATTTTTACTTTGTTAATATTTCATATTCTTTCTATGTCTAAATATGAATTGTTGTCAATGGACTATATGGTCATTAGAGAGGATGATTCATTACAATCATTCAATTAATGATATAGTTGAAACATGAGTAGATATTGGAATTTGTGATAGGATAAGTTTCAAGTTCCAAGGTACACATATTAGGCTCCGGTTGCAAAAAATGATGAACATGTTTCAATGGATAGGTTTCAGGCGGAATCTATAAGATACCTAGAATCGCTTGCCCCTACTTACACACTATTACATGCAACAAATCTCATTTCATGAAAAGAATAAGCATACTATGACACCATAAAGAATCGTGAGAGAACAATGATAATGTTTATCCACAATACATAGTTGCCCTAGAAAATGCTAGAGTGGGTGGCTAAACATCATAACCAAATGCATCGCAACACGTACTTAGAATCCATTTGTTTGAAGGAAAACTGTCTTAGGGAAATTGTTTTTCAACTTTTCGATGAACAAGTTAAAGAGGAAGCTAGAGATAATATCAGACGGGAGTGCTGGCAATGTGCAGTCATTCAGGAAAAGACCAGCAAAGTAGAAAATCTGCCGAGAGCTCTATCTTGTTAGCCGAAGATTAGAAATCAGAACATATGGTTGATTTTCTGGTACATTCTTCATAGGGCTCTTCGAAACTATTAGTTTCTCTTTGCAATTAGCACACGCTTGATCCGCCACGTATTCAGGGAGATAAACTCTGTTTTCCTTTACTTCAATGTGAAGTATAGTAATGCAACGACTATCTCTTTTTCCTTGTTTTATAAGTCTGGGGCTCTTTGGAATCATCATTTTCTTGAGCATGAACTGGTCGAGAGAGATGAAATCTCACCATATCTTATAACCTTCGAACCGAAATCCCGAACTATGGATGGAATTTTCAGATTGTAAATAACTCCATTGTGAGCTTCGTATCAGCAAAGATGATCTAAAAGATTAATTACCAAATTTTTTGTTGTTTTTGTTATTGGGATCACAAAAACTCGTCAGAAATTTTCCAAATGCCGCTTATATAGTCTTTGACTCTTGTAGGTGCAACACCCCATATCTTGCTGCTGAAATATCTTTCAAGTTCTATTAGTGTTTGAATCAACGCGCGGACTGGTAGTGATATGAAATTAAGTACTTAATATCAGTCGAAATAAACGTAGGCAGATATAAAATTCTCAGAAATGCCAATCAAACAATTTTATTCTCCGCTTTTTTGACAATTCTTTTCAAATACAATTTGATTGTGTTTTATTTTTTTATTTTTTTTCATATGCAAATAGCCATTTTAATGTGTTACCGTTTTCAATATTTATAGCCAAATGATTCTTTTTTTCTGAAAAATAAGAGGGAACAACGAAGCTCGAGAAGAGAAATGTGGACCCTTGTGCGCTGCACACGTCCACTCTAATCTAAAAACTCGTACGCTTTTTTTTTTTCCTGATCTACTGCTTGATCTTTAAATTTGTACAATTAATAAATTTGTGTAACTTTTCATACCAGGTCGAAGAAACATGTATGTTGGCAAGAATATCCCGTAAAAAAGCTTTTTCTATTGCGGACTATCAACCAACATGTGAGATTAAAACTGAAAATCACAATCAAGATTTCTAAGCATGAACGATGTATTCGGAGTTTTCCATGTCAAGTCCTTATCGGCTCCAATGGACACGTCAAACCCAATTAAGTATTAACTAGGTTTGTAGCTAGAGAGAGATGATAGAAACAATTATGTTAGTTCAAGTACTCGATTAGACTAATTAGAATTGTATGAACTTAATTGATAAACATCCACGATATAAATACAAACATAGACTTTCACAAAAATGAAATTCAAGAAAAGAATTGACAAAATAGAAGTAAGTACAAACATATTATCTTACAGGCTATGACAAGGGAGTTTGATCTTTTCATGGTGTTGGGTTCAAGCCTTACTAAGAGGACTGCGTTAATAAGTACTTACGAGCACTAGATATTGTGTGAAAGTACACCTTTAAGATCGTTCGAAGAGATAGACTGGTTAAGATGCATTCACTAAACTAAAAAGGATGATTTTCTTTGACTTTTGAATTTTTCTACATGCATGAGTTCGACACTCATGCGCTCATCACCGCATGCTCGAAGCTTGAGGAAATGACAACCTCAAGATTTGTGACTTGAAAACATCTCGCGACCATGGCAGCCATGAGCTTCTCAGCTCAATAAGATCGCGTCGCCATGACCACAAGCTTGAGTGGCCATGGAGTATGAGTTTGAGCGGCCATGGTCATTGCAAGCTTGGAGCTAGAGCTCTCAAGCTATGGCGGATGTGATAGACACTCTCTCTTTTTCTCTTTTGTTGTCTTAGTTAGTACCTTATTTTCATGTTAGTAGACACCATAAATGTAATGTAAATGTGGAATGACACGTTGGATATTTAATAGTATCATTCGATGGAAACTTGATGGGGGTAAAATTTAGGTAACAATTGAAAGTTGTTGCCCCATTATGAAATTAACAAAAAAAAGTTAGAAACCAGATTTGAGACCTGAGCTATAGTCTATGAGAATCAGGCCCACTCTATTGGTAGACTATTAATTACAATTAAAATTTGCATAAAGCATAAATAATTTTATTTATAATGTAATTAAACACCAGTCATCATTATTTTGACTTAATCAAATATTATAAGATTGATAAATAAAATATTTGGTGATAGGCAAATAATTGATGTAATAATAATTATGTTATCTTGATGATGCATAAATACATGTTATATTAAGATTTAATCATAATGTATTAACTAACGTATTATTAGTGGCTCACTATTAGATACGATTTTATATTTGTATTAACTAACACTTAGATAGTGTATTATTAATAATCCAATCATATTATTAACCATGTATTAAATAATATGTAATTTAACATAATTATATATGAGATAAAATGTGAACAATTTTAAAGTGATAATTGTCATATTCCCTCTAATTCTAATTTTTATGGTATTTTGAGAATTATTATGCTATCCTCCTTGTATTACATATGTCATAAATGAAACCAAACCTCATAATAGGTATTACATTACTTAAACCAAATAACTTAACAGCTATTATTTTATAGTCGTATTCTATTCTTTCTAAAAATATCGTTGTGTTTGGATGAAGGGAAAGAGATGGGAAAATAGGATTATGCGGGATTATGAGAGATCGAGAATGATTTTTTTATTATTATTGATTCTATTTTACTTCTATTTTAACTCTCACTCTCAAATTTTTGCTCTATCTCCTTGTAGAGTGTAAGAGTCGAAACTTACACTTGAAATTAAATCATCTTCAACCTAACTCCCATGAGAAGGTAGGGATTTGAACCCCCTACCTCGCCCCATTGAGTAAACACCAGTGGTTGATCTGGAAAGATCAACCAAGTTAAATTTTATACAAATTTTTAATTTGCTCCAAATGCAAATGAATTTGGAGGGATCTGTATAATTATAAACATGTATATTCATTTTTCCCATTTATACTCTAATTTTTCAGGTATTTAAAAATATATAAATGGACATTAATGTCATTGTTCACTATTTTTCTTTCTTTTCTCCCTCCCAAACATCCAAATGACCGAATAATTCAATCTCTTCAGGCTATTCTTCGTTTCTCTTATACTTATATATATATATATTTTTTTTTTGCTTTCTTAATCACTTCTTCCAAACTAAAATAAAAATGATATAATCTCCGATCGAAGATATGGGTATGGGAGTATACGACTGAGTTGGCCTTTGGACATGTGCATTGTAGGAAAAGTGTCCGCATTTGTTTTCTCAAGCTACAACTGTAAACGGTTTCAGTTAGTTATTTGTAAACAAATCATAGAAAATAATCAATTACAATTTGTTCAATATTTGATATAATGGACTAATTGAGCTATTATGTGACATTATTAATACAAATCATAGTTTTTTTTTTTTTATCATTATCTAAAGATACGGGCAAATCGTTATTATTTTATTTATAAATTTGAACCAAAAACTAAACCATCATCAAAACCTGCAAAGCTTTGGTAGCTATTGTCAACTAGCCGTAATAATTATTACATCGGGTTTGTTTGTGTTTGATAAACATAATTATCGAAAAAATTATTCTTCATTTTCCATTGTTTTTCCCAATTGTTTAGAGAGGCATTGATTAGTGAATATAGAGTCGGCATAAATCTTATGTTTATACTAATCATTTTGTTTAATTTGATTCCTTTTTTCCTCTCTTTTTCCTTTATTTTTTGCTAGACCTTTTTATTGTACTATAAAAACTTAAACAGACCATTTCAATAATTCACACCTCAATTACTCTAGCGTTTTAGCAAAGTCTCTCTCTCTCTCTCTCTCTCTCTCTCTCTCATTTTCATAAACACCTTTGCAACCTTCTCTCTTTCTCTTCTTCTTGGGTTTGGTTCAGGGTAAAGAAAAGCCACGAAAATGATGGGGAATGATGCAACGGTGATTTGGTTTGGAGATTATCAGAAGAACGTCGTTCTGCCATGGTTGAGGCCAATCGCGAGCACCAAGTTCTATAGCCCATGCAAGACACATCTCTCCGAAGAACGCAACTTCTATTGTAGCGTTTATGTGATTACTCTTTGCAAAGAGGGCAAGAAGTAACACGATCTTTACAAGCACGAGATGATAAAGGTACTAACTTTAATTTTGAATCATCTCCTCACTTGTAATTCTAATTGCATTTGTTTCATTGATGTGTTGTGAAAATATGTAGTATACTACTCTCTTTTTTTTTTTTTTTTTTTTTTTGGTAAAGGGTAAGAATATATAGCTTTAACCAACAATTACAAAAGATCCGGCACCATAAAAATTGCATTCAACAAGACAACAGGTCAAAGTGAGTGGAAGGGAGCCGAATGCAAAAGAGGATCGCAAGAGCGAGCCTGAGGAAGTAGAAACAGCCAAAACAATGGCGAAAGGAAAGGGAAAGCAGCGGGAGGCCACAGAAGGCCAGATGAACCACAATCTACACTCGCATCCGCCAACGACAAAAGTGAAGAGCCATCAAGGAAGCACCCATGCAGAGGAAGAGTATCCAAATAGCAAACACCAGGCTAGGGCCCTACCGAAGTAGAAGACTCCCAAGCTGAAAAAATGGTCGGATCAATACCCCAGCTATTATGCAATCTCCAGTTTCTATAAGTATCATCCCCACTCCTGAATGTGGTGGCCTTGTCTCTGACGACCTTGATGAGTTGATTCTTCACCGCTGGAATGGATAAGCGGTGCTCTCTAAAGAGGATGCCATTCATGTGCTTCCAAATGAAATAACAAATAGCACCAAAAGAAAAGCGAGCAATGCACTTGTAAAAGTCTTTTCCCACAAGGAAGGAGGCGGCCCAGTTGAGATTCTCAGCCCATGAACTGTTCCGCCACGGTAGATTGCATCTGGAGGCCCAAAAGAAGGCGATGCTAGCAAAGATGCGGCATCGAAAAAATAAGTGGTCTATGGAATTCGGCACCTCATTGCAGAAGGGACACAAGGCACTATCTATCCTACCATAAGATAATAATAGAGTTTAGGTAGGAAGCCTGTGTTTGGCAATAAGCCAGAGGTTTAGTTAGTACTTTGGAGTGATCGAGTTGTTTCATATGAACATGTGCCAGGAGACCCGAGTCTTCCTCCTCCTAGTCAAATCCAAAGCGGAGGCCACTGTGAACAAGTGTGAGGTGTTTCCTTTCCAACCAAAACGATCGGAGGGGTGGGAAAGGGTGGGAAGGGGTTCGGCCCAAGAGTTCAAGACCAACTTGGTCAAAGCTCCATGGTCGGTGAATAGGTCCGCCACCGTCACCTGCCTAGAAAGACCAGATGTATATATGGCTGAGTTTGGAAAATACAAGTTCAGAGGACCCTTGGGGTGCCAGTTATCAAACCAGAGGGACACCGAGCAACCATCCCCAATTCTCCAATAGAAGGAGCTTTGAAACTCAATCCTGAGTTGGAGGATCTTCTTCCAAGCCCATGAACAACAGGCCGGCTTTTTGGCCACCCAGAAATTCGTAATTTCTAAGAAGGTCGAGTGAATCCATTTGCACCATAAAGATTCCTTATCAGCAAACAGGATCCAGATATGTTTTAACATGGTGGCCTTGTTATACTCCCGAAGCCTACGGATGCCAAGGCCCCCCTTTTCTTTTGGGCAACACATGTCCTCCCAGGAAACCTTTGCACCCTCTCTTCCCAACTCCGGGCCTTTCTATAGGAATTGTCTAAGAATTCTTTTGATTTGATCCAAGACCGCTGTAGGTAAAATAAATACACTAGCCTAGTATGCTTGGATGGCATGAAGGACTGACCTGATCAACTGTAGCCAACCGGCGAAGGATTGGAAGTGATGAGTCCAAGATTGTACCCTCGCTGTGATCAGTTGACTAACACGTAGCAATCCGCATTACTGATCCTGGAAGTGATGATGGGAACCCTGAAATAGCGAGCTGGTAGGCTTCCTTCGTGGAAACCAAGGGTAAGGAGGATTTGGTTCCTTAAGGAAGGTGATCCTCCTACAAGGTAGACTTCACTTTTATTTGCATTTGGAACCAAGCCAGACCAATCCGAAAAGATTTGGAGGCCTTCCTTGAAGAGCTTCACTGAAGGCAAGTCGGCTTCATAGAACAGGAAGACGTCATCCACAAAGAATAAGTGCGATAGGCTGGTCGCTTTGCATCTCTAGAAATATTTGAACTCCGGCAACGAAGAATGAGTAGTGAGAATACTAGAAAGTACCTCCATGACCAATGTAAACAGGTAGGGAGAAAGGGAGTCCCCTTGACGAAGCCCACGACCACTAGAAAAGAATCCATGTAACTCCCCATTCAAAGCAATGGAAAATTTAGGGGTCCTCACACAAGTCATGATGAGCCAGGTGAAGTGATCGAGGAATCCGAAGGCCTGAAGGACAACCTCAAGGAAGTTCCGATCAACTGTGTCATAGGCTTTCCTGAAGTCCACATTGATTGCACACTTGGGTGAGTAGGGCTGGATGTGAAAACCAGAAAAGAGTTCCTACGCCAGAAGAATAATATCTCTGATCCACCGGCCTTTAACAAATGTACTTTGAAAAGGCCCAATGACATCCTATAGCACTGCAGCAACCCAATTGGCCATAATTTTAGTAATGCACTTGTAGATGGTATTACAACAGGCGATTGGCCTGTAGTCATCCACATAATTTGCATTCGGATTTTTTGGTACCAGGACCAAAATTGTTTTGTTAATCTCCTTTAAGAGCCTATCCGAGATGAAGAAATCCTTCACTGTCGATACAACCAACTGACCCACCGTCTCCCAGTTATGCTTAAAGAATTCAACTGTGAAACCATTAGGTCCAGGAGCTTTGCCTCTAACTAGAGAAAATAGAGTATCACGGATCTCTGAGTCGGAAACGGGCCAATCAAGGAAGCTAACAGGTTCAGCATTGAGGGGAAACTAAATAGCCTCCCTGATGTCCTCAATCGAGGGTCTTCCCAGTATCCGCGGTAACAAAAGATCCTAGTAGTGCCTAACAAAATGTTGGTGAAGAAGCTCCGATTTAGTGATTTGGATACCCGATGCATCCATAACCGAAAGAATTCTATTCTTTATCTACCTTTTGTTGACATAATGATGATAGAATCTAGTGTTACGATCCCCCTCCTTTAGCCACTTAACTCTGGACTTTTGCCTGAAAAAGGATTCTTCTTTAGAGCACAAATCCAAGAAGGTCCGCCGCTAACACTTTTCCAAATCTGCAAGGACAACAGAGTTCGGGTCTTGCTGAAGGTCAAGCTGAGTGATCCGGAGCACAGCCCTCGCTTCAGAAATCCTGATGGAGATGTTGGAAAAGGATTCGTTGATGAGAGTCTTGAGACTAGCTTTAAGGGCCTTGAGTTTGCACACTAATCTAAACATGGGCACTCCCTCATTCGGCGTTTCCCAAACTTGGTTGACAATTGGAATGAAATCAGGATGATCCATCCAAAAGTCAAAGAATTTGAAAGGTTTCCTTCGATGAACCAGGTTTAAAACTTTGACCACCACAGGGGAATGGTCAGAGATACTTGGTGCAAGGAAGGAAGCTTCCGAGAAGGAAAAAACCTGGCACCACTTGGAATTGACTAGGACTCTATCAATCTTCCTTGCCTTCCGCAAAGGACCAGAAGAAGTAGTCCAGGTCAAACGACATCCAACATACTGTAGATCATCTAACTCAGCCAAAGATAAACACTGTCTAAATTCATCGAAGCAAGGTATTTAGCTGTCTGTACCCCCAAGTCTATTAGTCGGGTCTCTGATAGCGTTGAAATCACCCGCGACTAGCCAAGGCAAATCTTGTAGAGCTGCACTTTTCAAGATAAGGTCTTCCCAGAGTGGTCTCCTAGAAGTGAAAGAGTGCTGGCCATAAACAACTGAAACACAATAAACCATATTCGAAGAGAGCATCTTAAGATTCCCTTGGATCACCTATGCATCTACCGAAGACACTTCAAAGCTAACAACCGAAGGGTTCCAGCCAATCCAAATCCTCCCTCTGGGAGCACAGCTATAATTTGAAATCCAACTCCAATCCCTTATTAGACTCGAAGAGATAGAAGAGAACATGGCTTCCGGTACTTTAGTCTCCAGAAGGCCAATGCAGCAAAGTCTATATGAGGAAACCAAACTACGGACCTCGGCTTGTCTAGTAGGGTCAACAAGACCCCTAATATTCCAAATACATATGTACATAGATAATATATACAAGATGAAGGACTAGAAATGGTTACCTCGGCTTCGGAGGTTTCCAGCGAGAGATAGCCGGAACCATAGGAGTCATGGCAGGAGGTGGATCAGGGAGTAGAGTCAGCAGCTTGTCCTGCATTGTCACCAATCTTCTGGTGGTTGCCCTTGGGGACGGACCAAGGGAGAGCAAATCCTCATCCTCGTAGCTAGACTGGATAGACGAGACATCTGATTCGGCTCCTCTATCATGCGATTCCAAAAGCCTGAAGTTAGTCGGTCCAGGGCTGGATAGAGATAAGACCCCCTTTGAAGGAGTGATCATTCCCTTCATCAGCTTGCGTGAAGAGATGGGAGGTTCGGGTTTCCCCGAAGCTAAAGACTTCGCTACTCGGTGGATGCCCTCATCATTGGAGCTGTTATGGCGGGAAGCGGTACCTTCCTTAGGAGCAGCAGCCTTCTTTTTCTTTCCTTTTACCTGTTTCTAGATCTGGTGAGGCACCACATCCACTTTGACTTCAACTGGTGTTTCAAGGACTTGCTCCGTCCCATGCTACTGTTCTTCAGGTTCCTTCGCCGGGACAGGGACCATCAGGAGATGGACGTGAAGCTAGATAGAGGCTGTTGGGGCAGGGACGTGAGGGGCCGTCGGGGCAAGGATGTGAGACGGTTCGGCCACCGTCGATGGAGGAGCATTCTGGCCCCGCTCCATGGCTCTATCAACTCTAGAATTTGGTGGGGGCCATCGCAATTGTGACCGAAGCAACCACATCTTCCGCACTCCACCGGTCTCCACTCATACTCGATAGCTATTGAGCGAACGATTCCCTCCAAAACCACATCTACAGAGTTGCTCATAAGTTGTCCCGCATGGAGCTCCACACATACCCTTGCAAAGGAGATCATCTTCCTTTGTTTCATTCGCTCATCCACATAAAATGGTTTTCCCACAACACTTGTTATAGCACTAATGGAATGTGCCGACCAAAATTCAAAGGGTAGATTCTTCAACCTAATCCATACGGGGATGGAATCTTGTTTTTCCTTCTTTAGCTCCATGAGGGGCCTCCATTGCTTCAAGATAAGGGGCATCCTTGCAACCGTAAGGGGACCATCTTCAAGGATTTTCCTCCGGAAGGTAGGATCCGGAATGTGGAAATAGTAGAATCCTAGGTCATCCACCAAAACTTCAACAAGTTTGGGGCCCCAAGCATGCTTCAATGATTCCTCTGTAAGCTTGTAGGGCAGCCTTCTCCCTATATAATAGCCAACGAGGTACTCGTTCCACACGAGGTCCGAAGCCTCCATAGCCTCCATCGAGAGCTGGACGATAGGCTTGTTGTCCATAAAAGTAGGTGGAACATAGGATAGATCATATCCTTTTGCAGCAAGGCAAGCCACACTCGCCCACGAACGAGCGGGGGTTGCCTTTGGATCGCCTGGTCACTGTGCAGGCGGCTGTGACCTCTTAGAAGAGGATCGGCCATGACTGCAGCCTCTAGATCGGCTCGATCAAGTTGGGGGCACCAGTGGCCCTTTTTGCTTGACATTCGGACCAGAAGGAGCCGGTGAAATAGGAGTAGCTTGACCTTGAGGCCCCTGAGAAGAGCTACCAAGAATACTAGCAGGTTGCTGGGTTTCTCGGCCAGGGCCAATCACACTAGAAGAAACAGCAGCCATTTCCACAAACACCTAGTGTGCAAATCAAATCCTACCAACGAAATCCATTGAATGGAGGAGACTTACCAGGCCCAGCTTTAATGGTACAATGTGGTAGCAGGAGGAGAAAGCCCAGCACAGTAACCGCCCTTCAAGAGCTTCAACCACAGCAAACATACAAAAAACGCAGTAGCAGAACTCGAGAGGGCTGAAAAGGCTAGAACCGAACTTGTAGGCCACTTGCTGTGAAACTGTTTAGTGGGGATGATAAGGGGTGCAAGGCGACCTCACCCTCCAAATTTGAGCTCAATACGACCACAGGAGCTCCCTCAGCAACCGAAGCACCAAACCATCTGCAGAGTAGAAACCGGGGAACAGAAAAGGCGAGATCTGCACTTTTAGGCAACCTGCTAAAAAACGGTTTGGTGGGGATGTTAAGGGAGGTAAGGCGACCTTCCTCTCTAAATTTGAGCTCAATACAACCAGAGGAGCTCCCTCAGCAACCGAAACACCAGTTCGCTGGACTGGAGTCGCGCGCCCACCTAGGGAAGGGGAGATCTCGAGCTACAGGCCGACCCACTAGAATTCCTTTGGCAGATATCAAGAGAGAGGTTAGAGGGACCTGTCCTCCAAATTTGAGCCCAAACCGATGACTAGAACTCCAGGAATGAACGAAAGAGTGTTCTGGTGAACAGTGCCCGATTTCGCCCAGTTGAGAGGATTCTGGTGAACAGTACCTGCAAGATGCGAAAAATTCCTATAGTATACTACTTTTTTTTTTTTTTAGTAAGGGTAATAATTGTCACGACCTTTCTTTTTTTCGTCGGGGAAAAAGGAAGAAGGTTTAAGGCCTTTTTCGCTTAAAGAGGCGACCAAATTGGCCCTAAATTAAGCCGTTGCGCTCTCCTGCCCCATACATCGCGTGACGTTGAATTTTGTTTTTTTAGTTCTTAATAACCTAAATATTTCTGGGAGTCGCCACTACCCAGGTCAACGGTGTAAACCAATCGAGACACGGAGATTGCCTCGATACCTACGCAAACTGCATTTCTAAACGGACTTGTTTACGCTAATGTTTCTATTAGCGCCCTTGCAGTACCACTAACTTGAAATGTTGTTAATCTAAATAGCCACATAATCTTGATTACCAATTATAATCCTTATAAAACCGCTAAGCGTCCATGCAAATGTTTTTGAAGGTTTTTTTTTTTTTTTTAATGTCTAGACTAATCCTAACATAATTTAGAAGGGAAATTTACACTCAAATTAATGAAAAGCGGTGCGCAAGTAAATATCCAAGAAATTGAAATGACTTGAAAATAAATGCGGAAAAGGAAAACCCGATACAAGTCGAAAGCAAATAATATTACATGGCATTATGTTATCACGCCTCCTTACAAGCCCCCCCATGAGCGAAATGAGAATTTAACTATGCATGAAATTACTCTAGATGCATGAAATTACTCTAAATAATTTTAATCTACACAAATAGATTTATTTACAAAAATGGTTATAAAATACCAAAATATCATTAAATTAAAAAAAATGACATTTTAAAATTAGAAAAAATTTCTAGATGTCATTTATATCAAAATTTGATATCATCCATCATTTTTATATTTTTTGAAATTTTCATATTTTTTTAATTTTTTTAATTTTTATTTAAAATTAATTCCCTAAACCGATATATGCCAATTTACACTAATATGGGACTGCCCAGTACATGAATATAACAAGAACCAAGCTTAAATCGACCGTTTCAAGATCGAAACTTGGTTTGCACATTTCGTCGAACACTTGGCGTGCATTAAATCATCCCAAAACAGCTTATCCGGGCCATGTTTGCGGCCTTCAATCTCAACCCATAAGCAATCTCATGCGGAACTAAAGTATCAAGATTATACTACCACATTCAAGGAGTAAGATTAGATGGAAATCACAGCTTAAAACACACGAAAACCAAGCTGGAATCGTCATCAAATATGCGGGTTTGATCTAATTTTGCAAATCTGCCAAGTCAAGCAAACAGGTTGAATTCCCATATTCAAGCCCCGACACTCATCACATACGAGATCTAAGGGAAACACTACTTAATCCGAGTGAAAGTAGGTAACATGAGCTTTCAAATGCAAGAAACATAATAGAGAATGACCAACCGAGCACATCAAAACGACCTCTTCAAGAAGCACACATGCAAAACTCTTGAAGAGATTTCAAACACTTAAAAAAATTTCAGCCTCAGAAATCAGTTTTCCAGGCTGGTTTTCCTCTTGATTTTCATGATCAAAACATGCTCAAACTTGAAAAAAAAATACATCTAGGATGCTTACCTTGCTTCCTAGTTTCCCTTTCAAGTGGTTTTTGGCCCAAGAAACCAAGAAATTATCCTCGGGGACCTGTGGGAGTTGGCTCCTTCAACTGGGAATGAGATCTGTAGAAAAAGGAACTGACAATGAAGGTTTTTGTTGATCTCTAAAATTAAATTTCAAAACCTCTTTTATTGGAAAAATTAACACCAAACGAAACTATATGTATTCTAGTTTGGGGTATAGGTCAATATTTTCCTCATTTACCTCTCAATTTTCTCAAAAGAACTCGCTTTCCTTCACCCGTGACCAACCAGTCTCAACACTTAGAAATTTTCGGACTTTCTTGGCCCGCTAGGAGGGCACTGCTTCGGGGGGCTTTAGGAGGCCTTCCCGATCTCCATTTGGGACTTGCGACCTATGGTTAGAAAAATATTTGAGTGAAGTTTCACTCTCTAGTTGAAGGTTTTGGCTAATTTTGGCTGCAAGTTTGCGAAAATTTCACTTTTCTCTCTGAAGGTTGATCTGGAATTTCTGGGTTTTGTTTTCTGGAGTTGCTTCTGAGAGCTTCTTTTGGGAACGATTCCGAGCTCTCCCCGCTCCCTCTCGTCCCTTTCTCTCCTCCACTGAAAGAAGGTCATTTCGTAGATCTTATCCCCTGAATTAGAGGATTTTTTGTTAGCCTTTTGTCCACCTACCAAGCCTGTCAACAGGGCTACTTCACCCACTTTCTGACTTAGCCAATTTTTTTTAATTCTGCAGCTGTTGAGTGTGCAGAATTTGCTGCGATTTTCCCGTGCTTTCAGCAGCTTATCCCTGGCCAAATTTCTTCCACTTGCACTACTATATACGGTGTTCCATCACGTGCAAAGATCGGGCTGGTTGGGAAGCTGAGGAGGATATGGTGGGGCCACCAAATTGCTTACTCAGCAACCCCGAATTAAGACCAGCTCGTGGACTGAGTTTTGGCTGCTGATTTGAGTGCTTTAATCCACTAATTTGGCTGAGTTTTTTGATCAATTAGAAAGCTCATGTATATTAGTTTAAGATCTTGACCATTTTTCGCAATTGTCTCCACCCAATATTGCAAGAAAGTCCCTCAAAGTTGGCCATTTTCTTGCCCGAAAATGCCAAATTCATTGCAATTAGGTCCTTTTTGCCCAATTCGATTAATTAGATCTGAACCAAGTTCAATTTCAACTCAATTGGGGGCCAAGATAATGATTTAAGGGTTTGGGCAAAATTTTGCAAATTTTGCAAATTGGTCTCTCAACTTTTGGAAATTGCATTTTGGCCCCAACTTGCCGTTTTAATTACAATTTGATCTCCTGGGCTTGGCTAGTCACATTCAGATCATTGGCCCCAACTTGCTTCTTTTTTTTTTTCTTTTTTTCGGAAAAACATATTCCATTAAAAAAACTATACGAAACATGTAGATAACCTAATATGCAACAATAAATTTTTTTTTTAGGTGTCAACAATAATATATAGAGCTAACCAAAAAATTCACAAGATTCGGCACCACAAAACTTACACTCAAAAGACAACAAGTCAAAATGAGTGGAAGGGCGCCAAATGCAAAAAGCCTTTAAAAAGGCGGCGAGAAAAGCAGGCAACAGTAGCACTGCAAACAACAAAAACAAGAAAGAAACCAAAACAAGCTAGAGCTCACAATGACCTGCATCCAATCCAAGCTTTAAGAATGGCAGTAAAGATAACCGGGCGAGCAGACTAAGAAGAAGTAGGCGACCACATCAAAAACCTCAACCTGAAGGACATCTAAGGGCTCGTAGGAGTAGAAGAAAAAATACAAGGATCAATCTCTCATTTACGTTGTAATCTTCTATTTCTCGGGTTGTCCTCGACATTCTTGAAAGTTAAGGCCTTGTCTTTAACAACTTTAATGAGATGATTATTTACAGCCAGAATCGCCAACATATGGCTTCTGAACAAGATGTCGTTTCTGAACTTCCAAATGATAAGGCATAAAGCACCAAATGAAAAACGGGCAATTGAGTGATAAAAGTCCTTACCAACAAGAAATTTCATCGCCCATTAAAGGTTTTCAGACTAGGTCCCGTTGCGCCATGGAAGATTGCATCTCGCCGCCCAGAAATAAGCAAAGCTGGTAGTGATACAACACCCAAAAAATAGATGATCGATGGAATCTGGAGTCAGCTTACATTTTTGAGAAACTGCATTACCAATCTTGCCATATGATAAGAGCAAGGCTTTGGTGGGAAGACGGTTCTTAGTAATAAGCCAGAGATTAAATTGATATCTCGGATGTATAACTTTGTTCCAAATGAAGGAAGCCCAGACGACCGTAGCCTTTTTCCTTCTGATAGTATGCCATGCTGAGACAACTGAGAAAAGACCTAAAGAGCTATCACCCCAAATAAAATGATCCAGAACCTGGGAAAGAAAAGGAAGCGGTTGATTCCATGAATATAACACTGTCCTCATAGACTGCCCAGACGGAGAGAAAAGGTCAGCCACCGTAGCCTGTCTGGATAAACCAGATCTATAAATCATTGAGTTTGAAAAAAGGATATCTAATGGACCTCTCGGGTGCCAGTGATCAAACCAGAAAGAAACTAATTGACCATCCCCTATCCTCCAGCGGAAAGATAAACGGAACGGAGTTCTGAGGTGGAGGATTCTCTTCCAAGCCCAAGAGCAGCAAGTTGACTCCCTAATCACCCAGAAACTCTTACTCTTGAGGAAGGTGGAGTGAATCCATTTGCACCATAAGGATTCCTTATCCATAAATAAAATCCAAATGTGCTTGAGCATCGCCGCTTTATTACAATCCCTCAACCTCCGTATCCCAAGGCCACCTTCCTCCCTCAGAAGGCAAACTTCATCCTATGAAACTTTGGCTCCACCTTTCCCAAGACCCGGACCCTTCCAAAGAAACTGTCTAAGGATCTGTTCAGTGCGGTCTAAAATGACAAGAGGAATAGTAAATACACTTGCCCAATAAGCTTGGATTACATGCAGGACTGACCTTATCAACTGAAGGCGGCCAGCAAAAGAGAGAAAGCGCTGAGTCCAAGACTAGACCCTGGTCGTTATCCACTCCACTAGAGACGCATAGTCTGCCTTGCCAAGTCGAGAGGATATAATAGGAACAGTCAGGTAGCGCACCAGTAGCTTCCCTTCATGGAAACTGAGGGCAAGGGTTATCTCACTCCGCGGCTCATCTGAACCTTTTGCAATAAAGATCTCACTTTTGTTATTGTTTGGGCATAGGCCACTCCAGGCTGAGAAGGTATCTAGCCCATCCTTAAGAAGAGAGATGGAGTCCATATCAGCTTGGCAGAATAGAAAAACATCATCCGCAAAGAACAGATGAGATAGCTTCGTGGCCTTGCATCTCTAGAAGAAGTTAAACTTGGGTCGCATAGCACGAGCACTGAGGATCCCAGAAAAGACATCCATAACCAAAATGAAAAGATAGGGAGACATGGGATCCCCTTGTTGAATACCTCAAAAGCTAGGGAAAAACCCATATAATTCTCCATTCAAGGAAATAGAAAACTTTGGGGTGCGCACACAAACCATAATAAGCCGTATAAGATGGTCCGGGAAGCGAAACACTCGAAGAACCGTTTCAAGAAAGTCCCAGTCCACCGTATCATAATCTTTATGGAAATCCACTTTAATAGCACACTTGGGACTATAAGGCTAAAGATGGAAGCCAGTAAATAACTCCTGGGTAAGCATAATATTGTCTCTGATACGTCTCCCTTTGACGAAGGCATTCTGAGAATGGCTAATAATATCATTAAGGACAGTAGCTATCCAGTTAGCTAAGACCTTGGTAATACATCTATAAATAGTATTACAACGGGCAATAGGCCTATAGTCGTTAACCGAAGTCGCATTGGGAACCTTCGGGATCAAAACAAGGATGGTATTGTTGATCTCTCTCAGAAGTCTCCCTATGGCAAAGAAATCCTTCACCGCTTCTATGACCAAAGGCCCAACCAGCTCCCAATTGCTTTTAAAGAACTCAACCCCAAATCCATCTGGTCCCAGAGCCTTTCCCCTAGCAAGGGAGAAGAAGGTATCATGAATCTCCTCTTTTGAGAAGGGACGAGATAGAAGATTGATCTGATCCTCATTGAGAGGGCAACAAATAACCTGTTGCAAGTCCTGAAGAGAGGGAAAGGATGATTTGGTATGCGGTGCAAAAAGCTTCTGAAAATGAGAGACAAATGTGTTCTGTACGAGGCTCGGTTCAGTGACTAGATTACCAAAGGCATCAAGCACCAAAATAATCCCGTTTTTGAGATGTCTTGAAATGATTGAGTGGTGAAAGTACTTGGTATTCTTGTCACCCTCCTAGAGCCATCTGATCCTGGACTTTTGCTTAAAGAAGGATTCCTCTTGTGTCCTCAACTCCACAAAAGTCCTTCGGTAAGACTTCTCCAGCTCTGTTAGGGATTCGCTAGTTGCGTCCTGCTGGAGGGCAATCTGGGCAAGCCTAAAAGCATTCTTGGCCTCAGTTACTCTCTTGGAGATGTTGAAGAAAGAGTCTCTATTGAGCTGCTTCAAACGACCTTTCAAAGCCTTTAGCTTGGTTACCAATCTATACATAGGAACCCCTTCATCTGTCCATTCCCAAACTTTCGACACAATGTCATGGAATGACGGGTGCTCCATCCAGAAATCAAAGAACTTAAAAGGCTTTCTTCGAAGATCTGGTTGAACCACTTTAGCTACCATCGGTGTATGATCAGAAATGCCCGGTGTCAAAAAAGACGCTTCCGAGTAAGAGAACTCTAAGCTCCATTTAGCATTAACCAACACACGGTCAATCTTTCTTGCTTTTCGGTTGGCCCCAGAAGACGTGGACCAAGTAAAGTGAAAGCCAATATACCTCAGGTCCTCTAACTCCACTTGCAATAAACACTGATTAAGGTCATCAAAGGAAGGGATCCAAGTGTCAGAACTCCCGATTCGATCAGACGGGTCCCTGATGGCATTGAAATCCCCAGCCACCATCCAGGGCATGTCTTGGAAAGTAGAACTCATCTTAACTAGATTCGCCCATAACGGCCTTTTAGAAACAAATGTATGTTCCGCATAAATCACCGAAGTGCAACACCACAAGCCAGAAATAATGAGTTTGACTCTCCCATGGATCGCCTTTGACATTGGAAGAAATCACCTCAAAGTTCACTAAGGAAGGGTTCCACCCAACCCAAATCCTACCCCTAGGAGAAGAATCATAGTTGGCAGTCCACTTCCACCCTGCCAGGAGCCCAGTAGAGATGGAACAAAACCGAGACTCTGGCACTTTAGTTTCCAATAGTCCAATCAAACAGAGTCCATTGGAAAAAACAAGGTTTCTGACCTCAGCTTGCCTCAAAGGGTCAACTAGACCTCTTATATTCCAAAAACCTATATCTATATATAATAAACCAACTACTAAGCAAGGAAGAGGAAAATAAGAGGCCTACCTCTTCTTGGAGGTCTTCCGGCGAGAAGTTGCCGGTGCCGCAGCTGTGATCTCAGGAGGCGGATCCGGGGCAAGTGAAAGCAATCTATCCTAGATCGATTCGAGCTTCGAGGAGACAGCCCTTTGGGATTGGTCAATAGAGAGTAAGTCATCATCCGAACAAGAGAATGATACATCAGATTCCACTCCTCGCTCGTGGACAAGAATTGGGGCTTCCATCGTCTTAGGATGCTTAACTCGCATGCTAGAGGTAGAGAGAATAACTTTTGGAGGCACACTCATACCCCTCGACTTGCGAGAAGAAAGAGGAAGCACGGTCTTCACTGGAGCAGGGGTCTTCAACCTCCTATTATGTCCTTTGTCTCCCGAATTGGCTTGCCGGGAAGACTCTCCAATCTTCAGCAGCTATTGCTTCTTCTTTTTGCCTTTCACTTGCTTCCAAGGTTGCTCCTGCACTACAAGCGACTCAGCTGCAGCCGAATTGAGGATGGGTGCTTTATCATGGGCCGCCGGATTTGATCTAGCAGGGGAATGCTATGGGCTTCTTTCCGCCTCAGCTGGTTCTGAGATAGGGGCGACAACAGAGGAAGATGGAACCGGATCAGGATGGGCGTTCGTTCGGTCTCCGACAGGCCTTGCGGTGGATGGCCCGCGAGAAGGCGAGTCTGGTTGGGAAAACCTTCGAACACCAGCATGCTTAGCAACAATAGGCCCGTGAGGTCGGTCCGCACAATTATGGCTGAAAGTCCCACAATGTAGGCATTCTGGAGGCAACCATTCATAGTCAATAGAGATAGATCTCGATATTCCACTTCAACGGATTTACATCTCGGTTGGTTTATCTTGATCTCCATACACACCCTAGCAAACGAGATCATCTTCATTTGGTCGGTTCGTTCATCAACATAAAGTGGCTTGCCTACCACACTCGCAATGGCACTCATTGCCGGCACCGACCAGCAATCGAACGGTAAATTCCTCAATCGAATCGACACTGGGACTGAGGTTTGGTTCTCCTTCTTGAGATCCATGAGCGGTTGCCATTGACGGAGGATGAAGGGAACCCTTGCCACCGTGATGGGTCCTTCCTCTATGAGCTTTCTTCGAAACACTGGGATCGGTATGTGAAAGAAACAGAATCCTTGGTCATTGGCCAAGACTTCAACAAGCTTTGTACCCCAAGCTCTCTTCAATGATTGCTCGGTGAGTCCGAACAAGAGTCTTCTCCCTACATAATACCCTACTAAGCATTCATGCCACTTGGGGTCTATCGCTTCCAACACCTCATCGGCCAATTTCACAACCGCATTTCCATCCACATAAGTCGGAGGAATGTAAGATAAATCGAAGCCTTTTGCAGCCAAACGAGCAACATTTTCCCATGTACGAGCTGGATTTGGTCTCGAGGCACTTGGACGAGGTGCGGGGACCAACGGTCTCTTGGTGGCAGACCTCACACGACTTCGGCCACGGGATCGGTGTGAACGAGCAGGGGTTTTCAGCTGTGCTTGCTGTACTCCAGTTAGACTAGCAGGGCCCATCTTGGGATCGAAGGGCTGAGCCGAGCTATTAGAGAGTTGTCCACCCCCATGGGAAGTGGAGGGACGGCCCAAATAGGATCCAGCATGCGTCTGGACCTCTCGAGAGGGGTTACCAGCCCCAACAGTAGCAGAATCCATGTATCAAACAGTTGGTGGGCAGCCCGACAACATCAACAGAAAAACCATGGAAATGAAGAAGACTTACTTGGCCTAACTCCACAGGTATAATGTAGGTAGAATAAGAAATACTCTCGCATAGCTCAGGTTTTGAACGTCACACCAGTAAAAGATAAAATAGGAATACGCAGGAGCAGCGAGGTGGGTCTTCAATCAGCGAACTCCGGACTTAGAGGCCGCCTGAGGGGTCAAGGCTTCGAAGGTCTGCTCAGCAAGTTCATACAACCTTGACTTCCAAGAAGGGGCCTAGTCCACCAAATGGAACCACACTAGCATGTGAAGACAGTCCAGGCGAACCAGACAACGTGAAAACCTGAGGTCGGATGGATCTCTGGATCTAGTGCAACCCACAAGGATTCCTTCGGTGGAGATGTAGATCGATGTAATAAGAGCTTTCCTTCCAAAAATTAGCCCAATCCCATGGTTGTACCACTCGATTCGGGCTCGATGGTGCCGACTGGAAGGAGTTCGTCGGAGGAGCTCGTGCTGCTTGGGACCGACTGCGCGAGCCCAAAGCCGCTCCGCCACGCGGCTCGATTCCACTGGCGAGCCACGGCGGCACTCGAGAGAGAGAGAGAGGACGGAGCTTCGTCTCCGCGCGGCCGCTTCCTTGAGGGAGACGCGGAGGGCACCTGGCCTGGCCGAACGAAAGCTTCTCTTTATCTTTGCATGGTCAAGAAAACGGGATACTGGAGTTTCTTTTCCTCATTTCGAATTATTTGCCCTTTTTTCAGTTCTTGTTTTTGGGTTTTAATCTTTGCAGGCATATAAAGTCCACAAAGACACGTCGTTCAGAATGGAGGACTTGAGGTCGTTGTGGGATATTTCCAGTATCTATAAATACACTTCCAACAGGTGTCTCTTCGCCTTCATACATAAAAGAGGAGATGGGATTGCTCGCTCCCACGGTCAGAGGGGCATTGCGATGTGTGAATCTTGCCAGTACCAGCTCAAGTCGCTGGGCACCAAGTACTACTCCGTGGAATGCAAGGTGACGATCGAGCACATCCTTAAGAATAAACTGGGTTTTGATCCGCCAACGCCGTGCCATCGTTTTGAATGTCCCGCAGCTTCAAAGAGACATTTCTCTCACACGTGGGTCATTGTTTCTGCTTTTTCCTCTGTAGGTCGAAGCCGTGATGAAGATGAATGGAAGCAGAAGTACCAAGAACGAAGCAGCGAGGAAGGTGGAGACCATATAAGAGGGGAGTTCTGGCAATGTGAAGTCGTCCAGGAAACGATCAAGAAAGCAGAAAAACCCGCAGAGAGCTCCTTTTTTTTTAGCCGAAGATGGTACTCGGATCTTCGGCAAACTTGGTGAAAATTGGGGTGTGGCTACGTTGTCTTGGTACATATCGGTTAATTTTTCTTTTAAATTTTTTGGGTATATTCTCGAATAGGGTTTGTTCAAAGTATCATTTTTTCGTTTTTGGTGTCAGATTCACCACGTATGTAGGGGAAACAAGTTTTTTTTTTTTTTACTTTACTCCGATATGAAGTATAATAATGCAGCAATTATCATTTTTTTCAGTTCTATAAGCGAATATGACAGATCGCCAAATGTTGTTGCTATTATTATTATTATTATTATTATTATTATTATTATTATTATTATTACTACTATTAGTGGCATTTTTGGGTTCACATAAACTCGACATAATTTTTCCAATGGTAACTAACAATTTCATTCTCCACTTTGTCCACAATTTTCCATTATACAATTTAGTTTTCTATAAGACATTATTGGAAGTTCTAAAACTTGTTACAAAAGTACAATTGAGTCCTAAAACGTACAAAAATTATAATCAAGTCCTAAAACTTATTAAATTGGTGCAATCGAGTCCTTTCGTTGACTCCATCCAACTTGGCTAATAGGATATGCTAACATGATTTTTTTTTTTTTAATATTTCCTCTCTCCCATGTGGTGATAATATGGCTAACGGTTCAAATGAATTAATTTCTAAAACAAAAATAGAAATTTTTATTTCTATTCTTGGATGAGTTTCTAAACATATATAAAATCATTTGATAATGACACAAAATTTCTATTTCCGAAATAAAAATTTATTTGATAAGAACATAAAATTTCTTCCTCCTGAATGGCGATGATGGTGACCAACAAACGGCAATAGCAATGGTGGGTGGCAACGGTTGGTAGCAGTGATTGGCAGGGGGTTCGTTGGAGGTGGCAACGGCGACTAGTGGGGGGTGGCAACTAGTGGTGACCGATGGCAAGCGGTATCGGCGAGTGAGTGATCAGCTAGTCGTGAGAACAAATGATGAGAATAGTTTTTATTTTTTATTTATGTTCCAAATAGAGAAATAGAAAATTTTTACTTTTCATTTATGTTCCAAACTTATTTATAAACTAAAAATTTGTTCAAAAATAGAAAATTGAAATTGCAATGCTAAATGGATTTTTGTTCCAAAAACAAGTATGGAATAGAAAAATAGTTCTTGAATAAAAATAAAATAGCTATCGACATGCCATAAAACGACGCCATTTTGGTCTAAATCTGATTTCTACTACCATTTTTATTTAAATTAAATAAAAATTATTTAAAAAAAGCCGCATGCGATGGTGGGGCGATGATGGCGAGGGGTGCAACCCTCGCCCCTAGTTGTTCTTCCTCCATTTTTTTTTAAAGTTAGCTTTTTTAGATTTAATTTAAATAAAATTTGTATAAAAAATCATATTTGATCCAAAACGACGTCGCTTTAGCCTTATGTTTTGTATTTTAGCCACATCATTGCCACGGAGAAGAGATAAAATAGTGGGAAAAAGCCACATAAGCTTTTTCCATTAGTCAAGTTGGATAGAGTTAACAAAAGAACTTATTGTACCAATTTAATAAGTTTTAAGATTGATTGCACTTTTTGTAAGTTTTAGGATTTAGTTGTATATTTTGTGACAAGTTTTAGAACTGTTGGTGTACATATTCCAATAAAATTAATAGCAATCTATAGCTCTTATAATAATCATTCGTCGAAATTTAGAAGTGACCATGAGGCATGTATAGCCCAATTAAGATACTAAGATGTCACGCCTCAAAAGCAAGTAATGAAAAAACTAGAAAAATGATGAGGTACAAGTAGTATAACACTACATTTATATGTATGCGAGAAAATCTGTTTCCCAGTCCGATCAAGAGCAAGTGGAATGCCGGGGTAAGGAAATCATGATTTAAATGTTGAGGTTAATGCAAATCAATATCGTATTTCTTTCCCCTTTGTTGACACCTAATTTAAACTCATCTTTTAGAAATAGAAGATAATCTTTGATTAGAGGGAAATTTTGAAAAAATTTTGAATTCAAAAAATTCAACAGCCATATAATTTTGGAGCCACTTTTTTGTTGAGAAGTTGAGTGAAAATCTCCACTTGCAGAAACAACCTTTATAAATAGAGAGTGCGAGACGTGAAAGAGGGGGGGGGGGGGCTTTATGACTGAGTTTTCGAAACACCAAAGGAAATAGAATTTTTGAGAGAAAGTACAAAGTTTTTTTCTTTTCTGCTGAAAAGTAGAAGACAGAGGCAGAGAAGCAGCAGAGGGGAAGAAGTGATTGGACATTTACTGTTCATTCGTCTTCCCCACATTCGCTCCCCCACATCCGCTGCCCCGGTCGCCGGCTTCTCTTTACCCGCACTGCGCTCACACCGCCGATCTCCACCAGCCATTGTCGCGCCGACCCACGACGACCCAGGCGCCAACCAGTAGCCCGCCGCGCCCACTGTTGGTCCTTGCCTGCACCTCAGCCTACCTGCGCCACCGCCACAATGCCAGCACCCCTCAGCAGTAGATCTCGCGCCTCCGCCTCCACATTCCCGTAGCTGAAGCCCACCACACCTACACCAGCAATCGCCGCTCAACTCCTCGTGACAACCCGAGCCCGAGTCGAGCCACTCTGCCACCACCGCTCCAAGGCGCTGCTCATCTTCCATCACGAGATCTGCGACCCGCGTCGCTGCTGCTCTCGGCCGCCACTGTTCCGGGCTTGCCTCTACTTTGCCTCTGGTCCAACGTTCCTACTGCGATCCCGCCAACAGCCGTGACACTTGACGTCGTTGCCCCGAAAACCAGCGATCGACGTCCCTGCTCAACCCGACGCCTTGCTGCTCGTAGCCGAAGCTCTGCAACCCGCCCCGCACCACCATCTCTGACGTCGCCGACGCCGCTGCAATCCGTATCATCGCCTCTCCTCGAGAACCGGTGCCATCACCAGCTGTTCCCCGCACCCTCGACCAACGCTCGAAGCTAACAGCCCGCATTCGACGACTATTTTCCTGCCTCCGCTAACGCTGCGCCTCTACCTAGCCTCACCGTCGCCGTCCGCCAGCCGCGCCAGACGTCGCACCTCCGCCGGTCCCCTCGTCAGAGCTCCGACGCCAGGCAGCCACCATCGGCGTCGCCCATTGTCCCCTTTTCTAACCCATTAGGTAGTTTTTTTTAAAAAATTTTCCTTTATTATATGTTGTTTTATTTACCTTTTTTAATATTATTGTATAGGAAGGTGATTTTTATTTTGTAAATATTGTAGGCATTATCCATAGGATTTTGCTTAAAATTATTATAATTATTAATTTGATCCGTAAGATGTCGGATCATTTTTTTAATTATATTAAGTTTAGCCATTTTTGATAGTATGTTGAATATTAAATCATTATAATTATTAATTTGATCCGTAAGACTTCGGATCAGATTTTTAATTATTTTGAACCTTTTTATATGTTATGATGTTTAGGGTTAAAATAATTGTTAATTTAATCTGTGAGACGGCGTATTTTTTTTTTCAGTTATTTTAATTCTTATTTGATGAATACCTAGATTGTTTAAATATAATTACTTGTCTAAAAAAAACTATAAAAAAAACATTAAAAAAAAATCAAAATCTTGCATGAGCATGTAGGTTTAGTAAATCAGATATTTAGGTTTACTAAATAAGATTTTTTTAGGATTATATTTTAGGATTGCATTTTTAGATATCTTTCTTTGAAATAGGTTAGGGTTAGACCTAAATAACTTTTTTTTACAAAATAGAGTCTTAAAGTTGCATATTTTAATAGACATTTTTTTAAATATATATATATATATATAATTTTCTAACATAAGATAGGGTTTAAGTCAAATTAATCCCTAAAATAAATTAGAAAATTGTTCGCTTGAAATAGTTTAATTAAGGTTTTTATTAATTCCGAATTTGTAATAAAAAATATAAAAATATTAGGTGGTTTGCATAATATGATCATTTAATTAGAATTTATTTAATAGTAAAGTTAGATCATGAGGTGCATATTAACTAGTGTGCATAATAGGATCATTTAATTAGAATTTATTTAATAGTAAAGTTAGATCATGAGGTGCATATTAACTAGTTTGCATAATAGGATCATTTAATTCTTAGCAAAATTAGGTCATGTAGTTAAAAATGCACTTTTTATAAAAAATTTATAATTTCAAGAAAACCAAAAAAAACTTGCTTGCTTTGTGCATTTAATTATTTCGATGCAATTTATTTGACTCGTTGAGTGTTTAATAATGATTGAACACCCGTGTGATCACATTTTTGCATGATAGTAATTTAGGTTAAAATAAATCCAAACTGCCTGTAAAAACATTTTTGAAAATTAAAAAGAAATGGTACCAAAAGAGCATTAGAAAAATCTAGTGTAACCAAGTCCCCGTACCCTTAGTCTCTAGTTCGTAGGAGTAAAATAATTCTCCCATTATTTTACTTAGGTATCTAATTAACCTACCATAAACTGATTAATGGCGACTCCTAGAGAATAATTTTTTGCATGCCAGATATTTGAACCTAAGTCGCGAATTGGTATGGCCTTGGGAGAGCCCAAGTTAAGTTTAAACTTAGCAATCCATTAGCCTCGTTTTAGGTGGTGCACCTGAAATTTAGGTCGCGACAGCTTGGCGACTCCACTGGGGACATGTGTTAAAACACTTAGTAGACTTAGGCCAATTTTTCTTTTTCTTTTAAAAAATATTATTTGTTTGGCAGCGAGGACACCAGGTATGTCCCTAATTTAAGTGTTAAATGTTTTTGCAGATGGGAGATATAAGCGGAGTAGTCTTTGCTAACCCTTGTCTTGCAGGTTGGAGTTAGGATGAATGTTTGAATTTAAACCATAGAAGTGTTGTTTGCATTTAAATTGTTATGCATGTTTTACTGCTTTTAGCACTACACTATTGCACACACAACCTGTGGTCGAACCTGAGCTGCGATAGGATTTTTAGGATGGTGTTGAGAAGGATACTTCCTCCAAAGCGAGACTGCTATGTAGAGGTTGACCTTCTTTTCCCCGAAAGTTTTTCATGGTGTCGAATGTGTTTGTCCATATCCGCGAGACTGCGTGACTATTGGGCATTCCATTCGACTGAGTCGGAGTTAGGGGGACCTGACACGTTAATGCGAGACTGCAACGGTCAGATCATCTTCTTAGCTCCACCTTGTTAAGCCATCTAGATAGAAATCGAGCCTCACTTTTCATGCATGTGTCTATGTGATTGTCATCCATTTTCGGTGAAAGTAAGTTGTCTAAATTCTTCGCAATTTATTTACTTTATTGCAATTTTGTCGGTCCATGACAATAGGTTTCGCTCAAGAGGTGGTTAAATCAGTTAGATCAAGGTGGCCAAAGATATGTGAAAGCCAAGATTGCCCAACTTCTCCCACTGTTAGAGATCAACGTCCACTCTGGTGTGATACAGGCACTCCCTCATTTCTGGTGTCCACAAACTTCCACCTTCATATTTGGTGAGTATGAACTGACTCCAACACTTGAAGAATATAGTGTTGCCATTGGAATGCCCCTGGAAAAGGAACTTGTTAGACCACCTATTGGTATAGATTCTATTTTTGAATTATCACAGTTTTTAGAAATCGAATCCGAAAGAGTAAGGAAAGTTGTCAAAGCCAATTGTTTTGCATGCCCATTTTAATTTTTGGAAGAATGTTTGTGGCACCCCTCAACGAACCCCCGATCCGATATGGTCACCACAGGTACTTGTCACTTATCCTACTACAAGCCAGTCCTTGAAGCTTTTTAATTAAAGTGAAACCATAGTTCATAGGGGTTGATCAATAAAATTATTTTCCCCTTTTTCTCCCCTTGTATATATATGTATATATATATATATATATATATATATATATATATATATATATATATATATTCTATAAAGGTCCCAAATACAGCTCATCATCGGCGGAAGCATAAACGAGTTTCATCATCCCTCACTCCAATAACAATAATGCAATGCACACCAACTGCGCACCAAAAGAAAAGACAAAGCCGAGTCACTTTTATTTATATTTTCACGATGGACATCTCGGGTCGATACAACAAAAAGGCCAAGATTTTTAACTATACTTGGCTATAACCCAAAGAGAACTCGACCCTATATCGAACATGTACACCCCTCCATCGACAAGCGTCGGCTATCCCTAAAAAGAAAACGTCAGCTCCCACCAGTCATACGAGCCATCACACCCAACCCGGTGCATCGGGCGGTGGCGGCGGTAGCATCCCTAGCATCACTCCATTGCGTCGAACGTGAACGGACAAAAAATCTTGGATAATAGGGCCATCAGCAGAACCCACATTGTACATCACCAGGACATGGACTCGGACATACTCCAGACCAGGTATACTAGTATAGGAATGCTCTGTGCACTCCACCTCAACGTCAGTAGGTATGCCATAGAAGGTACCACGCACAACTGGTGAAAGAGGCATCTTTCTAATCTGAAATGTTAATCCCCAAAAGAGGTGAGTACAACCACTCAGCAGTAAAGATCCACCAAACTACACAATGCATCAAACAGAACAATCAAGGTATCATGAATAAATCACATATCATTCATGCATTCAAGCACACCTCACCTTGCAGCCATGCATATATCACCATACAACGTGCATATACCACCATGCACTTATACATGTATCATCGAGCAGCCAAACATATATCACCATGATTCATATCATCCATGCTATCAAGCATACATCCATGCGCATGATTCAATTCTCGATCTTTATCTTTCAATTAGATCACATCATTTTTCTTTCCAGGGACCAATGTTTGCATTCCACAATTTTATTGCTCGCATCCAACCTGGCATCGCGAGGAACCTCCAGCACACACCTCCAGGCATCCGGCACACACACTCTAGGCATCTCGTACCCCAACTAGCATCACGAGGTATCCCCCCGGCACACACCTCCGAGGCTTCCGGCACACACACTCCGGGCATCTCGAAACTCCCGAGGACATCCGGCACACACACTCCGGGCATCTCGAAACTCCCGAGGCATCGTCGGCTCACACCTCCGACGGTCTTGTTATTATCTCAATTTATATTCACATATTTATCTCAATTTCAACATGGCATTTGATGCAACAATATCAAGGGTCTCAACCAACTTTAATGTCATATAACATGCCATATGTCACTACATATGCAGCATAATCAACCACTCAAGACATTATATCACATGGAGAAATTTCATTTATTTTTGAAAATGCAGCAAATTTTCGGATAAAAACAGATTGCACTCCTTTGGTCATAATTCTTGAACAATTAGTAAACACCCTTAATAAATACTGAAAATTTGACATGTTATGTACAAGATCTAGAGGAAAATATTCCGTGAAGAACACCATATCAAAAGAACATCATACGAATCAGTACAGTCCACGCATCACAGTCTTTATAATTTCGGAATATTGCCATACACAGTTTCATTCACAATTTCGGTAAAACTCCTAAATCAGCCCCAAAAATTCTGAAATTTTTATATGTTATAGACGAAATCCAGAAGTAAATATTTCATGAAAAACTCGAAACCAGATTTGTGATAGATTAAAAACTATAATAACCATAACCTTCCATAACCCTCGGCACCGAATTCCAGTTCTAACCGTTTTGGATATAGATTGTTTCACCAACCTAAACTCATCCATTTCCTCTAAAATTTTATTATGTTATTTATTAACATGTCATATTCAACTTTCATTCAGAACACGAGATCAAATTTCAACCGGAGAAATTTATAAAATTCACAGAATCACACTAGGTCAGCATTACGATTTCCAGATCTGACTTCTTCAAAGAAAAATAGTTTCACCGGTCTATACTTGTTCATTTCTTCTGAAATTTTGATATGTTACTCTCCAAGAAGTTCTCTACAACTTTCATCAAGAAGTCGAAATGAAATTCCAACTGAAAAGTTGCATGCAGCTCACAAATTCATCAAAGGTCGGACTGCCTTTCTAGAAAACAGAATGCAAGGCTATCATGTTTTTCCCTAGAGCTTCGAATTTCTTTACTTCTACCACAACCAAAGTTTATCATCCCTTACAACACATATCACAGCAAGCAAAGGGTAGGTTTTTGGACTCTACTTGCCTCTAATCCGAGCACAACACAGCAAGCAAAAACGGCAGGGCAAGGCGGGACTCGGCAGCTCGACGGCAGCAACGATCGGTGGCGAACAGCCTCCCTCTTCCCCTTCTTCTCTCGCTCGCTCACTCTCTCCCTTTCTCTCTTCCTTTCTTTCTCTCGGACGGTCACTCTCTCTCTCTTTCTCTTTCTCTCGTGCGACGCCTCCCCCTCCCTTGTTCAATCCGCCCCTTCTTCTTTTCTTCCCCCTCATGATTAGCATGTAATCATCACTTTGCATGCAAGATGACACTTGGTAATTGCCATGCAAGAGGTTGGGCCTAGTTGGGCCGGCCTCTCCCCTTCGGTCGACAGCCCATCGGGCTCCTTGGGCTGGTCGGACGGCAGACCTTTCCTTTGGGCTTCGCGGGCCAGGCCAAGAGGGCCGAATGGTGGGGTTGGTCTTAGGCCAAAAATTCAACCCACACTTCTCTAATTTTTCCCTTTTAATCATCACCTAATTACCCATCATATAATTACCTAATTACACTTATTCACTTGGCCATAAAGCTTGCAACATAAATAAATAAAAAAATCAAATCCATAAGGTGCATAGCCAAGAACAAAATTCTCATTATCAAATTATCCTATAGTACCAACTTTGATAACCCAAGAACATAAGATATCTTTCCATTAAAGTGCTCGGCCTTAATCTATTACAATTTTTCGGTCTAGAAGCCACAACATACTTCAACGACACAACCATTCACTTTTCCATAGGTCGTAATGCCTTCAGAAATTGCCATGAAATTTTTGGGATGCCACAATGTTTTGCAAATCGATCAATGATTTCAAAAGCTAGGATCTTCATGTTAGCATTTTTCGGGCTAATCGTCTTTCCTTATCGAAGAAATGCCATTAATCCTTCAATTTTGTGGGTGGTTAATCGTGTTTGTGATGGATTAAATTATGTCAACATGGTTTTAGCTGAAACATTTTTGTCATTAACCTGTTTCAAACAAAATGAGGAAAATACCATGCGTGCCCTCCCTGAACTTTTGCAAATATGGTTTTTCTCCCACATAAGAGGTTTTGGGCACCTTATGAAGCAATTTAAGATTGATGATTTAAGACACCCCATACAAAAATTTGTGGTCCTGGAACGTTTTTCCCTAAATAAGCAGTATGCCCGTTGGATTAATTTTTTGAAAAACCCTGATCCTAAGGCATTCTTATGGCATACTAAATGGCTCCATATTGAGGACGCTCGTTTCTCTCACAAGTATGATGGGCCAATTCCGTTGCTGGGCCTTTCTGGTGTTACTTCTTATTACCCATATAGGGTGGCCCGTCAGTATAGAGCTCTTCAAGAAGTTCCTCCACCCCTTAAGACGGAATTGTTCCAAGTTCGTTTTGTTCGTACGGACTATGATTACTTCAACGAGGTCCAGACGATCATTGCTACATGGAACGAATGTCATCTAGAGAAGATTTTAGTGCCCAAGAGATTGAAAGGCGAGGAGGAGATCCACCATGCGTTGGCATTCTACATCCAACAATACTGGATTCCTGATGCCTTACGTCCAGTGGTCCCTAATGTGACTAAGAAGCCTACTCAGCAAGCACAAGTTGAGCATCTTAAACAGAAAGTGGAAATGCTTGAAGCTGAAAATAAGAAGCTTTGCAAGGCGTTGGGTTCCCGAAAGCATATAAAATGAGATGTTTTGTTTTTTTAGGGACCTTGATTTCAATTTAGTATTTTCAGTTTTTAGTTCAATGTTTAGGGACTTGAATTTCAATTCTTAGTTCATTGTTAGGAAGTTTGGTTCAATGATTAAAATAAATTGTAAATAAAATCGGGCGATTAGGCCATTGTCATGGGCCATTTTCCTATCTTGTCATAAGTTCTTATATTATCTCTTTTACTTAGGTAACAACACGGCTCACCCAAGATCGCTAATCCGTACTCGTTCTAGAGCAACAATGGCTGATAACACCGAACAAACGCGTGTTGCTGAACAAGCTCGCGTCGCTGCCCTTCAATCGGAGATGAAGCAAGTCCTAAATGTTCTTTAGTAGCTTTCTAAACAAATCAATTCTCTCCAAATAAGCACTGCCCCACCAGCTCCGCAAGTTGAAGTGGTGTTACCACAACATGCTCCCATGGCTGATCCGAGAGATAAAGGCAAGAATACGTTCGCAGTTGGGCCATCAACCTCTGATGATGCCTCCAGGGTTAAAATCACTGACGCGCATCAAATTGTTGTTGATGATGAAGTACAAGTGGTACATTCAGCTGTACCGAAAACTGAGCAAGAAAAACGCTTGGTAAAAATCGAGGAGAAACTTAAGCAGCTGCAGGGTTCATTTAGCCAAGGCCCAACTGATTTGTCCCATTATGCAAAGATCAAGATACCAAAGAAGTTCAAAATGCCAGACTTTGAAAAGTATGATGGCACCTCTTCCCCGAAAATCCATCTATAGACTTATGTGGTCAGGATGACCCAATATGTTGATAACATACCCTTGATGATTCAGCAATTTCAAGCCAACCTGACAGGATTGGCACTACAATGGTACATTATGAAGAAGATTAATCTCCTGGAGACTTGGGACGATTTGACGGATGCCTTCTTTAAGCAATATAAGTATAATATTGATGTCACTCCATCTCGAGAAGATTTACTTCGCACCGAGAAGAAGAGGACGGAATCTTTCAAGGCATATGTCACGAGATGGAGGACCATAGCTGCTCAAATTACTCTAGAGCTGACAGAAAAGGAGTTGATGGATTTGTTCATAAAGACACTCCCGCCTGAGTATCGAAATCAGATCCTTGGATCGACTGCCGAGTCATTCAATCAGCTAATCCCTGTTGGCGAGCGAATTGAAGTAGCATTGCGTGATGGATGGGTGTCTGATCAAACCAGCTCGTATAGGAGAATCTCAACCAAGAAGGATAAAGAACCTGCAGCGGAGGTCAATGTAGCTTATGTTCAACCACCTCGCCCTACCCTGAACACCCAACAGGGAGGAGCACGACCATTCTTTGGCCAGCAGAAAAACTCTTCCAGGCATCAATTTACGCCACTTCCTAAGCCCTTGTCCAAGATCTTGCCGACCCTTCAGAAGAAAGGATTACTCGCTAAGGAACCTAACCGATCTAATCCCGAACGTTTCCCCAATTATGATCCGTCCAAGACATGTGCTTACTATATGGGGGAGGTAGGGCATTCTGTTGATGATTGCTATACGCTGCAACACAAAATCCAAAATCTTTTGGATGCCAAGGTGGTCTCATTCCGCGATGCACAGCCGAACATCCAGAATAACCCACTTCCTAACCACCCAGAAGCTGTGAATACCCTTTTCAATTTTGATGCTGGTAGAAAGAAGAGCTTGAAAGTGCATGTAGACGATGTTTATAATGGCTTAGTTCAAGCTGGATATTATTCAGAGGTAGAAGAGCCCACCATGTTTCAAAAGATGCAAAGAGTGAAAACAATGTCCAAGAAGGGGATGATTGTTTACGCAGATCATACCAGCATAGTTTCGACTATCACTCTGATCATTATTGATTTGGAGGATGAAGTTTATGATTTTGAGGATCAGTTTACTGGCTTGAATATTGAGGCTAACGATTCCCTAGCTCTTGACATGCCACCATTGGAAGATGCGTCGGATGAAGATGGATTAATCATTAACGATGTGCCGCCATCAAATGATGAAGAATTGATTCTCGATGTTACGCAACCCTATGCATACACGAATGATAAGGTAGTACTATGGTGTTATGATGCGGAGATAGATGTGGTCACCCGATCGGGACGCACTTACGCTTAGGCCAACTCACAACCTGTCAAGCCAGTCACTGATGAGGAGGCTAAAGAATTCTTAGCCGTAATTAAGGCAAGTGAGTATAACGTAGTGGACCAACTTCGTAAAATGCCGACACAAGTCTCCATATTAGAGTTGCTTTTGACATCAGAAAAACATCAAAAGTCCTTGATGAAAGTCCTTAACGAAGTACATGTCCCAAAGTCCATTGAACCTGAGAAGTTGGAGGAATTTGTAGGGGTCATTTTGTTAAACGACCAGATTGCTTTCTCAGATGATGAAATCCCAGATGAAGGAAGAGGACACGGCAAAGCCCTTTATATCTCAACCAAGTGTCGAAATACCTTGGTGTCTTGTGTACTCATTGATAATGGATCAGCTTTAAACATATGCCCTTTAGCAACTCTAAAGCGTCTTGGGTATGATTTGGGAAAAATTCGCGTAGCTAAAACCTCTGTACGAGCATTCGACGGAACCAAAAAAGAAGCAGTTGGGGAAGTTGATTTAGACTTGCAAATAGGGCCAGTGCTATTCAATGTAGTTTTCCAGGTCTTGGACATACCTACAACATTCAACTTTTTGTTAGGTCGTCCATGAATTCATGCAGCAGGGGCAGTTTCTTCAAGTCTTCACCAGAAAGTGAAGTTTGTGACAAAAGGGAAGCTTATTACAGTCCGAGGAGAGGATGAATTCAAGATTTATCACGAGACGGCTATCCCTTATATTGAACCAGATTGTAAAGAAGAATCCAGTTTTCAAGCATTTGAGTTGGTTTCGACCATTCACGTTTCTCAAGGCACTACCCTACCCATTCCAATATTATCAAGGTCGGCGATCATGGTAGGCAAGATCATGGTCGGGAGTGGCTTTGTCCCAGGTAATGGTTTAGGCCGACATGGTCAAGGCACTCGCCAACCGATTGAGGCCGGGCAGATTTCATATACGACTGGATTGGGCTATCATGGTAGAGGTGGACGATCCTGTAGAGGAAGAGGACAAGGACGAACTGGTTTCACTATACCCCATATTAGGTCCACATTCCCTAGACCTGCAAAGATGATGCATGAGGAAGAAGGGGCAATCGATACCTGTGTTCAATACTCCAAGCCTCCAGGTGCTGATATCGACGTCGGATGGGTAGAGGTAGAAAAGCCAGTTGCAGACACCATTCGATCCACTGGAAAAGATGACGCACTCGAAGGAATGACTGATCTGTTCGAAGAGAATTTAGTGTTTGCCATCGACGAAGCTCGAGAGTAGGAGAATTTTAATTATTCGCACACTCCTCTATGCAAGAGTCTTTATTGTTTTCCGTATTTGCATATATGCATTTTCATTTCTAGGATTTCTCTCATTTCAATAATGTAATTTGTTTTTCATCCAATAAAATACATGAAGATTTTCATGTTTTGAGGGCATGTTGAAGTATACCAAACTAGCCCTGTGATGAAATCCTACCAAAAGAAAACAGCAAGGAACTAATTCTGAAGGCTGGGCATCTTCATGTTCCCTTCAAAATTTTTAAGCTTTAATTTTAATTATTCATTTATTTATTCATTTATTATTATTATTATTATTATTTTAAAATAAAATAATTTTCTAGCATGCATCTAATTTACCCCGTTTGTTTCTTTTAATCATCTACTTTATGTTTCAGGTGCAACCCTGCGCACATTTGCTTTAATGAAGATGAAGTGTTAAGTCCAAATTATGAGGAGCAAGATGATTCAATGGATATTCAACGTAGTTGGGAGCAACAAGAAACTTCGAAGCCAATCACCGCTGGATAGACTGTCACCATAAATCTTAGTGACACAGAAGGCACCAAGGAGGTCAAAATTGGGGCGGACTTGACCAAATCCGAAGCTCAACGTTTGACCCAGTTGCTGAAGGAATACCAGGATGTCTTCGCCTGGTCTTATGCTGCTATGCCAGGTCTTATGCTGATATGCCAGGTCTAAATCCATCCATTGTCAAACATTGTCTCCCAACTGATCCCGACGTACCTCCCAAGAAGCAAAAATTACGGAGAATTAAGCCAGAACTTTCCAAGAAAATAGAGGAAGAAGTCATGGAACTCCTTGACATGAAATTTATCAAGGTATCACAGTATCCCGAGTGGATAGCAAACATTGTGCCAGTGCTGAAAAAAGATGGTCGCATTAGAGTCTGCGTTGACTATAGAGACTTGAACAAAGCCAGCCCCAAAGATGATTTTCCGCTGCCTCACATTGATGTTCTCGTGGATAGTACTGCTGGCTTTGAGCTCTTTTCTTTTATGGATGGATTTTCAAGATATAACCAGATCAAGATGAATGAAAAAGACAAAGAGAAAACGGCATTCATCACCCCATGGGGAACCTTTTGCTATAGTGTCATGCCTTTTGGCCTTAAGAATGTTGGGGCAACATATCAACGGGCCATGGTAACACTTTTCCATGATATGATGCACAAAGAGATGGAAATATATGTTGATGATATGATTGCCAAAACCCGACAAGGAGAAGACCACGTTAAGACTCTAAAGAAGTTATTTGAACGACTTCGTGAGTTTAAGTTACGTCTTAATCCAGCAAAGTGTGTGTTTGGAGCAACTTCTGGCAAACTATTAGGTTTCATGGTCAGTGGTAGGGGCATCGAGATTGATCCCTCAAAAGCCAAAGCAATTTGTGATTTGCGCCCTCCAACCACGATGAAAGAAGTTCGAAGCCTTTTAGGGAGATTGAATTATATAGCTCGATTCATCTCCCAACTCTCTGAAACTGCCAAGCCTTTCTTCAAGCTTTTTAAGAAGAATGCCCAAGTTAAATGGGATGATGAATGCCAGGAAGCATTTGAAGAGTTGAAGCGATACTTGATGAATCCGCCAATACTCGTTCCTCCTACACTAGGGCAACCTTTGGTTCTCTATCTCACAATTAATAGAGAGTCGTTGGGAACAATGCTCGCTCAAAAAAGATCGACAGACGGGAAGGAATGTGCCATTTACTACTTAAGCAAGAAGTTCTCAACAACAGAAATGAACCACTCTAATGTTGAGAAGTCGTGTGCCGCTTTAGTATGGGTTTTGCACAGACTGCGGCAATACACTTTGCATTACCAGACATTTCTAGTCTGTGAGAATGACCCCATCAAATACTTGTTAGAACAACCGTCTCTGGTGGGGAAATTAGCGAAATGGCAAATCCTGATTTCCGAGTTTGATGTGCAAAGTGTATCGCAAAAATCAGTTAAAGGTTGAGTAATTGCGGACATGTTAGCAAATGGCACTATGAGGATGCCGGATGAAGACGAATATGATTCCTTGGATGATCGCATTTTGACAATGGAAAAGGAGTCGTGGACCATGTTCTTCGATGGTGCAGTTAACCTATCCGGGTTTGGTACTGGTGCAGTTTTAATTTCTCTCGATGGTCAACACTATCCTGTAGTTGCAAATTTGGTATTTCCTTGCACCAACAACATAGCTAAATATGAAGTGTGCATTCTCGGCCTGCAGGCGGCCATTGAGATGGAGGTTAGCAAGTTAAAGGTGTTCGGTGATTCCGCACTTATTATCCTTCAGACTATTGGAAAATGGAGGACTAGAGATGCCAAACTAGTCCCTTACCATGATTATCTGGAAGACCTTATAAAGGAGTTTGACGAAATATCATTCGAGTATTTGTCAAGGTCTCATAATCAGTTTGCAGATGCACTTGCAACTTTGTCGTCTATGCTCACAGTTACGGAAGGGTTAGAAATTGAACCTTTAAAAATTGAAGTGCTTGCGAAGCCAGCCTATTGCATGGTAGTGACAGAAGAACCGGATGGAAAGCCATGGTATCATGACATCATGACCTACATTCAAAGGCGAGAGTTCCCAGAATGTAGCAATCTAGCTGATCGAAAGCATCTTATGAAACTCGCCTCCAAGTTCTTTATTAGTGGGGATACATTATACAAACGGTCTTTCGACTCTGTCCTACTTAGATGCGTCAATGCAAAGGAAGCCACTCAGTTGATGGAGGAAATACATGAAGGAGTGTGTGGTCCTCACATGAGCGGCCACATGTTAGCAAAGAAAATTAAGAGATTAGGTTACCTCTAGCTAACCTTGGAAAGTGATTGCATTCAACATATCCGGAGTTGCCACCGTTGTCAGATTTATGGAGACAAGATAAATGGTCCTCCAAATGAGCTGCATCAATTGTCGGAACCATGGCCTTTTTCAATGTGGGGCATCGATGTAATCGGCCCAATTAACCCAAAAGCCTCGAATGGTCACCGTTTCATCCTTGTCGCCATCGATTATTTCACAAAATGGATAGAGGCAGCATCATATACAGTTGTTACGGAAAAGAATGTTGTGAAGTTTGTGCGACGTGATATTATTGCCCGTTATGGCATACCTGAAGCTATCATCATAGACAACGGGACGGACCTAAACAACAAGCTTGTCAATGATTTGTTCAAGGAGTTTAAAATTCGTCATTTGAATTCATCGCTTTATCGCCCCTAGATGAATGGTGCTGTTGAAGCAGCGAATAAGAACATCAAGAAAATTCTGGCAAAGACAGCTGATAATTATCGCGACTGGCATGAAAGGCTTCCTTACGCTCTGATGGCGTATAGGACTTCAATTCGTACCTCTACTGGGGCAACTCCTTTTTCTCTGGTGTATGGCATGGAAGCAATCCTGCCAATTGAAGTAGAAATCCCTTCTCTAAGAGTATTGTCTCAGTCTAAGTTGACGGAAGCTGAATGGGCACAACAGAGGTATGACCAACTCAATATGATTGATGAAAAGCGATTGAAGGCCGTATGTCATGGTTAGTGTTATCAGCAGCGGGTGGCCAAGTCTTTCAATCGGAAGGTTCGCCCAAGGCATTTCAAGGTTCATGATTTGGTGCTACGCAAGATGCTACCAATTAACCTTGATCCTCGTGGCAAGTTCACTCCAAATTACCGTGGGCCATACATCGTGAAGAAAGTACTTCCTGGAGATGCTTTAATCTTAGCAAAAATGGATGGGCGTGAATTCATGAATCCTGTAAACTTTGATGCTGTAAAGAAATACTATCCATGAATAAAAAAGGCTCGTAAAAGCCTTTCCCTCGCTCAAAGTTGATCAAATCTCTAGTGTATAATGATGCATGTTTTATTTTTGCAGGGGCAAAGAACGGATGTGAACGACAGTGTCTTCTATCTTTGTAAGGAACCTCTATGAACTCCCTTACAAAGAGAGGGCAAGACATCGACGCCTAATAGTTTTGACTTTATGATCCGAGGTGCAGGAATAGAGTATGGCCTCTTTATCATCATAGAATGCTTTCACATGATATTGTGCAATTCACCAATTCCACTTGAAATTTATCAAAATGGATAATCCAATGAAGGATGTCGAGTTACTTGAACATGCTAAATGAGGCGTGAAAAGTAAGCCTTATCCCATACACAGTCCCTTGTCTATACATTGTGAGGTGAGTATGGAAGCAGTTTGTGTTTCAAGGTGAAGAGTTTTCTTGCAAAAAGTACGAGAACTAAAATCAAGAGGGGCAGTTCATTTCTCTACTAGTGAACCCTTGTTTAACCCTTCTTTGAGCCTAAATAATTGAAAATTTTCTTTCATACTACCCTTGTCAAGGACCACCCCACATCGGGGCAAATGGAGGTAAGTCGACGTTGGCGAGAGAAAATGAATAGAAATTTTCTTACTCACACTTGCATCAATCTTCAAGTCGTGCTATTACATTGAATTCATGTGGTAATTTAAGTGCCTTAGGATGACGAAGAGCATTTCTTTCTCTATCCTACATACTTATATCCTTTGCATAGCCCACTTGAGCCTGCAATTTCATTTCTTTTAAACCCAGTTGGTGATCATCCCCCACACTGGGGCAAGGCAAAGACAGATGAAGACCCTTGAAAGTTCGAGTGTCATCCAAAGTGTAATTCCTTGACACATGCACTATGCGCAAGAATTGAAATCAAAATAGAACTAAGGGGCATGAAAAAGCAGTGTGCCTAGTAAAAGCAAGGCCAATGCCCACGAAAAGAAGAGGGAAATGACTGATGAATTGGGAGGCATAAAAGCGGTGTGCCTGATAAAAAAGCATGGCCGATGCCCATCATCAAAGAAAATGACTTCAAAAGAATGTTGAGAAAAGATCCCCAGTGGAATAATCATTGGCATCAAGTGATAAACTCTTGAGCCAATAAGGAAGTCTGTCAAGAAGACAATCCGAGATTTAAAAAAAAAAAAGACTGGTAGCAATGCCAAGATGATCACCAACTCTCACCCTTTACACACATTTTGAGCCTAATGATTCTTTCGTTTCTCAACCCATGAACCCAGCCTATGTTACGTCCCTTATAAAGTCTCTTCAGATTAGGGCACTTGAATTAACATGGGAGTTCACATGTTTTAAGCATTGCTCGAAGAAGTGTGAGCAAGATTATTTCTTTCTCATTTTGCAGGGTTCTTGACTTGTAAACCCGAAGATGATTACAGAATTGTTCTTTCAATTGCCTTGACTTAAAGAGTCCCTTTGTTAAGCCATTGACCAATCCCACATTACAGTACCTATCAAAGACCTCTCAGATTGGTAAGGTCGTACTGCTTGCAAGAAAATTCGAACTCTCGTCAACATGATGATGATAAGATTGAGTGATATATTCCCGCATCAATGGTCGGGACAAATAACCCCTCCTAAATGATAGCGAGTGAAAAGCCTTTTCACACCAAAAGTGTCTCATTTAGCATGTTCAAGAGATTCACGCCATAAATGAAAATTGTCCTAATGATAATTTTTCTGGTGGAAGCTTGATAAAGTTATCATACATGGACCTTCATTGAAATTTTTTTTTTAAATGAAATGAATTTTTCCTCAAAGACCCAAAGATTTGTCTTTGAAGCCCTAAGTTTATTCAATCATCTTTGAATACTTGATGAGAATTCCAAGTACCCATTTATAAAATCTTTTCAAATGTCTAGTGTGAATTCCAGATATTTGAACCTTTAAACGCTTGATGTGACTTCCAAGTGTTTGTCTTTTCAAACATCTGATTTCCAGATGTTTAGTAAATGTTTTCAAATGCCTGACATAAGAATCAAATCTTTGAAATTTCAAGTACTTGATGTAATTTCCAGGTGCTTAGAATCTGATGAGAGTTCCAGATCCTTGAAGACTTTGAGCCTTTCAATTATCTGAAGGGAGTTCCAGATATTTGTCAGGTTTCATAGGAATCATTTCACACCTAATAGCACTCTTCTAAATCCCCAGACAAGTACGACAGGTATGTGTTCTTCTTTGCATTTGCATTTCATTGGGCATAGACACATTGAGATCTATGTTCCTGACCAAATCATTGCATTTACATTGCATTATTTATTGCATGACCTTGCATTTCAAAAGAAATTAAATTTATTTGAGTCCATTTGTTTAAAAAAAAAAAAGTCATTACACTTAACATTTTTATTTCACTTTCATTTTGCATGGTTTAAATTTATGTGTCATTTATCTTTGAAAGAAACCTCTACGAGCTTCCCTTCAAAGAGGGGCAGCTGTTGACACCTAATTTAAACTCATCTTTTAGAAACAGAAGATAATCTTTGAATATAGGGGAATTTTGAAAAAAATTTGAATTCAAAAAATTCAATAGCCGTATAATTTTGGAGCCACTTTTTTGTTAAGAAGTTGAGTGAAAATCTCCACCTGCATAAACAAATTCGAGTTTTCCCTTTATAAATAGAGAGTGCGAGACGTGAAAGAGGGGGGGGGGCACTTTATGACTGAGTTTTCAAAACACTAAAGGAAATAGAATTTTTGAGAGAAAGTACAAAGTTTTTTTCTTTTCTGCTGAAAAGCGAAGACGAGAAGAGCGACGAGCGGAGGGGAAGAAGTGATTGGACATTTACTGTTCATTCGTCTTCCCCACATTCGCTCCCCCACATCCGCTGCCTCGGTTGCCGGCTTCTCTTTACCCGCACTGCGCTCGCACCGCCGGTCTCCACCAGCCATCGTTGCCCCGACCCACGACAACCCAGGCGCCGACCAGTAGCCCGCCGCGCCCACCGTCAGTCCTTGCCTGCACCTCAGCCTACCTGCGCCACCGCCACAACGCCAGCACCCCTCGGCAATAGATCTCGCACCTGCGCCTCCGCCTCCACGTTCTCGTAGCTAAAGCCCACCATGCCTGCACCAGCAATCGCCGCTTGACTCCTCACGACGACCCGAGCCCGAGTCGAGCCACTCTGCCACCACCACTCCAAGGTGCTGCTCATCTTCCATCAAGAGATCTACGACCCGCGTCGCTGCTGCTTTCGGCCGCCGCTATTCCGGGCTTGCCTCTACTTTGCCTCTGGTCCGACGTTCTTGCTGCGATCCCGCTGACAGCCGCGACACCTGATGCCTTGCTGCCCGGAGCCGAAGCTCTGCAACCCGCCCCGCACTAGCATCTCCGACGTCGCCGACGCCGCAGCAATCTGCATCACCGCCTCTGCTCGAAAATCGGTGCCATCGCCGGCTGTTCCCCGCACCCGCGACCAACGCTCGAAGCTAACAGCCCGCATCCGACGACCGTTTTCCTGCCTCCGCTAACGCTGCGCCTCTGCCTAGCCTCACCGTCGCCATCCGCAAGCCGTGCCAGACGTCGCACCTCCGCCGGTCCCCTCGTCGGAGCTCCAACGCCAGTTAGCCACCACCGGCGTCGCCCACTATCCCATTTTCTAACCCATTAGGTAGTTTTTTTATTATTTTTAATTTTCCTTTATTATATGTTGTTTTATTTACCTTTTTTAATACCATAGGATTTTGCGTAAAATTATTATAATTATTAATTTGATCCGTAAGATGTCGGATCATTTTTTTAATTATATTAATTTTAGGCATTTTTGATAGTATGTTGAATATTAAATCATTATAATTATTAATTTGATCCATAAGACTTTGGATCAGATTTTTAATTAATTTGAACATTTTTATATGTTATGATGTTTAGGGTTGAAATAATTGTTAATTTAATCTGTGAGACGACGGATTATTTTTCAGTTATTTTAATTCTTATTTGATGAATACCTAGATTGTTTAAATATAATTACTTGTCTAAAAAAAAAAACTAAAAATGATCATAAAAAAAAAAAAATCAAAATCTTGCATGAGCATGTAGGTTTAGTAAATCAGATATTTAGGTTTAGTAAATTAGATTTTTTTAGGATTATATTTTAGGATTGCATTTTTAGATATCTTTCTTTGAAATAGGTTAGGGTTAGACCTAAATAACTTTTTTTTACAAAATAGAGTCTTAAAGTTGCATATTTAATAGACATTTTTTTAAATATGTATATATATATATATATATATATATATATATATATAATTTCTAACATAGGATAGGGTTTAAGTCAAATTAATCCCTAAAATAAATTAGAAAATTGTTCACTTTAAATAGTTTAATTAAGGTTTTTATTAATTCCGAATTTCTAATAAAAAATATAAAAATGTTAGGTGGTTTGCATAATAGGATCATTTAATTAGAATTTATTTAATAGTAAAGTTAGATCATGAGGTGCATATTAACTAGTGTGCATAATAGGATCATTTAATTAGAATTTATTTAATAGTAAAGTTAGATCATGAGGTGCATATTAACTAGTTTGCATAATAGGATCATTTAATTCTTAGCAAAATTAGGTCATGTAGTTAAAAATGCATTTTTTATAAAAAATTTATAATTTCAAGAAAACCAAAAAAAAAGTTGCTTGCTTTGTGCATTTAATTATTTCGATGCAATTTATTTGACTCGTTGAGTGTTTAATAATGATTGAGCACCCGTGTGATCACATTTTTGCATAATAGTAATTTAAGTTAAAATAAATCCAAACTGCTTGCAAAAACATTTTTGAATATTAAAAAGAAATTGTACCAAAAGGGCATTAGAAAAATCTAGTGTAACCAAGTCTCCGTACCCTTAGTCTCTGGTTCGTAGGAGTAAAATAATTCTCCTATTATTTTACTTAGGTATCTAATCAACCTACCATAAACTGATTAGTGGCGACTCCTAGATAATAATCTTTTGCATGCTAGATATTTAAACCTAAGTCACGAATTGGTATGGGCTTGGGAGAGCCCGAGTTAAGTTTAGGCTTAGCAATCCATTAGCCTAGTTTTAAGTGGTGCACCTGAAATTTAGGTCGCGACACCCTTCCATTTAAAATTTCAAGTTCATTTTAAGAAAAATAAAGTTTTTTGGTCGGAAGTTTTGAACAATATCATAATTTGTACCGATGATAGTGTGCTTCGAATCATGATGATGATGTATTAGCTTTGATGATGGTGAGATAAAAATGGAAAAATGGCCGTTGATAGTAAGAAAAATAGCCATTAAAGGGTTGTACTCTGTAGTTAGGAAATCAGGAAAGAAATTATAAAAGCAACTGACAGTTTTTCTACTTATAATATGGGCAACAGACTACATTTTAGGAAACTTATGACGGTTAAAGGAAGCGATTGTAAGAGCAATTCCGATTTTGTTCAAGGTCTTCAACGATTCTCAAATGACTAGCCGGATGCCCTCGAAGGTCTCCAATGGATAGTTTGTAGACCTCTACATGTAAGGAGTAGCAAAGCTAAGAAGAGGTTGGACACGTTGAATGCCACTACTACTACAATCTAAGCTAGAAATTTTCTCTGATCGTGTTACGTATTTCTCTCTATATCGGTTTAGCACTACAATAGCTAATAGTCAAGTGTACAAGTGTAAGTATAGTGATTGTGTCTTGATAGTGTGATCTATCGTGTGAAATAAACAATACTAGTCAATTATAACTTATTTTTCAAATTACTAGGGGAATCCAGCCGTTGTTAAGGCCGTTTGTTAAAGAGTGGACGTGGGCTTGGATATAATGACCACCATATATCGATGTATGATTTTTTTGCTTCACTCTTTTTACAAAAAAATTCTTCCTTAGAATTTTTACCTTGATTTCGATAAAATGACTAATTGTTTGCCACAGATACAAAAATGTAACTAAATAAAAGAAAAATAATTTCTAACATCACATACGCTAATTTGCTTCTATCGCAATCTTTTGTGTTGATTGTTTAATATTCTGGGAAAGTTTTACAGTATCACACACAACCTATTCGACCCCCTTCTAGGTTGTATTTGTTGAAGAAATCTTTCTTATTTGTTTTAAAGTTGACAAAACGTTTCCTTTAGTCTAGTCTGAAGTCTTACAGACTCTTCTGTTAAAGTCTAAAGACCTCCAGACTCAAGACTTAAAGTCTGCCCTCATTGACAGTTTCTAGCCCAACGAAGAAGTCTTATTCAGATGCGAGTATTTCTTTAACGATTTGGTTCGTTTGGTTGAAGATTACCTCATGGCTGGAGATAGCATATTAAGATCTATTATTCGTATTACAAATAATTCGAGTAATTTAGATCCGTTGATTAGCAAAGTATACTTGGAAGGTTCTACTTATGGAAACCTAGATCCTGATTGTATGGGCGAGCAGGATTGGTAGGCTATCTTCATTTTCCTTAAGTGACTCGAGATCTCTCTAATTGATTCTGTCCAACGGGTAGATTGAAAGAACTTCTTTGGAAGGTGCCAACGGTTATGAAGGCAGGGAGGAGTATTTAAAAAATACTCTCTAGTTATTCGAGTGAGTGCGAGATAGAAGAATTCCAAAGTCTGAAGATCCTTGTTGTTTGCTAGTTCATTTGTTGAGCGTAAACTTACATTCAAAAGAGTGTCTATATACTTGTGAGACCTTGAGGAAGTGTAGCAAAGTCTCTACACTGTGGAATCAAGGACGTGCGATTGTAACATCTCTTTTGATTCATAGTGAAATCCAGCCGGTGGACTGTTAGTGCGGGAGAGTGGATGTAGGCTTGGTCTAAGCCGAAATACTATAAATTTCTTGTTCTAATTCTCTTTCCCTTATCTCTTTATTTAATTCATAGTCTTATATATTACTGCAAATCTTCTATATCTTAAGTCTTCGGTTTTTCTTAAAAATCGAATTGAGTTGCTAAGTCTTGTAAATTTTGTTTTTACACCTATTCACCCCCCTCTAGGTGTTCGTACTAGCACTATCAGTATTGAGAGCCTCAACAGATATATGTTAATTAAGAACATGCCTAAAAATAAAAATCACTAGAATCTGCCTTAAAATAAAAATCACTAGAATCTATCATAAGTATGTCATGAAATCATCTCAATGATGAAATTACCAAATGTGAAAGAGAGAAATCTAAACATATCATAACCATTAAATACATTTAATAGCACAAAAATTTTCGAGTGTATAAATACAGACTCGTAGTGCACATGAACTTCATTGCATAGCCCTCTCTGTTTAGCATAACTAAACCATCAATCATTCATCACTCTTATCAAAAGCAAAGCTAGACCCAAAGGAATCATGAAGCAAGCCTCCAAGTTGATGTTGGTCTTTTTCTTGGTGACTCTAATTTGTAACTCTCTCTCTCTCTCTCTCTCTCTCTCTTAAAATCCTAATGCATGATTTTCTTATGTACTTATGCAATCGATCTCATCCCATTAATAGTTTAAAGGATACTTAAAATTTTCCTTTCACAAGGCTAAGGAAGCAAAAAGAATACACTTGTTTGCTTAATTTTGTAATTCCTGTCCTTCGAGTGCAAGGCACGTGCTATTTTTAAATAAATCTCCCAAGAAAAAAGATTAAAATGACAATATCTTGAAATTTTTGTTTTTGTTTTTTTGTGCTTTTTCAGGTGAGCCATGGATGGTGACAAGAGTGGAAGCAGCATGTCAGCGAGATGTCGATTGCTTGTCTCAATGTCCACCGGGCAAGTTGGCACTTTGCGATACGAGGACTCACACATGTTCATGCATCGGACGCGTATTAACTGATTCCTCTAATGTTAATGTTGAAATACCTAATTAGTCTATGCAGAATGGAACTCTTGTTGATGCCTTTCAACAATTGAATCATCAATAAATTTGCGTGATCGTATGAGCTCACATTGGTCCTTATACTGTCCTTGATTTTTCGACCTTTCTATATAACTTTAATTGGAAGATGATTTACATGACCCAAGATTCATTCAAACTCCGCACTCCACTAATACCTGAAGAACAGCGTATCATGAATGCTAAATCATGAGTTGCTTGGTTTGATTTCACTGAAAAAGAGGAACACGGGTGTCCCGATGCTGTCATCTTGATACAAATCCTACACGATGACTACATCATGCGTAGAGCCAATCATTTGAATTTTTTAAGCGATATTTTGTTCTTCTTTTTTCGATTTTTTATTCATTTTGACTTAGTATTTTGATTTGTTGTATTAATTTGCTAGCGAAATTAAATTTCCTCAAACAACTAAAGAGCCTTAAAAAATCATATACTTTTAACAAAAATCCCACAAGTTTTTCCGTGAAATGCTTATGCGATTGCCCACTTGACAGTGACACGGACCTATTGAAAATTATTGACATTGATCTAAAGGATCCTGAATCAAACGAGTAATGTAACTATTTGCACCTCTGGCCAGGAATGATAAGAGATTTATGAGACCCTATTTGTTTAAAAATCCAATTGCACTTAAATAATTAATTATTTGCGAGTTATATTTTTTTGCACAGAGATCGACACTCTTAAGCGTTTCCTTTGGTTTCAAATGACCAATATTGAAAGGAAAAAAAAATCCGAACATGAAACTCGAATTCCAAAAGCTATAAAAGAATTACAAAAGGTAATATATATATATAATAACCCTAAGCAAGAGGAAGGACTACCTATGACCGGGACATCGACTCTCCATCGTGCTAATCAATTTGTTGCTCACATTGCTAGCAAAATATTTTATGAGCAAACAAGGCATATAAAATTGGATTGTCATTTTGTTCAAGAAAAGTAATTTTTTGCGATATATATGCTCAGTGCACATGCATTCTAGCAAGCACCTGGCAGACATTTTCACGAAATCTCTTTGACGTGGACAAGTGTCATACGTTTTTCACAAGTTACATTGGTATTTATGCTCTAACTTGAGAGAGAGTATCAAGTTTATTATTTCATTATTCAAGATATGTTCATTATAAGTCCTAAAACTTGTCAGGAAAGTATAATTGAGTCCTAAAACATGCAAAACGTGCAATCAACTCCTACAACTTATCAAATTGGTATAATCAAGTCCTTCCATTAACTCCATCCAACTTGGCTAACAAAAAATGCTGACGTGGCTTTTTTAAATATTTTCTCTCTCCTACATGGCGATGATGTAGCTAACACGACATCATTTTGATCCAAATATGATTTCTAATACCATTTTTATGTAAATTAAACAAAAGATAAGTTAAAATTTTTAACATAAAAAATAAGATAGAAGAAGAAGAAGTAGGTGGCAAGGGCCCATGCTCCCATTGGGGCCAGTGATCACCGTCGACCATAGTTGAGCGTTAGCAGGCCTTGGGGAGGGTTGCAAACCTCATCGCTTGGTTCTCCTTCCTCCATTTTTTTTATAAATTTTAGCTTTTTATTTAATTTGAATAAATTTTGTATTAAAAATCATACTTGGACCAAAACAATGTTGTTCTAGTCTTATATTTCATGTTTTAGCCACGTCGCCACTAGAAGAAAAAAATATTTAAAAAGAGCCACATTAGCATTTTCCGTTAGTCAAGTTGGATGGAATTAACGGAAGGACTCGATTGTACAATCTGATAAACTTTAAGACTCAATTGCACTTTCATAACAAAATTTAAAATTTGTAGTGTACATATCCCTTCTTTCTTTTTTTTGCATATAACCAATTTAATGTGTCAATCCGTCTACAATTATTTTGTCATGGGCTGCTTAGCTTGACTATATTGCAAAAGAAAGTTTTTTTATTTTTATTTTCTGAAAATAAAAATAAAACAAAGAAGCTAGAGAAGATAAATGGGGACCCTTGTTCTGCAATCCCACTTCGGCCTACTGAGTCGGAGATTGTGTCGTTACTGTTTATAAAAACAAGAAAAAGGGTGATATTAAGTTTCGATATAATCTCTAAGCTTGTGCATTTTTTTTTTTTTTTTGGCTAAGCATCTCCTTCAAATTTAATTTTGTCTAATTAAGTCATTGATTTTGCATATCTTTCTAATGATGTCCCTATGACTTCAAATTCGGTTAATTGGAGTAGGTATGTATGTTGGGAAAGACAAGAATATGATGTGAAAATTATTTTTCTAACGAAGGAAGATTTGGGTAAATAAAATGAAATATAAATATTTTCTAATGAATATTGCATTATAAAGTATTATATTTGTTGCCTAAAATATGTAAAATAATTCTATTATTATAGAGTTATCAAAAACTTTTGCAGCCATGGTCACCGTGAGCTTGACGCCCATGCCTCCCTTGTAGCATGCTCGAAGCTTGAGCGACCATGACAGCCTCAAGATTCATGGTTCCAAAAGACCTCATGACTCATGGCCACCGTGAGCTTCGCGGCTCAATGAGATTTATCGGTCGTAGCCACAACACGCTCAGAGCTTGAGCTTGCCCTATGACAGATGTGATCTCTCTCTCTCTCTCTCTCTCTCTCTCTCTTTTGCATTTGTTTAATTTGTTACCTAATTTCCATGTCGGTAAACGCCATAAAGGTTCTTTCTCGCTTCTTCTTTATCTTTTGCATTTGTCTGATTGTTACCCAATTTCCATATCGCTACACGTGGTTCTTTCTCACTTTTTTTTTTCGATAAAAAAAATCTTTTAGCAACATCATTTGATTGACACCTTTTTTCTGTCAGAATTTGCTCAACACTTGATTAAGCCAAATTTGGGGACCAATCGATAAATGATAATTTTTATGAGACCAATAAAAGCTTAGATTTGTTGACACCCAAAGTTGTCCGTACCATCACGTGTTGATCACGATGACAAAGATAGTAACAAATCACGTGCTAGTAACCAAGACAAGGAAAAAATCAAGATGCAGAAGGAATGTCGATAAGCTTACGAATAGAAGTATATATTTCAATGGTAATGGAAGGAATTACCACGAGTCCAGATATCGTAATAATGCCATAGAAATGAAATTTGAGTAGTATTGACATCAAAATTTGAGTGGAAATAATCAAATATGCAAAAGACCATGCAGAGTCAAGGAACGGTTATTGTTCGGTGACTAAGTAACGCAACCACTGTCAACGAATTAGGAAGTTGTACGACACGATCGAGATAGTTATAGAGAAAAGTAGGAAGGCAAAGGAATGTGCAAAAAGGTCAAAGGTCGTCACCAAGGAAGGAGTAACTATTCGACGGTTGCCAAATTATTTTATAAATACCGCAAGTCATCCAACAAAGAAAACCTCCTCTCAAACAACACATCTAATGCCTTTACTTTATCTTTACTTTATCGCACTTTAGTTTCATAGCTGTAGTTTCTAGATTCCTGTCGTTGATTAGATTTTGGCAAGTATTATCGACATTGTGTATCAATTATTATTTCGTTTTCTTTTTTTTCCTTTAATTTTTTGCTAATTTTTTATTTATTTATTTTATCATATGAACTTACAACCGGCTCGGTCATTCATTCACGAACATTGCGCTTCATCAAACTCTCTCTCTCTCTCTCTCCCTCTCCGTCCAGAGGTAATAATACCAATCCATGGAAAATGGATGACAGCAGAGCTTGAGAAGTGGAGAGATCGAAAAGTAAGCGTGAACAGAGCAGAAGGAGAGGAGAGAGAAATCTCAGGTTGTATTTTGGATAAGATTAAGGGACAGTGGGCCGGCGGTAGTTAATATCAACTCGTTCCGGAATGGTGTCGCGAATGGAGTCGCGACACGTGGCCTTTTCTCCGTATAAAGAGGTCGAGGTCTTCTCCGTATAAATAGGTCGAGGTCTACGTGGCTGCCTTCTCTTTCCACGTTTCGCGACTCCATTCGCGACACCATTCCGGAACGAGTTGACTCTCCTTCCCCCCGAGATTCCATCTCTCATGGCTTCATCAAAAGTTTCTCAGTTCACATGCTTCCGCTCATCCAATCCCAACAAGACAATGGGTCGTCTGTGGACTCTCCTCACGCACGCTCACTCCCTCGCCGGGTACTCCTTCCTTCTCCTCCTCCTCCTCTTCTTCTCCATTATATGGAACGACTCCTGTGCCTTGTCGATCTTGATGGCTTGGCGCATGCCCGTGCTGATGCTGCTCTATCCTCTGAAAGATACTGGGTTCTTTCTTCGCCGGACGCTTATTTATGTCGGGTCAATCAATTGAATCAAGTTCATAACGTCTTCGCAACCTTCGCTCTTTCTTCCTCTTGGGTTCCGTTCATTTTCTAGATTAAAGAAGCGAGGGAGAGGGAGAAAGAACAACAACGGAAATGACGGGGGGTGATGCAATGGTGGTCCCGTCTGGAGATGATCATGAGGAGGTCGTTCCGCCATGGTTGAGGCTGATCGCAAGCACTGCATTCTATAGCCCGTGCAAGACTCATCCCTCCGAAGAGCGCAATTTCTTCTGTAGAGTTTGTAGGGTCGCTCTCTGCAAAGAGTGCAAGATGCAACACGGTTCCAAGCACGAGATGATAAGGGACACTACTCTTTTTTTTTTTTTTGGTAAGGTAGGGACACTACTCTTTTATCTTTGCATGATCAAGAAAAAAGGGATACTAGGGTTTCTCTCCCTCGTTTCGAATTCTTTGCCTTTTTTCCAGTTTTTGTTTTTGGGTCTTAATCTTTTCAGGCATATAAGTTGGCAAAGACGCGTCATTCCGAAGAAAGGACTTGAAGCCGTCATGGGATATATCTGATATCTGTCCATACAAGTTCAACAATGGTCCCGTCGCCGTCGTGCACAAAAGAGGAGACAGGATTGCTCGCTCCTATGGTCAGAGTGGCCCTAGGAAGTGCGAATCTTGTCGGTGCCAGCTCAAGTCATCGAGGGCCAAGTACTGCTCCGTGGAATGCAAGGTGATGATCGAGCACCCCTTTTTCGAATGAACCGGGTTTCATCCACCTAGGCCGTGCCGTCTATTGAATGTTCCGTGGTTCAAAGAGACGTCTTTCTCATTCTTTCTTGCTTTGCCCTTTGTAGGTCGAAGTTGTGACGAAAATGAATAGCGATGTGAAGTCGTTCAGGAAACGATCAAGAAAGCAGCAGAACAGCGGAAGATTGGTAATCGGCAAAACTTAGTGAAAATCGGGGTGGGGCTACTTGGTTTTGGTTCCATATCTGTTGATTTTCCTTTTAATTTCTTAGGGTCCATTCTTGATTAGGGTTCGCGTTGAAACTGCCAATTTTCTGTTCTTGGTGTTGGATCCACCACGTATGTAGGGGAAACAAGCTTTATTTTTTCTTTACTCCATTTTCTCTTTTTCAATTCTACGAGCGAATATGACCGACCACCCATTGATGTTGCTATACTTATTCTTCTTCTTCTTCTTCTTCTTCTTACTAGTGGCATTTTTGGGATCACATAAACTCTAACTTTTCCAATGGTAACTAAACAACCGATCCCTGTCAATATCTTTTTTGACTTGTTCGAATGGACGTCCATTGAAAGAAATAATCCTGGTGACATTAGTTTTGTTATGCATAACTTCTAGGGTTTGAATTTCCACATCTATAGCTTGCCCACTTGCACCGCCAAGAGGTTGATGAATCGTTATCATGCGTGTATCCGGCATCGCAAGACGCTTTTTTTAGTCCCTCCGCCGAATATTATGGAAGCTGTTGAAGTTGAAATGCGAAGAACCACAGTCGAAACATTAGCTCAAACTAGCCGTAGGACATCACATATGGCCACTGTAGCCCTGACATGGGAAAATAAGAGAAAAATCCCATCAGAAAATTGAGATAAAACCTGCAGGTGTGAAAACAGGAGGTAAGCGGCATAAAGAACACACTCAGTGAGAACTTTGTACATGAGATTGTGCTGAAGAGGCTATCATGTGGAGGAGACACATTAAGTGGCCTATATAGAATGACGCCTAACAATTGAACTTCGGAAGGTTATCGGGGACAGGTATCTCGTGGCTTAAAAGTGTTTCCAATAAAATCTTGAAATGCTAGATAAGTGCAGGATAAAGCACATTGGTTCCCATCAACAAGCGAGCTCATGCTTGTGGACACTATGACCACTTGGGCTCGTGGCTATGGCAACGAGATCTTTTGGAGTCGTGAAACTTAAGGTCATCATGGCCGCTCGAGCTTCGGGCTAAAGGCTACCATGGCCTCTTGAGTTTTGAGCCACAAAACTTGAGTAGCTATGGCCATTGTGAGCTCAAAGCTAAAGTGGCCATTACCTTAAGCTCAAATTTGTACCTACTTATGACCACCAATGTTTTAATTACAGCAACAAGTTCAAATCAAGTAACCATGGCCATCATGAGCTTGTAGCCACGACCTTAAGCTTTGCAGATCGAAAATCAAGCAGCTATGGTCACCGGGAGCTTGACACTCACGTGCCTCTTGTCGCATGCTCGAAGCTTGAGTGACCATGACAACCTCAAGATTCATGGCTCCAAAAGATCTCACAACAATGGACACTGCAAACTTCATGGCTCAATAGGGCTCGTGGCTTTGGCAACGAGATCTTTTGGAGTCCTGAAACTTGAGGTCACCATAGCTACTCGAGCTTTGGGCTAAAGGCTACCATGGCCACTCGAGTTTTAAGCCACAGAACTTGAGTAGCCATGGCCGTTGCAAGCTCAAAGCTGAAGCAACCATAACCTTAGGCTCAAATTTGTACTTACTCATGACCACCGATCTTCTAATTAAATCAACGAGTTGCCACCACGAGCTTGAAGCTTGAGTAGCCATGACCTTAAGCTTTGTAAATCGAAAATCAAGCAACCATGGTCACCGTGAGCATGACACTCATTCACCTCTTGTCACGTGCTCGAAGCTTGAGCAACGGTGGCAACCTTAAGATTCGTGGCTACACAAGATCTCACAAAAATGGGCACAGCGAGCTTCACGGCTCAATAAGATTTCACGGCCATGGCCACACTAGCTTAAAGAGCTTGAGCACACGCTATGGCAAATCTCTCTCTCTCTCTCTCTCTCTCTCTCTCTCTCTCTCTCTCTCTCTCTCTCAAATAAAAGTTTAGGTCAAAATTGGAACCCAGGCTAAAATTAATACTTTCTGAGGGAATTAGCCTTGCTCTATTGGTAGACTATTTATTACAATTAAAATTTTGTATTAACTGATTATTATTACTATAACTTAATCACATATTATGAGATTAATGAATAAAATATGAAACGATAAGTAAATGATTGATGTAATAATACCTGTTTTCTCTAAACAATGTATAATTACTTATTATACTAAAAAATATTTGTAATATGCTAATCAGCATTATATTAGTAGCTAACTTTTATATATTATGTTACCCATAAGATGGTGATTAGCTTAATTATATTATATTAATTAATACTTAGATTGTTATGTTATTATTAATCTTGTGATACTAATAATTATGTAATAAACAATATGTAGTAGCACCATTCCATTGGAGGAGTCAGAGCCTCAGACGGACAAGAAAGAGGCTAGCTAACATAATAGCACATATTATGGTACAATTTAGATATTAATCATAAATTGATTATTAAATATTACATTAAAAATTATATACAGCACTCACAATTGGTTGTCAAAGTGATAATTGCTCAAACTATTTTAATATAATCACATTTTATGCGTTTAAATTTTCATTATAACATACATAAATTATCAAAGTACTAATAACAAAATTTTATAAATTTTATATCTAACGGTGTATATGGTTATTAAATTCATCAATAAAGTTTGACCATTAAAAATAAATATTATATTCCCTTAATTCTAAATTTTAGGGGCATTTTGGGAATTCTAATTCTATCCTTCCCGTATTACATAAGTTAAATAATGCAATAGCTATTACATTACAGCCTTATTTTATCATTGCAACCAAACGGGCATATCTCTTTTAGGAGAAATTAGGATGGAAAAAAAAGGCTCTAGAAATATAATCATGTTTCAAATGAAAGGTAAGAGAAGCGAGAGAAAGGATTAACCAAAAGTATTATGAGAAATTAGGAAGAATAAGCCTGGTCAATTTTATACACACTTTTTAATTCACTTCAAATCTTTTAAAACTCCACTTGTTTCACAAAAAATGAATAATTTGAAAAAAATATTTATCAAAATAATCGCTTGTATCACTTAAATTAATTAGTTAATGAAAAATATATTTAATCATCGATAACAACTTATGTCTAAACATTTTTATGGACAATGAAAATAATTTTTGTTTATTTGTGTTTGTAAGTGATACATACAATCAATTTTTTAGAAAAATATTTTCCAAACCATTTATTTTTCACTAAACAATAAAGCCTAAATATGAAGGGATTTGGTGAGAGTTGTGTATAAAATAAATGAGCTTATTCTTCTTTCTCACCTCTACTCTTATTTTATAGGAAAATTATCCAAAAGTCTTAAACCTATTGCACTTTTGTTAATTCAATCATAAACATTTTTTTTAATTTTGCCAATTGATTCCTAAACATTTTCACATTTTGCTAAATAAGTCCATCTAATCAATTTTGGCTAGAAATTACTAATGTGAATGACATTGACATGGTACTTTTTAATAATATTTTAATTATGTTTTAATAATTTTTGAATTTTTAATGCCCTTTTCTGTTTTCTTTTTTCTTTTTTTGGGTTTTGGAGAGAGGGCCAACGAGATTGGCTAGCAAAACCTCACTAGCCCTAGGGAGAGGGCATCGAGGCCCTCGCTTGGCTAGATTTGGCGAAGGTGTCATGGCCCTCCCTGATTTTGGGTGAGGGCTTGCACACCCTCACTTTGGTTGGCAAGGGCCTCGAAGCCCTCGCCCATGGTTAGTGGGGGTCTATCGGCCATGTCAACATCGGTTGTCCATGTTGGCAATTTCCAGCAAAAATTAGCAGGACAGACTAAATTGACAAAATGTGAAAATTGTTTAGGACTCAAGCAAAAGTGCAATAAGTTCAGAACTTTTTGAATAATTTTCCCATAATTTTACATGTATCTATGAATTTATAAAAGGACTTTCGTGCCAGTATAAATTATTTTCCTTTTTTTTCCTCACTGGCATCTAAACATCATTATGATTAAATCTCTTGAAATCATTACTCTTTTTTTCTTCTCATAATTTTTTAAATATTTTTTCCTTCCTAACCGGTGCATTCAAACTAAGCTGGCTTTTGGACATTTACAAGTTTGCCCCTGCTAGAGCTTTTACCCTTTAAGATGATGGACCTTAACGTAAACGGTTTCGATCAGTTATTGTAAATGAAAATCATTAAAAAAAGAAGAAAGAGAAGAAATCAAATACAATCTATTCAATATCTGATAAATATGGATTGATGAAGCTATTGTTTGATATATCAACACAAATCATAATTATTATTTTTATTTTATAATCTTGAGATAAGGGCGGATCGTAATTATCGTATTATTAGATAAGAGCTGAAAACAAAAATATCGTCATGATATTTGCAAATAAAAACCATAGAAAATGATCAAATACAATTCTAATGAAGCTGCCATGTGATATATTAATACAAATCATAACTATCCTTTCTATAATCTAAGGACACAAGTGAATCGTAATTAACTTACTTATAGACCGAAAAGCAAATAGTAAAATCACATCAGAACTTGCATAGCTTTGGTGACTATTGTCAAATTGGGTATTAACTATTATTTTGTTTGCTTTTTCCTCTTTTTTTCTATATTTTTCGCTAGATTTTTTTGTCATATGAACTTACACCCGACTAGTTCATTCATTGACCAACATTGCGCTTTAGCAAAGTCTCTCTCTCTCTCTCTCTCTCTCTCTCTCAATTTCATAAACATACCTTTGCTCTTTCTTCTTCCTGGGTTTCGTTCTTTATCAGATTAAAGAAGCGAGGGAGAGGGAGAAACAATAGCCACGAAAATGATGGGGAATGATGCAGTGACGATCTCGTCTGGAGATGATCAAGAGAAGGCCGTTCCGATGTGGTTGAGGCCAATAGCGAGCGTGAAGTTCCACGGCCCGTGCGACATTCATCTCTCTGAAAAGCTTGATTTCTACTGTAGGGTCTGCATGATTGCTGTGTGCAAAGGGTGCAAGAAGCAACACGATCTATTCGAGCATGAGATGATAAGGGTACTGACTTCCATTTCGAATCTTCTTCGTGTCTGTAATCGTAACTGCGTTTGTTTTATTGATGTCTTGCGAAAATGCATAATATACTGCTCTTATCTTTGCATGATCAAGAAAAACGGGAAAATTAGGGTTTCTTTTCCTCATTTTGAATTCTTTGCCCCTTTTCAGTTTTTGTTTTTGGGTTTTAATCTTTTCAGGTATATAAAGTTGGCAAAGACGCGTTATTCAAAATGAAGGACTTGAAATCGTTGTGGGATATTTCCGATATCCGTCCACACACTAACAACGAGTATGTCGTTGCCTTCGTACACAAAAGAGGAGACGGAATCCCTCGCCCCTACGGTCTGAGCAGCGTTGTGAAGTGCGAATCTTGTCAGTTCCCGCTTCGGTCGTCGGGCGCCAAGTTTTGCTCCGTGGAATGCAAGGTAACTATACGATCTCGAGCACCCCCTTTCTTGAACGAATCTGGTTTTCGATCCGCCTGTGCAGTGTATTAATTTTGAATGTTCCACGATGCCGAAGGATGTTTTCTCACATGTGGGTCATTCTTTCTTGTTTTTTTCCTGCGTAGGTTGAAGCTGTGATGAAGATGAATGGGAGCGGAAGTATGAAGAACGAAGCGAAGAGGAAGGTGGAGACCATATCGGAGTCGGAGGGAAGTGCTAGCAATGTTCAGTCCTTCTGAAAACGACCAAGACAGTAGGAAAACCCGCAAAGAGCTCCACTTCATTAGCCGAAGATTGGAAAATTGGTAAATTTAGTGATAATTAGGGTGGGAGCTAATTGGTGTTAATTCTTTCTTTTAATATTCTTGGTACGTTCTTGATTGGGCTCATTGAAACTACTACTGCCTTCGTTTTAATCATTTTGTTAATGTTCTGGGTAGGCGATATGGAATGTTATTAGCGAAATAGTAGCGAAATAGCGCTATTCTTCTTTACTCCAATATGAAGTATTTTTGTTTTCTCTTTCTACGTATATCAGTTGCATTATTAGCCTCTCGTCGTTTCAGTTCTACTGGCAAATATGACCGAAAAGAGCATTGCCAAACTGACGAACGCCATCACTCGAGCTAACGACGGTGCTCTGCTGGCCACTAATTTGACAGAAAGGAAACCGACTATTTGAGAAGCGAGTTTGATTTTTTTTCGCTAAGCACACCAATTGCTATTTTGACATAAATTAGGACCTAGCAATTCAAAACGATTACAAAAAAATAAAGTTTCATGCTCTTTAATGATTGGTTTAAAATAAGAAAATACTCATGCTATCAAATAACTTTCAATAAAATAGTTGTGCTATCGAATAGACCAACTGAACGTCAACTTCATAAACTTGACTTGTTCTTTTAAAAAAAATTCAGTTATCTCAGAGCACATGCTTCTGTTAAGTGTCCATAGTTGGTGAATTTTGGGATGGGCAAGTTTAAGTAAATTCACAATATATATATTTTGACGGACACTAGCACGATGGTCAACGGTGTTTTCGAGGACTAAATAAATATTGACGAATAATTTTGGATGGCAAAGGTTCGAAGTTGACAAGTCCATAATTGCAATCTGGACAAAAAAATAAAATATAAATACCCCGTGAAATACTTATTGAAGTCGCATAATTTTCAATTGAAAAATTATCACTATGACAGCGAGTGAACTAAGTCCTAACCCAGTTCAAGTCCTTTTTTGGAAGCAAAGAAATTATTAAAATTACACTGATATATAACCAATTGCACTTTGCTTATATTCACTTTTTTTTTTAATTTTTTATTTCCTACTTTTAACCGGACCTTCCTCTTCTCATCATCCCCTTTTCATTTATACTATTATAATTAGCAGTATTTCTAGGATCATATAAACTCATCATAATTTCTTCACAAACCAATTATGGTCTTGACTCTTGTAGATACTACTCACTAAATCTTGTAGCTTGAATATCCATGAGTTCTATTAGTATTTGAACCAAACTGACGGACCAGTAGTGATATAAAATTAGGTACTTAATATTAATCAAAATGTACATAGGCGAATATAGAACTCTTAGAAACATTGATCTAATAATTTTACTCTCCATTTTTTCAATAATTATTTTTTAAATACAATTTGATTTTTTTTATTGTTCTAATTTGCAAATAGCCAATTTAATGTGTTAAACCATTCACAATTATATATACCAATAAAAAAAATTCTGAAAATAAAAGGTAACAAAGAAGCTTCACCCGTCCACTCTAATGATCCGCTATTAGCATTATTTTTCAGTCACTTCTTCCAAACTAAAAGAAAACGAGCTATAATGATTGATTTGTGTATTGCATGGCAAAGGTCCACATCTGTTTTCTCAAGGTTTCAGTTAGTTATTTCTAAACGAAAATTATAGAAAACAATCAAATACAATTTGTTCAATATCTCATAATATGGACCATTCGAGCTGCCATGCGATATAGTAATGCAGTTCGTAATTATTTTTGTTGTAATCTAAAGATACGGGCAAAGCATAATTATTTTATTTATAGATCATAACCAAATACCAAAATAGCATCGTAGCTTGCATAGCTATGGTGACTATCGTCAGCATAGCATAATAACTATTATATTAGGAATCGTTTGTTTTTTGTTTTTTGTTTTGGTAAGGAAATCGTTTGGTTTGATAAGCGAAATTATTGAAAAAATTATTCTCTATTTTCCATTGTTTTCCCCCTGTTGTTTAGAGAGGCATAATAAAAGAATAGACAGTTGGTATAAACTTTTTGTTTATATTCATCATTTTTCAAATAATATAAACTTGAACCCGATGTTCAATTTTATTTCCTCTCTCTTTTCTTCTTCTTCTTTTGCCATTTTCATTTTATTTTTATATAAAAGTTTCATGAATTTCTTTCTGCTTCTAGAGTTCCGTTCTTTATCATAATCAAGAAACGCAGGAGAAGGAAAAGAAAAGCTGCGATAACGACGTTGAATGATACAATGATGGTCTCGTCTGGAGATGATCAAGAGAACGTCGTTCTGCCATGGTCGACGTGACAATAGTTTAACATCTCTCCGAAGAGTGCAATTTCTACTGTAGAGTCTGTATAGCCGTTTACTGCAAAGAGTGCAAGAAGCAGCACGATCCCAAGCACGGGATCATAACTGTACTAATTTCCATTGTGAATCGTCTTCGCGCCTATAATCATGAAGGCATTTGTTTTACTGGCGCGAAAATGCACAGTGTACGACTTTTTTTTTTTGATACCCAAGAACCGTCGTATGGCCGGTAGCCGGCAACGTAAACTTGAAGCGGCGCTAGCACAGGACCCACAACCACAACACCGCACTTAAAACCACTAATGAATGCGCAATATACGAACCTAGGGGTTCGAACTCTCGCCCTTCCGTAAATAGGGTCTGAGCGCATACCAACGTAGCCACCGAATGGGGTGGTCAGTGTACTACTCTTTTTTTTTTTGGTAAATAGTGTACTACTCTTTTATCTTTGCTCAAGAAAACAAGAAATGCTTTTCTTTTCCTCATTTTGAATGCTTTCACTTTATTTTGTTTATGGTTTTGGCTTTCAACCTTTTTAGGCATACAAAGCTTCCAAAGGAGTGGCCTTCAGAATGGAGGACTTGAAGCTGCTGTGGGATAATTCCGATATCTATCCATACACTTCCAACGGGTATCTCGTCGCCTACATACACAGAGGAGGAGCTGAGACCACTGGCTCCTGCTGTCGAAGTGGTTTTGCGAAGTGCGAATATTGCCAGTACGGCCTCAAGTCACTGGGCACCAGGTACTGCTCCGTGGAGTGCAAGGTGACAATCGAGCACCACCTTTTCAAACAGATCAGGTCTCGATCCACCTGCGTTGTGCATTAATTTTGAAGGCGCCGCGATGTCCAGGAATGCTTTCTCTCATGTGGGTCATTCTTTCTTGCTTTTCCTCTGCAGGTTGAAGCCGTGATGATGATGAATGGAAGTGGAAGTACCAAGAACGAATCATAGAGGAAGCCAGAGATAATATCAGAGAGGAGTTCTAGCAATGTGCAGTCGTTCAGGAAACGACCAAAAAAGCAGCAAAACCCGCGGAGCACTCCATTTTTTTAGGCGAAGATTGGAAATCAGAACATATGGTTGATTTTCCGGTTTATTCTTGATAGGGCTCCTAGAAACTATCAGTTTCTCTTTGCAATTAGAACATGCTTGATCCGCCACTTATTCAGGGAGACAAACTCTATTTTTCTTTACATCAATGTGAAGTATAGTAATGCAACGACTATCTCTTTTTCCTTGTTTTATAAGTCCGGGTCCCCTGGATCATCATTTTCTTGAACGTGAACTGCTCGAGAGAGATTAACTCTCACTATATTTTCTAATCTTGGAACCGAAATCCCTAGCTATAGATGGAATTTTCAGATAGCAAATAACTCTGTTGAGAGCTCCGTATCAACAAAGATGATCGAAAAGTATTATTACTAGATTTGTTGTCGTTGTTTTTATTGGGATCACAAAAACTTATCAGAATTTTTCCAAAAGCCAATTATGGTCTTGACTCTTGTAGGTGCAACTCGCTAAATCTTGTAGCTAAAAATATCTTTTGAGTTCTATTAGTATTTGAACCAATGCGTGGACCGGTAGTGACATTAAATTGTGTACTTAATATCAATTGAAATAAACGTAGGCAAATATAAAACTCTCAGAAATGCTAATCAAACGGTTTCATTTTCTGCTTTTTCGACAATTTTTTTCAAATACAATTCGATTGGACTTTTTTTTCTTATCATTCTCATATGCAAACATCCATTCTAATATGTTGCCTTCTACAATTATTTATAGCAAAATAAATTCTTATTTTCTGAAAAATAGAAGGGAACAATGAAGCTCGAGAAACGAAATGTGGACCCTTGTACGGTTATTTTCTAATCTACTCCTTGATCTTTAGTACAAATTTGCGTAACTTTTTAGACCAAGTCAATTTAATTTCAAATTCAGTCTATTGGAATAGATATGTACGTCAACAAGAATATCACGTGAAAATTTTTTTTCAATACAAACTATCAATCAACGTGTGAGATTTAAATTTCAAAATATATATCATAACCAAGATTTCTGAGCATGAACATGTATTTGGAGTTTTCCATGTCAAATTCTTATCGGCTTCGATAGAGAGTTGATAGAAAAATTATGTTAGTTCAAGTACTTGGTTTGACAATTAAATGTGTAAGAACTTAATTGATAAATATCCACAAAATAAATACAAATATAGACTTTCACAAAAACGAAATTCAAGAAAAGAATTGACTAAATAGAACTAAGTACAAGCATATTATCTTACAAGCTATAATAAGGGAGTTTGATCATCTTTTTGAGGTGTTGGAGTTCAAGCCTTATAAAAAGGACTGCAGTAATAAGTACCTAAGTACACCTTTAAGATTGCTCAAAGAGGTAAACTAGTTAAGATGCATTCACTACACAGATTCATGACTTCAAAAATCTCATGACCATGGCCGCCATGAGCTTCATGGCTCAATAAGATCCTGCGGCCATGGCCACAAGCTTGAGTGGCCATTGCAACCATGAGTTTGAGCAGCCATGGTCATCACGAGCTTAGAGATTGAGCTCCCAAACTATGGCAGATGTGGTAGACACTACACCCCTAACCCCAACCCCTCTTTTTCTCTTATATTGTCTTATTTATTTGGTCCCTAATTTCCATATTAGTAGACGCGACAAAGGCAATGTACATGTGAAATGATATGTCAGACTTTTAATAGTAATATTTGACAGAAACTTGATGGGGGTTAAATTTGGGTACCGACTGAAAATTGTTGCTTAATTATGAAATTAAAAATTGAATTCGGAGCCAGAATTGAGACCTAAGCTTTAGTCAACGCTTCTTAAAAGAATTAGGCCCACTATGTTGGTAGACTATTAATTACAATTAAAATTCTCAATAAGCCAAACTAATTTTAATTATATTATTTATATAATGAAACACCCAATCATCATTATTTTGACTTAATCACATGTTATTATATTAAAGAAAAAAATATTATGTGATAGGTAAATAATTGATGTAATAATAATTATATTATCCCGGTGAAGAATAATTACTTTTTATATTAAGAGTTAATCATAATGCATTAACTAACATACTATTAGTGGCTCACTATTAGATACGATTTTATATTTATATTAACTAACACTTAGAGAGTGTATTATTAATAATCATATTATACCATTAACCTCGTAGTAAGTGATATGTAATTTAAAATAATTACATACTATATGATAATGTAAACAATAATCATAAAATTAATTACTAGGTAATACAAAAAAAAAAAAATCTTTATCTTACACTCATAGTCAGTTTACAAAGTGATAATTACCATAAGTTATTTTCACATAATCTCCTCTTATGTGATTAACTTTTCATTGTGACATACATAAATTATTAAAACAATGCTGAATATTTAATTAATTACATATCCAATTTATTATTAAACTTGCGAATTGTGATTAAAGTGATGATTATTATATTCCCTCTAATTCTGATTTTATATTATTTTGAAAATTATAATGCTATCCTACCCGCATTACATATGTCATAAAAAATAACCAAACAACATGGTAAGGAATTACATAACTTAAACCAAACAACATAATAGTTATTATATTTCAATCTTATTATATTATTGCAACTAAACGGACTCTATGTTTATTATGAGGATTTAGGTGGAAAAGGGTTATAAAAATATCATCGTGTCTGGATGAAGGGAAAGATACAGGGAGATAGGATTATGTGGGATTATGAGAGATCAGGAAGAATTATTTGGTCAAATTTATACAAATTTTTAATTCACTCCGAATCTCTCTAAATGTGAAGGAATTTGGAGGGATTTATATACTAATGAACATGTTTATTCGTTTTTCTCGTTTATACTCTTATTTTTCATGTATTTAAAAAAATTTAAACGGACATTAATGTCATCGTTCACTATTTTTCTTTCTTTTACCGTCGCTAGCAGCCAAGCAACAGTATAATTGAATCTCTTTAGACCATTCTTCTTTTCTCATATGCTTACTTAATTTTTTTTCTTTCTTTATCACTTCTTCCAAACTAAAAATAAAAATGATATAATCTCGGATTGAAAATATGAATATGGGAGTATATGACTAAGCTGGCTTTGCACGTGTGCAGAGTAGGAGAAAGCTACTAACTGTAAACAGTTTAAATTAGTTATTTGTAAATGAGAATCATAGAAAATAATCAAATGCAAATTGTTCAATATTCAATACACTGGACGAATCGAGCTATTATGTGATATATAAATACAAATCTTATTTATTTTTTTTATAATCTCAAGACACGGGCGAAGTGTAATTATTTTAATTATAAATTGTAATCAAGAACTAAGGGTGTGTTTGTTTCACGGAAAACGTAACGTTTTTGGAAAACATTTTCCCGGAAATCATTTTCCAGGAAAATAGTTAGTTTTTCTTTGTTTGGTGATACGTGACTGAAAATATTTTATGGTGTTTGGATCGCATTTGAAAAATGATTTAACAATTGACAATAGTGTGCCTCTTACTTCCAAATTAATTTGTTGAGTCCATGTTACTTTATAAACGGATTTTTCTCGATCAGTTTAGTAAATCTAGAATTTGAACCTGCAAAATGAAAAGGAAACCTGAATTCATGCACGTATTTTTTTTTTCCTGAAAATGGACATGATTTCCGGTTACAAGAGCAAGTCGACACTATATCATTAATCGTTCCAATACATTTTGGCTCTCTTCAGATGGATGCGCCTCCCATGCGTACTATTAATTAATTTGACAAAAATTAATGAAAGATAAATTCGTTATAAATATACTAATTTAGAGGTTCTTTGTGATAAAAAAGTTAATTTATAATAAATTTATAATAATTATATCGATTTGAGATCTTTTATATATAACATTATATTAATTTGTATTTTTTCGTAATATTAAGTAGGAAGTAAAGGAAGCAAAAAGAAAGAAAAAGGGAGAAAGGAGGAAAACATCACCATCTGTCCATATAATCGGCACTAGCAAGCTAAAATCTCTTTCTTTCCTTTTCTTATTATAGATTTGAATGTTTCAAAAGGTTGTGCTTCTCTTTAAATAAGAGGCAAGAAATTTGGGAAAAAAAAAAGAAATACATCTAAAAAGAAAATAAAAAAATCTTAGAAGAAACGGTCCTTTTCCACCAGAGACATAAATCGATCCCTAAAATTTGAAGCCCCCCCCCTGGCTCGCGCACAACCATCCGAAAATCAAATCCATTTTCCGCTCAAAATTACCAATAAAAAACCCACCAAATAAAAAATTAAAAAAATGGGCTATACACACACCAAACTCCCTCTCTCTCTTTCTCTCTCTAGCCCGACGACACCGATGGCTGATCCGTCCTGCTCGCCGCTCCCTCCTTCGATCCCTAGCCTCCTCCTCCCGCCATACTCACCGCCGCCTCCGCCTCCGCCCCCCGGCCCAGAGTAGCCGCCACCGCCGCCGCCATAGCAGCAGCAGCCGCGGATCCTCTTCTCGTTCCCAAAGCGATTGGCCCTCCAGGTCACCTCCGAGTACGACAGCGACAACTCCGTCTTCCTCCAAAAGGTCTCGTGCAAGCTCCTCGACGGCCTCGCCAAGCTCAAGCTCTCTTTCCGCAACGACCGGAAGGGCGAGGTCGCGGGGCCTCGGCTGGCCTCCGTCTCCAAGCACCTCTCCCTCCACTACAACGTCGAAAAAGCGAAAGAATCTGGAATCGTGTTGAGTGTCGTTGAAGAAGAGCCAGACCTTCAATGATGAAGAAGAAGATCTGGACCTTCAATGGCGAAGAAGATGCGCGTCGTTGAAGAAGAGTCGAAGAAGAAAGATGAGCAAAAGAGTGAAGGGAGAGAGCGGCGTACCTCACAAAAATTTGGAAAGGAAAAGTGAAAGGTCAGAGAGAAAAAATGAAAAGGGAAAGTGTTTTCACCTTCTCAGGCAGAGGAATTCATTTTCCTAAAATAATACATAATATTTGTGTTGACTAGAAAGTATTTTCCGTTGACCAAATTTTTTTTAAAGAACCAAACGGCTGAAAATCTGGAAAACACTTTCTGATAAAATACTTTCAGTGAAACAAACACACCTTTAATTTCCTTTTAATTGATTGATTTTTTTACTATGGTAAAATTCAGAACCAAGTTGGGTCTAGATTAGGTCAAGTTAGATAAGAGTTGCTAATTGTGTTACTTGCAAACAGGTAATGATAACACCATTGTCTAACCTTAATCATTGTTGTACTTTTTCGACAAATTGTGGATTTGTTTGGCCATTTTGTCTTCTAGGTAGTGATGTTAGTCTCGCCAGATTATCAACATTAATTGACATGGAACATTCACAGTGGGTGGAAATTGGCCTTACATCTTCAACATTTGGCAATTAAACAGCCTATTGACCAATTTGATTTGTTAAATTATCGTCACCAGTTGGATTATTTTGACTAATATTTCCCAGATTATTCACATTATTGTGACTTTGATTAGAAGAACGGACCTTTGCATAATTATCATGAAGGGTTGGCTACTTTGATGAATATTATTGGCCCCAACAAATCAAGAGGGATTATGAACATACTCTATTACAACTAGATTGGCTAATGGTGGCTGATTATATGATCCTAACCTTGAGGAAACATCACACATAGCTTTGATGATGAACGGCTTGATTACATCGACATGTGACTCACGATATAGCTCTTCAAACAATCTCTTCACAGTGGCTAGCATGTGAGGAGTTAGTGCAACTTCTCTTGATTGTTCTTCAGTGAGACACTAGGGAAGGGCTACCCCCTCATGTTTCAACACTCCCTCTTACCTGCAAGTCTAATTATGAGTGGCACATGACCTTTAGACCATGGCATGTGAAATTTGACTGATGAGGTTTCAACACCCTTTCTTACCTGCAAGTCTAATTATGAGTGGCACATGACATTTAGACCATGGCATGTGAAATTTGACTGATAAGGTTGGATACACATTCATGAAAGGGATCGCTCTAGTTTTGATATCATGTTACATTTTGTGAGAGTGGTTTAATATTTATATATTCTAAAACATATGATGAAATTCGTAATTCAAGCAAAATCAGAAAGTCTCCCATCAATTCTCATAGAAACAAAGGAAAAAAATTTGAGGGCTAAGCAAGCGTCGCTTTGACTCTCGATATGCTTTCGAGGCCTTCTTGTTGTTCAAGACGATTGAAGCCGAAGCTGAACTGCAATCTTCTTCTTCGGCTCCTTCTCCTCGTTTGGCTTTCATTTATTCACAAGTGCCATGTCCTCTCATGCTTTGTCCAGACTTCTTCTTTTTTTAAAATGGCACATCAGATTTAAAAATTCATTGAAAAGCCATGTAAGACCCATCGCCCAAATATCTCACCGAAGCCACTGTAGTAATCGATGTGGTACTCAAAGGTTCGTATATAGCCAACGCAAAATTATCCTTGGCTTTGTCACTAGCAAGTATGAGAAACTCGTGCCGAGTTTAAATAGACACAAAGAAAAGGCATGGATCCAGGAACTGGGTAGTCTTCAAACACAACTCTATTCATCCTCTTCTAGGTCTCATGCACCGTATACCTCATGTGTTCCCGCGCAGCCTCGTCTGAAGTGCTGGTTTCATTCATGTAGTATTCTAGCGCCTTAAAGTTGTCTCCTCGTGCCAATTCATACTAAGCATGAACAATATTGTTGGGCTATAAATATATGTCCAAATAATCATCTCACTTTCACATCGACGAAATTAAAAACAATAGCTCACCGCTACGAATATACCAATGATGTACTTCTTTGTTCTTATAGCCACTATTTACAAGGAGAGGAACAATATAAAAGTAAGTTACCGACGATGTACTAAAATCATTGGTAAGTCAAAGAATCTTGGCAAAATAATGCTATATTTTTTACATAAACTATTTTCTGTTGTTGGTTCTTTTTCTTTTCAATTTTTCTCCAATATAAAATGCTATGTTTTCTTAACATAAAATAGAAATCAATCACCACAAATACGATCGGCAATTATGTAATCAGCCACAACGCAAAGCACGGAATAGCATGTGCTCCTCTGCCCAATTTTATGAAGCTTGTACAAACACCCCTCAATAGGCTTCAATTACAATAGTTTCAATATCTTGGAGATCATAGAGCCACCCCAAAGCTAACAATAACACATAAGATTAAAGGCTCTCTCCAATAGCAAGACCTTGGTCAACAATGCATCCCTAATCGAGGGGCACGGATTCAAATATGGTCGACACAAGATGGTCCTTGGTTTGGTGACCGGGAAGGCCGTGTCCGTCTCCATACTCATAAAAGCAATGAGAAGCCCGTGCCAAGTTCAAACAGGCACCGAGAAAAGGCCCGAACCCGGAGAATGGGTAGTCCTCAAACACTTCTTTATTCATCTTCTTCCAAGTCTCGCGCACTAGATGCCTGATATGTTCTCGTGCGGCCTCTTCCGAAGCACCGGTTTCATTCATGTAGCATTCCAATGCCTTGGAGTTGTCTCCTCGTGCCAATTCATGCTAAGCATGGACGACGACGATGGGTTACAAACATAAGTCCCCAGATTCATTTCACATTTATATCAGAGATATAGAAAATGAATAGCATATCACTGTGGATATTCCAATAATGTGTATTTTTTATAAGAGATAATTTATAAGAAAGCACAACTATCGAAGTAAGTTACCGATGATGTACTGAGATCATCGTTGAATCGAAGGATCTTGGCAGAAGAATGCATGACACCCGGGATTTTTGACACATAATCAAGTCCCTCTTCCGTCAATTCGTCCGTGGTTAGGAAGTAGCTATTCAACAGCAAAATCAGCCCTCCGATTGAATCCACCCCAACGTCCATGTACTCCTTCAGTGTCGGTTTAATTCCCTTGTTGTACCAATAGACCTCCTTCATGTACGCGTTGCATTCATCGGCCCACTATAGGATTAAAATTCGAAAAAGGTGTCAATGACAAAGTCGAGGGACCTTCTTTTCTCACACCTTCATGGATTCTCAATGTTCAAAGAGAAGTCATAAGGAAAGTTAGAAGTAGAAAAATGAGTTAATTGATGCGGGCTAGAAATTATAAGGCGAAAGATTTAGCAAGTCGAGATTACCAATTTTCGCAAGTAAGGGATGGGGTTGATTCCTCGTTCTCTCATCGTCCAATACCCAAGTTCGTTGGTCGTGTTGTATAAGACCATAAAACTATCTCTTATTGTTGGAGGAAGCTTGTCTATATTTGTAATGTCCCACCTAAAAAAGTTATCACCATTTCAACAATCTTATCAATTTTACCGTCACTCAATATGCTTTTTAGTAATAACAATGACAATTAGTGCATACCATAACTTTATTAGCCGAAACCAAACAATTACATAGAAGAAAAACAAGCTGACATAAAACATGATATGAGCAAAACACATCAAAGAATTTATTTCATAATATACAATTTTCAGGATTTGTTCCGGGCAAGACGTTCATATACTAATTAATTCTGTCTTTTTTCTTGGCCATAATAGTTACGAGAGAAAATTATGATGGTAGTGATAACCTGAGAATGAAATCTGTTAAGAGCTCAAGCTCTTCCGGTGTCCCATATATATCATAAACGTCATCGAGAAGTGTCACCATACAACCAATCCTTGCATTCAATTCTCTGAAAGCTTTATATTGAGGTTCAAAAACAAATATACAGCTCCAAAAATAGTTTTCCACAAGTCTGTCCCTAAAGAAGGTCATCTTGTTCGCCCCAAGTTCAACCCACCACCTGAAAATTTTGTCATTTGATGAGTAAGTCAATCAAAATGCGCTCCTACTTTGCCAAATTGCATGAACTATAGAGTGCTTGTGCATACCTTGCCAGGTTGCTGACTTCCTTCCTATGGATTGATTGCACTAAATTGAAGTCTATTTTAGCCAATCTTAACAAAGAAGGGATCATGTCTTGCTGTTTCCCGTACATGTCCATGAACCACCGAGCCTCCAACCTGTTTGGCCTCCAGTGGATCGGCATATCTAATGCATGACTCACGTTGCTTGCTATATTAGTGGGAACTTTGTCGAGGTTTAGATCCTTCAGATGCTTAGAAGCGAAGTTCCAACCTTCATCGAGTATGGTTTCGCCTTCCAATCTGTGAAAAGAAGCTTCATAAAGACCAAGAAGCCCCTTCACATCTTCATGGAGCAATTCGTTGAATGTGCCCATCTTGCTCATAAACCTTTGAAACACATCTACATGTCCAACAGAAGGAATGGGAGGGTAAAATTTGATGCGTCAACATATTCTACAAAAGGTAAACTAGTTGGCAAGTACCTTGTGGTACGTTGTATCCATGTTGTCTGAGTAGTCGGAATCGAAGAGAAGTAGCATAGAGATTATTTGAAATTTGAGCATCTTCGGTGTTGTTATAGATGGAACTTAGAGCATTCTTGATCTCCGTCTCGAAATGGTATCCTAGTCCAAGTCTTTGAACCACGTCAATGAACTCGAGCTTGGCCACCTGATTTATCTCCCTGTCAAATAGACCCCTAACTTCTTCCTTCAACCTTTGAACTTGCTCCATATATTTATCCTCCTAGGCACATGAAGAATTCAACGAAAAAAAATGAGATCTTAATCAAAGTTAATGCACAAGCAGACTAGAATATCGCCTCTCGTATTAAAACAGATCGATTCTCAATATATTTGCAGACACATTTTAATAGGCACTGTTGAGCTCTTGCCTATATGTTGAGAATATGCCATTTTGACCAGGTTTGTCGATATCTTCTATATAATATTGTTGTGGTTGGTCATACATTTGATACTATGGCATTGGATGAATATGTAAATTGATGTTACATATCTCGAAGTACACAAGAAATGTATATATCCATATATCTAATTCAAAGTACAGTTTTTCTTTCGTTTCTATGTCGTTTTGGAATTTGTGGACCCATCCCATCAAAGTAAATAGAAAATAGGGAAAAAGTGCGGTTAGCTCACTGATTTTTTTTGTCAATATGGTAACTTAAAACTTGAACACAGCAAAGTGAAGCCAAGGCACTAATTGGTGCCAACAGAAGGCTAATATTCAACTAATGAGTGCCATCATGGAATAAAGTGTTAGTGAAATTTGCTGAAATTTATCTTCAAGTTATCGTTTTTGTAGTTTCGCGAATTGAATATCCACAATAATGGCGAGTTTTTCCACATCTTACTTTCAGCTAGCATTGACATGAACATGAGCTTTAAATTGTCAGAATCATAGACCAAAAAGTTTGATAGGGAATTTTTGCAAGTTTGAGGACCAAATTGGAAAAATAATGCAAATTCAGGACCAAATGTGAATATTTTCCAGAGTACTTAAGCTAGGCTGGGTTTTGTGGCGAAAAATGAAAATCATTACCGTGTAATCAACACTGAGTGACTGCACAACGCCATAGTCCCAAACACTAGGTTGCCAATTCGCCGAACGTCTTGCAGTCTCTTGATCTTCAATCTTCGAAGCGCATGTCACGAATTGGGCGTGGGAGGAGGCGCAGGAGGAGGAGGAGGAGAAGGAGGAGGAGGAGGAGGAGCGAAGGTGTCTAAACGATAAGAGAGAGGGTTGATTATGGCAGATCGCGGAGGGGAGGAAGCTTGGGCACAAAACTGGAAGAGCCATTCTGAAATTTATTGCATGTCTCTTAGTATGCTAACCATCCTTTATATAGGGGTTGTTATGGAGGCCATCATGGAAATAGTTTTTAGTTGCTTTCGGTGCAAAATTTTTTCTATTTACGCGAGCCATTCTCCAAGCATTGTAATTCACCTGCTTATTTTTTTTCCCTCCTAAAATGGTTATCCTCGACACACCATGTTTAATTTGGATAAATAAAAACCCCGTGCTTTAAAAATATTGGTGTCGAAACATGACACAAAACCTTTCTTTGAGTCATATTCTTACAATCAGGCTGTACATGGGTTGTCAAAAAGGTAAGGTGAAAATGAACCTAAAAATTTAAAGTTCAATCAGATTGGGTGTTAATGGAAGTTTAGATGAGTTATTTTTGTTTCTACATGACGTGTGCATTGACTGGATGCCTTGCCAGTGCTGATGTGTGATGACGTCAACAATACATGCGAAGGAGCTTTCGGCGCACAAAGTCACAAGGCGTGTGAACCCAACGGGGCAGAGGCGCATGAGGGCACTTGTGGCAGCGAATGGCAACGAAATTTCCGAATCCAGCTCATCTAATGGTGTGCTTGTTTTTCGAAACAAGCAACATAAATCGTCAGAACAGCACTCGAGCGACGAGTTTGGTGGAAAACGACATCGACGTGGCTCATGTATTGTTGCTACGAAGGTTGTGTAAAAGGCTCAATAGACTCTTCCTCAAATAACAAAAGCTCAAGAAAATGACGCTTCAAGTGTCATAACCTAGTATTCGTTTCAGTGCCACAACCTTTTCCCCAATCACTTCAATGCAATATTGCCAAAAAATTAATCACCTTAGTGCCATTGGCGATTTGTGTATATGGAAAATCTGACATAACCTTATTTTAATATATAATGTTCAATGCAGCTTGCCGACAAAATAAAATCATTGGAAAAGAAGTCTTGCATCACATTTGTTTGCCTTAAATTAACAATTTAGATTAAGTTATTGTGCTCTTGAAACCCTAACTCCACAAACAATGAACTAGGGCAAAATTAATCGTTGAAATTTGCAATGGAGAGCAGGAGCTAAACAAGTGGCTCCCGATCATGTCAACTTGGTCAGGATAAAGTGGTGGAGGCTAGGCGTTGCTCTGCAATGTGAAGCCGAAGCCACATGTGTGTTCCCGTTTAGGGATCTACTGGTAACTATCAAAGGAATTGCTCTTCCAATTTGAGGAGTATTGAAGCGGGAATGGCCCCTTCGTGACTGACAAGACAGTGAAATGGAAAAGTATTTTTTTTTAAAATTCTTAAACTTATTACATTGATTTTAATTAAGTCTTAAATCTTTCAATTTGACCAATTTAGTCATAAAGACAATTGAGTTCATTCGGTCAATTTTCGCCGAAAATCACTAACTTTGACATCAGCCGTTCTATGTGGCACAATCAGCGTTGACATAGACAAAATTTACAATTTCAAATTTTTTGTAAACTTTTTTATTATGTTTCTTTTCTTTCTTTTTTCTTTTTTTCCGTTGTGGCCTGGAAGGGTCACTAGCGAACCTCGCCAAGCACCAGGCGAGGGCTTGTGAGCCCTTGCTGGCCCCTACCAAGTGTCGCAGTCCCTTCACTAGTCTACAAGGCTTCTCTAGCCACAATGAAAAAAATTAGTAAAAATAGTAAAAATTCAGAAAAAAAAAATATTAAAAATTTGTCCATCTCAATCCCAATCATGCTACATAAGACAACCGATGTTCGTGTGAGTGGTTTCTAGCGAATATTGGTTGAATGGACTCAATTGGCATAAATGCATTTAGGATTAAATTGATTTAATTGAAATGTTTAGAATTAAATTTGTACTAATATAATAGGTTCAAGACTTTTTTTGATATTTTTCCTGATGAAAATAGAAAATTGCAAGTTGCAGAAAACTCAGCGCAAAATCAAGTACCACAAGTGCCACGTCCTCTTGTGCTTTGTCCAGACTTCAATTTCTTTTTAAAATGCCACACCAGACTTAAAAATTTATTAAAAAACCACATAAAACAAATCGCCGAAATTTCTCACGGGAAGCACTGTAGCAATCAATATTCGACCAACGTGGCGATATAGGACCAAACTGATCAAAAAAGTCATATGGCACTTATGTATCCTTTTTTCCCCACAAAAAGCTCTATAGCAAGAGAAGAAATATGTGGAAGAGATAATTATTGTTTCTCTTGTAATGAAAAATACATGAGTCTAATAAGATCATTCAATCGAGGATATGTACAGTTAAAGGACACATATATATTATCCTAGAAATATGGACATTTGAGGAAATATACTGATTATCCCCAACTTCCGACTTTAATTTTTTCAAAAAAAAAAAAAAGTCATTAAAAAATGCTGTCTCCTTTAAGATAAACTAAAAGAAGTATTAGCAATAGTAGATAAAATAGAAATAATTTGAAGGCCAAATATCTTGAAAAGCCCCTAACTTTTTATTTTCCTTTTTATAAAAATCAGTTCCCAAATTATAAAATGTTCTCCCAGATAGCATCAAATATAAACAAAAAAATAAAGAAAGAATATTAAAGAAAATGAGTGAGGACTCACCAAATTTAAAAAAGAAACCATAAGAAAAACGTAATAGAATGTTTTCGTGACATCAAGTCAAGAATAAATGCAACCTCGTGCTTTCATATCTCTGCTCTCATAGCCAAAGGTGGTTTGCTATCGATTGCGAATGTCACAAAATCCTTCTAAAGAAGCAAAAACTAATGCCCCCCAAAATCCAGCCGCTCCTAATCAATAGGGTGTCGGTAGTACAAAATCGATGTGAGTTTGGCTAGGGTGGGTATGATAGTAGGATATGTCTCCCGTTAAACTAGGACTCCACCAAACTCCCTTTCCATAGTACGTATTGTCGTACAACGCCTACAGATAAAAAAATTTGCTTTTCACGTGTAACTTTTAATGGTTGTTGTTTATTGAGACTGAGAAATCATAATCAATACACAAAGACGCTATCCATAGATGAGCTCTGATTGAAGCTTAATAAAGGTGTCCTACATCAAAGTCAAAATCTTAATAACATGGATCTAGGAACATAGTTATTGTCAATCTAGATACGTACTAATGATAACGTCTGATTCTATATGAGAACTTTCAAATATCTCACAAAAGAACACAAAATTTGGCTTCCAATCCAAAAATGTCCCCCCTTCTAGCATCCATCCATAGTAGACGTTAGACGTTTGACATGTCAGCCAACAAATACTTACACCTCTCTAATTTAGGTGACATGCATTGATGATAAACGAAAAGATGTCGTGTCACTCAATAAATTATTTAATAAAAATGAGAAAGTATTGGATAGTTGTGGCTTTCCGTGCCAGCTCCACTCATTGATTAACACTGAAATGAGTCCTACTCGTTAGAGTTTTCAAAATTTCCTCTCTTCTCTCTCCTTACTATCTCTTCTCCATAGTAGTTTTGAGAGATTCAGCATGTCGATCGATATGTGCTTACACCGCTCGGATTTAGGTGACATGCATTAAAGATAAATGAAAAGATGTGTCGCTCAATAAATTATTTAATAAAAGTAAGAAACTACTGGATAGTTGTGGCTTTCCGCACCAATTCCGCTCGTTGATTATCATGTGTTTGAAATGAGTCTTATTCATTAGAGTTTTCAGAATCTTCTCTCTTCTCTCCTTACTATCTCTCCCTCCATTATTAATTCATTGAACGAGGGGTCCTATACCTAAGTCACAATTTTAACGGGATAGATCTACAACTATTGTTATTGTCAATTTAGTGAAATAACATCTACTACTAATATAGTCAGATTCTGTCCGAAGTTTCAAACAGCCCCCTCCCCCCCGGGTTCCTTGAGCTTGTTTTAGCTTCTATCTATAGTTGCTGCCAAAAGAGTGTACCATATGCCTCAAATGGAGGACAGCCAAAGAGATGTCACATCACTCTACAAATTTCTTCGTGAAAGTGAGAAAATATTGAATAGTCATGGCTTTCACATCAGTCATAGGCCACTCCACTCACTAATCAATACATGTTCAGAGGGTTTCAAAGTTTTCAAAAAAATAATAATATAAATGCGCCAGTACTTGCCAAATTTCAAAAAGAAACCATAAGAAAAATGTAATAGAATGTTTTCGCGACATCAAGTCAAGAATAAATGCAACCTCGTGCTTTCATATCTCTACTCTCATAGCCGAAGGTGGTTTGCTATCGATTGCGAATGTCACAAAATCCTTCTAAAGAAGCAAAAACTAATGCCCCCAAAATCCAGTCGCTCCTAATCAATAGGGCATCGGTAGTACAAAATCGATGTGAGTTTGGCTAGGGTGGGTATGATAGTAGGATATGTCTCCCGTTAAACTAGGACTCCACCAAACTCCCTTTCCATAGTACGTATTGTCGTACAACGCCTACAGATAAAAAAATTTGCTTTTCACGTGTAACTTTTAATGGTTGTTGTTTATTGAGACTGAGAAATCATAATCATTACACAAAGACGCTATCCATAGATGAGCTCCAATTGAAGCTTAATAAAGGTGTCCTATATCAAAGTCAAAATCTTAATGACATGGATCTAGGAACATAGTTATTGTCAATCTAGATACGTACTAATGATAAAGTCAGATTCTATATGAGAACTTTCAAATATCTCACAAAAGAACACAAAATTTGGCTTCCAATCCAAAAAAGTCCCCCCTTCTAGCATCCATCCATAGTAGACGTTAGACGTTTGACATGTCGGCCGACAAATACTTACACCTATCTAATTTAGGTGACATGCATTGATGATAAACGAAAAGATGTCGTGTCACTCAATAAATTATTTAATAAAAATGAGAAAGTATTGGATAGTTGTGGTTTTCCGTGCCAGCTCCACTCATTGATTAACACTGAAATGAGTCCTACTCATTAGAGTTTTCAAAATTTCCTCTCTTCTCTCTCCTTACTATCTCTTCTCCATAGTAGTTTTGAGAGATTCAGCATGTCGGTCGATATGTGCTTACACCGCTCGGATTTAGGTAACATGCATTAAAGATAAATGAAAAGATGTGTCGATCAATAAATTATTTAATAAAAGTAAGAAACTACTGGATAGTTGTGGCTTTCCGCACCAATTTCGCTTGTTGATTATCATGTGTCCGAAATGAGTCTTATTCATTAGAGTTTTTGAATCTTCTCTCTTCTCTCCTTACTATCTCCCTCCATTATTAATTCGTTGAACGAGGGGTCCTATACCTAAGTCACAATTTTAATGGGATAGATCTACAACTATTGTTATTGTCAATTTAGTGAAACAACATCTACTACGATATAGTCGATTCTGTCCGAAGTTTCAAACAGCCCCCTCCCCCCTCCCCGGGTTCCTTGAGCTTGTTTTAGCTTCTATCTATAGTTTCCGCCAAAAAAGTGTACCATATGCCTCAAATGGAGGACAACCAAAAAGATGTCACATCACTCTAGAAATTTCTTCGTGAAAGTGAAAAAATATTGAATAGTCATGGCTTCCACATCAGTCATAGGCCACTCCACTCACTAATCAACACATGTTCAGAGGGTTTCAAAGTTTTCAAAAAAATAATAATATAAATGATTCCTTAATTTTTAAACTATTGAGTAATGTAATCCATGAATTTTTAATTTATTCAATGCAGTTCTAAACTTTATCCCAATATTTGATGTGTTATTGCATTTTTAATTTGTTCGATGTAGTCCTTAAATTTTTTTGTACATGTTCAATTTAGTTCTTCAATTGTATGAAGTGTTTAATGTTATTTTTCCATTAATTCAAGTTCAATGACAATATTAATTCAAGTTCAATGACAATATTGAACATATTCATATAGTTTATGGACTAAATTGAATATCTATCAAAAGTTCAGGGACCAAATTGGACAAGCTAAAAGTTTGAGGACCACATTACACATTGAACTAAAATTTCGATATTATTTGTGTCATTTTCTCTATAAAATTCCTCTCCTCTCTCTTTAAAGCGGGCTTCCTTACTAACACATACTTTGTCATGCCCTGAATCCCGGGTACGCGCACATCCGTCGGCAGTCGATAAAAAAAAAATGCGACATCCTAGGACGCGTTGCCAACCTTTTCTTTTTATCTTTCAATTAAGCACATGCGGAAGCAAATTAAATAAACCTTGGACAACAAACAACACAGGGATAGTAAAAGCAGGACACTAATTTTCACAAACCACACTTTATAAACAAACCGAGTTAACCCTACAAGTTTATAAACGAGTCTATCTCCAAAAAGAAGTCTTAGGCAGCCTACACCCCGGATCCCTCCGACTTCGGCGCTGGGTCCTCCATGACACCATCTAGGATGTCAATGTCCATGGGGTGAGCTACCTCCCCATCCTCGGTTTCGACAGTAGTCCCGTCAAAACCCTGCAAAAGGACCCTCCCGAGCCCCGTTAGGCTCGTTAATTAACCACGCTTTGAATCAATGAGGCACCAAGTGAAGGAGGCCCTCGTCGACCCAAATCGTGGTCATCACTAACTCACAGGTCCAGGTGGTCCCGAGAATAGGGAAGAAAGTAGACTCAGAATCCATGTGCCACGGCATCCCAAAACGGACATGATGTATCTCTATGCAAAGAACCTGAAAAAGGGTTAACCATGACAGGGTGAGATAAATCTCAGTGAGTCAAAATCCTAAACCTCGATTAGGATGCAAATTCACCTTGAAGGCGGTCCTAAACATGCACCATACAGAACTTACCTCGCCTCGGCACGTACCTGCATGTTAACTCATCACATATGCTATTATTAGTGCAACAAGCGCAGTTTAATAACCTAAACACATCATATCAATCACATGGGTCCCGATTATAAGGCCAAACCATTATGACACATCTCATACTGTGCCACACAATTTTGTCCCATAATCAGGCACAGCTATAACAACCACTCAGGCATGTTTCAGTTATTATGACACAACGGCCACGGCCAACTCAACAGTCGGCGGTCATCTGACATAATCGGGCGTCGTCCCGCTTCGTCGAGCACGGTAACGTCTATGCCTAGATGGCATTCCATAAATGAGCATTGGCCCGGCTTCCACCACGACCGACATCCGTTGACATGGGGCATCCGGACTTAATCAAGCATCGCCTCCCCAACTCCCGTTGGGTGACGAGTTCCGATAGCGACCACACGCGCACACATACTTGGCCAAGGACACCATGCTTTGCATTCAAATATCTCGTATTCAAATAATGAACTTTGCCACTTTTCTTTGTATTAAACAGTGCCATCTAGATACTTTGCTGATAATTGTTGTTGTAGGCAAACTCAACTAGATAAAGTTGTTCCTCCGAGCTTCCTTTGAAATCTAGTACGCAAGCTCACTGCATGTCCTTGAGGGTTTGAATTGTCCTTTCAAACTGGCCATCCGTCTATAGATGATAGGCCGTATTGTACTGCAGCTTCGTTCCCAAGGCAGTCTGTAAGCTTTTCTAGAAAGCTGCTGTGAACTTCGGGTCTCAATCCACCGTGATCGTCATAGGCACTCCATGAAGACGAACTATCTGTCGCACGTACAATTCAGCATATATGTCCAATGCATAGTCCTTTCGTACGGTGATGAAATGAGCAGACTTCATCAATTGGTCAACTACAGCCCATATGGAATCATTATCTCGCTGACTCCTTGGTAGTTCCATCACAAAATCCATTGTGATATGTTCCCATTTTCACTCGGGAATCTCAAGAGATCGCAAAAGTCCTCCAGGCTTGCAATGCTGTGCTTTCACTTGCTGGCACATCAGACACTTGGAGACATGTCTGGCGATATCTGTTTTCATACCGGTCCACCAATAATGTTGACGTGGATTCTGATATATCTTTGTGCTGCCTGGATGAATACTGTAACTGCTACGATGGGCTTCTGAAAAGATCTCCTCCTTAAGCTCTACATCGTTGGGTACACACAATCGCCCACGAAACTTTAGTGTTCTGTCCTCGGTAACTTGAAAGTTAGTCTTCCTCTATTCTACATCTTCCGATCTCAGGGTCTGTCAACAGCAACGTCTTAATCTTTATTTGCACTTTGGTTTCAATTCTAAAGGTGACCATAAGATTTGAAAGGTGGCCTACCTCAAATTTGAAATCCGAATCTCGAGCTCCTTCGAGTAGGATCCACTCCTAAACCATCATCTGCGCAATCAATGACTTTCGACTTAACACATCCACGACCTTATTGGCTTTTCCGAGATGGTACAGGATGTCGCAGTCATAGTCTTTGAGAAGTTCCATCCAACGACGCTGTCTCATGTCCAATTCCTTTTGAGAGAATAAGTACTTTAAGCTCCGGTGGTCAGTAAAGATCTGGAACTTTTCTCCGCACAAATAATGTCTCCAAATCTTCAGAGCAAAAATGATTGTTGCGAGTTCTAAGTCATGCGTTGGATAATTAATCTCATGAGGCCTCAACTGAAGGGACACGTATGCAGCAACTCTCTCATGTTGCATTAAAACGCAACCCAGTCCTCGGTACGATGCATCATGTGACCTAAGAAAGTTACACGAGTCAACCAAAACTTGCACTTACTAAATTTGGCGTACAGTCCGTGTTCTCGCAAAGTCTGAAGCACTGTCCTTAAATGTCTTTCGTGCTTTTTTGGACTTCTCGAATACACCAAGATGTCGTCGATAAACACAATCACGAACTAATCCAGATACTCCTTGAACACTCGATTCATCATATCTATAAAAGTAGCTGGGGCGTTGGTCAAACCAAACAGTATTACGGTGAATTCATAATGGCCGTAACGCATACGAAAAGCCGTCTTCGGTATGTCTTCCTTCTTAATCCTCAGCTGATGGTATCATATCCTCAGGTCGATCTTAGAAAATATTGACGCTCCCTATAGCTAGTCAAACAGGTCATCAATCCTTGGTAACAAATACTTGTTCTTGATCATCACCTGATTGAGTTGCCGATAATTGATGCAAAGACGTAACGAACCATCCTTCTTTCTTACAAACAGAATTAGCACTCCCCAAGGTGATGCTCTAGGACGTATAAATCCCTTGTCCAACAATTCCTGCATCTGCACCTTCAGTTCCTTCAACTTTGACAACGCTATACGGTAAGGAGCTTTAGAAATTGGCTCCATCCCAGGGGCCAACTCAATCATGAACTCGATTTCCCTTTCTGGGGGCAAACCAAGTAATTCCTCAAGAAACACATCAAAAAACTCTCGTACCACGGCGATGCTTTTCATCTTCGGCTCCTCAACTGTCGTATCCACAATAGTTGCCAAATAACCTTGGCAACCGACATCTAACAATCTGGTTGCCTCAAGCGACGAGATTAAGGTAATCAAGAGTCCTCCTCGATTTCCAATAAACTCGAAACTTTCACCCGCTAACAGATTAAACTGAATTGATTTACGGTAACAGTCTACAGTAACTCGTTGCTTGGTCAGCCGATCCATGCCTATGATTACATCAAAATCAAACATGGCCAGCACAAATCAAATCTATCATTTGCTCTCGCTCACCAATACTAACTTGCAACCAAGACATCCTATCGCAAACAATACTTTATCCTTTAATGGGGTAGATATACTAAAAATTATCCCCAACGGTTCTGGACTCAATCCTACCAACTTAACATACTGCTTAGCAATAAAATAATGCGTAGCTCTAGGGTCAAATAAAGCATAAGCAGCATGGTCGTTCAGCGAGACCGTACCAGTAACCATGTCTGGTGAGTCCTCCACCTCTCATCGGGTGATAGCATACACCCTTCCCTGCATTAGAGGCCTGTTCAAAACACCCTGTGGTGCGTTTTGAGACACAGTCCCTCTGTTCTGTCCCATTTGCGGTAGCGGTGGTTGTGATCCCATAATTTGGTGTTCGTGCTGGCCACATCCAAAACAAGCTCCCGTCCTAGTAAAACACGGGGCTGATCCATGTCTTCTCCCACAAAAACGACAAACACCGTTCGGGTTAGGTGTCGACTTTCTGATCCCACCTTTCTAGTTAGGCGGACTGGGATACCTGCCTCCTGTCATTGGCCTCTTCCCGAATCGATTGTTGTCTCTGTTGGGCCCGAACCGCGACCCAAATGCGGTGGCTCGCTCATTCAAGTTCCTCTCGATTAGCTATGCCCTCTTGTACAGATCATTGTAATCCTTCAGATTTAGCAGCACCAACGGATCCTTAATCTCTGGCCTCAATCCGTCTCTAAATCTCCTCGCTCTATCCACCGAGTCTTCGATCAGCCTCAATGCATACTTAGACAGTTCTGCAAATTTTGCCTCGTATTGGTCCACGAACATCAAAACCCTAATGAAGACGCTAAAATTCTACCATCTTCTGCTCTCTGGCACAGTCTGAGAAGTACTTACCATAAAAGACTCCAATGAAGGCATTCCACTCCAGACCATGCCTTCGGGAAACACTCTCCCTCTAGTGGCTTCCTACCACGTGCTTGCATTCCCCTGCAACTGGTAAACCGTCGGGACTACCTTGTCTTCCTCAAAGCACCTCAACAGTGCGAAGACCTTTTCTAACTCTCAGATCCAGAGGGTTGCAACCTCGAGATCACCTGCTCTAGAGAATTTCAACGAATTCAGCTTTAGGAATTGTTCCACCAACTTGTGCATCAGTCGCTCCCCGATCCCATTCCCAGATAGGACTTTAGCAAGTGCGGCGACAACAGCGGCAATGGCATTGACGGCGGCAGTGGCGGTGACGGTAGCAGCAGCTTGATTTTGGGCCTACTGCCCCATCATATTTCCCAATGTCTCTAGCGCTTGAACGATCCCATCTATTCTAGGATCGCTCGGTGCTACTCCCTCAGTACTAGTCTGCGGCGGTACTCTTTCTCTCGCGATAGCCTGAGCCGATGCTCTACCTCGGGCACCGACCCTAGTCAGCGTCCTACCCCGAGTAACAAACGCAACTGTCCTCTTCCGAGGAATCCTTTACTCAAGATTGCTCATACTGCAGGATCTTTATAGAACTTGCTTTCCAATTCCAACATAGAATTAGAAGTCTGAGCGACCTACAGAAAACAATCAATCAATCACAAGCATCAACATAAGGAAAATGTCTTTCCTACTGACTATCCCAAGACCCATCGCACCTTATCACTCCAAACACTGACCAGCTCTGATACCACTCTTGGCGGGGATGTAACGCCCCGAACCCCAACTACACGCACATCCCTCAGTGGTCAATAAAAAAAATACAACGTTCCAGGACGCGTCGCTGACCCTTTCTTTTTATCTTTCAATTAAGCACATGCGGAAGCAAATTAAATAAACCTTGGACAACAAACAACACAGGGATAGTAAAAGCAGGACACTAATTTTCACAAACCACGCTTTATAAACAAACCGAGTTAACCCTACAAGTTTATAAACAAGTCTGTCTCCAAAAAGAAGTCCTAGGCAGCCTACACCTCGGATCCCTCCGACTCCGGCGCTAGGTCCTCCACGACACCATCTGGGATGTCGATGTCCATGGGGTGAGCTACCTCCCCATCCTTAGTTTTGACGGTAGGCCCGTCGAAACCCTGCAAAGGACCCTCCCGAGCCCCGTTAGGCTCGTTAATGAACCATGCTTTGAATCGATGAGACACCAAGTGAAGGAGGCCCTCGTCGACCCAAATCGTGGTCACCACTAACTCACGGGTCCAGGTGGTCTCGAGAATAGGAAAGAAAGTAGACTCATAATCCATGTAGCACGGCATCCCAAAACGGACATGATGTATCTCCATGCTAAGGACCTGAAAAAGGGTTAACCATGACGGGGTGAGATAATTCTCATTGAGTCAAAACCCTAAACCCCGATTAGGATGCAAATTCACCTCGAAGGCGGTCCTAAACATGCACCACACATAACTTACCTCGCCTCAACGCGTACCTGCATGTTAGCTCATCACATATGCTATTATCAGTGCAGCAAGTGCAATTTAATAATCGGAACACATCATATCAATCACATGGGTCCCGATTATAAGGCCAAACCGTTATGACACGTCCCATACCGTGTCACATAATTTTGTCCCATAATCAGGCGCAGCTATATCAACCACTCAGGCATGTTCCAATTATTACGACCCATCGGCCACGGCCAACTCAATAGTCGGCAATCATCCGGCGTAACCAGGCATTGCCCTGCTCCGTCTAGCACGGCAACGTCTAGCACTACCCACCTAGATAGCATTCCATAAAGGAGCATTGGCCTAGCCTCCACCGCGACTGGCATCCGTTGACATGGGGCATCCGAACTTAATCAGGCATCGTCTTCCTAACTCCCGTTGGGTGACGGGTTCCGATAGTGACCACATAGCACACATACTTGGCCAAAAATACCGTGCTTTGCATTCAAATACCTCGTATTCAAATAATGAACTTGGCCACTTTTCTTCATATTAAAAATTTTCGGTAAAATAATTGTGTGTAGTCACATATTTAAATCGAACCATTAAACATAGTATACTCCCAATTTAAAATTCCACGATTTTATATAGTATATATAATTTTTGCATTAAAAATCGACACCTAGTATTCTTCTGATTAAATACCCATAAAATCAAATTTTGTAATAATAATCAATAACTACCACCAAGCACTCAATTGCACATCATAGCATAAATAAACCATCAAATTCACATATAAATTCAACCACAAGAATCAATGTAAAATTTCACTAAACGGCTAATCCGTCACAATTTACGCTAATTACGATTAATTAAATTAATCTAATTTAATTAACCTAACCATGATTAATTAAACTAACCATGGTTAACTAATCTAACCCAAGTTAACTAATCTAACCTAGGGTAGGCTAACCTAACTAAACTAACCTACCTAACTAACTAGTTCATCTAACTAAGTAATTAGCACTAATCCACTTAGCACTAATCTAACCCCTAAGTGCAATTAACAAACTAATCAAGGATTAGGGAGTTAACTCACCGGATTAGGGCGGCGGCGGGTTCACGGCAATGGCAACGCGAAGGTGGTAAAGACTCGAGACTACCACATCTCCAACAGAGCTCAAACGGTTGAAGAAAACAGCCCAACAAGTCTCAGAAAAAGGCTAAGATTCAGCTCTGTGGAGGGTTGGTCGAAGCTGTGGATGCAGCTGGAACGGGCGGTTGGACTAGGCAGTGGTTGGCGGACGGACGGGCTAGGGACGAGCTGGTTGTGGCGGTTGCAGGCGGTTCGGTGGGCTAGCGTTGGAGGGACTGAGGCGGACGACAGCTCAAGATAAGGGCTACTACTTGGCGAACACGGGACTGGTTGAGCCGAGGCGAGCGGACAGTGAGGCACGACTACTAGTGTCACACCCCGATCCTCCGAGCACGTGCCCATCCCTCTGCAGTTGATTAAATAGCGACATCCCAGGTTGCATCGCCAACCCTTTCATTTTAAATGTGCATGCGGAAGCAAATAAATAATTTCCCCAAATAACAACAAGATGGGATAGGAAAGTAGGGCCATAATTTTTCGAACTAAAAATCACAATGCACTTATATACATTACCAACTATGTGATTTACAATAACAGTCTATAAAAACAAGGTCTGGAAAATAGGGGGGTTTCATAAAACTCCAAGTCCTCTTCCTCCACCTCCTCACTCTCATTTAAGCCTTCAGCCAAGTACACCGGAGTTCCTGGATCTGCAAGATCTAGGTCTACCGAGTCTACCACCGAACCTCTAAGGGGATTTGTTATGCCTTTTCCAAAAGCAACCTCCAACACATACAGAGGTATCTCAGATTTCGGTATGGAACCCTCTCTCTGGCCATTCTGATCCTGGCAGTACCATGATCTGTATCGATGGGGCACCTTATGGGGGAGACTCGCATCGACCTAAACTACAAATCTTACCAGCTCATAGGTCCAGCCCCTAGGGCTCCCATGCAGCAGAATGTAAGACCTATGTTCTCTGACCTTCTTCGGCTGACCAAAATGCTCGAGAGCTGCCATCTAGGGACCTAAAAATGTTATCCCACAACAGGGTGAGACGGCGTCTCAGCAAGTTCACCCCGTAAGACCCGACTAGGAAGAAAATACCCTTAAGGGTTGCCTAAGCACAAACACGAGTCAGATGACTCACCTTATCTCAGTTCCTTCTTGCAAGTCAATGCAATTTATAAATTTAATAAACCACTTCAGCACACCAAAATATCAATTTAGATCGAGCTATCGATCAATTGACTCAGTCAATTCCATGTCATTAAGACCATTTCTCGGTCAATCTAGTCAATACTATATATCCAGTCCGATCACATCAAGGACTGCTCACCCTAAGCTAAAGATAGATAGAAGTGCTCACCAAAAGCTAACAACCATGTATATTTGCTCACTCTAAGTTGATATATCCAAGCCCTCAAGCTGATATAGTATACGGCTAATGCTCACCAAAGTTGTGCGGTACTTAATTGCTCACCAAAGCTGTGCGATACTTAATTGCTCATTGAAGCTATGCGATACTTAGGGTATACTACTCACTCTAAGCTGATATATCAAGCCCTCTAGCTAATATAGTATACCATTCTACCCAACCGATTATTTCACCATTTTTATCATACCCGATAAAAATAATCTTATGTGGGTACACGGTCGACCTTTGCCAAAAAATATAATATCTTTACTTTATTAAATCACACTAATTATATAATCGATAAAAACATTTTTGGCACTGTAAACCGACGCCCAATGATTTTCTAATTAAATACTAAAATTAATAAATTTTGGGATAATTTTTCAAAATTGCAAATCACACTCAATTTGCAAAAAGTAGCAATCAATTAAATAAACAAATCACACCATTGCAATCAGCATAAAATTCTAGTCACTTTGGCTATCCTGGTCTAATTTACAGAAAATAATAATTAATTAAATAATTTTGAAAATTAATTATTAGATGCCAATAAATACAACTTAGGCCGGAAAAGCCTAATTAAAAGTCGAGATGGGCCCGGAAAATTTCTGAACCATGCTAGATAAATACTAGAGTTTGTCTAGGCTTTAATTACACTACTCTAACCACCTAACATGGAATAACGATTAATTAAATTGTTAATCTATTCTAACTATCCACTTTATCCATACTTAACTTAAACTAATAAATCCTTAAGCGTCATTAACTTACTAAGCAGGAATTAGTGAGTTAAACTCACTTGATTAATGATCCGCTCGGACCATAACGACGGGGACGCAGAGAGGACCGACAAACTCCAAAGCGGGTGCGCCTTTCGAGGTCCGGAAGGCCATAAAAACAAGCCAAACAGTGCTGGAAATACCCACGGCTCCGGTTTCTATTCGGTGGCTGCAGAAGCTGTTCTGGTGGCTGGCTGAGGTGGAAATGGCAACAGCAGCTGGCAGAGGGGCTACAACGGGCTTGGCGAAGCTCGATAAGCTTCCAGGCAGCTTCGGTGACAGCGCATGGCGGTTGGTGAAGCTAGACAAGACCTTTGGACACACGAATGGGCAGGGACGAAGTAGCTGGGACGCGGGCTTGTGCGGAGGACCTGCGGGGGTGCGACGAGCGTGCGACGGCGACGCAGTGGCTCTGGACGGCAGCAATGGGCTCAGACGGGCTGGCTGGCTTGCTAGTTCGGTTTCTAGGTTTGCTGAGTTTCAAAAACACCAAGTGAGGAGAAGGGGGAGAGGTCGACAGGCATAAGGAGGAGAGGACGAGGGAGGGGGAACCAGCTGCCAAGGGGGGACCACTTTGGTCTCCTCTCTATCACTTTGTCTCCTTTGGTGAGGCCCACCATCTAGCTAGCTTCCTCAGCTGATTTTTCCAGCCCAAAACATCCTCTAGAAGCCTTGCAAGTGGTCCAAATGTTGGGTCCAAGGGAGAGCTACGAATTTTGATTGGAATTTTCTCAAATTGGACTTCAATTCCTCCTTGAATCAACTCAAATCGGCTCCCATAAATTCCATTATCGAGTCAACGATCAAATTGGTATTTTTCCTCGCTAATCGAACCTACTTGCATCCCAATTTCGCGATAAAAAACGGTCCTCTAAATTTTCTGGTCGAAAACGGCCCTATGTCAACTTTTTTCGCCAAAATCTCGGTTTGTAGAAAAATATTTGGAGACTGAGTCGATGTTCCTAAAATGACTCGTGACATGCCAGAACTTTCAATTTCTGAAATCGAATTCAAATTCGCGGTTAATTTCCATTTAGCGCGATTTTAGCGTGACCTAACTTACCAAGTAGCTTTTAGAAATTTTTAGTGCAAATGACCCGTGGTCGATTTTTTTCGAGTCACAATTAACCTCTTCGACACATTGGCGACTCTCGGTAGTTGGGAAAATCTCGAGGTTTCAGATACAGACACAAGGTACCAAAACGACAGAAAAATCAGTGTAGTGCCAATCGACGAGAATTTCTCAATTTGGTGGAATCATCCATGTTTAACCACACATCTCAGTCGAACCGACCTACTTCTGATTTCTAATCGATCTTTACTGTGCCGAAATGATCTCTGCAAATGAACACAGTCAAGTAGTCAATTTCTAGTCGAATTCTCAAGTCTATTGCGTTAAAATTTCTTAATGACTTTCCCAGATAGTAAAGTTATCTCAGAAGTAATCAACTCTGAGAATATCACTATATATGCGCCGATGAAAGGCCCGATTTATTTAATTGAAAACAGAATTGAAAATTCAGGATGTCATAGCTGGTGTTCTAGCGGTGGGTGAATGGCTGGGTGGTGAAAAGGGAAAATGGAGGGATCTGCGGCAGGATGGAGTTGTTGTGGAAATGGAGAAGAAGAAATGAAGAAGAAGCAGAAGAGGATTCAGCTAAGCTGGGGGATGTGCATGAGGGGAGGAGAGAGGGAAGAAGGAGGGAATGGAAGTCAAGGCTATGGCCAATCAAAGGCCTTGCAAAATATCCCAAACACTCATTGCTTGGCCTCAAAAGTCTTCAGCCCTTAGGGTCAATTGGCCCTCCAATGAGAATTTAGCTTTCATTTTACCTAAAATAAACCATTTTGGCAGCCAATTAAGTCCTTTAATTTGCCCATCCGAATTTCATTTATTTTCTTTTTCCCGAAATTGATTTTTTCCGCAAAATTTTGGGCTCGACGAAAATTCTCCAAAAGATGAGACGATGTCCTATAAATGAATCGTGACATGCTCGAACATCCAATTCCCGAAACCGAATTCAATTTCATAAATAAAATCGACCAAACGAGATTTTAGTACAACCCAACCTATCGGATAGCTTTCAGGGATTTTAGCGCGTTTGACCGGTGGTCGATAATTTTCAATCTACATTTGTGTATCTCCGACTCGTAGACGACTCTCGGTTATCATAAAAATTGCAAGGTTTCAATTATGTGTCCCGAATATAAAATCTATAGAAAATCAGGTTAGTGTCGTTCGACGCGAATTTCGCACTCATGCGGAATCACCCGCAATTCAATTACGCCATTCCATCGAATCGACTTATATCCGATTTCAATTCGATTATAACGGTGTTGAGCTATCGATTTCCGATCGAATTCTCTAGTCTGCTGCGTTTATTTCCCTTAACGGCCTTACCTAATAAATTAGTTAACTCGTGAGTGGCCAACTCAGAATAAAATGACCATAGGCACGTCGACGAAACAACCATTTCATATTATCGAGACGAGGTCGAATTTCAGGATGTCACACACTCTCTCTCTCCCTCTTCGCTTCGTCTCTTTTTCTTCACTTCCTTAGCTTGCCACTTTAGGCAAAGTAAATCATCTCTTTCCAACATTGGTGATTACACTTCCAAATTGCCTACTTCACTCTACACTCGACCGCTCTTCTTTGACCCTTTCATCGACCATCGCAAAATGCCCCACTTTTCTAGCTCCCTCTCAAGCTTCCATGCCTTTACTTTCGAAACTGGCCTCCACTTCTAAAACCACGAGCCTGACAACCTCGGCCTCGACCCAAGTCGTTTGGAAAGTCTTCTTTGTTCTACGCCAGGTCCATCCGACCAAGGTCGCTGAAGACATGGTGCTTCTTTAGTCAAACATCGTAAATCGGACCCTACTCGTTAAGAGCAATAGGAGGGCCTAGGTTGGCCTAACGTGAATGTCTAGCATGCGATCTACCTTGCTCATGAAGAGCAATAGGAGGACCAAGGTTGACCTAACGGGAATGTCTCGCATGTGATCTTCTAAGAGGAGGAAATTTATCTATCTATTGACTGGATGGAGTTACTGAAAGTAAAACCGCATGCATCTCACCATTCAAGCCTTTTGATGAAGTATATTTATGAAGATTAGAGTTTCCTTATTAGAGAATATCGTTAGAGATATTATTAGATGTTAGGGAATTTTTTTAATGTTTTGTGATTCTCTAATATAGCTAATTTCCTTTCTTATGCATATCGTTTGGGTATAAATGCCCTTCTTTAATAACTTGTAAAGCTAGCCAATTAAGTAAAGATGTAGTCTTTACTTATTGTCTAACCCTCTCTGAAGATCCTATAAGATTTACATGGTGTCAAAGCTACCAAGAAAGAAGGAATTAAATCAAACATTAGCTATTTTTTCCCCTTTATTCTGTCTTTAGTCATCTCATCTTCAGTAACTTCCCAATTTTGTCAACACTCAACAATGCTACTATGGATGTTATTCATTGTGGTACTCTCTTCTAATTGCGAGCAACATTAATGAGCGAAATTGCCATCAAATATCTAGGTAGCTATGAGCACCGGAGTCAAGCATACCTCTATTGGGCCACCAAACATGAGTGCAATAGGGTGATTGTTGGAGAAAACTCCTATGATATTTTGAAGCTGACAAAACTTATCTAAGATCTATTCTAAAGAATGCTAGACTTCTGTGTCAAAGTCTATCCTACATCAGAAGTCTGCCCACTCTAACAAGTTATAAACTAAACGCAAGAATGGAGACTTAATTAGACTCAGGATTATTTTCTTCAAGGTTTTAGTACGTACAAGATATATTAGGCTTTCTGGTTGGAAATATCACTTACCATATTAATTATCTTAATTGGAATCAATTTCGAAGAAGAAAATCATGTTGGAAGGCAAGTTTTTTTGGAAAGAATCTACTTATGGTAACCCAGATCCTGATTGTATGGGCGAACTGGATTGACGGTCTTTTATCTCAATCTTCAAACGGCTCAAGATCTCCTTTATTGATTCTGTCCAACGAGTTGATTGGATGATTTCCTCTGGAAAGTGCCAACGGTCGAGAAGGCATGGAGGAATATTTAAGGAGGTTTTTCAAGTCATTCGAAGAGAGCGTGAAAGAAGAATTCCAAAGTCTGAAGCTTCCAAATCACTTGTCCTTCATCATTTAGTGCTTAAACTTGTATTTGAAAGAGAGAAACTCTAAAGAGTGATTCTGTGAGAGCAATAGAATCACCTCACTGAAAAGTTGAGATCACAGGGCTATAACATTCTCTTTCGATTCATAGTGGAAACCAGCCAGAAGACTGTCAGCGTGGACAAGTGGACGTAAGCTTGATCTACGCCAAACCACTATAAATCTTGTGTTTATTTTTCTCTTCCTTGAACTCCTTTATTTTATTTGCTGCGATATACTTCTATGTTTTGAAACAGTTGTTAAAGTCTAAATCCTTCTGCAAAGTTTGTAGTCAATTAGACTCATTTTAAAAGTAAAGCATTTTTCCTACATTTCGCAAAATCTGTTTTCACACCTATTCACCCCCTCTAGGTGTTCATACTAGCCATTTCAATTGATATTAGAGCTTGTGTGTTTATTTTATTGAAGTGTTTTTACTTCTAAACTAAAGATCTTCTATGGCTAGTATTTTGGCTCTAGGTTTGGTTGAGGGACAAAGCAACACCAAACCTCCTTACTTCGATGGAAATGAGTACAACGTGTGGAAAACAAGATGAAGGCATTTCTCAGCTCTAGAGATCCCCTGAAGTGGGATGTTGTTGAAAAAGGAATCAATCCTAAAGCAACATCAGCTTCAGACAAAGGGAAAGAAGTGATTGATGCTGATGAATCAACACAAGCTGAAATTACCAAAAGATAGACTCTTGACGCAAAAGCAATTTATTCTTTATATTGTACTTTGTCTCCCATAGAATATAGCCGAATTTCTTCGTGTGAAACAACAAAAGAAGTTTGGGACATACTTCATGTTACCTATGAGGGGACTGACTGTGTGAAGGAAACAAAAATAAACATTTTGCTTGGATAATATGAAGCATTCAGAATGAAGCCTGGAGAATCTATCTCTAACATGTTTAGTCGCTTTAAAAAGATTGTGAATGACCTGGTTTATCAAGGCTAACCAATTTCTGGACCAATGAAAGTCAACAAACTTCTGTGTGGACTTTCGAAGGACTGGAATCATGTGAAGACCTCAATCAGAGAGACTCAAAGGATTATGCCTCTATCAGTAGATGAACTTATAGGCACACTTCAGTCATACGGAGTAGAGTAGATCAATGATGAGGAAGATCCAAAAGGTAAGAAGTCAATTGCTTTAAAATCTAATATTAATTCTGATGATACAAATTCGGAAGATGATATGGATGATGAAGAATTGGCCCTCATGATAAAGAAATTCAGAAGACTGAACAGAAAAGGTAGAAGGTTCAATTGGAAGAAGCAGGGCTCGCAGAATTTCCAAAAGAAACCTACCGAAGAAGCTGAAACTAATAGAGACGTAATATGCTTCGAGTGTAAGAAAAATGGGCATATCAAACCAAACTGTCCCTTGTTGAAAAAGAAGAAAGGGAAGACTAAGAAATACAAAAAGGCTCTCAAAGCATAAACTTGGAATGATGCTGAATGTGAAGAAAGCAAAGAAGAATTTGCAAACATATGTCTGATGACTCACTTAGAGTCAGACGTAGAATTAGATACATACATTGATTCAGATTCTGACAAAGAAATTAAGATTAGTAACTCTGAAATTCCTATTAAAGTCTCTATGTATATAGAAGAACTTTGCCTTAATCTTAAATATTCTCTTAAAAGGATCTTTGAACTAAAAAAGGAGAATTCTAAGCTTAGGCAACAGGAAGTTTCTTGGAAAGAAAAGTTTGAAAGTCTTAAAAGAAGTTTGACAAGTTGAAAGAAAATTCCTATTCTCTTTCAAAGGAAAATGTTGTTTTGAAAAGGGAAATCTCAAACATTACAAAATATTTTCAAAACGTTCAGAAAAACTAGAAAAAAATTGTTATAGCTCAAATACCCTATTTTAACAAATCTGGTCTGGGTATGAGTTCTGAAACTATTCTTTTAATTGAATTTCCTAAAGTAAAAGAGAGACTTAAACAAAAACCTGCAAAAACATTTTATAAAAATTATTTTCAAAAAGTGTTTGTAAAACCTATTGGCCGAAGTGCTCTCAGATGTTCTAAGTATAACAGCTCAGAACATTTCGAGAAGGATTGTCTCAAGGTTTGAAGACCGGTTAAGAAAGATTGGGCAAGAACTGTTTTTAATACTAACACTCCTGAACCCAATAAAATCTAGGTACCGAAGAAAGTTTGAGTTTTTCTTCTGATTGCAGGTCACTATTAAAAGAAAATCAAATGGTATTTGGATAATGGTTGTTTGAGGCATATGACAGGAAACTCAAGCTATTTCAAAAAGCTTGACAAACTAAAAGGAGGAAAAGTTTCTTTTGGAGGAAATAGTAAAGGAAAGATTATAGGCTGTGGAACTGTGAAGATTAGAAGTCTGACTATCAACAATGTTTCCCGGGTGGAAGGTTTAAACTACAATCTTTTGAGCATAAATCAGCTTTGTGATACTGGTTTCAGAATAAACTTCTAAGAAGACATTTGTTCTGGAATAAGTTAAGACTTCTCTCAATCCTTTACTGGGCGAAGACATGGCAACATATATCTTCTGGACGTAAATCCAGAAAACTCTCAATACCTTATTTCTATTTAAGATGAAGCAAGTATCTGGCATCGGAAGCTTGGTCATGTAAATCTGAAGCAGATTACCAAGGTTTTCTCTAAGAAGCTGGTTAGAGGGTTTCCTAATTTGGCTTATCAGAAGACCGAGTTATGCACTCCCTATGTCTTAGGAAAGCAGGTAAGAAATTCTTTTAAACTAGTAATCAAGTTTCCACTAGTCGAGTTTTGCAGCTTCTTCATATGGATCTTTTTGGACCAACAAGAACTCAGAGTCTTGGTGGAAAGAAATATTGTCTAGTAATCGTGGATGATTATTCTCGTTTCACTTGGGTGTTCTTCTTAGCAAACAAGTCTGAGACTTTTGCATACTTCCCAAACTTTGCCAAAAAAGTGCAGAACAAGAAAGGTTATGCAATTTCAAGCATAAAGACAGATCATGGAGGTGAATTTGAAAATCAATACTTTGCAGACTTCTGTAATGAATCAGGTTTTCAGCATGTTTTCTCTTCTCCATATACTCCAGAACAAAATGGGGTCGTGGAAAGGAAAAATAGATCTCTACAGGAGATGGCTAGAACTTTTTTGATAGAAAGCAAATACCCTCTCGCTTTTGGGCAGAAGCAATTTCTACTGCATGTTACATTATCAACAGGGTGTTTTTAAGGCCTATTCTAGAAAAGACTCCCTATGAGATATATAAAGGAAAGAAGACAAATGTTTCCTACTTTTATGTCTTTGGCTATAAGTGCTTTATTTTGAAGAATACAAATAATCGATCTAGAAAGTTCCAAAAAAAAAAAAAAATCAGACGAAGGAATCTTTCTTGGGTACTTTATAACAAGCAAAGCTTACAGAGTCTTTAACAATAAGACTCAATCTGTGAAAGAATCTATGAACGTCAGGTTTCAGGATTATGTGCAGATTCAATCAGATCAGGTTCAAACTGAGGAGTCTGAACTAGTTCCAGACTTAACATAGTATGTCTTTCTTAGCAAAGTTCAGACTTCTAGAGTACAGCAACAAGCAGAACAAGAAAATTCAAACGGAATAGAGGATCAACAAACTCTCTAAACAAATAACAACTGAAAGCACAAGTCAAGTCATCCCAAAGAACTCATCATTGGCAACATTGATGAAGGAGTTCGCACCAGATCAAAAGGAAGAGAATAGTCTAGTGCTTTAGCACTTATTTCTGAGATATAACCCAAAGGTGTAGAAGAAGCACTGTCTAATGAAAGTTGGATAGAAGCTATACAGGAAGAACTCAGACAATTTAGTATCAATGACGTATGGGAGCTGATTCCAAAACCCAAAGGAAAATCTATTATTGGAACGAAGTGGGTTTTCAAAAACAAGATGAATGAGAAAGGAAAAGTGATCAGAAACAAAGCAAGACTCGTGGCGAAAGGATACACACAGGAAGAAGGAATAGACTATAACGAGACCTATGCACCAAAGCAAGGTTAGAAGCAATTAGATTATTGCTTACTTTTGCTTGTTTCCAAAATTTCAGATGGATGTCAAAAGCGCTTTCATCAAAGAATTTATTCAAGAAGAAGTCTATGTGGAACAACCACCAGGATTTGAAGATCCAAGAAAATCAAAATCTGTCTACAGACTGAAAAAGTAATTGTATGGTCTGAAGCAGGCTCCACGAGCTTGGTATGAAATGTTGAGTAAGTTTCTAACTCAAAATGGTTTTGAAAAAGGAAATGTTGATACTACACTGTTTATAAAAAGGGAAGGAAAATATTTTCTACTTGAACAAATTTATGTAGATGTATAATCTTTAGTTCTCCTAACGAAAGTCTCTGCAAGAAATTTTCAAGATCTATGCAGGACAAATTTAAAATGAGCTTGATGGGTGAATTGACCTTCTTTCTGGGATTGCAAGTCAGACAATCAAAGAAAGGTATATTCATTCACCAGGAGAAATACGCCAAAGATCTCATCAAGAAATTTGGATTGGAGAACTGCAAGAGGACATAAACTCTTATGTCAAGTTCATCAAAACTGGACAGGGATAAAGGAGGGAAGAAAGAAGATCAAAAACTATACAGAAGCATGATCGGTTCTCTTCTTTACCTCAATGCCTCTAGACTTGATATTTTATTCAGTGTCTGCATTTGTGCTAGATTTCAGTCCGATCCAAAGGAATCTCATCTTAGTGCTGTTAAACGCATCATAAAATATGTTGCAACTTTTCCAAAGCTAGGTCTATGGTATCCAAAAGAATGAGACTTTACTCTTCTTGGTTATTCTGACGCTGATTTAGCCGATTGTACAGTCGACAGAAAGAGCACATCTGGGACTTGTCAACTGTTGGGACAAATGCTGGTATATTGGTTCTCAAGGAAGCAAAGTACAGTGGCATTATCAACAGAAGAAGCGGAATATGTTGCTCTTGGGAGTTGTCATTCTCAAATTCTTTGGATAAGACAACAACTAAGAGACTTTGGAATAGAAGAATCCTGCACAAAAATCAGATGCGAAAACACGAGTGCTATCAATCTCACCAGAAATACCATTTTTCATTCAAGGGCAAAGCATATAGAGATTAGACATCATTTTATAAGAGATCATGTCTAGAATGGCGAGATTATGGTTCAATTTGTTGATTCAAAAAATCAACTGGCAGACATATTCACAAAACCGTTGGAGAAAAACTTATTTGAGTCTATTCACAGCAAGCTGAATATTATCTCTCATATCGATTAAAGTCTAAAGTTGCTCAGACGCAGAACTTCAACTTGAGAAAGCCACTTCAGTATGTACATTTTCTCAAATCCAGGTATTTTATTTTTAAAATGTAAATACTGAACGGTATGATTTTATCTGAATTGATGCTTGCCTATTTTACTTTTGGAATTTACTAATTTCTTGCTGAAATACGATTTCAAATTTTTAGCAGTTACCTTTTATTTTTTTTTTGAAAAAACATTTCCCTTGTGATGATTCAGCTATCTTGTTCCGATTTGCTTACATACCTCAAAATTACTCTTTTTCGAGGCACAAGCATTTTCTAAACCCTAACGTCTAATCTCTCTCTTTCCCTCGACTCTTACTCTCAAAATTTCTCTGCAAGTTTCTATATTTTCTTCACTCGAACATGTCTACGAAATCTTCCAAGACTGCATCCATGTCACACCAAAGGAAATCTTCTTGGATCGGAAGTCAGGGGCCTTGGAACATGCCAGAAGGACCGACACACTTCAATCTTACTGGTGAAGACTCTCCGCAGAACACTCCTCGTCAACCTTTGGAAGAAGAAGTTGATCAAGATGCAGTTCCTCTCAGAGTTTTGACACCTCAGGTTCTTTACAAGCATTATTGTTATATGAAATCAGGTGGTTCTCCAATGTCCTTTATCACTAGTTTTCTGAAAGGACATGGGCATGGGAATGGAACTTAGTTCTTAAGAGCCATGGAAAGAATAGGAGTGGCACCAAAAGGATTGGCAGAAAAGGCTTTTCTTCATTTTCCTTTTGATCCTAGATTTAGTTCTGAGAACCAGCCTGAAAATAAGGATGATGATGAGCGAATATTTTCGAACTTTCAACCCAGGATGGGTGTGGATGCTAACGTCGCTAATGAAAGAACGAAACTGTTTCGTTCTAAGGAGCATAAAAGGGTTTATGCCCAAATGCTAAACAGAGGGGTGATAAACCCTCGAACAGTAGATTTTGACTTCTTGGACTCGATAAAAGTTAACTTGAGGGAAAAGTTGGCCATCCTTCAACTTGAACAGTTTTGTGCTGAGATGGATGTGGCTTATCCGGAATTGATAGCGTACTTCTATTCGAATCTATCTTTCCTTTATCAGAATCACATTCAATTCACTGTTTGTGACAAAACCTTTGTTCTGGATGTTGACATTCTGGCTGATATTCTGGGAGTTGAAAGAAGTGGTTTTCAACCAATCAATATCTCTATCGGTCAAGCCACTAGATTTTTGGTAAAAGACAGACTACCAAGTGGAAGAATCACATACTCTTGATTGCTAGCCTCCAACATTCTGTTGCACAAAATTGTCATCAACTGCATCAAACCCAAGGCAGCCTCCAAAACTAATGTTTCTAGATTGGAGGCAAGAATCATGAGGGCAATCTGCAATGGAACTCGTTTTTCACTTCCTCATACTATCCTGCTGCATATGTATAGGACTGTCATGAAAGAAAAAGGCCAATTGCCCTACTCTGCCTTGGTTATAAAATTGTTCTATCATTTTTAGATCCAGTTTCCCCCTCAACTCTGCTCAAGAACTATTGCTCCTATGGAGATAGGATTGAAAATGATCTCCAAAATGAGGCTGAAGGATCTAACTAAGGCCATTGAGCTTTTGAAGAAGGAATCCTCGAGCAAAATCAAGGAAGGATCTGCTACTCCAAGAAAGTGCAAAGGCAATGAAGTTGTGCAAGAAACTGGAAAGAAAAGGAGATCACTTATCCTACAAGATGAAGAGGATGAAGATGATCTAACCATTTTTGCCATTGCCTTAAGAAATCTTCAAGGCTTTGCTGCCTTTGAGAGTTCAAAGGAAAGAGAAGATGAAGAAGAGGAAGAAGAAGTAGGAGCAGAAGATGAAGAAGATGAAGATAAAGAAGAAGAAGGTGATTTTGAAGAGAAGGGCAATGATGATGACAACAATGACTCTGATGGAGAGACTGTTGCAATAACATTATCAGAGGATTCTAAAGCAACCAAGGATGACCCTAAAGGAGCACGAACTGAGACAGGACATATCTCATTCTAAAAAAGAAAAGGTATAAGAAGAAGAAATTTCTTCTCCACATGTAGGCATAGAAACAGGGGGAGCTCATGAGAAAACATGGACTTCTTCTCCACCTAATGCGAGTGATGGTATAAGTAGATCTCCTGTAGACCCTGAAGATGTTTTTGCATCTCAATTCCCTAAAGCTGAGGTTGAAAAGTCTACTCCAAGTCAGGGTGCAAAACAAACTGCCCTCGATCAAGTTGATGTTCCCTCATCTCTCAATACTCCACAGACTCACTTCGCTAAAGCTAGTGCTCAAACAGACCCTGATCCAAACTATCCAAGGATAGTAGAGTTCCTTTTGGAGGTTAAAGCTCAGCAATATGTGATGGATGTTGAGATTTAGAAGCTACACACTGCCTTGAGATCTACTTCAGATTTTCTCGCTGGCAAGGTACATTCTCTAAACACTCAAGTTCAGACCTTGAATCAACAAGTTTCACAGAATGTAGCCAAGGTCGAGAATGTTTATCATCAGTGCCAGGAGAAACTTGAGGAAGCAATGCAGTCGCTAGGGGATTTCCGACTCGTTCGAGTTCCTAGACAACCATGATTCCATCTCTCTATTTTTTACTTTCTCTTTCTTTTTGCTGTTGACAAAAAGGGGGAGAATGAGAGCAAATTTAATTTATTTGTTTGAACTTGTTTGTTTGAACTGACTGTGTTGAATATTTATTCTGCAGTAACCTTTTGTGGTTGTGATTATGGATTTGGATTGAATCTTTGTCTAAATTGCCAAGATTAATGTGTTTTCTGTGGTTGCAGAATCGATGTTATCCAAATCTATAACAATCTGTTTTGATAAGTTATCACGTACTACTAAAGTGTTGTTTTGCAGGATATAAATTTTTAAATCTGTAGGAAAGTTTTGTCACCATCAAAAAGGGGGAGATTGTTGGAGAAAACTCTTATGATGTTTTGAAGCCAACAAAACTTATTTAAGATCTATTCTAAAGAATGCTAGACTTATGTGTCAAAGTCTATCTTACATCAGAAATCTGCCCACTTTGACAATTTCCAGACTGAACGCAAGAATGAAGACTTAATCAAATTCAGGATTATTTTTTTCAAGGTTTCAGTACGTACAAGATATATCAGGCTTTTTAGTTGGAAATATCACTTACCATATTGGTTACCTTAATTGGAATCAATTTCGAAGAAGCAAATCATTTTGGAAGGCAAGCTTATTTGGAAATAATCTACTTATGGAAATCAAGATCCCAATTGTATGGACGAACTAGATTGACGAGCTTTCATCTCAATCTTCAAACGGCTCGAGATCTCCTTGATTGATTCTATCCAACGAGTTGATTGGAAAATTTCGTCTAGAAAGTGCCAACAGTCGAGAAGGCATGGAGGAGTATTTAAGGAGGTTTTTCAAGTCATTCGAAGAGAGCGTGAAAGAAGAATTCCAAAGTCTGAAGCTTCCAAATCACTTGTCCTTCATCATTTAGTGCTCAAACTTGTATTTGAAAGAGAGAAACTCTAGAGAGTGATTCTGTGAGAGTAGTAGAATCACCTCACTGAAAAGTTGAGATCATAGGGTTGCAACATTCTCTTTCGATTCATAGTGGAAACCAGCCAGAAGGCTGTCAGCGTGGAAGAGTAGATGTAGGCTTGATCTAAGCCAAACAACTATAAATCTTGTATTTATTTTTCTCTTCCCTGAACTCCTTTATTTTATTTGCTGCGATATACTTCTGTGTTTTGAAACAGTTGTTAAAGTCTGAATCCTTCTGCAAAGTCTATAGTCAGTCAGAGTCAATTTAAAGGTAAAGCATTTTTACTACATTTCGCAAAATATGTTTTCACACCTATTCACCCCCCCTCTAGGTGTTCCTACTAGCCCTTTCAGTGATGTCATCGAGTATCCAAGTAGCTGTGAGTGCCAGAGTTAAGCACACTTTATCAAGTAGTCAAAGATAAGCACAGTGGGATGATGCAGTTTAGTTTGCCGCAATTCAAGTTGGGTTTCCACATAATCCTATAAAGGTTGTATGACAAAGATATGTCAACTTTCTAAGCATGTCTTACTTTAGCGCTTGTCAAATCCGAATTGTTTAGTGCATGGTCCGACTTACACGGCACTTGGTCACATACTTTCGAAGAAAGTTACACCAATCATATGCAAGCTGGATGCTCCAACATGAGGGGGAGTGATGAAGTATGTTCAATGGTAATTAGAGATTTCCTTGTTAGAGAATATCGATAGAAATATTATTAAATATTAAGGATATTATTTAATATTTTGTGATTCTCTAAGATACCTAATTTCCTTTCCTATAAATATTATTTGGGTATGGGAATGTAATTGGCATGGTGAGGATCCCGGAACCGGTTGCTGGAGGTCTAGAACCGGCCGACAAGAAGTTGAACAACCCCACCCCGTCGACAACCGATCAGACCGATTCATGCTAGTTTGATTGGTACTTGATCAGTTCAAACCAGTTCTAGCTGGTTCACGCATTAGTGGCTCTTATGGGTTCAAATTTTATGAATTTGGTCTCTCAAGGACCAAATTGAAGAGGAAATTTGCACGATTTGAGCAGAAATTTTCTAATTTCGTTTCAATTAAGTCAATTAAATTTTATAAATATGACCTATGGACCCTCAATTGACTTAATTAAGCGATTATTGTAAAAAACAACAAACTAAGATTATGGGTTCGTTAGATTGAGCCTTAAGGGCTAAAATGAACAATTTTGCAATTTAATGGTCGAAATTGCAAATTAATTGAAATTGGATTCAATTAATGCAGCAATAAACCTATTTGACTAATTACCCATGTGTAGAATCATCTAATGTGACATCCCAAAATTTTACTGACCTTCATTAGGGTAATTAGATCATTAGGAACTTAAATTAATTAGATTGGGCCAGAAAGTGAACCCGATGGATCGTGAGAAATGTGTGGGCTTGAGAAATAAGTGGGCCACACGAATTGGACTCATTAGAGATTATGGGCTTGAACTTGGCTTGAAGCGGGCCAAGGTTCGGAATGATCAGATTTGTAGATGTAGTTTAGTGGGCCGGATTGTTATAGATTAAGTTTATTGGGCCAGAAATGAATATTTAGGCCTGAGTGATTTTATTTTATAGATTATAGTTATGATCATTTGATTAATGTTTATAATGTTAAAATCAATTTCTAACTTTAGCATTTTTGTGATGAATTCTTTATAGATTAACATTGACTAGTCGATATGTTATATATATATGTCATGACTTTGTATAATTATAAGAGGATTGAAATCAAGTAGAAACAAAAGGAAATTAATTGAAAAACATTAGACACTAATGAACCAACTAATGACATGGATTAGAAACAAATTGAATTTGAAGCAACAAACTTGGAGGCCACAACATCACTCTCTCTCTTTTCTCCTTGCATGCGACACCCACGGTTTTCTTTCCTCTAGAAACCGAAACCATCAACTTCAAGGAAAACAATCATTAGCAAATTTCATCATTAGTCTAGCCTAGGGATTAGCTATGTAGATCTACTCCCCCCTTAAGTTTTGTAACCCTTTCTCTCTCCATATAAAACCAAGCAACCCATCTTCATCTTCTTCTTTTCTTTTTTTCTCTCGGTCGAGCGGTAAAACCATAAGCAAACCAGAAGCAAACCAGCAATTTCTTCTTCTTGCATGCGAGATTTTGGTGTTGATCTTGAATCACCTTTGTGTTGTCTAATAGCTGAACAAGGTAAGGAAAGATGCAACTCTAAATTAAAAGTTATCCATTGTTCTATCAAGAAAGCTTGCGGGTCAATCCAAACAGTGAAGGATTTAGTTTGTAGTTGCTGTTTTGTGGTTAATCTAAGCTGAGTAAGTGTTAGATTAAAGGTAGAAGCCATTGCATGTTGTTTTTGAGCCTTGCGTGTTTCGAAATCCAAGTGTGAGTATGCTGTTTTGCTGAGTGAAGTGATGAAATGGATGCCGAGTGGATGGATATGGTGTATACTGTGATGAGTGAACTCATGGATGCATTTATACTTCGAGCCGAGTTGTGGATTGATTATTTGTTAGAGAAAGACATGCCGAAGGTGTCTTAAGTTACTGTGATCAGGCATTGAAGTATTGTAGAAGAATTTTGTGAAAAGATAAGTGGTTTAGTTGGGTTAGAAGCAAAGGAAATCGTGTACCTATTCTGTTCTAGGTGAAAACGGTTATGGAGTCTTCTGTTTGTATTTATTTTCTTTGTGTATGTTAATGGAAATAAGAAAGAAACCATTCTAAATGATAGAACATTGATAAGATCAAGTTATACACGTAGCTATAACCATATGAATATAAAAACATAGAGATAGAACTGAATTTGGTAAAAACTAGTATACTGTTTTGTGAGAAACGGTTTGACCTTTATTGAATATACGAATTTTCTGTATTTACCTAGTTAGAATTGGAATTTGAATCCTTACTGAAAATTGTAGAACACATCTTAAGGAATAACATGTCAAAATTTGAGATTAAATGGATAAGAATTGGCTAGTGAAACAACTTTCTTTGTAGATAAAGAATCTGGACGTCGGTACAGGGTGTTAGTAAAGATTATAGCAATTTTTACTCTTAATACAGCGAGATTCAGATTTAAGTTTCTTCACTAAAAATGTCAATATATGTCTCTAGTTTAACATACTAAAATTTGGTAGTATTTCGACAAGAATTGATATACCTTCTGTTTCCGAAACCGAAACTGTACATATAGCTAGTAAACTGTCTGGACCCGAGAACATGTATTAGATGCTGTGTCTTTTATATTAGGCTTTTGTGATGCACGTAGAGCCTAATAAACCTCATAATAGATGTTATTTGTGTAAAATTAAGTCTCACATCTTATTTGAGATATATAAGTGCATATAGTATCATGCGTGTGCAATGAGTGTGGTGCATAGTGCTTGATTATGGGATAAATATTTGTTCAGCATGGTATGGGACATGTCATAATGGGTTTTATCTTATAATTTGGACACGCACGTGTGCTAGGTTCATGAGAGTTAGATATATAGTTAGATACTTTGGAGTCTTTTCTTTTGCATACGATAAATGCATTAATCAAAGGTGTGGTGGTGTGAAACGTGTGCTTAAAAGAGTGAATGAACCCATCGGTATAGAGATACCGGTGATGCCCCCGGAAGTTTGGGATGCCCTTGCTGAGTGGTCTTGGATGCCTCGGTAGAGAGATATCGAGATGCCTCGGAGTGAGATGCCCTTGTGTGTGATCAAGGATGCCTTAGTTGTGTGATACTGAGATGCCTTGGAGTGAGATGCCCCTTACTGAGTGGTCTTGGGAGGACCTCGGTTGTGTGATATCGGGATGCCTCGGAGTGAGATGCCCATAATAGAAATATTGTGGAAGTCCGGATAAGGTAACTTCCGGAAGTGACTCGATCGGGCCGGTTGAATTCCGGTTAGTGATTGATCGAGGGTGGATCATATGTACACTAAAAATAATTCTATTTGGCGAGTGAGTCCATTTATTATTGTTGCATTGCATCTTGATATGAGATTGAGTTTGAGAAAGGTAAGCATAGAAATGGATGCTCATAAGGTGATTATATACATAATGTGCTAATATCCAATTGTTTATGCTTGTGATATACTTCCTTTAGCATCCTAAATTGTTTGATGATTCTCTTGAAATATTGATGGCTGTGGATTGTTTAAGTTAGAGTTTTATCATTCTTTACTGGGCAAGGTTGTTTGCTCATACCTTACATTTTCAGATTGATAGCATGGATGTACCAGCAGTAGCTCGATATGGGGCGGTAGTGAGTCTTGATGTTTCTCTTCATGACGTGTATGATCCCGACATTGACATGATTTTCTCTCGATATGAGGTGACTTTATGGCTGGATGACGGTAGTGCCGTCTTGATACTGATGACGTTCGTTGCATGGTTTATCAATCATGAAGGGGAGATATTTGGACCTTTACCCTTTGGAGCAGGAGGACCTAGAGCGGGTATGGACGATGCCTAGACGCCTTGGATCACGTAGAAGCTTACTAGCTTTTGTTTTCTTTTGTTAGATGCGGGCTTGTGTGGGAACTCGTGGAGTAGATACCCTCATCATTTATCCCTGACTTTTGTTACGCCTAACTTTTGTTATGTACATGTTGTATATATAGGCGATGACCATGGAAAGAGTCCAGGTCGATAAATTTTGTAAGCCCTGATGATGATATGAAGCTTCTCGTGTTCTTGTTTATGTGCATGAATGATTTGGCCAATACTTAAGAACAGTGAAGGTAGAGTGATTGTAGGATAACCTCATAACATAAACTTGAGATTTTAAATAATCCATGTTATACATGCTAACCTTCAATGGTAAATACTATAGATTATCTAAAGGAGATTACAAGTTGGGCAAAGAAATAATAAAAATTATAATTCCGCTTGCGCTTAGTACGTGACGCCCTGGGACGTCACATCTAATGTATTCAAATTGGCTTTAAATTGAAGCGTACAAACTATGGTCAAAAATGAACTTAGATCCAATATTAAAATTGGACCTAGGTCCATACAATTGAACCATAAACTTGACTGGATCAACTTGAATTTCTCTAATTGAAACTCAATTGCCTGATTTTCTTATACTCAAGAGAGTAAAATTCCTCAAATCGGAGAGTTTTAATGTGAATTTCTCAACATTAGTCTCGGATTCGGACCTATATTAAGAAAATGAGTGAAAATCGATTATCCGTTCGTATATCATGAAGAATAGATTTTGGCCCTCTAAGTAGGGCTCAAAATGGTGACTTGCCTTTCAATGTGGTAATTTGCAAAATCATGTGAACGAATGGGCTCAAAATAGTCCCTAGACCAAATGTCATAAAAGGAACTACACCTAGCTGTGACTAGAATAAAATTAATTTTATTTTTGGACAATATAGAACCTAAAATCGAAAATTTGGAAAACAAGGTTCGTAATTGAATTTTGTGAAATTTTCGACATACAAATCAAATTGATGCTAAAAGAAGTGCTTTTATGGAATTTTTTTTTTTTTTGTTTTTTAATCAAAGGTTTGACCATAAGTCAGCCATTTAGTTGATTTTTTTTTTAAATGTTGATTTTTTGGTCAAATCTTTGAATTTTTTAAAAATTGATATGATGAAAGTGAAATTTAGGTGAAAAGTTGATTTTCAACTCAGGATTGACTTTTTGATCAAAGTCAACTCAAAAGTCAACCATTTGACCTTTCGAATTTTTCTCGAAAATGAATTGGAAATTGCTTAAAAGTAACAATACAAAATAAAGAAATGAGAAATGATATTTTTTTAGTGAGAAACGGGCTCCATCACGATCGAAAACCTAAATCTCGATTTTTTTACCTTTTCAACCTGTCGACTAAAAATTAGTATTAACAATCACCACAAATTTTATTATCAATTATGTATATCAACCACAACTCAAAGCCCCGAATAGCATGAGGTTCCCCGGCGAATTTTATGGAGCTCGTACAACGCCCATCTATTGTATAGGCTTCAATTACTACAGTTTCAAAGTCTTAGAGCTTCTAGAGCCACCCACCCCAAAAGCTAATAATAACACGTAAGTCGATAGGCTCTCTCCAACAGCGACACCTCTGTCGATAATATGCATCCCTAATCGAGGGGCACAGGGTCGAATAGTGCCCTCACAAGGTGGTCCTTTGTTTCGTTGTCAGGAGGGCCGTGTCCGTCTCCGTACTGGTAAAAGCACTGAGAAGCTCGTGCCAAGTTTAGACAAGTGCCGAGAAAAGGCCCGAACCCAGAATATGGGTAGTCCTCAAACATGTCATTGTTCATCCTCTTCCAGGTCTCGTGCACCATTTTCCTGACATGCTCACGCGTGGCCTCTTCCAAGGCGCTGGTTTCATTCATGTAGCATTCTAGCACCTTGAAGTTGTCTCCTCGTGCCAATTCATACTGACCATGAATGAGATTGATGTTTCACAAACATAAGTCTCAGGATTCTCATCGAATATATTAAAAAGAATAGCACGTGTTTTTGAATCCATCAATGATGTGCTTTTTCTTCATAAGCGATTATACAAAAGGAGAAAGGTAAACGTCAAAATAATTTACCGATGAGGTACTGAGATCATTGTTGAGTCGAAGGATCTTGGTAGAGCAATGCATGACACTCGGGATTTTCGACACGTAATCAAGCCCCTCTCCCGTCAATTTGTCCGTGGTTAGGAAGTAGCTGCCCAACAGCATAATAAGCCCTCCGATTGAATCAACCGCATTGTCCATGTACTCCTTCAGTGTCGGTTTGATGCCCTTGTTGTACCAATGGACCTCCTTTATGTACGCCTTGCATTCATCCGCCCACTAGAGGATTGAAATTCGAAAAAAGTGTGTCAATGACAAAGCCGAGGGACATTCTTCTCTCGTACATTTTTTGAATTCTCAAATGTTTAAATAGAAGTTTCATTACGAAAGTTAGAAGTAGAAAAGTGAGTTGCCTTGCACGGGCTAGAAATTATTAGGTGAAGATTCAGCGAGATTACCACTTTTTACATGTAAGGAATGGTGTTGATTCCTAGCTCTCTCATTGTCCAATACCCAATTTCATTGGTCGTGTTGTACAAGGCCATGTAACTATCCCTTATTGTTGGAGGAAGCTTATCGATTTCTGTGATGTCCCACCTGGATAACCGGAGACCATGTGTAACGTCGTAAAAACCTTGTTCCTATTCGGATGAGTCGCATCTATAGACAAATACCACGACATAGGGAGATAAGCAATCGAGGATCACCTCGAGAAATGTCATGCAAACCGTACAATTAATTGGAACTCATCCCAATTCCTCTAACCTTGGCATGATCTCTCGTTGAAATGTCTAAGAACTCAAATTGCAGGAAGCATAGAATTAAATAGTTCCAGTTCATCCAGATTTAGCTCTCAAATGCGATACCCTCAAAAGATCATTGGCAAACAATACCTCTTGGGCAAAACATTATACACACATATAATAAACCAGTAGACAATCCTACAGGTGAACTTACGAATCCTTTTAAGCAATTACTACTGCACGGTGCTAGATGATCATCGCGCTGCTCACATAGTGAAGCCAGAGCAACCCTCTAGAAAGGGAAACCACAGCGTAGGACCGACTTCGTTCCACCATAACTATTCATCTTTAAAGTACACACTCATCATAGACAAGAAAAGTTGTTATCCTACAAAGAAATCGACTCAGCAACACATCACTTGGCAAGCACATCGTGCTAGGCTGGGTTCTCTTCCTACTGTTGATAGTTCAGAGGCCTCTAGAAGAGCATGATGTGCGGCTCAAGGTGATGGATGGCGTAATGAACCCAACCACAACTCTGCTAAACTCCGATCGCCCACCACTCATTCCAACAGCAACAGCAAGAGATCAAAGAGACCTTAGCACTAAGAATCAAACTCACAGATGATATCTCTTAGAATGGTCAATTCAAGATGGCAAACAAGAATTCCAAATGATGGTGGATCAAACCAAACACCCACCATTTGTGATTGCAAATGAAACCCAATGGAAGCAATAGCACGACGACATCCCACAACAATTCTGCTGGTCGCCGCCCGCGGCGGGGGGGGGTGGGGAGTGGTCACTGCGCTCGGTGGAGGGCGGAGAAGAGGAGGTGTGGCTCCTCAGCTGCGGGGACATGCTGTCTTTTGAAATAGCACGGGAGGATTTTTCAAACCCGTTCTTCCACACAAAACGGAGGGGCTCGAGTTAGGACCGGAGGCAACCACAACCAAGACGCGGAGGCAGTTAGGGGTCGAGGTCGGGACCCGACAACTATGACCGGCGCGGCTCTTAAGAGCGAGAGAGATTGTTCACAATGACAACCGCGGTGTCGTCGCAACTCACTTCCATACCAAGGTCGACCAAATCATCGCCGTCCGTGCTCGCTGCTCCTCCACATGAAACCGAGCAGCTGGAGTTAGGGCCGCAAGGCGACCGCGACAAAGAGGCAGAGGTAGAGACGGTCACAGCTCAGGACCTATCTACGACCAGCGGGGCTCTAAGGAGCGAGAGAGAGGAAGCGAGTGGCTACTAGCAGCAACGGCGGAGGCGGCCGAGCTCGGGGCGACGGGCGGGCTTTTGGGAGGGAGAGATTTTTGAATAAGAGAAGGCAGGTGTCGTGCGGCTTTGATGGAGAAAAATATGCAGAACAGAGAGAGAATTTTGAAAGAGAGAGGGGAAGGGGTGCTTCTTTGTGCAAGCGAGAGAAGAATCATTTAATGGGGATGCAAAACCTTCTCTAAAGAGTGATGGTGGGCCCGGCAAAAGAATGAAGCATTTAATGAAGATAGGGAAGGGGTGCAAAAATTTGACTAAAAATAATGGTGGGCTCGTCCCCACGTGGAGCCATGTGTTGCCTCTTCATTGGGCGGGCGCATGGTGACTTGACAGTCCCAAACCACCAAATATTATCTCATTTCTATGGGCATGCATGCACATAGCCATGTGCGTGCATTAAATGAGGGCAAAATTGGACGTCCTACTCCATGGGTGCATGCATTAATGAATGAAGCAAACGTCAAGATTTGCATACTTCTTCAATTAATGTTCGCCCGCTCAAGACTCTGCATTTTGCGTGTGACTTTGAGCGATGCATGCTCCACATAACGTCTCCGGTCTCGGGCTCATAATTAAGGAGACCACGAACCAGCACTAGTGAGTTCTTGATCTTGCTGGCCCAGCCTCCAATAGAACTAGCTAATTTGTTGTTGTTCGCCAGTGAAGCCCTTGTTGCCCTCATCACCGGTCTCATGTTTGTTGACACTCAATTTTTTATTGATTTTTTTCCTAAAATATCCATTTATTTCGTAAAAGAATATTTAAAAAATTATAAAAGATAAAAAGCAAAAAATTTGAAAACAATGAAATAAAAAATGGTGAGAATGAGCGGGCCGGCATTTTTAACCCACTCCTTTAAACAAATTTTCGGCCCTCTAAGCTCCTCCCTTTATTAGTCCAGCCCGTTTGTTTTAATTCCCTTGGCCCATCTTTTGCTGTCTCTATTAAGCCCAATTTTCTTTAATTCTCTTTAAGCCCGCGCTCGCATGCCTTTTTAGGCTCAACCTTTTTAGGCCCGATAAAGTGGATGAAAGGAGAAAACCCAGTCCATCATTTCTTCTCCCCCTACGCGTGCATAGCCTTGAGGTGAACGCCTGTAAGACTGTGACGCGAGAAAAAAAACCGACGAGGAAGGCATCCGTGAGCCTTGCCTGACGTGAAGGAGAGACGGACGAGTGACCAAAGCGGATCCACGCACCCTCTAGAATCACTGAGCTGGCGTGGTGGAAAGGGGTGCTTCGACAGAAGATTAAGGAGAGCGTTCGGACATTTGGAGGGGGGCTGATCTGTTTTTTTGGCAGAAAACCAATCATGATCGGAACCAAATACGACTTGAACCGAAAACTCGATTTGGTTTTCCTTTTCTTTTTGCCCTACTTACTGGAATCGAATTGAATAAGGGGCGAGAAAAAAGAGATATTCAAGCTGGATGTTCATTTTTTGTTGAGAATTTCGGTTTGGCTCGGTTGACCGAATCAAATTGAAATAATTCAAACCGGAAAAATGAACAGTTATTTTTCTATTATTCAAATTGAAAATTAAATCGAACCGAAAATGTACGAAATTTAAGTTCAGTTCAAACATGCCTACTTAATGGTAGTGATCTGCAGCTATCATGGAATTTATAATTCCATCCAATTGGAAGAGTAGCTACTTCAACCCAAACTTGGGGTGATTTAGCGCAGGTAACCTTCTTGCAAGGTATTGCTTACGTTCCGTATGGGCTCTCTAAAACTCCAATGATTGTAACTTGATTTCGCATTTGGTGATAACTAAATGAATTAGGATTGTCCTAGACTTATTTTAGACTGGTCAGGAGTCAAGTAAGACACAGGAAGCTACCTTACTTGTGCGAATAAAAGATTTTGAATTCAAAGACTTGGTTACACCAATTTCAGCCAATGCTCACTACCGGTACTTTTCCTCGTTTAGGAAAACGTTGTTTCATGCAATATTCCGGACTTTTTAAAGAAAACCCATAAATTTTAAATGTCCATGGATAAAAGTTCAAACAACAAACGATAACAATAAATAATTAAAATAAATAAAGATAAAGACAATTGAAAAAAGAAAAAAATCAACCGAGCGTAACACAAGGCCTCATTAAAGCGCCCTGGGATAGGATTCTCAATGAGCAATGCATAAAGGTAAGTATGTTTAAATCTTAGAATGAGAAATTAAACTTGAATTTTAACTAAATCTAAAAGATGACATGCACTTAGATAAAAAAAATGCTCCTATATCTATCACGAAATGAGAGAATTACTAGATGAATTTGAAGTTTTATCTATAATGGAAAACAGCCGTAAATTTATGTGACGTAAGATTTCTAACATGTTACATTGATGTAATAACACTAAAACTAATAGAATATTCTAACATGTCAACGGTGTTTTCCAGGACTAAATAAATATTGAAGAATAATTTAGGATGGCAAAGGTTCGAAGTTGACAAGTCCATAATCGTAGTCTAGACAATATATATATATATATATATATATATATATATATATATATATATATATATAAATATATATACTTTTCCTATGATTTTAGGATTTAAAAGATTTTCTTCTATTCTTTTGAATTCTAAATCTTCTTTTAAGAATTCAAGTTGGTTTTCCTTGTCTTTTATAAGACAATTTATTTCTGAAATGGAATGTTCTTGTAAAATATTAAGGCTTCTCTTCTGAGGTTTTGTTATGAAATTGAAGGTGATTTTTTTATTTAAAGCATGAGTTTCAATACCTTCATTAGTAACAGTAAAAGGTTGGATTAATTGTATAAAAGGTGTTCCAAGGATAACCTGTTGCCTCATGTTTTTAACTAGAAGGAAAGATGTTTTATAAGACATTTGGTCTTTTATTATCAAAGCTTCGGGTAACTTGTATTGTATATTCAGTTTGTCTCCTGAGGCTGATTTTAAGGATTCAGATGTTTTATCAAAGTATCTTGTTGGAACAAGGCCTTCCTTGATACAGTTGAGGTCGGCCCCTGTATCAAAGAGTGCTGTTGTTTCAATAATATACTCATTATTGATTTTTATCTTAATATTTATTATCCATTTTCTAGATGTTATTTCTGTTAATAACATAAGAAAGGCCGGATCGAGGTATCGGCGATCTTGGTGATTTCATTTTGGTCATCAAGTTTTGTCTTTCCTTTTATGACAAGAGATTTTATAACAGAAATTTCTTGTTTCATTTCTAATTGAGTCTCTTTCAAGGCTTGTATTTCTAATTTCTGTTGTTTAATTTCGCTTTGGAGGTCATTAATGTTTATAGGTCTAGGCTGGGGTTTTTTGTTTCTATTCAGAATGTCTTTAAGATTGTAGGAAGTATTGGGCTTAGAAGTAATATTCATAGAGGAGTGTAGTCTATCTAAGTATTCTTTTTTGGCTTCGGGGTCAAGTATTTTATCGCAGATCGGAGGAATTCTTCTTCTTTTGTTAAGACGTTTACTTCGGAATGGGTTTTCCTGGAGAAGCATCTTCATAATCGGAATCTGAAGAGGATTCTATCTCATTAATTTGAAGACCTTCTTCCTCAAGCAGTTCATCAGAAGAAGTATCACCATTTTCTATGAAGATGTTGTTTAACTAGTTAAGAGTCTTGTCATCTAAAGAAAGTTCATTTAATTTTTTATTAATTCTACAGTATTTTGAAATATGACCTTTTCTACCGCAAGAATAACATTTAATGTCTTTAAAAAATTTTCTATCAGTGTGGGGTCTATTTTGGTTATTCTGATGTCTTTGGTTATTCCTACGGGGTTGAGGTTTATTGCGATGTTTCTTTGATTCTTTTTCTGGAGGACAAGTTCCCTTACATTTTGGTTTTGTTTTTTCATTATAAGAAGGGTCATATTGAGCACAAAAATCTCCTAGACTTCTATTAGTGAGGGACTGTTCTTCCTTGAGTTGTCTTTGTAATTTGATTGTATTACACATTTGTAAAATTTTGTCAGTCAGAAATACAAGATCTTTTGAGTAAAAAACTCATAAGAAAAAGCCAATCACCATGGAGCTGTTCCGCTTTCTATGTCAATAAAAATGCCGAACTAGAAAGAGGAGTTCCTAGACTTGTTATTAACTATAAACCTCTAAATACAGCCCTTAGATGGATAAGATATCCAATACCCAATAAAAATGACTTACTAAATAGACTCAGTAGATCTAAGATATTTTCAAAATTTGACATGAAGTCGGGTTTTGGCAAATACAAATCAATGAAAAAGATAAATACAAGACAGCTTTTATTGTTCCTTTTGGACAATATGAATGGAATGTTATGCCATTTGGTCTCAAAATGCCCCTTTCGAATTCCAGAGAATCATGAATGACATCTTCAATCCTTATTCAGATTACATCATAGTTTATATAGATGATGTTCTTGTATGTTCCTCTAATATAGAACAACATTTCAAACATCTTTCTACCTTCATAAAAATTATCATACAAAATGGTTTAGTAGTTTCTCCTACTAAAATAGCACTCTTCCAAACCAGAATTAGATTTCTAGGTCATTACATCCATTTAGGCACCATAACTCCCATAGAAAGATCAATCTCTTTTACTGACAAATTTCCAGATGAGATTAAAGACAAGACACAATTACAAAGATTTTTAGGTAGTCTCAATTATATTATAGACTTCTTTCCAAATATTAATATTCTTTGCAAACCTTTACACCAAAGGTTACGTAAGGATCCCCGCCATGGACTTCAGTCCATACAGACATTGTCAAACAAATAAAGATTCATGTAAAAGATATTCCTTGCTTACATCTTGCTGATCCTTCTACTTTCAAAATAGTCGAGACTGATGCCTCAGAATTAGGATATGGTGGCATTCTCAAACAGGTCAATAATAACAAAGAACAAGTTGTTCCGTTTATATCAAAACATTGGAATTCCACTCAACAAAACTATTCGACAATCAAAAAAGTATTTGATTACCAGATGGCAAGCCATACTTTCAGTATTTGATTTTGACATTGAATTTATAAACGGTTCTTCAAATTCATTACCTGATTTTCTCACAAGAGAATTTTTACAGGGGATACCAATATGCCAAGACAAAAAAAAGACAAAGATAAAGGCAAAGGCAAAGCCACTGCTGAATCCTCCAATACACCACCAAAGCCAACAGGCTTAACACCCATCAAGACATGGCTTGAAATGGCAGAAAACAACCAGACATTCTTACACCAAACACCCTTGAAAAAATAACATACATCATCTGATCCCATGCTAGCCTTTAATCAGCTAGCCGACATGATACCAAAAGAAACACTTCTGTTACTTGCCCAGTCTTTACAAAACACAGCAAAGAAAGAGCCATCCAAGGCTATCGAGGTAAGCAATAATCCTTCTCCGCTTGCTACACAAAAACAAACGGAATACAAAAGAATTTCGAATGAGGTGGTTATTAGGCCATAGGCAACCCCTCATTCTCAAAGATCAAAGTTTTTCTCCAAAACATCTTTCCAAAAAATATTGACTGTAGAAGATGGATTTTACAATGAAGATCCAATCAAATTTGCAAAAAACATCTTCCCAAAAAACTGGTTATTTAAACCACATAATACGAACAAAACCCTTGCTTATTATGAGCAAATTCTAGTGGAGACTGAATCAGCAAGGCTCACCCACTTTGCTGACAAAAACAATACAGAAAACATCCTATACTCCACTATATCCATCAGTAAAGTCATACACCCCTCACACTTTGGGAGAATCACCTCATACACCCAAAAAATTCCAAACTAGACTTACCCAAATCCTGCCATACTCCACATCTTATACATACTGGGACTACCAACAAGCATGGTGGAATGTCTTCTACAGACAAAATACAAATTTCCAACATATTTGGCTAGTATTCTTCAAAGACAACTTCCCCAGACAAAGCCTACCAAACTGGTTTAACTCTTGGTGGGATTTCTTTGGTCCTTTGGACGTCATACTACATCCCATCGTCAATCAAGGATACCAAACATTTCGTAAACACTTCGTACCAAATCAACATGATTCAAGGTTCCCATGCCTTATGCATTTTTTCATAATATTCAAAATCTCATGGGTAACAGCTTGGGAATTTGGATACAATACATCCACCAATTTAATACCCGTACTCATCCGACAATACTAGACAAAATGGTGGGATGGGTTCAATCGACATGAACAAGGATCTGAGACTGCGGTTCAGACATGGCTAAATAACCAGAAAAATCAAACAACCACAGTCCCATCAAATACATCTTTTTTACAAGAAAAATCCATTGCAAGTGCAGCACTAGCTGCAGTCCAGAGCAAAGAGGAATACTGCAACATCCTCAGGACAATGCTCTCTGAAGCGGAAGGATCACAATGTGGATCTTCCAAATCTCAAGACAATGCAGACGGATCCTCCCAGTCACATCACAGTGGAAACACCAATGAAGACGACTGCTACGGGATCAATTTAGACAGAGATTAAAATCAAGACATCACATGCAGACACTATTACAGCGGCGCAAAGGCTATACACTACAGCAAAATAGACATACACTGTTCACTATTCACTGTTCACTCAGTACTGTTCACTTTACACTGTTCACTCAGTACTGTTCACTTTACACTGTTCAACACTGTAGCACCTCCTATAAATACACTCCTCCGGCACAAGAGAGAGGGACTCGAAATTTTTCAGATTTCATTTCTCTCTCCTTCCTCTTCCTTCCATCTTGTAACCCTCATCGCTTCAAGCCTCAAGCTTTCTTACCTTGTACCCCCTGGTTTCAAAGTAAGTTAGTTTTCAAATACATAGTTTCATACAGGGTTACCAACTCACATGATAGTTGGTTAACCATTTCTTGTAATACAAACATCGATACTCCCTAGAGTGCGGATTACCGCCCTAGTGGATGACTTGATGCTTTAGTTTCTGCATCTTTCAATACATGTAATTTTAATTTCCAGTTTATGTAATACAAGTTCAGACCACCTTCATGGTTGGTTTTTGTTTATGCATACTCTTACTTTATATTTTATACATTGCTTTCTGTCTTTACATTATTTTTAATTCTCGCGATTTTATTTAAGTTCTTTACTTTCTTGTTCTTATACATTTCTTATACATACATTTCATTTCTAGTTATCTTCTAGATCACCTGTTATTCCCTATACTTCATTGTTCTCTCATATAGTATTCTCGATCCTAACCCCTTTATGGTATCAGGATCTCCTACGAAGTGTTGTGATCCTGGTTTCTATCTCTAATATGTGAAGGATCTCCTACGAAGTGTTGTGAGATGGAATAGATAAGAGTATTTACCGCATCTTGGATGAGATGTCCTTGATTGCCATCTGAAAAGAAGGACTAGATCTTGAATCGAAAGATCTTCTGGGAAACCTAATGGTCACTCTTCCTTCTGGATGTTGAATGACATTAGTAGGATCTGTATTTTGAACAACTTGTTGGGGAATTTGGTTTTCTAGTTCCCATTGTTCTGGTAAAGTAACTTGATTCCAATTAATAGACCTAGGAATTGTTGTATTAGCTCTAGAAATATCAGTTTGGAGGAGAAGTGTTTCTCCTTTTGGACTATGTTTGAAAGCATTTTCTCCAAAGGCGGAGGACATGGCTTTGTAATGGATTCTATAAACAAGGGCTAAAGGAATAGATCCATCTGCCACTTTGTAATTATGAGTTTTGATTTGAAGTGTGAGGGCTCTAAGAATGTTTTTATCTTTGAGGGAAACAGAGAAATTGGGATAACAAATCAAAATGTATTGGTCCTTTGCGAGACTTGTCTCTCTTTGTACCGAGGATGGATTCATCATAGTTTAAGAGACGTGAATCTCGTAAAACTAAGAGAATGGAAGTATCAAGACCTTCTTTTGTAAGAGGCTTGACTCATACTTGGACTAGTCCTATATGAATATAATTGTATTTTTGCCTATGTTTTTTGATGGACTCCTGATTCAAAAGATGTATTTTTTCATAGGAATTAGAAAGAGGAATATCTCTTTCTTCGGTGGCTATGACATAATCTGATTTTTTGAAAAATTTCAATTTTGATTGTTTGTATATTTCCTTAAGCTGTATTTTAGGAATTTCCCAATTTTCTATAGATTTGTCGAAATCTTCTATCCTTACTTCTTCTCTATGTATAGGACTTGGATCTGAGTCCATTTGTGATAGAGAACTAGAGGAAGACGTAGATCTTCTAAGTAAACTCATACTTAAATATATATATATATATATATATAAGTACCCGGTAAAATACTCATTGAAGTCACATAATTTTCAATTGACAAGTTATTATTATTATGGCGAGTGAGTAGTATTTACAAAATCAAGTCCTTTTTTGGAAGCAAAGAAATTATTAAAATCACATTAAAATATAACCAATTGCTCTTTTTTTGTATTCACTTTTTTATTTCCTACTTTTAACCGGACCTTCCTCTTCTCATTTTCCCCTTTTTATTTATATTATTATAATTAGTAGTATTTTTAGCATCATATAAACTCATCATAATTTCTTCACAAACCAATTATGATCTTGACTCTTGTAGATACACTCACTAAATCTTGTAGCTTGAATATCTGTGAGTTCTATTAGTATTTGAACTTCGACCGGTAGTGATATAAAATTAGGTACTTAATATCAATCAAAATGAACATAGGCGAATATAACACTCTTAGAAACGTTGATCCAATAATTTTACTCTCCATTTTTTTCATTAATGTTTTTAAATACAATCTGATTGTGTTTTTTTTTTTTTTGTTATCATTTTCATTTGCAAATATCCATTTTAATGTGTCAAACTGCCCACAATTATACATACTAATAAAAAAAATCTGGAAAGTAAAAGATAACAAAGAAGCTTCACCCGTCCACTCTAATGATCCACTATTAGCATTATTTTTCAGTCATTTCTTCCAAACTAAAAGAAAACGAGCTATAATGCCTGATGTGTGCGATGGATAAAAGCCACTTGCCCAAATGAAACCTTTAGACTTAACTGGTGTATAAGAATTGCAAAGTAATTTATCTCTTTAGATAATTGGGACATCCGTTCTTATTTTTCTGCATTATATATGGTAAAAAGAGAGGCATCGTCAACGTTCATGAGAAATTAAAGATGTACACAGCACACATGAGTGCAGAAAGGTGAATAATTTTTTTATGTCCGTCCAGTCCGTACGGATCCTTAGAGATAAAAGAATCGGCAAAAAGCGTCAAAAGGAGAATAGACAGTTGGCATAAACTTTTTGTATATATTCATCATTTTTTGAATAATATAAACTTGAAACCGATGTTCAATTTTATTTCCTCTCTTTTCTTCTTCTTTTTTTGGTCATATTCATTTTATTTTATTATATAATCTCATTTTCATTAACATCCTCGCAAACTTCTTTCTTTCTCTTCCTAGAGTTCCGTTCTTTATCATATTCAAGAAGCACAGGAGAGGGAAAAGAAAAGCTGCGAAAATGACGTTGAATGATACAACGATGGTCTCGTCTGGAGATGATCAAGAGAGCGTCGATCCGCCATGGTTGAGGTGGATCGCTAGTGCGAAGTTCTATAGCGCGTGTGAGAATCATCTCTCCGAAGAACGCAATTTTTACTGTAGAGTCTGTATGGCCGTTCTCTGCAAAGAGGGCAAGAAGCAACACGATCCCAAGCACGGGATCATTACGGTACTAATTTCCATTTTGATTCGTCTTCGCACCTGTAATCAAGAAAACAAGAAATGCAATTCTTTCCTCATTTTGAATGCTTTCACTTTATTTTGTTCATGGTTTTGGCTTTCAACCTTTTTAGGCATACAGGGCTTCCAAAGGAGCGACCTTCAGAATGGAGGACTTGAAGCCGCTGTGGGATAATTCCGATATCTGACCGTACACTTCCAACGGGTATCCCGTCGCCTACATACACAAAAGAGGAGCTTAGACCACTGGCTCCCAGGGTCAAAGTGATTTTGCGGAGTGCGAATATCGCCAGTACGGGCTCAAGTCCCCGGGAGCCAAGTACTGCTCCGTCGAATGCAAGGTGACGATCGAGCACCACATTTTCGAACAGACCGGGGCTTGATCCACCTGCATCGTGCATTAATATCAGAGAGGAGTTCTAGCAATGTGCAGTCGTTCAGGAAACGACCAAGAAAGCAGCAAAACCCGCGGAGAGCTCCATTTTTTTAGGCGAAGATTGGAAATTAGAACATGTGGTTGATTTTCTGGTATATTCTTGATAGGGCTCCTAGAAACTGTCAGTTTCTCTGTGCAATTAACACATGCTTGATCCGCCACTTATTCAGGGAGATAAACTCTATTTTTCTTTACATCAATGTGAAGTATAGTACTGCAACGACTTTCTTTTTGTTCCTTGTTTTACAAGTCTGGGTCCCCTGGATCATCCTTTTCGTGAAAGTGAACTGGTCGAGAGAGATGAAATCTCACTATATTTTATAAACTTCGAACCGACATCCCTAACTATGGATGGAATTTTCATATAGCAAGTAACTGTTGAGAGCTCCGTATCAGCAAAAATGATTTAAAAGTATTATTACTAAATTTGTTGTCTATGTTTTTATTGGGATCACAAAAACTTAATCAGAATTTTTCCAAAAGCCAATTATGCTCTTGACTTTCGTAGGTGCAACTCTCTAAATCTTGTAGCTAAATATATCTTTTGAGTTCTATTAGTATCTGAACCAATGCTTGGACCGGTAGTCATATTAATTTATGTACTTAATATCAATCGAAATAATGGTAGGCAAATATAAAACTCTCAGAAATGCTAATCAAACGATTTTATTCTCCACTTTTTCGACAATTTTTCAAATACAATTCAATTGTTTTTTTTCTTATCATTCTCATATGTAAATAGCCATTTTAATATGTTGCCGTCTACAATTATTTATAGCAAAATAAATTATTATTTTCTGAAAAAATAAAAGGGAACAAAGAAGCTGGAGAAAACAAATGTGGACCCTTGTCATGCACTGCACACGTCCACTCCAATCCAAAAACTTGTACGATTATTTTCTAATCTGCTTCTTGATCTTTAGTACAAAATTGTGTAACTTTTCAGACCAAGTCAATATAATTTCAAATTCAGTCTATTGGAATAGATATGTACGTCAACAAGAATATCACATGAAATATTTTTTTCAATACAAACTATCAATCAACGTGTGAGATTTAAATTTCAAAATATATATCATAACCACGATTTCTGAGCATGAACACGTATTCAGAGTTTTCCACATCAAATTCTTATTGGCTCCAATAGAGAGTTGATAGAACAATTATGTTAGTCCAAGTACCTGATTTGACAATTAAATGTTTAAGAACTTAATGGATAAATATCCACAAAATAAATACAAATATAGACTTTCGCAAAAATGAAATTCAAGAAAAGAATTGACTAAATAGAAGTAAGTACAAACATATTATCTTACAAGCTATAATAAGGAGTTTGGTCATCTTTTTGTGGTGCTGGGGTTCAAAACTTATAAAAAGGACTGCAGTAATAAGTATCTAAGTGCGCCTTTAAGATCGCTTAAAGAGGTAAACTAGTTAAGATGTGTTCACTAAACTAAAAAAGATGGTTTTCTTCTACTTTTAAATTTTTCTACATGCGTGAGCTTGACACTCATGTGCTCATCACTGCGTGCTCAAAACTCGAGCAAATGGCAGCATTGAGATTCATGACTTCAAAAAATCTCATGAACATGGCCACCATGAGCTCCATGGCTCAATAAGATCTTGCGGCCATGACCACAAGCTTGAGTGGCCATTGCAACCACGTGTCATGCTCCGATCCTCGGGCACACACCAATTCCTCACTGGTCAATTAAATAGCGACGTCCTAGGACGCATCGCTGACCCATTCATTTTAAATATGCACGTGGAAGTATAATTAAATCCCCAGACAGTAAAACAATGGGATAGGAAAGTAGAGCCATAGATTTTAAAATCCAAACCACCACACTTATATACATTGTAAACCAATATATATATTACAATACAACCTAAAGAGTTAGGTTCTACTCAAGCCAGTCATAAAACAAGGTCTACAGACAGGGGTGGGGTTTCAATTCTCCTTTGGATCCTCCTCCGGGTTCCCCTCTAGGTTCTCCTTCAGGTTCTCCTTCTCCTCAACAATCTCTCCTTCTTCCATCCTCCAACTGGAGTCCATTGCTGATTGCTCCAGAGAGTCAGGATCATTACCAAGCTTGGGATCCTTCACAACAATCACTGATCTGCCCTTAAGATCTGCTGTCCCCTTCCCAAACGCTACCTCTAAAACATACAGAGGTACATCAAATTCTGGTATAGGGCTCACCCTTTGTCCATCATTGTAATGGTAATACCACGACCGGAATTTGTGAGGCACATTTTGGGGTTCACCCACATCATTCCAGATAATGGATTTCACTAGTACATATTCCAAACCTTTAGGGTGATGGTGTATCGGAATGTAATAACCTATCTCAGTGATTTCTTCCGGTATAGAAAAATGCACGGGAAGAGGTGGAGGTGCTGCCATCTAGGACCTGAAATGTTGCCTTACAACGTGGTGAGACTACATCTCAGCGAATCCTACCATCTTAAGACTTGATTAGGAAGAAAATACGCCCTAAGGGCTGCCTAAGCACAACACGAGTCAGATGACTTAACTTGGCCTCAGTTCCTTCTTGTTAGACAATAGAATTCAAACAGTTATTCACTCAGATCGAATAATCGATCAATCGACTCAGTCGATTTCATGTCATCACGACCTTCCCCTGGTCGATACATTCAAATACTATCTATAATGTCCTATCAAATCAGGACCACTTGCCCAAAGTTGAAAATATAGATAGTATAGCTCGCTCAAAGTTGATAATATAGTATACTATATATATGCTCGCCTAAAGCTGATGATAATGTAATATACTCGCCCAAAGCTGATACTATGGTATACTATTTATATGCTCGCCCAAAACTAATAAATTAGGGCCCCCAAGCCAATATAGTATATCACTTCCACCATACAACCAATTTATCATTTTTATCATACTCGATAAAAATACTCGTGTGTGGGTACACGGTCGATCTTAGCCAAAATACAATAATTTCACTTTCACAATTCCCACTATTTTACATAGTCCACCAAAATATTTTTGGTGGTGTAAACCGATGCTCGGTTATTTTCCAATCAATTACTGAAAATAAATCAATTAAAGGATAAATTCTAAACATGCAATTCATACACAATCAACACAAATTAAAGCTCAATTAAATGAACGGGTTGCACCACTACAATCGGCATAAAATTCTAGTCACTGGCTATTCCGGTTTAATTTCCGGAAAGTAAATAATTAATTAAATAATTGCATAAAATATTAAATAAATGCCAATAAATCCAATTTAGGCCTGTAATGCCTAATTGGACGCTGAAACGGACTCGGAAAATTTCCGAAGTTCATTCAATAAATACTAGAACGTGTTTACTCGCTAATTACATTAACTAACCACCTAACATGCATCGGTAATTAATTAAATTCACTAATCTAATCTAATCTAACCTCCTAATCCATCTTAGCCTAAACTAATCAACCATTAAGCGTGATTAACCTACTAAGCGAGGATTAGTGAGTTAAACTCATTTGTTTCGCGAGTCGGTTGGTTCAAATCGACGGGGACACAACATGGGACAACTATCTCCAAAGCGGGCCTAGCTTTTGGGGCCCGGAACACCTCCAAAACGGGCCTCGAAGGCTGCTGGAGACCCACTAACTTGTTCTTTGTTTCAGGCTGCAAAAGAGAGAAACAAGTGCGAAATGAGGCAACCAAGAACGGTGGAGGCAACAGCGAGGTTCGGTGGGTTTCCGGTGATGGCACACGGCGGCGAAGACGAGCTGGATAGCTCTGGCATGGGCTGAGACAGCAAGCTGGACGGCAAAGCAGGAGTCTGGAGCGGCAAGGACGTGCGGTGAGGCGCAAGGCAGTGATGGCGTGCGCACGAGGCGTGGACAACGAGCGGCGGTGCGAACAGCGACGTGAGGCGACGACGGCTGCTCTGGCTTCTCCTCTAGATTTTCTGGTCTTCACATGGCACAATGAGGAAGGGAGAATGGCTGGTCAACGGCAGCTAGAGTAGAGGGGAACAAGATGGGGTTGGGGGGGCCACTTGGCTTTATTTTCTCACAAGTTGTCCCCTTGACTAACACCCATCCACAGCTGGTCCCTTGGCCTCAATTCAGTCACCAAGGCTTCACTTCTAGAAGCTTGAATTGGTCCATAAGTCATGGTGGTGGGGGGCATACGAATTTGCAAGGTTTTCCTTCAAATTAGACACCTATTCTTGCTTAATTCAATACCAATCGGCCTCTAAAAATTCAATTATCGAGTCAACAATCAAATTGATATTTTTCCACACCAATTGAACCATCTTGCTTTTCTGTGATAAAAAACGATCCCTGACGATTTCTGAACAAAAACGGTCCTAGGACGACTTTTTCCCAAAAAGTCTCGGTTTGCAGAAAAATCTTCCGAGACTGAGTCGACGTTTCTAAAATGATTTGTGATATGACAGAACTTTCAATTTCTGAAATCGGAATCAAATTAGCAATTAAATTCACTTTGGCGCATTTTTAGCGTGACCTAGGCTATCGGGTAACTTTCAGAAATTTTTAGTGCAAATGACCCAGGGTCAATTTTCTTCGAGCCACAATGAACTCACTCGACACATTGGCGACTCTCGGTTGTCGTGAAAATCTCGAAGATTCAAATACGGACACGTGGTACCAAAACGATTAAAAAATCAGTCTAGTACCGGTTGACGAGAATTTTTCAATTTAGTGGAGTCACCCACGTTTAGCCACATATCTCAGTCGAACCAACCTATCTCTGATCTCTAATCGATTTTTAACTGTGTCGTAATAGCCTGTAAAGATGAGCACGGTCGACTAGCTGATTCCTAGTCGAATTCTTAAGTCTATTGTATGAAAATTCCTTAATAACTTTCCCAGATAGTCTAGTTATCTCGAGAATGATCAGCTCTGAGAATAACTCTATAGGCGCATCAATAAAATGCCCGATTAATTTAATTGAAAGCAGAAGTGAAAATTTGGGATATCACACAATGAGTATCAGTTTGAGTAGCCATGGTCATTACGAGCTTAGAGCTTGAGCTCCAGATTATGGCAGATGTGATAGACACTACACCCCTACCCCCAAACCCCTCTTTTTCTCTTATGTTGTCTTATTTGGTACGTAATTTTCATATTAGTAGATGCGACAAAGGCAATGTACATGTGGAATGATATATCAGACCTTTAATAGTATCATTTGATGGAAATTTGATGGGGTTCAAATTTGGGTACCAACTAAACATTGTTGCTTTATTATGAAATTAAAAAAGAAAATTCGGCGCTAAAATTGAGACCTAAGCTATAGTTAACGCTTCTTAAAAGAATTAGGCCCACTCTATTGATAGAATATTAATTACAATTACAACTCTCAATAAGCCAAACTAATTTTAATTATATTATTTATATAACGAGACACCCAATCATCATTATTTTGACTTAGTCACATGTGATAATATTAATGAATAAAATATCATGTGATAGGTAAATAATTGATGTAATAATAATTATATTATCTTGGTGAAACATAATTACTTTTTATATTAACAGTTAATCATAATGCATTAACTAACTTACTACTAGTGGCTCACTATTAGATACAATTTTATATTTATATTAACTAACACTTAGAGAGTGTATTATTAATAATCCTTTTATACCATTAACCTTGTAGTAAATAATATGTAATTTAACATAATTACATACTATCTGATAATGTAAACAATAATCATAAAATTAATTACCAGGGAATACAAAAAAGTTGTATATCTTACACTCATAATCGGTTTACAAAGTGATAATTACCATAAGTTATTTTGATATAAACTCCTCTTATGTGATTAACTTTTCATTATGACATACATAAATTATTAAATACTGCTGAATATTTGATAAATTACATATCCAATTGATTATTAAAAACACGCGAATCATGATTAAAGTGATGATTATTATATATCCCTCTAATGCTGATTTTATAATATTTTGAAAATTATAATGCTATCCGACCCACATTACATATGTCATAAAAAATAACAAAACAACGTGGTAAGGAATTACATAACTTAAATCAAACAACGTAATAGCTATTATATTTCAGTCTTATTCTATTGTTGCAACTAACCAGGCTGTATGTTTATTTGGAGGATTTAGGTTGAAAAGGGTTCTAAAAGTATCATCGTGTCTGCATGAGGGAGGGGGGGGGGGGGGGGGAGAGAGAGAGGATTATGTGGGATTATGAGAGATCAGGAAGAATTATTTGATTAATTTTATAGAAATTTCTAATTCACTCCGAATCTCTCTAAATGTGAAGGAATTTGGAGGGATTTATATACTAATGAACATGTTTATTCGTTTTTCTCATTTATACTCTTATTTTTCATGTATTTAAAAAAAATGTAAACGGACATTAATGTCAACGTTCACTATTTTTCTTTCTTTTTCCGTCGCTAGCAGCCAAACAACAGTATAATTGAATCTCTTTAGACCATTCTTCTTTTCTTATATGCTTACTTAATTTTTTTTTCTTTCTTAATCACTTCTTCCAAACTAAAAATAAAAATGATAGAATCTCCAATTGAAAATATGAATATGGGAGTAGGAGAAGGCTACTCCTACTTTAGACCATTCTTTCTTAATTTTTTTTCTTTCTTAATCACTTCTTTCTTAATTGACTGAGCTGGCTTTGCACGTGTGCGGAGTAGGAGAAGGCTACTAACTGTAAACAGTTTAAATTGGTTACTTGTAAATGAGAATCATAGAAAATAATCAAATACAAATTGTTTGATATTCAATACAAAGGACTAATCGAGCTGTTATGTGATATATTAATACAAATCTTAGTTATTTTTTTATAATCTCAAGACACGGGCAAATTGTAATTATTTTAATTATAAATCGTAATCAAGAACTAAACTCTTACCGCAACCTACATATCTTTGGTGACTATCGTCAACATGGCCTAATAAGTATTATATTGGGTTCGTTTGTATTTGATAAACAAAATTTTCGAAAAAATTATCTTCCACTTTCCGTGTTTTACCATTTGTATAGAAAGCCATAAATTAGTGAATATAGAGCGGCATAAATCTTATGTTTATACTCATTATTTTTCGAGAAATATAAACAATGTTTATACTCATCATTTTTTGAGAAATATAAACGTAAACCCGTTGTTTAATTTGATTCCTTTTTTCCTCTCTTTTTTTTTCTTTTTTTTTTTTGCTTGGTCTTTTTGTTTTACTATATAAACTTAAACAAACCAATCCATTCACACGTGAGTTACTCCAGCGCTCTAGCAAAGTCTCTCTCTCTCTCTCTCTCTCTCTCTCTCTCTCTCTCTCTCTCTCTCTCTCTCTCTCTCTCTCTCTCTCTCTCTCTCTCTCTCTTTCAATTTCATGAACATCATAGCAACCTTCTCTCTTTCTTCTCCTTAGGTTTCATTCTTTATCAGATTGAAGAAGTGAAGGAGAGGGAGAAAAAAAAGCCACAAGATGACGCAGAGGGGGGCAACAATGGCCTCGTCTGGAGATGATCAGAAGAACGAGGTTCCACTGTGGTTGAGGCCGATCGCGAGCATCAAGTTCTATGACTTGTGCAAGGCTCATTCCTCTAAAAAGTGCAATTTCTACTGTAGAGTCTGCATGGTCGCCTTGTGCATAGAGTGCAAGAAGCAACACGACCTTTCCGAGCACGGGATCATAAAGGTACTAGTTTCTATATAGAACCGATTTTGCATCTATAACCATATTAACATTTGTTTTATTGGTGTGTCGCGAAAATGCACAGTATATTACTACTCTTTAACTTTTCATGATCAAGAAAACGAGAAACCAGGGTTTCTATTCCGCAATTTATCTTCTTTGCCCCTTTTAAGTAGTTCTTTCTTTGGGTTTTCATCTTCTTAGGCATATAAAGCCGCTGAAGTGGCATCGTTCAGAAAGGTGGACTTGGAACCGCTATGGGATACTTCCGATATTGATCTGTACAATCGAAATGAGTGGCTCATTGCGTTCATACACAAAAGGGGAGATGGGATCACTCGCTCCCGCGGTCCAAACGACATCGGGGAGTGCAAAACTTGCCAATACCGGCTCAAGTCGCCCGGTGCGAAGTACTGCTCCATGGAATGCAAGGTGATGATCGAGCACGTCTTTCAGAACGAACCATGTTTCAATCTGCCTATGCCGTGCATTGTTTTGAATGTGCTGCATTTTGGAAGGACGGTTTTCTCACATGTGGGTCATTCATTCTTGTTTTTCCTATGTAGGTTGAAGCCGTGATGAAGATGAATGGGAGCGGAAGTATGAAGAACGAAGCGAAGAGGAAGGGGGAGACCATACAAGAAGGGAGTGCTAGCAATGTTCAGTCGTTCAGAAAACGACCAAGAAAGCAGAAAAACCCGCAAAGAGCTCCACTTCATTAGCCGAAGATTGTTAATCGGCAAAACTTGGTGAAAATCTGGGTGGGGCTACTTGGTTTCGTTACATATCGGTTGATTTTTCTTTTAAATTTTTAGGGTACATTCTTGATTAGGGTTCGCGTTGGAACTGCCATTTTTTCTGTTTTTGGTGTCGGATCCACCACATACGTAGAGGAAACAAGCTCTGTTTTCCTGTACTCTGATATGGAGTATAAATGTAGCAATTATCTCTTTTTCAGTTCTTCAAGCAAATATGACGGACCGCAAGTATTATAATTATTTTTATTTTTAGCTATTATTATTATTATTGGTGACATTTTTCGGATCGTATAAATTCATCATAATTTTTCCACTAGTCATTAAACAATTTTATTCTCCACTTTTTCCACAATTTTCTATATACAATCTGATTGAATTTTTTGGCAAATAATCATTTTAAAGTGTCAAACCGTCTACAATTATTTTTTGAGCATAGCTCTGCTTGGCTTGACTAAAAGAGAGTTATTTTTATTTTCTGAAAAGAAGAAGAACAAAGAAGCTTGAGAAGAGAAATGGGGGCCCTTGTCCTGCACTCCCACTTCGGCCTCTTGAGTCGGAGATTGTATCATTATTGTTTATCGAAAAAAAAAGAGGGGGAATAAGGTTTGATGTAATCTCTAAACTTGTGCAGCCTTTTTTTTTTTCCGAATCAACTCCTTAGAATTCAACTTTGTCTAATTAAGTCTTTAAAATTTGCACTTCTTTTCTGATAAGAACTTGGAACGAGTTTTTTATTTTTTTATTTTTCCCGTTTTATGTTTTCGCGCAATCATACGATAATGAGTATATAAATTGGAACCATGAGTATGAGTTTTCATTTCCTGGCAATATCTATGATTGAAATTTTTACTTTGTTAATATTTCATATTCTTTCTATGTCTAAATACGAATCGTTGTCAATGGACTATATGGTCATTAGAGAGGATGATTCATTACAATCATTCAATTAATAATATAGTTGAAACATGAGTAGATATTGGAATATGTGATAGGATAAGTTTCAAGTTCCAAGGTACACATATTAGGCTCCGGTTGCAAAAAATGATGAACATGTTTCGATGGATAGGTTTCAGGCGGAATCTATAAGATACCTAGAATCACTCGCCCCTACTTACACACTATTACATGCAACAAATCTCATTTCATGAAAAGAATAAGCATACTATGACACCATAAAGAATCGTGAGAGAACAATGATAATGTTTATCCACAATACATAGTTGCCGTAGAAAAATGCTAGAGTGGGTGGCTAAACATCATAACCAAATGCATCGCAACACGTACTTAGAATCCATTTGTTTGAAGGAAAACTGTCTTAGGGAAATTGTTTTTCAACTTTTCGATGAACAATTTAAAGAGGAAGCTAGAGATAATATCAGACGGGAGTGCTGGCAATGTGCAGTTATTCAGGAAAAGACCAGCAAAGTAGAAAATCCGCCGAGAGCTCTATCTTGTTAGCCGAAGATTGGAAATCAGAACATATGGTTGATTTTCTGGTACATTCTTCATAGGGCTCTTCGAAACTATTAGTTTCTCTTTGCAATTAGCACACGCTTGATCCGCCACGTATTCAGGGAGATAAACTCTGTTTTCCTTTACTTCAATGTGAAGTATTGTAATGCAACGACTATCTCTTTTTCCTTGTTTTATAAGTCTGGGGCTTTCTGGAATCATCCTTTTCTTGAGCATGAACTGGTCGAGAGAGATGAAATCTCACCATATCTTATAACCTTCGAACTGAAATCCCGAACTATGGATGGAATTTTCAGATTGTAAATAACTCCATTGTGAGCTTCGTATCAGCAAAGATGATCTAAAAGATTAATTACCAAATTTTTTTGTTGTTTTTGTTATTGGGATCACAAAAACTCGTCAGAAATTTTCCAAATGCCGCTTATATAGTCTTTGACTCTTGTAGGTGCAACACCCCATATCTTGCTGCTGAAATATCTTTCAAGTTCCATTAGTGTTTGAATCAACGCGCGGACTGGTAGTGATATGAAATTAAGTACTTAATATCAATCGAAATAAACGTAGGCAGATATAAAATTCTCAGAAATGCCAATCAAACAATTTTATTCTCCGCTTTTTTGACAATTCTTTTCAAATACAATTTGATTGTGTTTTATTTTTTTATTTTTTTTCATATGCAAATAGCCATTTTAATGTGTTACCGTTTTCAATATTTATAGCAAAATGATTCTTTTTTTTCTGAAAAATAAGAGGGAACAACGAAGCTCGAGAAGAGAAATGTGGACCCTTGTGCGCTGCACACGTCCACTCTAATCTAAAAACTCGTACGCTTTTTTTTTTTTTTTTTCTGATCTACTGCTTGATCTTTAAATTTGTACAATTAATAAATTTGTGTAACTTTTCATACCAAGTCGAAGAAACATGTATGTTGGCAAGAATATCCCGTAAAAAAGCTTTTTCTATTGCGGACTATCAACCAACATGTGAGATTAAAACTGAAAATCACAATCAAGATTTCTAAGCATGAACGATGTATTCGGAGTTTTCCATGTCAAGTCCTTATCGGCTCCAATAGACACGTCAAACCCAATTAAGTATTAACTAGGTTTGTAGCTAGAGAGAGTTGATAGAAACAATTATGTTAGTTCAAGTACTCGATTAGACTAATTAGAATTGTATGAACTTAATTGATAAACATCCACGATATAAATACAAACATAGACTTTCACAAAAATGAAATTCAAGAAAAGAATTGACAAAATAGAAGTACAAACATATTATCTTACAGGCTATGACAAGGGAGTTTGATCTTTTCATGGTGTTGGGTTCAAGCCTTACTAAGAGGACTGCGTTAATAAGTACTTACAAGCACTAGATATTGTGTGAAAGTACACCTTTAAGATCGTTCGAAGAGATAGACTGGTTAAGATGCATTCACTAAACTAAAAAGGATGATTTTCTTTGACTTTTGAATTTTTCTACATGCATGAGTTCGACACTCATGCGCTCATCACCGCATGCTCGAAGCTTGAGGAAATGGCAACCTCAAGATTTGTGACTTGAAAACATCTCGCGACCATGGCTGCCATGAGCTTCTCAGCTCAATAAGATCTCGTCGCCATGACCACAAGCTTGAGTGGCCATGGAGTATGAGTTTGAGCGGCCATGGTCATTGCGAGCTTGGAGCTAGAGCTCTCAAGCTATGGCGTATGTGATAGACACTCCACCCCACCTTTCCCAATTCTCTCTTTTTTTCTTTTGTTGTCTTAGTTAGTACCTTATTTTCATGTTAGTAGACACCATAAATGTAATGTAAATGTGGAACGACACGTTGGATATTTAATAGTATCATTTGATGGAAACTTGATGGGGGTAAAATTTAGGTAACAATTGAAAGTTGTTGCCCCATTATGAAATTAACAAAAAAAAGTTAGAAACTGGATTTGAGACCTGAGCTATAGTCTATGAGAATCAGGCCCACTCTATTGGTAGACTATTAATTACAATTAAAATTTGCATAAAGCATAAATAATTTTATTTATATTATTTATGTAATTAAACACCAGTCATCATTATTTTTACTTAATCAAATATTATAAGATTGATAAATTGGTGATAGGCAAATAATTGATGTAATAATAATTATGTTATCTTGATGATGCATAAATACATGTTATATTAAGATTTAATCATAATGTATTAACTAACATATTATTAGTGGCTCACTATTAGATACGATTTTATATTTGTATTAACTAACACTTAGATAGTGTATTTTTAATAATCCAATCATATTATTAACCATGTATTAAATAATATGTAATTTAACGTAATTATATATGGGATAAAATGTGAACAATTTTAAAGTGATAATTGTCATATTCCCTCTAATTCTAATTTTTATGGTATTTTGAGAATTATTATGCTATCCTCCTTGTATTACATATGTCATAAATGAAACCAAACCTCGTAATAGGTATTACATTACTTAAACCAAATAGCTTAATAGCTATTATTTTATAGTCGTATTCTATTATTTCTAAAAATATCGTTGTGTTTGGATGAAGGGAAAGAGATGGGAAAATAGGATTATGCGGGATTATGAGAGATTGAGAATGATTTTTTTTATTATTATTGATCCTATTTTACTTCTATTTTAACTCTTACTCTCAAATTTTTGCCCTATCTCCTTGTAGAGTATAAGAGTCGAACCCCACACTTGAAACTAAATCATTTCCAACCTAACTCCCATGAGAAGGTAGGGATTTGAACCCCCCACCCCGCCCCATTGGGTAAACCCCGTGGTTGATCTGGAAAGATTAACCCAGTTGAATTTTATACAAATTTTTAATTTGCTCTGAATGCAAATGAATTTGGAGGGATTTGTATAATAATAAACATGTATATTCATTTTTCCCATTTATACTCTAATTTTTCATGTATTTAAAAATATATAAATGGACATTAATGTCATTGTTCACTATTTTTCTTTCTTTTTTCCCTCCCAAACATCCAAATGACCGAATAATTCAATCTCTTCAGGCTATTCTTCGTTTCTCTTATACTTATGCTTTTTTTTTTCCTTTCTTAATCACTTCTTCCAAACTAAAATAAAAATGATATAATCTTTGATCGAAGATATGGGTATGGGAGTATACGACTGAGTTGGCCTTTGGACATGTGCATTGCAGGAAAAGTGTCCGCATTTGTTTTCTCAAGCTACAACTGTAAACGGTTTCAGTTAGTTATTTGTAAACAAATCATAGAAAATAATCAATTACAATTTGTTCAATATTTGATATAATGGACTAATTGAGCTGTTATGTGACATTATTAATACAAATCATAGTTTTTTTTTTTATCATTATCTAAAGATACGGGCAAATCGTTATTATTTTATTTATAAATTGGAACCAAAAACTAAATCATCATCAAAACCTGCAAAGCTTTGGTAGCTATTGTCAACTAGCCGTAATAATTATTACATTGGGTTCGTTTGTGTTTGATAAACATAATTATCGAAAAAATTATTCTTCATTTTCCATTGTTTTTCCTAGTTGTTTAGAGAGGCATTGATTAGTGAATACAGAGTTGGCATAAATCTTATGTTTATACTAATCATTTTGTTTAATTTGATTCCTTTTTTCCTCTCTTTTTCCTTTATTTTTTGCTAGGCATTTTTATTGTACTATAAAAACTTAAACAGACCATTTCAATAATTCACACCTTAGTTACTCTAGCGTTTTAGCAAAGTCGCTCTCTCTCTCTCTCTCTCATTTTCATAAACACCTTTGCAACCTTCTCTCTTTCTCTTCTTCTTGGGTTTGGTTCAGGGTAAAGAAAAGCCATGAAAATGATGGGGAATGATGCAACGGTGATTTGGTCTGGAGATTATCAGAAGAACGTTGTTCTGCCGTGGTTGAGGCCAATCGCGAGCACCAAGTTCTATAGCCCGTGCAAGACACATCTCTCCGAAGAACGCAACTTCTATTGTAGCGTTTATGTGATTGCTCTTTGCAAAGAGGGCAAGAAGCAACACGATCTTTACAAGCACGAGATGATAAAGGTACTAACTTTAATTTTGAATCATCTCCTCGCTTGTAATTCTGATTGCATTTGTTTCATTGATGTGTCATGAAAATATGTAGTATACTACTCTTTTTTTTTTTGGGTAAAGGGTAAGAATATATAGCTTTAACCAACAATTACAAAAGATCCGGCACCACAAAAATTGCATTCAACAAGACAACAGGTCAGAGTGAGTGGAAGGGAGCCGAATGCAAAAGAGGATCGCAAGAGCGGGCCTGAGGAAGTAGAAACAGCCAAAACAATGGCGAAAGGAAAGGGAAAGCAGCAGGAGGCCACAGAAGGCCAGATGAACCACAATCTACACCCGTATCCACCAACGACAAAAGTGAAGAGCCAGCAAGGAAGCACCCACGCAGAGGAAGAGTATCCAAATAGCAAACACTAGGCTAGGGCCCTGCCGAAGTAGATGACTCCCAAGCTGAAAAAATGATCGAATCAATACCCCAGCTACGCTACAATCTCCGGTTTCTATAAGTATCATCCACACTCTTGAATTTGGTGGCCTTGTCTCTAACGACCTTGATGAGTTGATTCTTCACCACTGGAATGGATAAGCGCTGCTCTCTAAAGAGGATGTTGTTCCTGTGCTTCCAAATGAAATAACAAATAGCACCAGAAGAAAAGCGAGCAATGCACTTGTAAAAGTCTTTTCCCACAAGGAAGGAGGCGGCCCAGTTGAGATTCTCAGCCCATGAACTGTTCCGCCACGGTAGATTGCATCTAGAGGCCCAAAAGAAGGCGATGCTAGCAGAGATGCGGCATCGAAAAAATAGGCAGTTTATGGAATCCGGCACCTCATTGCAGAAGGGACACAATGCACTATCTATCCTACCATAAGATAATAATAGAGTTTGGGTAGGAAGCCTGTGTTTGGCAATAAGCCAGAGGTTTAGTTGGTACTTTGGAGTGATCGAGTTGTTTCATATGAACATGTGCCAAAAGACCCGAGTCTTCCTCCTCCTAGTCAAATCCCAAGCCGAGGCCACCATGAACAAGTGGGAGGTGTTTCCCCTCCAACCAAAATGATCGGAGAGGTGGGAAAGGGTGTGAAGGGGTTCCACCCAAGAGTTCAAGACCAACTTGGTCAAAGCTCCATGGTCGGTGAATAGGTCCGCCACCATCACCTGCCTAGAAAGGCTAGATGTATATATGGCCGAGTCCGAAAAATACAAGTTCAGAGGACCCTTGGGGTGCCAGTTATCAAACCAGAGGGACACCAAGCAACCATCCCCGATTCTCCAATAGAAGGAGCTTTGAAACTCAGTCCTGAGTTGGAGGATCTTCTTCCAAGCCCACGAACAACAGGTCGGCTTTTTGGCCACCCAGAAATTCGTCATTTCTAAGAAGGTCGAGTGAATCCATTTGCACCATAAAGATTCCTTATCAGTAAACAGGATCCAGATATGTTTTAACATGGTGGCCTTGTTATACTCCCGAAGCCTACGGATGCCAAGGCCCCCCTTTTCTTTTGGGCAACACATGTCCTCCCAGGAAACCTTTGCACCCTCTCTTCCTAACTCCGGGCCTTTCTATGGGAATTGTCTAAGAATTCTTTCGATTTGATCCAAGACCGATGTAGGTAAAATAAATACACTAGCCCAATATGCTTGGATGGCATGAAGGACTGACCTGATCAACTATAGCCAACCAGCGAAGGATTGGAAGCGATGAGTCCAAGATTGTACCCTCGCTGTGATACGGTTTACTAACACGCAGCAATCCGCATTACTGATCCTGGAAGTGATGATGGGAACCCCGAGATAGCAAGCTGGTAGGCTTCCTTCGTGGAAACCAAGGGTAAGGAGGATTTGGTTCCTTAAGGAAGGTGATCCTCCTACAAGGTAGACTTCACTTTTATTTTCGTTTGGAACCAAGCCAGACCAATCCGAAAAGATTTGGAGGCCTTCCTTGAAGAGCTTCACCGAAAGCAAGTTGGCTTCACAGAAGAAGAAGATGTCATCCACAAAGAATAAGTGTGATAGGCTGGTCGCCTTGCATCTCTAGAAATATTTGAACTTTGGCAATGAAGAACGAGTAGTGAGAATACCAGAAAGTACCTCCATGACCAATGTAAGCAGGTAGGGAGAAAGGGAGTCCCCTTGACGAAGCCCACGACCACTAGAAAAGAATCCATGTAACTCCCCATTCAAAGCAATGGAAAATTTAGAGGTCCTCACACAAGTCATGATGAGTCGGGTGAAGTGATCGAGGAATCCGAAGGCCTGAAGGACAACCTCAAGGAAGTTCCAATCGACTGTGTTGCAGGCTTTCCTGAAGTCCACATTGATTGCACACTTGGGTGAGTAGGGCTGGATGTGAAAACCAGAAAAGAGTTCTTGCGCCAGAAGAATATTATCTCTGATCCACCGGCCTTTAACAAATGCACTTTGAAAAGGCCCAATGACATCTTGTAGCACTGCAGCAACCCAATTGGCCATAATTTTAGTAATGCACTTGTAGATGGTATTACAACAGGCGATTGGCCTGTAGTCATCCACATAATTCGCATTCGGGTTTTTTGGTACCAGGACCAATATTGTGTTGTTAATCTTCTTTAAGAGCCTATCCGAGATGAAGAAATCCTTCACTGCCGATACAACCAACTGACCCACCGTCTCCCAGTTATGCTTAAAGAATTCAACTGTGAAACCATTAGGTCCAGGAGCTTTGCCTCTAACTAGAGAAAATAGAGTATCACGGATCTCTGAGTCGGAAATGGGCCGATCAAGGAAGCTAACCTATTCAGCATTGAGGGGAAAACTAAATAGTCTCCCTGATGTCCTCAATCGAGGGTCTACCTAGTATCCGCGGTAACAAAAGATCCTGGTAGTGCCTAACAAAATGTTGGTGAAGAAGCTCTGGTTCAGTGATTTGGATACCCGACGCATCCATAACCGAAAGAATTCTATTCCTTATCTACCTTTTGTTGACATAATGATGATAGAATCTAATGTTACGATCCCCCTCCTTTAGCCACTTAACTCTGGACTTTTGCCTGAAAAAGGATTCTTCTTTAGAGCGCAAATCCAAGAAGGTCTGCCGCTGACACTTTTCCAAATTTGCAAGGACAACAGAGTTCGAGTCTTACTAAAGGTCAAGCTGAGTGATCCGGAGCACAGCCCTCGCTTCAGAAATCCTGATGGAGATGTTGGAAAAGGATTCATTGATGAGAGTCTTGAGACAAGCTTTGAGGGCCTTGAGTTTGCACACCAATCTAAACATGGGCACTCCCTGTGGCATCCTAGAATTTCATGACAATCCCTAGATATGTTATGAGCCATGGATAGGTGATGGAAGTACCATCAAATTATATTGAAGCCATTTGACCCATGATTTTTCAATAAGATTAAGGCTGAGCTTTTGATGGATAATTATTTGATAGGAAAGAAAATTCTATTCTTGGCCATGTGATTTATAAGTTGGAAATTATTGGTTTATGTTGCAAGTGTTATGACCCTAGAATTTTCAATTAGGTATTTATTTGAATGGGTAATTAGGTGGTGATTAAATGGGAAAAATTAGAGAAGAGTGGGTTGGATTTTTAGGCCCAAGACAAGACCCCACCATTCGACCATTAAGGCCTGGCCCACGAAGCCCAAAGGGAAGGGCTGCTATCGACCGGATGGAGGGAGAGGCCGGCCCATCTAGCCCATCATCTTGCATGGGAGAAATGCCAAGTGGCTAAGGGGTTTGGCCAAATGGCATTTGCATGCAAAATCCAATGATTGCAAATCATTGAGGGGAAGAAAAGAGAGTAGGGGCGGATTGAGAGAGAGGGTTACCGAGAGAGAGAGAGAGAGAGTGAAATCGAGAGAGGGAGAGCGAGCGTGCAAGAGAAGAGGAGGAAGAAGGAGGCCCGTTGCTGTCGATCGTCCGCCTAGTCGCCGCCGTCGAATCCGCTTTGCCCCACTATTTACTTGCTGTGTTTTGCTTGGATTAGAGGCAAGTAGAGTCCATTGATCTACCCTTTGCTTGCTGTGTTATGTGTGTGATGAATGGTAAATTTCGGATGTGGATGAAGTGTGAAATTTCGAAGCTATAAGAGTTGTGTTCTAGCCTAGCATTCTGTTTCTGGAAAAACAGTCCGACCTTTGGTGATTTCGTGAGTTGCATGCGATGTTCGAGTTGGAATCTCACTTCGACTTCTTGATGAAAGTTGTAGAGGACTTCTTGAAGAGTAACATATCAAAATTTTAGAGGAAACGAACAAGTATTTGTTGGTGAAACCATTTTTTCTTCAAAGATACTAGATCTGGAAACTGTTATGTTGATCTATTGTGATTCTGTGAATTTTGTGCAAGTATCCAGTCCGAATTTAATCTCGTGTTCTTGATAAGAGTTGTAGACAACATCTTGAGGAATAACATACTAAAAATTGAGGATGAACGAATAAGTAATGATCGGGGAAAATGATTTTCTTGAAGAGGATTAGTCTGGACAGTGAACCGAGAGTTAGGGAGAGTTATGAAAATTATATATTTTAATCCAGAAGGAATTAGACTTCGATTTCTTCATAATACTTTTACCTATTGATCTCAGCTATGACATATTAAAATCTCAGAATTTTCAGAGTTCATTCAAGGGTTTAATCGAAATTATTTCCGAAACTGTGCAAAAGTGATGTTGGAATTTCTTTTGCTGTGATGTGTGGATGTATGTGATTAATGTGGAACTTTCTTGACATGGTGTTCTTCACGAAATATCTTCCTCTGGATCTTGTTTACATTATTTCAAATTTTCAGAAATTATTGAGATTGCTTACTAATTTTTCAAGAATTTTTACTAAAGAGGTGCATTCTGTTTTACCCGAAAATTGGTTCTATTTTCAAAAACCAATGAATTGATTCATGAAAAGTGATATCGTGGGTGTTATGTGCACTGCATATATGGTGACATTTGGCATATTACATGACATCAAAAAGATGGTTTAGATCTTTGATATTGTTGCATCAAATGCCATGTTGAAAATGAGACACATATGTGATTATAAATTGTGACAATAACGAGACCGTCGGAGGTGTGAGCCGACGATGCCCTGGGAGTGTCGGGATGCCTGGAGGTTTGTGCCGGATGCCCAGAGGTTTGTGCCGGAGGGTCTTGGGGAGTTTCGAGATGCCCGGTGGTATACGGTACGTAATGTCCAGGGGGAAAGCCCGGTAGTATGGCGGTACGTAATTCCGGAAGCCCTAGAGGTTTGTGTCGGGCGGATTCCTCGTGATGCCAGGTGGGATGCGAGATGCCCAGAGGTTTGTGCCGGATGCCCGGAGGTTTGTGTCGGAGGTTCCTCGCGATGCTAGGTCGGGTGCGAGCGATAAATGAGGGATGCAAACATTGGTCCCTGGAAGAAAAAAGATGAGATCATTTTGAAAGATAAAACTGGAAATTGAATCATGCGCATGGGTGTGTGCATATGGCATGATGCATGATCTGCTTATGAAAGTAAATTGATACTATTTGACATTGAGAATGCGATCGTGAAGGCTTGAATGGATCTCATGGGGATGTATATATGAGTGTATGGATGATATGAATCATGCGTATGTATGTGCATATGGTATGGGATGAAGCTCATGGAAATACAAGCATGACTGCATGGTGGTATATGCACGATGGCATGGTGAGATATGCATGACTGCATGGCGATATATACACGACCGCATGGTGACGTATGCTCGATAGCATGGATGATATGTGCTTTACTTGTGATATCTTGATTGTTTTGCTTGTTGCATTGTGTAGTTTGATGGATCTTTACTACTGAGTGGTTGTACTCACCCCGTTTGGGAACTAACATTTCAGACTAGATAAGATACCTCTATTGCCACTGCCACCGGTAGATGGATCGAGTGGTTGGATATGACCGCGAGGAGGAGGATAGCAAAGGAAGGAACTTTTGGACGCCGACACTGAACAATGGACTTTAAGTATACGATGTTGGAGGAGATGTCGGTCATCTTTTGAAGTATAGCCGAGTATAGAAGACTACGGTATTTTGATGTACCGATGAATGCTGTCCATTTAGTTTAAGTAAATAAAAGTGTTCGGCTTTTACCTATAAATGTTTAGTTGGTGCGCATCGTTTTATGAATATAGGGAAGGGAGTTGATGGATGTGCTTCCGCCATATAAATTGCGCAGGGACCGATCTAAAAGATGTAAACCCCTAGGATTTATAAATTAACATGAAATTCCTTGGTATCAGAGTATTATATTATTAGGCCAAGTGAAAGGTAAGCGCACTGTGGCGACCCCAACGGTTCGGGGGCCGTGTCAGGGGTGCCACACTCCCTCATTCGGCGTTTCCCAAACTTGGTTGATAATTGGAATGAAATCAGGATGATCCATCCAAAAGTCAAAGAATTTGAAAGGCTTCCTTCGATGAACCAGGTTTTAAACTTTGACCACCTTAGGGGAATGGTCAGAGATACCTGGTGCAAGGAAGGAAGCTTCCCAAAAGGAAAAAACCTGGCACCACTTGGAATTGACTAGGACTTTATCAATCTTCCTTGCCTTCCACAAAGGACCAAAAGAAGTAGTCCAGGTCAAACGACATCCAACATACCGTAGATCATCGAACTTAGCCAGAGATAAACACTGTCTAAATTCATCGAAGCAAGGTATTTAGCTGTCTGTACCCCCAAGTCTATTAGTCGGGTCTCTGATAGCATTGAAATCACCCGCGACTAGCCAAGGCAAATCTTGTAGAGCTACACTTTTCAAGATAAGGTCTTCCTAGAGTGGTCTCCTGGAAGTGAAAGAGTGCTGGCCATAAACAACTGAAACACAATAAACCATATTCGAAGAGAGCATCTTAAGATTCCCTTAGATCACCTGTGCATCTACCGAAGACACTTCAAAGCTAACAACCGAAGGGTTCCAGCCAATCCAAATCCTCCCTCTAGGAGCACAGCTATAATTTGAAATCCAACTCCAATCCCTTATTAGACTCGAAGAGATAGAAGAGAACATGGCTTCCGGTACTTTAGTCTCCAGAAGGCCAACGCAGCAAAGTCTATATGAGGAAACCAAACTACGGACCTCAGCTTGTCTAGTAGGGTCAACAAGACCCCTAATATTCCAGATACATATGTACATAGATAATATATACAAGATGAAGGACTAGAAATGGTTACCTCGGCTTCGGAGGTTTCCAGCAAGAGGTAGCCGGAACCATAGGAGTCGTGGCAGGAGGTGGATCAGGGAGTAGAGTCAGCAGCTTGTCCTGCATTGTCACCAATCTTTTAGTGGTTGCCCTTGGGGATGGACCAGGGGAGAGCAAATCCTCATCCTCACAGCTAGACTGGATAGATGAGACATCTGATTCGGCTCCTTTATCTTGCGATTCCAAAAGCCTGAAGTTAGTCGGTCTAGGGCTGGATAGAGATAAGACCCCCTTTGAAGGAGTGATCATTCCCTTCGCCGGCTTGCGTGAAGAGATGGGAGGTTCGAGTTTCCCCGAAGCTAAAGACTTCGCTGCTCGGTGGATGCCCTCATCATTAGAGCTGTTATGGCGGGAAGCAGTACCTTCCTTAGGAGCATCAGCCTTCTTTTTCTTTCCTTTTACCTGTTTCCAGGTCTGGTGAGGCACCACCTCCACTTTGGCTTCAACTGGTGTTTCAAGGACTTGCCCCGTCCCATGCTACTGTTCTTCAGGTTCCTCCGCCGGGACAGGGACCATCAGGAGATGGACGTGAAGCTAGATAGAGGCTATTGGGGTAGGGACGTGAGGGGCCGTCGGGGCAAGGATGTGAGGCAGTTCGGCCACCGTCGATGGAGGATCATTCTGGCCCCGCTGTACGGCTCTATCGACTTTAGAATTTGGTGGGGGGCATCGCAATTGTGACCGAAGCAACCACATCTTCCGCACTCCACCGGTCTCCACTCATGCTCGATAGCTATTGAGCGAACGATTCCCTCCAAAACCACATCTACGGAGTTGCTCATAAGTAGTCCCGCATGGAGCTCCACACATACCCTTGCAAAGGAGATCATCTTCCTTTGTTTCGTTCGCTCATCCACATAAAGTGGTTTCCCCACAACACTTGCTATAGCACTAATGGAATGTGCCGACCAAAGTTCGAAGGGTAGGTTCTTCAACCTAATCCATACGGAGATGGAATCTTGTTTTTCCTTCTTTAGCTCCATGAGGGGCCTCCATTACTTCAAGATAAGGGGCATCCTTACAACCGTAAGGGGACCATCTTCAAGGATTTTCCTCTGGAAGGTAGGATCCAGAATGTGGAAATAGTAGAATCCTAGGTCATCCACCAAAACTTCAACAAGTTTAGGGCCCCAAGCATGCTTCAATGATTCCTCTATAAGCTTGTAGGGCAGCCTTCTCCCTATATAATAGCCAATGAGGTACTCGTTCCACACCAGGTCCGAAGCCTCCATAGCCTCCATCGAGAGCTGGACGATAGGCTTGTTGTCCATAAAAGTAGATGGAACATAGGATAGATCATATCCTTTTGTAGCAAGGCGAGCCACACTCGCCCACGAACGAGCGGGGGTTGCCTTTGGATCACCTGGTCACTATGTAGGCGGCTGTGACCTCTTAGAAGAGGATCGGCCATGACTACAGCCTCTAGATCGGCTTGATCAAGTTGGGGGCACCAGTGGCCCTTTTTGCTTGACATTCGGACTAGAAGGAGTCGGTGAAATAGGAGTAGCCTGACCTTGAGGCCTCTGATAAGAGCTACCAAGAATACCAGCAGGTTGCTGGGTTTCTTGGCCAGGGCCAGTCACACCAGAAGAAATAGCAGCCATTTCAACAAACACCTAGTGTGCAAATCAAATCCTACCAACGAAATCCATTAAATGGAGGAGGCTTACCAAGCCCAGCTTTAATGGTACAATGTGGTAGTAGGAGGAGAAAGCCCAGCACAACAACCGCCCTACAAGAGCTTCAACCACAGCAAACATACAAAAAACACAGCAGCAGAACTCGAGAGGGCTGAAAAGGCTAGAACCGAACTTGTAGGCCACCTGCTGTAAAACCGTTTAGTGGGGATGATAAGGGGTGCATGGTGACCTCACCCTCCAAATTTGAGCTCAATACGACCATAGGAGCTCCCTTAGCAACCGAAGCACCAAACCATCTGTAGAGTAGAAACCGGGGAACAGAAAAGGCGAGATCTGCACTTTTAGGCAACCTGATACAAAATGGTTTGGTGGGGATGTTAAGGGAGGTAAGGCGACCTTCCCCTCCAAATTTGAGCTCAATACAACCAAAGGAGCTCCCTTAGCAATCGAAACACCAGTTCGCTGGACTGGAGTCGCGCGCCCACCTAGGGAAGGGGAGATCTCGAGCTACAGGCCGACCCACTAGAATTCCTTTATCAGATATCAAGAGAGAGGTTAGAGGGACCTGTCCTCCAAATTTGAGCCCAAACCGATGACTAGAACTCCAGGAATGAACGAAAGAGTGTTCTGGTGAACAGTGCCCGATTTCGCCCAGTAGAGAGGATACTAGTGAACAGTACCCGCGAGATGCGAAAAATTCCTATAGTATACTACTTTTTTTTTTTTAGTAAGGGCAATAATATATAGAGCTAACCAAAAAATACACAAGATTCGGCACCACAAAACTTACACTCAAAAGACAACAAGTCAAAATGAGTGGAAGGGTGCCAAATGCAAAAAGCCTCTAAAAAGGCGGCGAGAAAAGCAGGCAATAGTAGCACTGCAAACAACAAAAACAAGAAAGAAACCAAAACAAGCTAGAGCTCACAATGACCTGCATCCAATCCAAGCTTTAAGAATGGCAGTAAAGATAACCGGGCGAGCAAACTAAGAAGAAGCAAACGACCACATCAAAAACCTCAACTTGAAGGACATCTAAGGGCTCGTAGGAGTAGAAGAAAAAATACAAGGATCAATCTCTCATTTACGTTGTAATCTTCTATTTCTCGGGTTGTCCTCGACATTCTTGAAAGTTAAGTCCTTGTCTTTAACAACTTTAATGAGATGATTCTTTACAGCCGGAGTTGCCAACATATGGCTTCTGAACAAGATGTCGTTTCTGAACTTCCAAATGATGTGGCATAAAGCACCAAATGAAAAACGGGCAATTGAGTGATAAAAGTCCTTACCAACAAGAAATTTCATCGTCCATTAAAGGTTTTCAGACTAGGTCCCGTTGTGCCATGGAAGATTGCATCTCACCACCCATAAATAAGCAAAGCTGGCAGTGATACAACACCCAAAAAATAGATGATCGATGGAATCTGGAGTCAGCTTACAAAATGCATAAATTGCATTACCAATCCTGCCATATGATAAGAGCAAGGCTTTGGTGGGAAGACGGTTCTTAGTAATAAGCCAGAGATTAAATTGATATCTCAGATGTATAACTTTATTCCAAATGAAGGAAGCCCAGACGATCGTAGCCTTTTTCCTTTTGATAGTATGCCACGCTGAGACTACTGAGAAAAGACCTGAAGAGCTATCACCCTAAATAAAACGATCCGGAACCTGGGAAAGAAAAGGAAGCGGTTGATTCCATGAATCTAAGACTGTCCTCATAGACTGCTAGATGGAGAGAAAAGGTCAACCACCGTAGCCTGCCTGGATAAACCAGATCTATAAATCATTAAGTCTGAAAAAAGGATATCTAATGGACCTCTCGGGTGCCAGTGATCAAACCAAAAAGAAACTGATTGACCATCCCCTATCCTCCAACGGAAAGATAAACGGAACGGAGTTCTGAGGTGGAGGATTCTCTTCCAAGCCCAAGAGCAGCAAGTTGACTCCCTAATCACCCAGAAACTCTTACTCTTGAGGAAGGTGGAGTGAATCCATTTGCACCATAAGGATTCATTATCCATAAATAAAATCCAAATGTGCTTAAGCATCGCCGCTTTATTACAATCCCTCAACCTCCGGATCCCAAGGCCACCTTCCTCCCTCAGAAGGCAAACTTCATCTTATGAAACTTTAGCTCCACCCTTCCCAAGACCCGGACCCTTCCAAAGAAACTGTCTAAGGATCTGTTCAATGCGGTCTAAAACGACAAGAGGAATAGTAAATACACTTGCCCAATAAGCTTGGATTGCATGTAGGACTAACCTTATCAACTGAATGTGGCCAGCAAAAGAGAGAAAGCGCTGAGTCCAAGACTGGACCCTAGTCGTAATTCGCTCCACTAGAGACACACAGTCTGCCTTGCCAAGTCGAGAGGATATAATAGGAACAGTCAAGTAGCGCACCAGTAGCTTCCCTTCATGGAAACTGAGGGCAAGGGTTATCTCACTCCGTAGCTCATCCGAACCTCTTGCAATAAAGATCTCACTTTTGTTATTGTTTAGGCGTAGGCCACTCCAGGCCGAGAAGGTATCTAGCCCATCCTTAAGAAGAGAGATGGAGTCCATATCAGCTTGGCAGAATAGAAAAACATCATCCGCAAAGAACGGATGAGATAGCTTTGTGGCCTTGCATCTCCAGAAGAAATTAAACTCGGGTTGCATAGCACGAGCACTGAGGATCCCATAAAAGACCTCCATAACCAAAATGAAAAGATAGGGAGACATGGGATCCCCTTGTCGAATACCTCAGCAGTTGGGGAAAAACCCATATAATTCTCAATTCAAGGAAATAGAAAACTTTGGGGTGCGCACACAAACCATAATAAGCCGTAGAAGATGGTCTGGGAAGCGAAACACTCGAAGAATCATTTCAAGAAAGTCCCAGTCCACCGTATCATAAGCTTTCTGGAAATCCACTTTAATAGCACACTTGGACTATAAGGCTGAAGATGGAAGCCAGTAAATAACTCCTAGGTAAGCAGAATATTGTCTCTGATATGTCTCCCTTTGACGAAGGCATTCTGAGAATGGCTAATAATATCATTAAGGATAGTAGCTATTCGGTTAGCTAAGACCTTAGTAATACATTTATAAATAGTATTACAACGGGCAATAGGCCTATAGTCATTAACCGAAGTCGCATTGGGAACCTTCGGGATCAGAACAAGGATGGTATTGTTGATCTCTCTCAGAAGTCTCCCTGTGGCAAAGAAATCCTTCACCGCTTCTATGACCAAAGGCCCAACCAGCTCCCAATTGCTTTTAAAGAACTCAATCCCAAATCCATCCGGTCCTAGAGCCTTTCCCCTAGCAAGGGAGAAGAAGGTATCATGAATCTCCTCTTTTGAGAAGGGACGAGATAGAAGATTAATTTGATCCTCATTGAGAGGGCAACAAATAACCTGTTGCAAGTCCTGAAGAGAGGGAAAGGATGATCTGGTATACGGTGCAAAAAGCTTCTGAAAATGAGAGACGAATGTGTTCTGTACGAGGCTCGGTTCAGTGACTAGATTACCAAAGGCATCAAGCATCGAAATAATCCCGTTTTTGAGATGTCTTGAAATGACTGAGTGGTGAAAGTACTTGGTATTCTTGTCACCCTCCTGGAGCCATCTGATCCTGGACTTTTGCTTAAAGAAAGATTCCTCTTGTGTCCTCAACTCCATAAAAGTCCTTCGGTGATACTTCTCTTGCTCTGCTAGGGATTCGCTAGTTGGGTCCTACTGGAGGGCAATCTGGGCAAGCCTAAAAGCATTCTTGGCCTCAGTTACTCTCTCGGAGATGTTGAAGAAAGAGTCTCTATTCAGCTGCTTCAAACGACCTTTCAAAGCCTTTAGCTTGGTTACCAATCTATACATAGGAACCCCTTCATCCATCCATTCCCAAACTTCCGACACAATGTCATGGAATGACGGGTGCTCCATCCAGAAATCAAAGAACTTAAAAGGCTTTCTTCGAAGATCTGGTTGAACCACTTTAGCTACCATCGGTGTATGATCAGAAATGCTCGATGTCAAAAAAGACGCTTCCGAGTAAGAGAACTCTAAGCATTAACCAACACACGGTCAATCTTTCTTGCTTTTCGATTAGCCCCAGAAAACGTGGACCAAGTAAAGTGAAAGCCAACATACCTCAGGTCCTCTAACTCTGCTTGCAATAAACACTGATTAAGGTCATCAAAGGAAGGGATCCAAGTGTCAGAACTCCCGATTCGATCAGACGGGTCCTTGATGGCATTGAAATCCCCAGCCACCATCCAGGGCATGTCTTGGAAAGTAGAACTCATCTTAACTAGATTCGCCCATAACGGCCTTTTAGAAACAAATGTATGTTCCGCATAGATCACCGAAGTGCAACACCACAAGCCAGAAATAATGAGTTTGACTCTCCCATGGATCGCTTGACTGTTGGAAGAAATCACCTCAAAGTTCACCAAGGAAGGGTTCCACCCAACCCAAATCCTACCCCTAGGAGAAGAATCATAGTTGGTAGTCCACTTCCACCCTGCCAGGAGCCCAGTAGAGATGGAACAAAACCGAGACTCTGGCACTTTAGTCTCCAATAGTCCAATCAAACAGAGTCCATTGGAAAAAACAAGGTTTCTGACCTCAGCTTGCCTCAATGGGTCAACTAGACCTCTTATATTCCAAAAACCTATATCTATATATAATAAACCAACTACTAAGCAAGGAAGAGGAAAATAAGAGGCCTACCTCTTCTTGGAGGTCTTCTGGCGAGAAGTTGCCGGTGCCACAGTTGTGATCTCAGGAGGCGGATCTGGGGCAAGTGAAAGCAATCTGTCCTAGATCGATTCGAGCTTCGAGGAGACAGCCCTTTGGGATTGGTCAATAGAGAGTAAGTCATCATCCGAACAAGAGAATGATACATCGGATTCCACTCCTTGCTCGTGGACAAGAATTGGGGCTTCCATCGTCTTAGCATGCTTAACTCACGGGCTAGAGGTAGAGAGAATAACTTCTGGAGGCACACTCATACCCCTCGACTTGCAAGAAGAAAGAGGAAGCACGGTCTTCACTGGAGCAGGGGTCTTCAACCTCCTATTATGTCCTTTGTCTCCCGAATTGGCTTGCCGGGAAGACTCTCCAATCTTCAGCAGTTGTTGCTTCTTCTTTTTGCCTTTCACTTGCTTCCAAGGTTGCTCCTGCACTACAAGCGACTCAACTGCAACCGAATCGAGGATGGGTGCTTTATCATGGGCCGCCGGATCTGATCTAGCAGGGGAATGCTATGGGCTTCTTTCCACCTCAGCTGGTTTTGAGATAAGGGCGACAGTAGAGGAAGATGGAACCGGATCAGGATGGGCGTTCCTTCGGTCTTCGACAGGCCTTGCGGTGGATGGCCCGTGAGAAGGAGAGTCTGGTTGGGAAAACCTTCGAACACCAGCATGCTTAACAACAATAGGCCCGTGAGGTCGGTCCGCACAATTATGGCCGAAAGTCCCACAATGTAGGCATTCTGGAGGTAGCAATTCACAGTCAATAGAGATAGATCTCGATATTCCACTTCAACGGATTTACATCTCGGTTGGTTTATCTTGATCTCCACACACACCCTAGCAAACGAGACCATCTTCATTTGGTCGGTTCGTTCATCAACATAAAGTGGCTTGCCTACCACACTCGCAATGGCACTCATTGCCAGCACCGACCAGCAATCGAACGGTAAATTCCTCAATTGAATCGACACTGGGACTGAGGTTTGGTTCTCCTTCTTGAGATCCATGAGCAGTTGCCATTGACGGAGGATAAAGGGAACCCTTGCCACTGTGATGGGTCCTTCCTCCATGAGCTTTCTCCGAAACACTGGGTCCGGTATGTGAAAGAAACAGAATCCTTGGTCGTTGGCCAAGACTTCAACAAGCTTTGTACCCCCAAGCTCTCTTCAACAATTGCTCGGTGAGTCCGAACGAGAGTCTTCTCCCTACATAATACCCTACTAGGCATTCATGCCACTTGGGGTCTATCGCTTCCAACACCTCATCGGCCAATTTCACAACCGCCTTTCTATCCACATAAGTCGGAGGAATTTAAGATAAATCGGAGCCTTTTGCAGCCAAACGAGCAACATTTTCCCATGTACAAGCTGGATTTGGTCTCGGGGCACTTGGACGAGGTGCGGGGACCAACGGTCTCTTGGTGGCAGACCTCACACGACTTCGGCCACGAGATCGGTGTGAACGAGCAGGGGTTTTCAGCTGTGCTTGCTGTACTCCAGTCAAACTAGCAGGGCCCATCTTGGGATCGAAGGGCTGAGCCGAGCTATTAGAGAGTTGTCCACCTCCATGGGAAGTGGAGGGACGGCCCAAATAGGATCCAGCATGCGTCTGGACCTCTCGAGAGGGGTTACTAGCCCCAACAGTAGCAGAATCCATGTATCAAACAGTTGGTGGGCAGCCCGACGACATCAACAGAAAAACCATGGAAATGAAGAAGACTTACTTGGCCTAACTCCACAGGTATAATGTAGGTAGAATAAGAAATACTCTTGCACAGCTCAGGTTTTGAACGTCACACCAGCAGAAGATAAAATAGGAATACGCAGGAGCAGCGAGGTGGGTCTTCAATCAGCGAACTCCGGACTTAGAGGCCGCCTGAGGGGTCAAGGCTTCAAAGGTCTGCTCAGCAAGTTCATACGACCTTGACCTCCAAGAAGGGGCCTAGTCCACCAAATGGAACCACACTAGCACATGAAGACAGTCTAGGCGAACCAGACAACGTGAAAATCTGAGGTCGGATGGATCTCTGGATCTAGTGCAACCCACAAGGATTCCTTTAGTGGAGATGTAGATCGATGTAATAAGAGCTTTCCTTCCAAAAATCAGCCCAATCCCATGGTTGTACCACTCGGTTCGGGCTCGATGGTGCCGACTGGAAGGAGTTTGTCGGAGGAGCTCGCGCTGCTTGGGACCGACTGCGTGAGCTCGAAGCCGCTCCGCCGCACGGCTCGATTCCACTGGCGAGCCATGGCGGCGCTCGAGAGAGAGACAGGATGGAGCTTCATCTCCGCGCGGCCGCTTCCTCGACGGAGACGCGGAGGGCACCTGGCCTGGCCGAACGAAAGCTTCTCTTTATCTTTGCATGTTCAAGAAAACAGGATACTGGAGTTTCTTTTCCTCATTTCGAATTATTTGCCCTTTTTTCAGTTCTTGTTTTCGGGTTTTAATCTTTTCAGGCATATAAAGCCACAAAGACACGTCGTTCAGAATGGAGGACTTGAGGTCGTTGTGGGATATTTCCGGTATCTATAAATACACTTCCAACAGGTGTCTCTTCGCCTTCGTACACAAAAGAGGAGACGGGATTGCTCGCTCTCACGGTCAGAGGGGCATTGCGATGTGTGAATCTTGCCAGTACCAGCTCAAGTCGCTGGGCACCAAGTACTACTCCATGGAATGCAAGGTGACGATCGAGCACATCCTTAAGAATAAACTGGGTTTTAATCCGCCAACGCCGTGACATCGTTTTGAATGTCCCGCAGCTTCGAAGAGACATTTCTCTCACACGTGGGTCATTGTTTCTGCTTTTTCCTCTGAAGGTCGAAGCCGTGATGAAGATGAATGGAAGCAGAAGTACCAAGAACGAAGCAGCGAGGAAGGTGGAGACCATATAAGAGGGGAGTTCTGGCAATGTGAAGTCGTTCAGGAAACAACCAAGAAAGCAGAAAAACCCGCAGAGAGCTCCTTTTGTTTTAGCCGAAGATGGTACTCGGCAAACTTGGTGAAAATTGGGGTGTGGCTACGTTGTCTTGGTACATATCGGTTAATTTTTCTTTTAAATTTTTTGGGTATATTCTCGAATAGGGTTTGTTCAGAGTATCATTTTTTTGTTTTTGGTGTCGGATTCACCACGTATTATGGCACCCCGAAACACCTAAGGTCACCACAGGTACCTATCACTATACCTAATGAACACTAGATACATTTCTTAGTAGAAGCATCGAAGTTCATAGGCATTTTTTTTTTTTTTAAAACGGTCCCAGCGCAACTTATTTGCGAAAGCATAATGAAATCTTACCAATTCTCCCTCCAACGATCATGATACAATACACACCAACTATACATCATATGAAAAGATAAGGCTGAACCACTTTTTATTTACATATATTCATGATGGGTTTCTTAGGTCGGTACATCCAAAAAGAAAAGCCAAGACTCTTATCTACACTTGGCCATAACCCAAAAGGTATCTCGACCCCTATATCGATCGTGTGTCATCCCCCATCTACAAGTGTCGACTACTCTCAAAAAACGTCAGCTCTCTACTCCTCACGCGGCCATCACACCCATCCTGGCTCGTCGGGCGGTGGTGGCGGCAACATCCCCCGAATCACTCCATCTCGACGGACATGTACCGACAAAAACTCCTGAATGACCGGGCCCCCAACCAGGCCCACATCGTACATGACCAGCACGCGAACTCGCACAAATGTCAGACCAGGGATGGTAATGCAATCTACCTCCGAACACTCTACCTCCACGTCAGATGGGAGGCCATAGAAGCTACCCCGCGTGACAGTAGGGAGCGGCATCTTTCTAATCTGAAATGTTGGTCCCCGGAGGGGTGAGTACAGCCACTCAGCAGGTAAAAGATCCAATAAACCACTCAATGCATCACACAATACAATCACCACATCATAGCATAGTACATGTCATTCATGCATTCAAGCATAACTTACCTTGAAGCCATGCATATGTCATCATACCATATGTACATACATCCTCATGTACTCATCACCATCATATCATACATGTACCATCATGCCATAGGTGCACACACAACCATGCACTCATCATCATCATATCATAACCATGCATATGCAATCATACCATATGTGCATAATTCAATTTCCACTTTTTATCTTTCAATTTGATCACCACCTCTTTCTTGCTTGGGATCAGTAATTTCATCCCACATTTTATCACTCGCACCCCAATCCAGGCATCGCGAGAAAACCTCCGGCACTCACCACCGGGCATCCGGCACCCCCACATTCCAGGCATCTCGCATCCCAACTAGCATCACGAGGCATTCCCCGGGCACAAAGCTCCGAGGCTTCCGGCACCCAACCATTCCGGGCATCTCGAAACTCCCGAGGACATCCGGGCATGTATCTCAATACAACCGGGCATCCGGCACCCAACCATTCTGGGCATCCTGACACTCCCAGGGCATTATCGGCCCACCTCCAACAGTTTCCTCATTCATCACAATTCATATTCACCAATATATGTCTCACAATCAACATGGCACATGATGTAATGGCAACAAAGTCAAATTCAGCGTTTGATTCTATATACTATGCCAAATTTCATCACATGCTCATCAAGATTCAATCACCTCAATCAATATAATCAATAGGGCTCATTCAAAACAGAATAACCACAAATTTCAGCATTTAAAATTCACACAATCCAGCTTGCACAGTTTTTGAAATATTTTTGGTTAAATAGGCAAATGAACTTCGAAAATTATGAAATTTGAATATGTTACAGGAAAGACATAAATAAAAATACTTCATAGAGAACACTTTGCCAAAAGAACTTCATATAAAATGATATGACCCATGCATTGAAACTGATTAAGTCCAAACGCGTCAGATTATAGGGCTTTAGAATTTATTTCGATTAAATACCCTAATAACCTTCAAAATTCATGAAATTCGACTATGTTGTAGTCAAGATCCTAAGGTAGGTTTTTCATGAAGAAACAAAAGTCAAATTCATTCTGGATAATTTAATATAAACAGTTGAAGCTTCTGTTTCAATACCGAAAATTCCCAGATTCAACACCCTCCGAAAAATCATAAATTCACCTATCTATTCTCATTGGTTTTCTCTAAATTTTTTGATATTTTAATCCTCAAGATGTCCTTTACAACTTTCATTAAGAAATCAAAGTGAGATTTTCAAAAGAAAGTCACTTTATAGTCCATGAACTCACTGGAGCTCAGTACATCATTTCCAGATCTAACGTCTTCAAAATAAAACTCGTTTCACTAGGTTATAATTGTTCATTTTATCTCAAATTTGAGTATTTTAGCCTTCAAGATGTTCTCTACAACTTTCGTGAAGAAGTAGAAGTGAATTTTTTAATAAAAAGTTACATGCAACACCCAAAATCACCAAGAGGTCAACAAAACAGCTTCAGATCTAACATTTTCGTAGAGGGAGGGTTTCACCCCTCAAAACTCATCTATTTTGCCTCAAAGTTTAGTATGTAATACTTTAAGATGTTATCTACAACTTTCATGAAGAAGTCAAAGCCAAAATCCGACTCAAACATCGCATGCAAGCCACTACAACATTCTGGGTCAGACGGTTTACTCGAGAACAGCCTACCACTTCAAAACAACACACTCAAAACTTCGGTTTTTCACACCCTAGACATCCGAAATTCATCACCATTCAAACACACATACTAGATACAACATACAAGAGCAGATTAAGGATCCCAACTTGCCTTTAAACCAAGCAAACAGCAAGCACACGGACGGCGAATGATGGACAGCTCTCCTCCTTTCCTTTCTTCTTCCGCACGCTCACTCCCCCTTTCTCTCTCAATTTCTCTCTTTCTCTCGGTAGCTCTCTCTCTCTCTCTCTCTCTCTCTCTCTCTCTCTCGGACGACACACCTCCTTCCTCATCAACCGGTTCCCTCAAATTTCCCCTCCTCAATGATGAACAATCATTGCTTTTGCATGAAGGACACTTGGACAAAGGGAATTAACACTTGGCATAATCTTCATGCAAAGGAGTGGGCCTCTCATGGGCCGGTTCCTCCTTAGTCGACAGCCCAATGGGGCTCCATTCGGCCGGGCTTGAGGCCAGTCATGGGCCGGCGGTTCCTCCTCCTCCTTTGGGCTTCACGGCTGGCCCAAATGGCCAAAGGGTGGGGCTTCTTGTGGGCTGGTCTTAAGCTAATACTTTGGCCCACATCTTATCCTAATAATCCTCCTTAAACCTTAATTTTATAAACACCTAATTGGAATTTATAACTCACAAGACTTTGTGACCTATCTTAATAAATTCCAATCCATAACCCTTCATGGCCAAAAATCGAAATTTTTATCAAATAATTATTCACCATTGGCTTGGCCAAAGTCTTAATATAAGACATGAATTAGAATACCCCTAAAGATTAGCAAGGAATTCTAGGATGCCACACGTATGTAGGGGAAACAAGTTTTTTTTTTTTTACTTTACTCCGATATGAAGTATAATGATGCAGCAATTATCATTTTTTTTCAATTCTATAAGCGAATATGACAGATCACCAAATGTTGTTGCTATTATTATTATTATTATTATTATATTACTACTACTACTACTACTATTAGTGGCATTTTTGGGTTCACATAAACTCGACATAATTTTTCCAATGGTAACTAACGATTTCATTGTCCACTTTGTCCACAATTTTCCAATATACAATTTAGTTTTCTATAAGACGTTACTGGAAGTTCTAAAACTTGTTACAAAAGTGCAATTGAGTCCTAAAATGTACAAAAATTATAATCAAGTCCTAAAACTTATTAAATTGGTGCAATCGAGTCCTTTCGTTGACTCCATCCAACTTGGCTAATAGGAAATGCTGACATGATTTATTTTTTTTTAATATTTCCTCTCTCCCATGTGGTGATAATATGGCTAAGGGTTCAAATGAATTAATTTCTAAAAAAAAATAGAAATTTTTATTTCTATTCTTGGATGAGTTTCTAAACAAATATAAAATCATTTGATAATGACACAAAATTTCTATTTCCGAAATAAAAATTTATTTGATAAGAACATAAAATTTCTTCCTCCTGAGTGGCGATGATGGTGACCAACAAACGGCAGCAGCAATGGTGGGTGGCAACGGTTGGTAGCAGTGATTGGCAGGGGGTTGGTTGGAGGTGGCAACGGCGACTAGTGGGGGGTGGCAACTAGTGGTGACAGATGGCAAGTGGTATCGGCGAGTGAGTGATCGGCTAGTCGTGAGAACAAATGATGAGAATAGTCTTTATTTTTTATTTATGTTCCAAATAGAGAAATAGAATATTTTTACTTTTTATTTATGTTCCAAACTTATTTATAAACTAAAAATTTGTTCCAAAAATAGAAAATTGAAATTGCAATGCTAAACGGATTTTTGTTCCAAAAACAAGTATGGAATAGAAAAATAGTTCTTGAATAAAAATAAAATAGCTATCAGACATGCCATAAAACAATGCCATTTTGGTCCAAATCTGATTTCTAATACCATTTTTATTTAAATTAAATAAAAATTATTTTAAAAAAAGCCGCATGCAATGGTGGGGTGGTGATGGCAAGGGTTGCAACCCTCGCCCCCTAGTTCTTCTTCCTCCATTTTTTTTAAAGTTAGCTTTTTTAGGTTTAATTTAAATAAAATTTGTATAAAAAATCATATTTGATCCAAAACGACGTCGCTTTAGCCTTATGTTTTGTATTTTAGCCACATCATTGCCACGGAGAAGAGAGAAAATAGTGGGAAAAAGCCACATAAGCTTTTTCCATTAGTCAAGTTGGATAAAGTTAACAAAAGAACTTATTGTACCAATTTAATAAGTTTTAAGATTGATTGCACTTTTTGTGAGTTTTAGGATTTAGTTGTATATTTGTGACAAGTTTTAGAACTATTGGTGTACATATTCCAATAAAATTAATAGCAATCTATAGCTCTTATAATAATCATTCGTCGAAATTTAGAAGTGACCATGAGGCATGTATAGCCTAATTAAGATATGCCTCAAAAGCAAGTAATGAAAAAACTAGAAAAATGACGAGGTGCAAGTAGTATAACACTATGTTTATATGGTATGCGAGAAAATCTGTTTTCCAGTCCGTTCAAGAGCAAGTGGAATGCCGGGGTAAGGAAATCATGATTTAAATGTTGAGGTTAATGCAAATCAATATCGTATTTCTTTCCCCTTTGTTGACACCTAATTTAAACTCATCTTTTAGAAATAGAAGATAATCTTTGATTAGAGGGAAATTTTGAAAAAATTTTGAATTCAAAAAATTCAACAGCCGTATAATTTTAGAGCCACTTTTTTATTGAGAAGTTGAGTGAAAATCTCCACCTGTAGAAACAAATTCGAGTTTTCCCTTTATAAATAGAGAGTGCGAGACGTGAAAGAGGGGGGGCTTTATGGCTGAGTTTTCGAAACACCAAAGGAAATAGAATTTTTGAGAGGAAGTACAAAGTTTTTTTCTTTTCTGCTGAAAAGCAGAACACAGAGGCAGAGAAGCAACAGAGGGGAAGAAGTGATTGGACATTTACTGTTCATTCGTCTTCCCCACATTCGCTCCCCCACATCCGCTGCCCTAGTCACCGGCTTCTCTTTACCCGCACTGTGCTCACATCACCAGTCTCCATTAGCCATCGTCGCGCCAACCCATGACGACCCAGGCGTCGACCAGTAGCCCGCCGCTCCCACTATCGGTCCTTGCCAGCACCTCAGCCTCCCTGCGCCACCACCACAACGCCAACACCCCTCAGCAGTAGATCTCGCGCCTCCGCCTTCACCTCCACGTTCCCGTAGTTGAAGCCCACCACGCCTACACCAACAATCGCCGCTCGACTCCTTGTGACGACCCGAGCCCGAGTCAAGCCACTCTGCCACCACCGCTCCAAGGCGCTGCTCATCTTTCGTCGAGAGATCTGCAACCCACGTCGCTGCTACTCTCGGCCGTCGTTGTTTCGGGCTTGCCTCTACTTTGCCTCTGGTCTGACGTTCCCGCTGCGATCTCGTCGACAGCCGCGACACCTCACGTCGTTGCCCCGAAAACCAGTGATCGACGTCCCTGCTCAACCCGATGCCTTGTTGCCCAGAGCCGAAGCTCTGCAACCCGCCCCGCACCAGCATCTCCGACGTCGCCGACGCTGCTGCAATCCGCATCACCGCCTCTGCTCGAGACCCGGTGCCATCATCGGCTGTTCCCCGCACCCGCGACCAACGCTCGAAGCTAACAGCCCGCATCCGACGACCGTTTTCTTGCCTCCGCTGACGCTGCGCTTCTGCCTAGCCTCACCATCGCCGTCCGCCAGCCGCGCCTGACGTCGCACCTCCGCCGGTCCCCTCGTCGGAGCTCCGACGCCAGTCAGCCACCACCAGCGTCGCCCACTATCCCCTTTTCTAACCCATTAGGTAGTTTTTTTTTTTTCCTTTATTATATGTTGTTTTATTTACCTTTTTTAATATTATTGTATAGGAAGGTGATTTTTATTTTGTAAATATTGTAGGCATTATCCATAGGATTTTGCTTAAAATTATTATAATTATTAATTTGATTCGTAAAATGTCGGATCATTTTTTTAAATATATTAAGTTTAAGCAAATTTGATAGTATGTTGAATATTAAATCATTATAATTATTAATTTGATCCGTAAGACTTCGGATTAGATTTTTAATTATTTTGAATCTTTTTATATGTTATGCTATTTAGGGTTGAAATGATTGTTAATTTATTCCGTGAAACGACGGATTATTTTTTCAGTTATTTTAATTCTTATTTGATGAATACCTAGATTGTTTAAATATAATTACTTGTCTAAAAAAAACTAAAATAAAAAACATAAAAAAAAAATCAAAATCTTGCATGAGCATGTAGGTTTAGTAAATTAGATATTTAGGTTTAGTAAATTAGATTTTTTTAGGATTATATTTTAGGATTGCATTTTTAGATATCTTTTTTTGAAATAGGTTAGGTTTAGAGCTAAATAACTTTTTTTTTTACAAAATAGAGTCTTAAAGTTGCATATTTTAATAGACATTTTTTTAAAAATATATATATAATTTTCTAACATAAGATAGGGTTTAAGTCAAATTAATCCCTAAAATAAATTAGAAAATTGTTCACTTTAAATAGTTTAATTAAGTTTTTTATTAATTCAGAATTCTAATAAAAAATATAAAAATATTATGTGGTTTGCATAATAGGATCATTTAATTAGAATTTATTTAATAGTAAAGTTAGATCATGAGGTGCATATTAACTAGTGTGCATAATAGGATCATTTAATTAGAATTTATTTAATAGTAAAGTTAGATCATGAGGTGCATATTAACTAGTTTGCATAATAGGATCATTTAATTCTTAGCAAAATTAGGTCATGTAGTTAAAAATGCATTTTTTATAAAAAATTTCTAATTTCAAGAAAACCAAAAAAAAAACTTGCTTGCTTTGTGCATTTAATTATTTCGATGCAATTTATTTGACTCGTTGAGTGTTTAATAATGATTGAGCACCGTGTGATCACATTTTTGCATGATAGTAATTTAGGTTAAAATAAATCCAAACTGCCTACAAAAACATTTTTGAAAATTAAAAAGAAATGGTACCAAAAGGGCATTAGAAAAATCTAGTGTAACCAAGTCCCCGTACCCTTAGTTTTTGGCTCGTAGGAGTAAAATAATTCTCCCATTATTTTACTTAGGTATCTAATCAACCTACCATAAACTGATTAGTGGCGACTCCTAGATAATAATCTTTTGCATGCTAGATATTTGAACCTAAGTCGCGAATTGGTATGGGCTTGGGAGAGCTCGAGTTAAGTTTAAGCTTAGAAATCCATTAGCCTAGCTTTAGGTGGTGCACCTGAAATTTAGATCGCGACAACTTGGCGACTCTGCTGGGGACATGTGTTAAAACACTTAGTAGACTTAGGCCAATTTTTCTTTTTCTTTTAAAAAATATTTTTTGTTTGGCAGCGAGGACACCAGGTACGTCCCTAATTTAAGTGTTAAATGTTTTTGCAGATGGGAGATATAAGGGGAGTAGTCTTTGCTAACCCTTTTCTTGCAAGTTGGAGTTAGGATGAATGTTTGAATTTAAACCATAGAAGTGTTGTTTGCATTTAAATTGTTGTGCATGTTTTACTGCTTTTAGCACTACACTATTGCACACACAACCCGTGGTCGGACCTAAGTTGCGATAGGATTTTTAGGATGGTGTTGAGAAGGATACTTCCTCCAAAGCGAGACTGCTATGTAGAGGCTGACCTTCTTTTCCTCGAAAGCTTTTCATGGTGTCGAATGTGTTTGTCCATATCCGCGAGACTGCGTGACTATCGGGCATTCCATTCGACTGAGTTGGAGTTAGGGGGACCTGACATGTTAATGCAAGATTGCAATGGTCAAATCATCCTCTTAGCTCCACCTTGTTAAGCCATCTAGATAGAAATCGAGCCTCACTTTTCATGCGTGTGTCTATGTGATTGTCATCCATTTTCGGTGAAAGTAAGTTGTCTAAATTCTTTGCAATTTATTTACTTCATTGCAATTTTGTCGGTCCATGACAATAGGGTTCGCCATCAGTCTTGTTTTATATGCGATGGGGAAAACCGACGTACAATTCATTTCCACTCCAAAAAAGGAGCTTAAGAGGTGGTTAGATCAGTTAGATCAAGATGGCCAAAGATATGTGAAAGCCAAGATTGCTCGACTTCTCCCACTGTTAGAGATCAACGTCCACTCTGGTGTGATACAGGCACTCCCTCATTTCTGGTGTCCACAAACTTCCACCTTCATATTTAGTGAGTATGAACTGACTCCAACACTTGAAGAATATAGTGTTGCCATTGGAATGCCCCTGGAAAAGGAACTTATTAGACCACCTATTGGTATAGATTCTATTTCTGAATTATCACAGTTTTTAGAAATCGAAGCCGAAAGAGTAAGGAAAGTTGTCAAAGCCAATTGTTTTGCATGCCCATTTTCATTTTTGGAAGAATGTTTTGCAAATCGATCAATGATTTCAAAAGCTAGGATCTTCATGTTAGCATTTTTCAGGCTAATCGTTTTTCCTTTTCGAAGAAATGCCATTAATCCTTCAATTTCGTGGGTAGATAATCGTGTTTGTGATGGATTAAATTATGTCAACATGGTTTTAGTTGAAACATTTTTGTCATTAACCCGTTTCAAACAAAATGAGGAAAAGACCATGCGTGCCCTCCCTGAACTTTTGCAAATATGGTTTTTCTCCCACATAAGAGGTTTTGGGCACCTTATGAAGCAATTTAAGATTGATGATTTAAGACACCCCATACAAAAATTTGCGGTCCTGGAACGTTTTTCCCCAAATAAGCAATACGCCCGTTGGATTAATTTTTTGAAAACCCTGATCCTAAGGCATTCTTATGGCATACTAAATGGCTCCATGTTGAGGATGCTCGTTTCTCTCACAAGTATGATGGGCCAATTCCGTTGCTGGGCCTTTCTGGTGTTACTTCTTATTACCCATATAGGGTGGCCCGTCAGTATAGAGCTCTTCAAGAAGTTCCTCCGCCCCTCAAGACGGAATTGTTCCAAGTTCGTTTTGTTCGCACGGACTATGATTACTTCAACGAGGTCCAGACGATCATTGCTACATGGAACGAATGCCATCTAGAGAAGATTTTAGTGCCCAAGAGATTGAAAGGTGAGGGGGAGATCCACCATGCGTTGGCATTCTACATCCAACAATACCGGATTCCTGATGCCTTACATCCAATGGTCCCTGATGTGACTAAGAAGCCTACTCAGCAAGCACAAATTGAGCATCTTAAACAGAAAGTGGAAATGCTTGAAGCTGAAAATAAGAAGCTTCGCAAGGCGTTGGGTTCCCGAAAGCATATAAAATGAGATGTTTTGTTTTTTTTAGGGACCATTGATTTCAATTCAGTATTTTCAGTTTTTAGTTCAATGTTTAGGGACTTGAATTTCAATTCTTAGTTCATTGTTAGGAAGTTTGGTTCAATGTTTAAAATAAATGTAAATAAAATCGGGCAATTAAGCCATTGTCATGGGCCATTTTCCTATCTTGTCATCAGTTCTTATATTGTCTCTTTTACTTAGGTAACAACACGGCTCACCCAAGATCGCTAATCTGTACTCGTTCTAGAGCAACAATGGCTGATAACACCGAACAAACGCGTGTTGCTAAACAAGCTCGCGCCGCTGCCCTCGAATCGGAGATGAAGCAAGTCCTGAATGTTCTTGAGCAGCTTTCTAAAGAAATCGATTCTCTCCAAACAAACACTGCCCCACCAGCTCCGCAAGTTGAAGTGGTGTTACCACAACATGCTCCCATGGCTGACCCGAGAGATAAAGGCAAGAATACGTCCGCAGTTGGGCCATCAACCTCTGATGATGCCTACAGGGTTAAAATCACTAACGTGCCTCAAATTGTTGTTGATGATGAAGTACAAGTGATACATTCGGCTGTACCGAAAACTGAGCAAGAAAAACGCTTGGCAAAAATCGATGAGAAACTTAAGTAGTTGCAGGGTTCATTTAGCCAAGGCCCAACTGATCTGTCCCATTATGCAAAAATCAAGATACCAAAGAAGTTCAAAAAGCTAGAATTTGAAAAGTATGATGGCACCTCTTGCCCGATAATCCATCTACAGACTTATGTGGTCAGGATGACCCAATATGTTGATAACATACCCTTGATGATTCAGCAATTTCAAGCTAGCCTGACAGGACCGGCGCTACAATGGTACATTATGAAGAAGATTAATCTCCTGGAGACTTGGGAGGATTTGACGGACGCCTTCTTCAAGCAATATAAGTATAATATTGATGTCACTCCATCTCGAGAAGATTTACTTCGCACCGAGAAGAAGAGGACGGAATCTTTCAAGGCATATGTCACGAGATGGAGGACCGTAGCTGCTCAAATTACTCTGGATCTGACAGAAAAGGAGTTGATGGATTTGTTCATGAAGACACTCCTGCCCGAGTATCGAAATCGGATGCTGGGATCGACTGCCAAGTCATTCAATCAGCTAATCCCTGTTGGCGAGCGAATTGAAGTAGCATTCCGTGATGGATGAGCGTCTGATCAAACCAGCTCGTATAAGAGAATCTCAACCAAGAAGGATAAAGAACCTGCAGTGGAGGTCAATGCAGCTTATGTTCAACCACCTCGCCCTACCCCGAACACCCAACAGGGAGGAGCATGACCATTCTTTGGTCAGCAAAAAAACTCTTCCAGGCGTCAATTTATCCCACTTCCTAAGCCCTTGTCCAAGATTTTACCGACCCTTCAAAAGAAAGGATTACTCGCTAAGGAACCTAAGCGATCTAATCCCGAGCGTTTCCCCAATTATGATCCGTCCAAGACATGTGCTTACCATATGAGGGAGGTAGGGCATTATGTTGATGATTGCTATATGCTGCGACACAAAATCCAAAATCTTTTGGATGCCAAGGTGGTCTCATTCCGCGATGCACAGCCGAACATCCAGAATAACCCACTTCCTGACCACCCAGAAGCTGTGAATACCCTTTTCAATTTTGATGCAGGTAGAAAGAAGAGCTTGAAAGTGCATGTAGACGATGTTTATAATGGCTTAGTTCAACCTGGATATTATTCGGAGGTAGAAGAGCCCACCATGTTTCAGAAGATACAAAGAGTGAAGACAATGTCCAAGAAGAGGATGATTGTTTACGCAAATCATACCAGCATAGTTTCGACTATCACTCCGATCATTATTGATTTGGAGGATGAAGTTTCTGACTTTGAGGATGAGTTTACTGACTTGAATATTGAGGCTAACGATTCCCTAGCTCTTGACATGCCATCATTGGAAGATGCATCGGATGAAGATGGATTAATCATTAACGATGTGCCACCATCAGATGATGAAGAATTTATTCTCGATGTTACGCAACCCTATGCATACACGAATGATAAGGCAGTACTATGGTGTTATGATGCGGAGATAGATGTGGTCACCCAATCAGGACGCACTTACGCTCAGGCCAACTCATAACCTATCAAGCCAGTTACTGATGAGGAGGCTAAAGAATTCTTAGCCGTAATTAAGGCAAGTGAGTATAACGTAGTGGACCAACTTCGTAAAATGCCGGTACAAGTCTCCATATTATAGTTGCTTTTGACATCGGAAAAACATCAAAAGTCCTTGATGAAAGTCCTTAACGAAGTACATGTCCCAGAGTCCATTGAACTTGAGAAGTTGGAGGAATTTGTAGGGGTCATTTTGTTAAACGACTAGATTGCTTTCTTAGATGATGAAATCCCAGATGAAGGAAGAGGACACGGCAAAGCCCTTTATATCTCAACCAAGTGTCGAAATACCTTGGTGTCTCGTGTACTCATTGATAATGGATCAGCTTTAAACATATGCCCTTTAGCAACTCTAAAGCATCTTTGGTATGATTTGGGGAAAATTCACGTAGCTAAAACCTCTGTACGAGCATTCGGCAGAACCAAAAAAGAAGCAATTGGGGAAGTTGATTTAGACTTGCAAATAGGGCCAGTGCTATTCAATGTAGTTTTCCAAGTCTTGGACATACCTACAGCATTCAACTTTTTGTTAGGTCATCCATGGATTCATGCAGCAGGGGCAGTTTCTTCAAGTCTTCACCAGAAAGTGAAGTTTGTGACAAAAGGGAAGCTTATTACAGTCCGAGGAGAGGATGAATTCAAGATTTATCACGAGACGGCTATCCCTTATATTGAACCAGATTGTAAAGAAGAATCCAGTTTTCAAGCATTTAAATTGGTTTCGATCATTCACGTTTCTCAAGGCACTACCCTACCCATTCCAAAATTATCAAGGTCGGCGATCATGGTAGGCAAGATCATGGTCGGGAGTGGCTTTGTCCCAGGTAATGGTTTAGGCCGACATGGTCAAGGCACTCGCCAACCGATTGAGGCTGGGCGGATTTCATATACAACTGGATTGGGCTATCATGGTAGAGGTGGACGATCCTGTAGAGGAAGAGGACGAGGACAAAATGGTTTCACTATACCCCATATTAGGTCCACATTCCCTGGACCTGCAAAGATGATGCATGAGGAAGAAGGGGCAATCGATACCTGTGTTCAATACTCCAAGCCTCCAGGTGCTGATATCGACGTCGGATGGGTAGAGGTAGACAAGCCGATTGCAAACACCATTCGATCCACTGGAAAAGATGACGCACTCAAAGGAATGACTGATTTGTTTGAAGAGAATTTAGTGTTTGCCATCGACGAAGCTCGAGAGTAGGAGAATTTTAATTATTTGCACACTCCTCTACGCAAGAGTCTTTATTGCTTTCCGTATTTGCATATATGCATTTTCATTTCTAGGATTTCTCTCATTTCAATAATGTAATTTGTTTTTCATCCAATAAAATACATGAAGATTTTCATGTTTTAAGGGCATGTTGAAGAACACCAAACTAGCCCTGTGATGAAATCCTACCAAAAGAAAACAGCAAGGAACTAATTCTGAAGGCTAGGCTTCTTCATGTTCCCTTCAAAATTTTTAATTTTAATTATTCATTTATTTATTCATTTATTATTATTATTATTATTATTATTATTATTATTATTATTATTATTATTATTATTATTATTATTATTATTATTATTATTATTATTATTATTATTATTATTATTAAATAAAATAATTTTCTAGCATGCATCTAATATACCCTGTTTGTTTCTTTTAATCATCTACTTTATGTTTCAGGTGCAACCCTGCGCACATTTGCTTTAATGAAGATGAAGTGTTAAGTCCAAATTATGAGGAGCAAGATGATTTAATGGATATTCAACGTAGTTGGGAGCAACAAGAAAATTCGAAGCCAATCACCACTGGACAGACTGTCACCATAAATCTTAGTGACACAGAAGGCACCAAGGAGGTCAAAATTAGGGCGGACTTGACCAAATCCCAAGCTCAACATTTGACCCAGTTGCTGAAGGAATACCAGGATGTCTTCGACTGGTCTTATGCTGATATGCCAGGTCTAGATCCATCCATTGTCGAACATTGTCTCCCAACTGATCCCGACGTACCTCCCAAGAAGCAAAAATTACAGAGAATTAAGCCAGAACTTTCCAAGAAAATAGAGGAAGAAGTCATGAAACTCCTTGACGTGAAATTCATCGAGGTATCACAGTATCCCGAGTGGATAGCAAACATTGTGCTAGTGCTGAAAAAAGATGGTCGCATTAGAGTCTGCATCGACTATAGAGACTTGAACAAAGCCAGCCCCAAAGATGATTTTCCACTACCTCACATTGATGTTCTCGTGGATAGTACTGCTAGCTTTAAGCTCTTTTCTTTTATGGATGGATTTTCAAGATATAACCAAATTAGGATGAATGAAAAAGACAAAGAGAAAACAGCATTCATCACCCAATGGGGAACCTTTTGCTATAGTGTCATGCCTTTTGGCCTTAAGAATGCTGGGGCAACATATCAACGGGCCATGGTAACACTTTTCCATGATATGATGCACAAAGAGATGGAAATATATGTTGATGATATGATTGCCAAAACCCGACAAGGAGAAGACCACGTTAAGACTCTAAAGAAGTTATTTGAACGACTTCGTGAGTTTAAGTTACGTCTTAATCTAGCAAAGTGTGTGTTTGGAGCAACTTCTGGCAAACTATTGGGTTTCATGGTCAGTGGTAGGGGCATCGAGATTGATCCCTCAAAAGCCAAAGCAATTTGTGATTTGCGCCCTCCAACCACGATGAAAGAAGTTCGAAGCCTTTTAGGGAGATTGAATTATATAGCTCGATTCATCTCCCAACTCTCTGAAACTGCCAACAAGCTTCTTAAGAAGAATGCCCAAGTTAAATGGGATGATGAATGCTAGGAAGCATTTAAAGAGTTGAAGCGATACTTGATGAATCCGCCAATACTCGTTCCTCCTACACCAGGGCAACCTTTGGTTCTCTATCTCACAATTAATAGAGAGTCATTGGGAACAATGCTCGCTCAAAAAAGATCGACAGACGGGAAGGAATGTGCCATTTACTACTTAAGCAAGAAGTTCTCAACAACATAAATGAACTACTCTAATGTTGAGAAGTCGTGTGCTGCTTTAGTATGGGTTTTACACAGACTGCGGCAATACACTTTGCATTACCAGACATTTCTAGTCTGTGAGAATGACCCCATCAAATACTTGTTAGAACAACCGTCTCTGGTGGGGAAATTAGCGAAATGGCAAATCCTGATTTCCGAGTTTGATGTGCAAAGTGTATCGCAAAAATCAGTTAAAGGTCGAGTAATTGCGAACATGTTAGCAAATGGCACTATGAGGATGCCGGATGAAGATGAATATGATTCCCTGGATGATCGCATTTTGACAATGGAAAAGGAGTCGTGGACCATGTTCTACGATGGTGCAGTTAACCTATCCGGGTTTGGTACTGGTGCAGTTTTAATTTCTCTCGATGGTCAACACTATCCCGTAGCTGCAAAGTTGGTATTTCCTTGCACCAACAACATAGCTGAATATGAAGTGTGCATTCTCGACCTGCAGGCAGCCATTGAGATGGAGGTTAGCAAGTTAAAGGCATTCGGTGATTCCGCACTTATTATCCTTCAGACTGTTGGAAAATGGAGGACTAGAGATGCCAAACTAGTCCCTTACCATGATTATCTGGAAGACCTTATAAAGGAGTTTGACGAAATACCATTTGAGTATTTATCAAGGTCTCATAATCAGTTTGCAAATGCACTTGCAACTTTGTCGTCTATGCTCACAGTTACGGAAGGGTTAGAAATTGAACCTTTAAAAATTGAAGTGCTTGCGAAGCCAGCCTATTGCATGGTAGTGACAGAAGAAACGGACAGAAAGGCATGGTATCATGACATCATGACCTATATTCAAAGGCGAGAGTTCCCAGAAGGTAGCAATCTAGCTGATCGAAAGCATCTTATGAAACTCGCCTCCAAGTTCTTTATTAGTGGGGATACATTATACAAACGGTCTTTCGACTCTGTCCTACTTAAATGCATCAATGCAAAGGAAGCCACTCAGTTGATGAAGGAAATACATGAAGGAGTGTGTGGTCCTCACATGAGCGGCCACATGTTAACAAAGAAAATTATGAGATTAGGTTACCTCTGGCTGACCTTGGAAAGTGATTGCATTCAACATGTCTAGAGTTGCCACCGTTGTCAGATTTATGGAGACAAGATAAATGTTCCTCCAAATGAGCTGCATCAATTGTCGGAACCATGGCCTTTTTCAATGTGGGGCATCGATGTAATTGGCCCAATTAACCCAAAAGCCTCGAATGGTCACCGTTTCATCCTTGTCGCCATCGATTATTTCACAAAATGGATAGAGGCAGCATCATATGCAGTTGTTACGGCAAAGAATGTTGTGAAGTTTGTGCGACGTGATATTATTGCCCGTTATGGCGTGCCTGAAGCTATCATCATAGACAACGGGACGAACCTAAACAACAAGCTTGTCAATGATTTGTTCAAGGAGTTTAAAATTCGTCATTTGAATTCATCGCTTTATCGCCCCTAGATGAATGGTGCTATTGAAGCAGCGAATAAGAACATCAAGAAAATTCTGGCAAAGACAGTTGATAATTATCGCGACTGGCATGAAAGGCTTCCTTACGCTCTGATGGCGTATAGGACTTCAATTCATACCTCTACTGGGGCAACTCCTTTTTCTCTGGTGTATGGCATGGAAGCAATCCTGCCAGTTGAAGTAGAAATCCCTTCTCTAAGAGTATTGTCTCAAACTAAGCTAACGGAAGCTGAATGGGCACAACAGAGGTATGACCAACTCAATATGATTGATGAAAAGCGATTGAAGGCCGTATGTCATGGTCAATGTTATCAGCAGCGGGTGGCCAAGTCTTTCAATCGGAAGGTTCACCCAAGGCATTTCAAGGTTCATGATTTGGTGCTACACAAGATGCTACCAATTAACCTTGATCCTCGTGGCAAGTTCACTCCAAATTACCGTGGGCCATACATCGTGAAGAAAGTACTTCCTGGAGGTGCTTTAATCTTAGCAAAAATGGATGGGCGTGAATTCATGAATCCTGTAAACTTTGATGATGTAAAGAAATACTATCCATGAATAAAAAAGGCTCGTAAAAGCCTTTCCCTCGCTCAAAGTTGATCAAATCTCTAGTGTATAATGATGCATGTTTTATTTTTGCAGGGGCAAAGAACGGATGTGAACAATAATGTCTTCTATCTTTGTAAGGAACCTCTATGAACTCCCTTACAAAAAGAGGGCAAGACATGGACGCCTAATAGTTTTGACTTTATGATCCGAGGTGCAGGAATAGAGTATGGCCTCTTTATCATTGTAGAATGCTTTCACATGATATTGTGCAATTCACCAATTCCACTTGAAATTTATCAAAATGGATAACCCAATGAAGGATGTTGAGTTACTTGAACATGCTAAATGAGGCGTGAAAAGTAAGCCTTATCCCATACACAGTCCCTTGTCTATACATTGTGAGGTGAGTATGGAAGCAGTTTGTGTTTCAAGGTGAAGAGTTTTCTTGCAAAAAGTACGAGAACTAAAATGAAGAGGGGCAGTTCATTTCTCTACTAGTGAACCCTTGTTTAACCCTTCTTTGAGCCTAAATACTTGAAGAATTTCTTTCATACTACCCCTGTCAAGGACCACCCCACATCGGGGCAAATGGAGGTAAGTCGACGTTGGACGAGAGAAAATGAATAGAAATTTTCTTACTCACACTTGCATCAATCTTCAAGTCGTGCTATTACATTGAATTCATGTGGTAATTTAAGTGCCTTAGGATGACGAAGAGCATTTCTTTCTCTATCCTACATACTTATATCCTTTGCATAGCCCATTTGAGCTTGCAATTTCATTTCTTTTAAACCCAGTTGGTGATCATCCACCACACTAGGGCAAGGCAAAGACAGATGAAGACCCTTGAAAGTTCGAGTGTCATCCAAAGTGTAATTCCTTGATGCATGCACTATGCGCAAGAATTGAAATCAAAATAGAACTAAGGGGCATGAAAAAGCAGTGTGCCTAATAAAAGCAAGGCCAATGGCCGCAAAAAGAAGAGGGAAATGACTGATGAATTAGGAGGCATAAAAGCGGTGTGCCTGATAAAAAAGCATGGCCGATGCCCATCATCAAAGAAAATGACTTCAAAAGAATGTTGAGAAAATATCCCCAGTGGAATAATCATTGGCGTCAAGTGATAAACTCTTGAGCCAATAAGGAAGTCTGTCAAGAAGACAATCCAAGATTTAAAAAAAAAAAAAAAGACTGGTGGCAATGCCAAGATGATCACCAACTCTCACCCTTTACACACATTTTGAGCCTAATGATTCTTTCGTTTCTCAACCCATGAACCCAGCCTATGTTACGTCCCTTATAAAGTCTCTTCAGATTAGGGCACTTGAATTAACATGGGAGTTCACATGTTTTAAGCATTGCTCAAAGAAGTGCGAGCAAGATTATTTCTTTCTCATCTTGCAGGGTTCTTGACTTGTAAACCTAAAGATGATTACAGAATTGTTCTTTCAATTGCCTTGACTCAAAGAGTCCCTTTATTAAGCCATTGACCAATCCCACATTACAGTACCTGTCAAAGACCTCTCAAATTGGTAAGGTCGTACTGCTTGCAAGAAAATTCGAACTCTCCTCAACATGATGATGATAAGATTGAGTGATATATTACCGCATCAATGGTCGGGACAAATAACCCCTCCTAAATGAGAGCAAGTGAAAAGCCTTTTCACACCAAAAGTGTCTTATTTAGCATGTTCAAGAGATTCACGCCATAAGTAAAAATTGTCCTAATGATAATTTTTCTGGTGGAAGCTTGATAAAGTCATCATACATGGACCTTTATTGAATTTTTTTTTTTAAAAAATGAAATGAATTTTTCCTCAAAGACCCAAAGATTTGTCTTTGAAGCCCTGAGTTTATTTAGTCATCTTTGAATACTTGATGAGAATTCCAAGTACCCATTTATAAAATGTTTTCAAATGTCTAGTGTGAATTCCAGATATTTGAACTTTTAAACGCTTGATGTGACTTCCAAGTGTTTGTCTTTCCAAACATCTGATGTGATTTCCAAATGTTTAGTAAATGTTTTCAAATCCCTGACATAAGAATCAGATCTTTGAAATTTCAAGTACTTGATGCAATTTCCAGGTGCTTAGAATCTGATGAGAGTTCCAAATCCTTGAAGACTTTGAGCCTTTCAATTATCTGAAGGGAGTTCCAGATATTTGTCAGGTTTCATAGGAATCATTTCACACCTAATAGCACTCTTCTAAATCCCCAGACAAGTATGATAGGTATGTGTTCTTCTTTGCATTTGCATTTCATTGGGCATAGACACATTGAGATCTATGTTCCTGACCAAATCATTGCATTTACATTGCATTATTTATTGCATGACCTTGCATTTCAAAAGAAATTAAATTTATTTGAGTCCATTTCTTTAAAAAAAAAAAAAGTCATTACACTTAACATTTTTATTTCACTTTCATTTTGTATGGTTTAAATTTAGGTGTCATTTATCTTTAAAAGAAACCTCTACGAGCTTCCCTTCAAAGAGGGGCAACTGTTGACACCTAATTTAAACTCATCTTTTAGAAATAGAAGATAATCTTTGATTAGAGGGAAATTTTGAAAAAATTTTGAATTCAAAAAATTCAACAGTCGTATAATTTTGGAGCCACTTTTTTGTTGAGAAGTTGAGTGAAAATCTCCACTTGCATAAACAAATTCGAGTTTTCCCTTTATAAATAGAGAGTGCGAGACGTGAAAGAGGAGGAGCGCTTTATGACTGAGTTTTCGAAACACTAAAGGAAATAGAATTTTTGAGAGAAAGTACAAAGTTTTTTTCTTTTCTGCTGAAAAGCATAAGACAGAGGCAGAGAAGCAGCAGAGGGGAAGAAGTGATTGGACATTTACTGTTCATTCGTCTTCCCCACATTCGTTCCCCCACATCCGCTGCCCCGGTCACCGCCGATCTCCACTAGCCATCGTCGGCCCGACCCACGACGACCCAGGCGCCGACCAATAGCCCGCCGCGCCCATCGTCGGTCCTTGCCTGCACCTCAGCCTACTTGCGCCACCGCCACAACGCCAGCACCCCTCGGCAGTAGATCTCGTACCTACGCCTCCGTCTCCACGTTCTCGTAGCTGAAGCCCACCACGCCTGCATCAGCAATCGCCGCTCGACTCCTCACAACGACCCAAGCCCGAGTCGAGCCACTCTGCCACCACCGCTCCAAACCGCTGCTCATCTTCCGTCGAGAGATTTGCAACCCGCGTCGCTGCTGCTCTTGGCCGCCGCTGTTCCGGGCTTGCCTCTACTTTGCCTCTGGTCCGACGATCCTGCTGCAATCCCGCTGACATCCGCGACACCTGACGCCATTGCCCCGAAAACCAGCGATCGATGTCCTTGCTCAACCCGACGCCTTGCTGCCCAGAGCCGAAGCTCTACAACCCACCCCGCACCAGCATCTCCGACGTCGCTGACGCCGCAGCAATCCGCATCACCACCTCTGCTCGAGAACCAGTGCCATCGCCGGCTGTTCCCCGCTCCCGCGTCCAACGTTCAAAGCTAACAGCCCGGATCTAACGACCGTTTTCCTGCCTCCGCTGACGTTGCGCTGCTGCCTAGCCTCACCGTCGCCGTCTGCAAGCCTCGCCAGACGTCGTACCTCCGCCGGTCCCCTCGTCGAAGCTCCAACGCCAGTCAACCACCATCGACGTCGCCCATTATCCCCTTTTCTAACCCATTGGGTAGTTTTTTTTTTTTTTTTTGAATTTTCCTTTATTATATGTTGTTTTATTTACCTTTTTTAATATTATTGTATAGGAAGGTGATTTTTATTTTGTAAATATTGTAGGCATTATCCATAGGATTTTGCGTAAAATTATTATAATTATTAATTTGATTAGTAACATGTCGGATCATTTTTTTAATTATATTAATTTCAGGCATTTTTTATAGTATGTTGAATATTAAATCATTATAATTATTAATTTGATCCGTAAGACTTCGGATCAGATTTTTAATTATTTTGAACCTTTTTATATGTTATGTTGTTTAGGGTTGAAATAATTGTTAATTTAATCGGTGAGACAACGGATTATTTTTTCAGTTATTTTAATTCTTATTTGATGAATACCTAGATTGTTTAAATATAATTACTTGTCTAAAAAAAACCTAAAAAAACATAAAAATCAAAAAAATCAAAATCAAAATCTTGCATGAGCATGTACGTTTAATAAATCAGATATTTAGGTTTAGTAAATTAGATTTTTTTAGGATTATATTTTAGGATTGCATTTTTAGATATCTTTCTTTGAAATAGGTTAGGGTTAGACCTAAATAACTTTTTTTTACAAAATAGAGTCTTAAAGTTGCATATTTTAATAGACATTTTAAAATATATATATATATATATAATTTTCTAACATAGGATAGGGTTTAAGTCAAATTAATCCCTAAAATAAATTAGAAAATTGTTCACTTTAAATAGTTTAATTAAGGTTTTTGTGTTGATTGTTTAATATTCTAGGAAAGTTTTACGATTACGCACAACCTATTCGACCCCCTTCTAGGTTGTATTTGTTGAAGAAATCTTTCTTATTTGTTTTCAAGTTGAGAAAACGTTTTCTTCAGTCTAGTTTGAAGTCTTGCAGACTCTTCTGTTAAAGTCTGAAGACCTCCAGACTCAAGACTTAAAGTCTACCTTCATTGACAGTTTCTAGACTGACGAAGAAGTCTTATTCAGATGCAAGTATTTCTTTAACGATTTGGTTCGTTTGGTTGAAGATTATCTCACGGCTGGAGATAGCATATTAAGATCTATTATTCGTATTACAAATGATTCAAGTAATTTAGATCCGTTGATTGGCAAAGTATACTTGGAAGGTTCTACTTATGGAAACCTAGAACCTAATTGTATGGATGAGCAGGATTGGTGGGCTATCTTCGTTTTCCTTAAGTGACTCGAGATCTCTCTAATTGATTCTCTCCAACAGGTAGATTGGAAGAATTCCTTTGCAAGGTGCCAACGGTTATGAAGGCATGGAGGAGTATTTAAGAAATACTCTCTAGTTATTCGAGTGAGTGCGAGATAGAAGAATTCCAATGTCTGAAGATCCTTGTTGTTTGCTAGTTCAGTTGTTGAGCGTAAACTTACATTCAAAAGAGTGTCTATATACTTGTGAGACCTTGAGGAAGTGTAGCAAAGTCTCTACACTGTGGAATCAAGGATGTGCGATTGTAACATCTCTTTTGATTCATAGTGAAATCCAGCCGGTGGGCTGTCAGTGCGGGAGAGTGGACGTAGGCTTGGTATAAGTCAAACCACTATAAATTTCGTGTTCTAATTCTCTTTCCCTTATCTCTTTATTTAATTCATAGTCTTATATATTACGGCAATCTTCTATATCATAAGTCTTCGGTTTTTCTTTAAAATCGAATTAAGTTGCTAAGTCTTGTAAATTTTGTTTTTACACCTATTCACCCCCCTCTAGGTGTTCGTACTAGCACTATTAGTATTGAGAGCCTCAACAGATATATGTTAATTAAGAACATGCCTAAAAATAAAAATCACTAGAATCTATCATAAGTATGTCATGAAATCATCTCAATGATGAAATTACCAAATGTGTAAGAGAGAAATCTAAACATATCATAACCATTAAATACAATTAATAGCACAAAAATTTTCGAGTGTATAAATATAGACTCGTAGTGCACATGAACTTCATTGCGTAGCCCTCTTTGTTTAGCATAAGTAAACCATCAATCATTCATCACTCTATCAAAAGCAAAGCTAGACACAAAGGAATCATGAAGCAAACCTCCAAGTTGATGTTGGTCTTTTTCTTGGTGACTCTAATTTGTAACTCTCTCTCTCTCTCTCTCTCTCTCTCTCTCTCTCTCTCTCTCTCTCTCTCTCTCTTAAAAATCCTAATGCATGATTTTCTTATGTATTTATGCAATTGATCTCATCCCGTTAATAGTTTAAAGGATACTTAAAATTTTCCTTTCACAAGGCTAAGGAAGCAAAAAGAGTACACTTGTTTGCTTGATTTTGTAATTCCTGTCCTTCGTGTGCAAGGCACGTGCTATTTTAAAATAAATCTCCCGAGAAAAAAGATTAAAATGACAATATCTTGAAATTTTTGTTTTTGTTTTTTTTTTAGCTTTTTCAGGTGAACCATGGATGGTGACAAGAGTGGAAGCAGCATGTCAGCGAGATGTCGATTGCTTGTCTCAATGTCCACCGGGCAAGTGGGCACTTTGCGATTTGAGGACTCACACATGTTCATGCATCGGACGCGTATTAACTGATTCCTCTAATGTTAATGTCGAAATACCTAATTAGTCTATGCAGAATGGAACTCTTGTTGATGCCTTTCAACAATTGAATCATCAATAAATTTGCGTGATCGTATGAGCTCACATTGGTCCTTATACTGTCCTTGATTTTTCGACCTTTCTATATAACTTTAATTGGAAGATGATTTACATGACCCGAGATTCATTCAAACTCCGCACTCCACTAATACCTGAAGAACAGCGTATCAAGAATGCTAAATCATGAGTTGCTTGGTTTGATTTCACTGAAAAAGAGGAACACGGGTGTCCCGATGCTATCATCTTGATACAAATCCTACACGATGACTACATCATGCGTAGAGCCAGTCATTTGAATTTTTTAAGCGATATTTTGTTCTTCTTTTTTCGATTTTTTATTCATTTTGACTTAGTATTTTGATTTGTTGTATTAATTTGCTAGCGAAATTAAATTTCCTCAAACAACTAAAGAGCCTTAAAAAATCATACACTTTTAACAAAAATCCCACAAGTTTTTCCGTGAAATGCTTATGCGATTGCCCACTTGACAGTGACACGGACCTATTGAAAATTATTTACATTAATCTAAAGGATCCTGAATCAAACGAGTAATGTAACTATTTGCACCTCTGGCCGGGAATGATAAGAGATTTATGAGACCCTATTTGTTTAAAAATCCAATTGCACTTAAATAATTAATTATTTGTGAGTCATATTTTTTTGCACAGAGATCGACACTCTTAAGCGTTTCCTTTGCTTTCAAATGACCAATATTGAAAGGAAAAAAAAATCCGAACATGAAACTCGAATTCCAAAAGCTATAAAAGAATTACAAAAGGTAATATATATATAATAATAATAATAACCCTAAGCAAGAGGAAGGACTACCTATGACCGGGACATCGACTCTCCATCGTGCTAATCAATTTGTTGCTCACATTGCTAGCAAAATGTTTTATGAGCAAACAAGGCATATAAAGTTGGATTGTCATTTTGTTCAAGAAAAGGTAATTTTTGGCGATATATGGTCAGTGCACATGCATTCTAGCAAGCACCTGGCAGACATTTTCACGAAATCTCTTTGACGTGGACAAGTGTCATACGTTTTTCACAAGTTACATTGGTATTTATGCTCTAACTTGAGAGGGAGTATCAAGTTTATTATTTCATTATTCAAGATATGTTCATTATAAGTCCTAAAACTTGTCAGGAAAGTATTTATGCAAAGGCTAGCAACATGACTCAAGAAGAGATAACTAAGAGATAAGCTCTTGATGCAAAAGCTATTTACTCCTTATATTGTGCATTATCTCTTACTGAATATAACAGAATATCCTCTTGTGAAACAGCTAAAGAAGTATGGGATAGACTGCACATCACCTATGAAGGAACAGATCAAGTAAAAGAAACCATAATCAATATTCTACTCGATCAATATGAAGCTTTCAAGATGAAGCTAGGAGAATCTATTACTGACATGTTTAGCCGTTTTACAGAGATCGTAAATGGTCTTGAGTATCAGGGTCAACCAATCTCAAGACCCATGAAGGTTAACAAATTGTTGCGTGGACTTTCTAAAGAGTGGAATCACATAAAGACCTCTATAAGGGAAACACAAAGGATCATGCCACTTTCCGTTGATGAATTGTTTGGAACACTTCAGTCTTATGAAGTGGAGCAAATCAATGAAGAAGAAAATCCCAAAGGTAAAAAGTCTATTGCTTTAAAATCTAATGAAGATTATGATGTTACAGACTCTAAAGATGACATGGATGATGAAGAACTCGCTCTCATGATAAGAAGGTTCAGGAAACTGAACAAAAAGGGAAGAAGATTCAATTGGAAGAAACAAAGTTCTCAAAGATTTCAAAACAAATTAGCTGAGGATGATGAATCCAATAAAGATGTGATCTGTTTTGAATGTAAGAAAAATGGACACATTAGACCCAACTGTCCCTTGTTGAAGAAAAAGAAAGGAAAAATTGAGAAATGCAGAAAGGCACTCAAAGCAGAAACTTGGAGTGATACTGAATGCGAAGAGAGTGATGATGATTATGCCAATATTTGTTTAATGGCAAAATCAGAATCAGACTCAGACTCTGAAATCGATACAAACTCAAATTCAGATAGTGAAGTCGAGGTAAGTAATTCAAAAATCCCTATTAAAGTCTCAAAGTACATTGATGAACTGTGTCTTAGTCTCAAAGTCTCTCTTAAGAGGATTTCCGAACTAAAAAGAGAAAATATTACACTAAAGCAACAGGAAACTTTATGGAAAGAAAAGTTTGAAAATCTGGATAAAAGTTTCATTACTCTAAAAGAGAATGCAGATTTTCTTTCAAATGAAAACACAATCTTGAAAAATGATATTTCAAGCATTTCAAAAAGGTTTTCTATGGGATTTGAGAAATTGGAAAAGATTTTTTCAGTACAAAGACCTTACTTTAACCAATCAGGATTGAGAATGACCCCTGAAACCATTCCTTTAATTGATTTTCCAAAAGTAAAGGAAAGAATCAAACAAAGACCTACAAAAGCCTTTTACAAGAATCATTTTCAAAAAGTCTTTGTAAAACCTGTTGGCCGAAGTACTCTCAGATGTTCTAAGTGTAATAGCTCAGAACACTTTGAGAAAAAAATGTCCTATGGTTTGGAGGCATGTTAAGAAGGATTGGGCAAAGACTGTATATTGTACTAACTCTACTCGACCTAAGAAAGTATGGGTACCAAAGAAAGCTTGAGACTTCTTTTTAATTACAGGTCACTATCAAGAAAAAGGTCAAATGATATTTGGATAGTGGCTGTTCAAGACATATGACTGGAGATTCAAATTGTTTTATCAAATTAAAACAAGTAACAGGTGGAAAAGTCTCCTTTGGTGGAAACAACAAGGGAAGAATTGTTGGATATGGAACTGTAAAAATTGAAAGTCTCATAATCAACAACGTCTCCTTAGTGGAAGGACTTAATTACAACTTGCTCAGCATCAGCCAATTGTGCGACATTGGATTCAAGATCAATTTTCAAGAAGGAATATGTTTAGGCACTAGTAAAGATCTTTCACAATCTTTTACTGGGCGAAGACATGGGAATATCTATCTTTTGGACATCAATCCAGAAAAATTTCAATGTCTAATTTCAATATAAGATGAAGCAAATCTATGGCTTCGAAAGCTTGGCCATATCAATTTGAAGCAAATTGCCAAGATTTCTTCAAAGAAGCTTGTTCGTGGACTACCCAACCTGAAGTATAAAAAATCTGACTTATGCACACCATGTGTATTGGGAAAACAGGTTAGAAATTCATTTAAACCAATAAATCAAGTTTCCACTAATCGTGTACTGCGGCTCCTGCATATGGATCTATTTGGACCAACAAGAACTCAAAGTATTGGTGGAAAGAAATATTGCCTAGTAATAGTGGATGATTATTCACGATTTACTTGGGTCTACTTTTGTCAAGTAAGTCTGAAACCTTCTCTTATTTCACTAAGTTTGCCAAGAAAGTGCAGAATGAGAAAGGGTTCGTTATTTCAATCATACGGACGGACCATGGAGGTGAGTTTGAAAACCAAGACTTTGCTAAATTTTGTGATGAATCTAGTTTTCAGCATATGTTCTCCTCTCCATACACTCCCGAACAAAATGGAGTTGTGGAAAGGAAGAATAGATCATTGCAAGAAATGGCTAGAACTCTTTTAATTGAAAGCAATATTTCTTCTCGTTTTTGGGCTGAAGCAGTTTCTACAGCATGCTATATTATTAACAGAGTTTTCTTAAGGCCTATTATTGAGAAAACTCCTTATGAATTGTTCAAAGGAAAGAAGCCAATTGTCTCTTATTTTCATGTATTTGGTTGCAAATGTTTTATCCTGAAAAAATGCAAATGTTCGAATTGGTAAGTTTGAAGAAAAATCAGACGAAGGAATCTTCCTTGGATATTCAACTTCTAGCAAAGCATACAGAGTATACAACAAGAATACTCAGTCTGTGGAAGAATCGATGAATGTCAAATTTCAAGACTCAATGCAAAATCAATCAATCTTGACTCAAATTGAAGAATCTGAACCTGCTCCAGACTCTACAAAGTCTACTTCCCCTGAAGCATCTCAGACTTTAAAAGGACAACAACAAATGAATACTGAAGAATCAACTGAAGAATAAGATCAACAATCTGTCAGACCAACCAGCAACTGGAAGCACAAGTCTAGTCATCCCAAAGAACTCATCATTGGTAACATTGATGAAGGAATTCGTACAAGATCCAAAAGGCACGAAGAGTCTAGTGTTGTGGCTCTTATTTTTGAAATAGAACCCAAAAGCATAGAAGAAGCTATAACTGATGAAAGCTGGATTGAAGCTATGCAAGAAGAGCTCAGGCAGTTCAGAGTTAACGATGTTTGGGAATTAACTCCTAAACCAAAAGGAAAATATGTTATTGGAGCTAAATGGGTTTTCAGAAACAAGATGGACAAAAAAGGAAAAGTTGTAAGGAACAAAGCAAGACTCGTGGCCAAGGGATATGCACAAGAAGAAGGGATAGATTATGATGAGACTTACGCACTAGTAGCAATGTTAGAAGCAATTAGATTATTACTTGCTTTTGCTTGCTTTAAGAATTTCAGGTTATTCCAAATGGACGTCAAAAGTGCATTCCTGAATGGATTTATCCAAGAGGAAGTCTATGTGGAACAACCTCCCGGATTTGAAGACCCAAGGAAACCAGACTCTATATTCAGACTGAAAAAAGCTCTATATGGCTTGAAGCAAGCGCCTCAAGCTTGGTATGACAGGTTAAGTACTTTTTTAATTCAAAATGGCTTTACCAAAGGTAAATCAGTGGGATTGTCAGAAGGCTAGTGGATGATTTCCTTGCATCACCAAATTCCACAAAACCAACAGTGGGAGACTGAGGTTCTCCATCCACCGATGAGTCCCTTGCCGAGCTTACAAATTTTTGTTTCGCAGGTCTCGTGGAGCCCATTGGATGACTTTCGAGCAACTGAACACTGCCACGTTGCATCGCAAGTAGCTATTCGAGGATCGGAATTCGAAAACTAATATTCGAATTAGGTGAAAATCTTATCTATTTTGATTTTCGAAAATTCGGTTACCTTATTTTAAATGTTCCTCGATGCATGGTTGAAATCCCTGATGTAGCATCCAATTCGCAACCGCACGAATTTTTATTCCATCTATAAGGCTTTAGATGGAATAATTATTCACACGGGAGTAAAACTGATATCTTGATCTTTAAGGCTTAGGATCAATTTATTGATTTTATTAGCGAAATAATCAAGTTTGAATTTCGAATTGAGTGATGGATAACATTTTTTATGACCATGGATGGTTTGATATTTATCTCTTAATTGTTTTGTTTATCCCGAAAATGCAAAAAAATTGCATTTGCATTCCATGTAGATTAGAATTGATTGCATGATAGATTAGTTATTTTTGCATGTTTAGAAGGCATTTAGCATAGATAACATTTCACTTTAGTTTTCACTTTAGTTTTCACTTTAGTTTTCACTTTAGTTAGATTTATATTGATTTTAATTACGAATTTTTATAAAAAAAATAATAATACAAAAAAATCATACTTATATCATATAGACATAGGTTCATGAAATGCACGTCATCTAGGTCATTTCGATTAGAAATTGACCGTTATTAGAATTAGGTCATTTGGTTAATTTAGATTGCACATTTAAATTGCATTTCTAATTTCGAAATTTCATAAAAGATACAAAAAAATGTCTTTGAATGAATTAGTTTCAATCTCTAAGATAGATTGCATTTTTAAAAAATAAAATAAAATAAAAATGTCATTGCATGTCATTTAGAATTAGATTCAAGAAATGCATGCCATTTAGTAATTGTTGCTAGGTCCATTTAATTAGAAATTGCATGTCATTAAAATTAGGTCATTTAGTTAATATTACATTGCATATTGCATGATTTTTATTAATCAAGTGAAAACAAATAAAAGAAATTGCGTGTTAATTAGAAATCATATCTAAGGTTGATGATGTGAATTTTTAATCTAACCATGCAGATGCTTTCGTTGCTACAAGGTAAGTCCCCGCATTTTTTATTTTATTATTTCATTGTTTTCTTGGATGTTAAATTGGTGGTTTGTTCACCCGCATGATCACCTCACATGTTAGGAAATAGATTTAAAATCAATCCGAACTGCTTGCAAAAATATTTTTGAAAATTAAAAAGAAGTGGTACCGAAAGGGCATTAGAGAAATCTAGTGTAACCAAGTCCCCGTACCCATAGTCTCTGGTTCGTAGGAGTAAAGTGAAACTCCCGTTACTTTACTTGGGTTTCTAATCGACCCACCAAAAAATAGATTAGTGGCGACTCCGGATTAAAAAATCAATTACATGCTAAGAACTTGAACCTAAGTCACGAATTGGTATGGGCTTGGGAGAGCCCGAGTTAAGTCTAGGCTTAACAATCCATTAGCCAAACCCTAGGTGGTTCACACCCGAAATTTAGGTCGTTGACACCTAAATTTTTGGGGTTGATTTTTAAAAAAATAAAAAATAAAATAAAAAAACACATAGCATATAATTTAGAAACATTTTATTTTTATTTTGTTTTACTTTATTTTAGGCCGCCGGTGAAGGGAAGATTTTTCACATATTCGATTTAGATTTTTCATATTTTTAAGTAATATACACTAGGGGTGTATTTTGTGCAAAAAGGGAATTTTTTTTTGATAGAATATGCGAGAAATACAAAAGGGAATATTGCGCGGAGTATGTATGTTTCAACGACATATTTAGGGGTATCGTGCACAAGCAAAAAAGGTAAAAATATATGTCGTGAGGATACATTTTTTGGGCCTATAAAATACACCGAGCACAAAGTAAAAGGGGGGTCTTTCTTGGAGGTGAAAAAGGACACAAAAAAAAGTGAAAAGTTGAAAAGTGACGTGAGAGAGAGAGACCAAACCGAAAAAAAATAGAAAAAGAAAAGCCCCCCGCGCTACTGTTCATCTTCCTCGTGGGGGTGTCTCTGCCGGCGCCGGCGCTGCCTGCTCGCACCGTCGTTGTCTCGCCCGCCGCCGCCGCCGCGACTCAGCCGCACCTGCGACGCCAGACCGCTGCGCCGAACCTCCACCCGCGAGCCCGCGTCGATCTGAAGCTCCTGCTCTGTCACGCTCCGCCTGCAACCTCATCGCGACCTCCGATCGGAGACCCGACGCCGCAGATCCAGTGACCTGACGACTCGGGGTTGCTCTCTGCCCTGCTCGTGACTGACGCCAGGAGATCTGAAGCTCCTGCTTTGCCCGCGACGCTGCCTGCCGGTGTCGCCGTGCCGCCCGCGACGCTCCCTGTTGCCTCGCCGCCCCGACGCCGTCTCCGCTTTGCTTCTGCCCGCGCTCGGAGTCCCTCGCCCGCGACGCCCGCACCCAGACCCGCGACGGTCCCTATCGCCTCGCCGCCGTCGCGCCGCCCCCGGTGTCTTCGCTGAAAACCCCCGCCGGCGATTTCCCCTAAAACCAGCGGCCAGATTTCCCCTTTTTCTTTTTTTTTTAAAAAAAGAAAAAGTTTAATTATGTATTTTTTTCTTTACTTTATTAGGCAAGTTTAGGTTTTTCTTTATTTTTTATTATTATCTCTTTATATGTTGTTTTCTTTGGTTGAAATACCTATCTATGCGTAATTGGAAATCTCATATATCACCCGTCGATTTGGGTCCTTGCCGTTAAGGTTTTTTATTTTATCTATAAGAACTTTAGATAAAATAATTAATCAGTGGGAATAAAATTGATATTTTGATCTTTAAGCTTAAGATCAATTTATCGATTTTACTTGTAAAAATATCATCCATTGATCTAAACGATATGTGGTATTTTTTTGGTAATTTTGGATGGTCTTGATTGCTTTATTTATCTTGAAATGTGTTTGAGTTATAATATTGCATGTTTTAGGGTTTACATATTTAGAATAGGAATCTTATTTCGAATTTTAAAATCAAAAATAAAATAAAAAATCAAATCAATCAATTTAAGTTGCTAGATTTTTAATTTGGATTGCATGTTTAATTATTTGGCAATTATTAATTTCGAAATTAAACAAAAACAAAAAATCATCATGCATATGTCATGTATAATTAGGGCATATTTTGTGCGTCATTACATTAGGGTTAAATTGCACTTAGTTTAATTTTATATAATACTTTTTTCTTAATTTGTTATAAGTTTAGGTATTTTTTTAGACATATTGCATTTTAGGATTATTTAGGTTAAGATAATGTTTTAGTTTGAATTAGGATTTGGCTCAACCTAATTCCTAATATAAATTAAATAGGATCTTAATCTAATTAGGTAGTTTTCACATTTCACCAAATTTCGAATTTCATAAAAGAAAAAATACAAAAAATGTCATAGGTTAAATTAGTTTTATTATTTAGGATAAAATGCATTCTTTTAGGAAAAGAAAAAATGTCATATGCACGTCATTAGGGTTTGATTCATTAAGATGAATGTCATTTAGTATTTTTGCTAGGCCCATTTAATTAGAAATTGCATGTCATTAGAATTAGGTCATTTAGTTAATATTGCATTGCATATTGCATGGTTTTTATTAATTAAGAGAAAACAAAAAGAAAATTGCGTGTTAATTAGAAACCATATCTAGGGTTGTTGATGTGGATTTTAATTTAACATTGCAGATGCTTTCGTTGCTTTGAGGTAAGTTTTTGCAATTTATTTATTGTTTATCTGGATGTTAAATTGGTGGGTTGCGCATCCGCATGATCATTTCACATGTTAGGGAATTCGATTTGAAATTAATTTAAGCTGTCTGCAAAAAAAAAAAATTGAAAATTAAAAAGAAGTGGTACCGAAAGGGCATTGGAGAAATCTAGTGTAACCAAGTCCCCGTACCCATAATCTCTGGTTTGTAGGAGTAAAATAATTCTCCCGTTATTTTACTTGGGTTTCTAATCGACCCACCCAAAATAGATTAGTGGCGACTCCTGATTAAAAAATCAATTGCATGCTAAGAACTATGAACTTAAGTCGCGAATTGGTATGGGCTTGGGAGAGCCCGAGTTAAGTTTAAAGACTTAGTAGTCCATTAACCTAGCCCGAGGTGGTTCACCCCCAAAAATTAGGTCGCGACACCAAAGGTAAAGTGGATACTACCTTGTTTATCAAATAGGAAGGTAAAAACTTTTTACTTGTTCAAATTTATGTTGATGACATAATATTTGGATCCTCTAACGAAAATCTATGTAAGAAATTCTCTAAGTCTATGCATGATGAATTTGAGATGAGCATGATGGGTGAATTGTCTTTCTTTCTCGGACTTCAAGTAAAGCAATTGAATGAAGGGATTTTCATTCATTAAGAAAAATATGCAAAGGAACTTGTTAAAAAGTTCGAATTAGAAAATTGCAAAAAGACTGAAATACCAATGTCTAGTTCTTCAAAGTTGGATAAAGATGAAGGAGGAAAGAAAGTTGACCAGAAACTTTACAGGAGTATTATTAGTTCTCTTCTTTATCTTACAGCTTCTAGACCTGACATTTTGTTTAGTGTTTGCATTTGTGCTAGATTTCAGTCAGATCCAAAAGAATCTCATCTAAGTGCTGCAAAACGCATCATCAAATACGTTGCAACAACTTCAAAGTTAGGTCTATGGTATCCCAAAGAATGAGACTTTACTTTCCTTGGATATTTAGACGCAGATCTAGCAAGATGCAAAGTTGAAAGAAATAGTACTTCTGGTACTTGTCAATTGCTCGACAACAGAACATTATCTTGGTTTTCAAGGAAGCAAAGTACAGTAACTCTTTCAACAGCAGAAGCAGAATACGTAGCTCTTGGAAGTTGCTGTTCTCAAATCTTATGGATAAAACAACAACTGAGAGATTTTGGAATCGAAGACTCTTGCACCGAGATCAAATGTGACAACACCAGCGCGATTAATCTTACCAAGAATCCTATTCTTCATTCAAGAGCAAAGCATATAGAGATTCGACATCATTTTATTAGAGATCATGTTCAAAATGGAGAAGTAATGATCCAGTTCATTGACTCTAAGAATCAGCTGGCGGATATATTTACAAAGCCACTGGAGAAAAGTCTATTTGAGTCTATTCGCTACAGACTTAATATTTTGAAGTCTAAAGAAGTTCAGGGTAAGAGATAAAAGTTTGAAGCTTTTCAGACTCAGAAGATCAAGAATTTCAACTGTAAGTTAATTCTGTTTAAAGCAATTTATTTTATTTGAAACTCAAAAAGGTACGATTACTCATTTACCGTTGCTTGATTAATGCTAACTTCTGATAATTTTTGAAGTCATAGCATTTATTCTTTTTCAAAAAGGAAGTTATTTTTTGAAAAGATAGTTATCCATTTTTCAAAAAGGCAGTTATTCATTTTTGAAAAGGCATTTTTTTTATAACGATTCGTATACCTCGTTTCGATTGCTTTTTATATACAGTCTTTTCTTCTTCGTTTTTACTCAGAAACCCTAGAGCATAGAACTTCACCTTCTTACTTTCTCTAGTTTAACTCATAAAGTTTTCATCTTTCTCGCAAATCAAGTTCGAAAATTTCTCTCAAAGACTGTGACAATGTCTTCCGAAAGAAAGTCTTCAAGGATTGCAAGCAGGAGACCACGGCATATGCGTGAGGGTCCTATGCTTTTTGACTTGACCGAGGAAGAAGATTCTTTAAGGCAGCAACAAAGCCCACAACATTCTCAACCGCGCCATTCTTCTCAGGCTAGATCGCACGAATCTCAGCAACATCAAGAGGAGGAAGAAATTCTTGAAGATGTATAACCTATAAGGACTCTTAAGCCCGCATTTACTTTCAAACTATATACTGTCCTGAAGGAAGGAGGTTCTGCCATGACCTTTATTGATGAATTTCTGAAAGAAAAATGGTACCAAAATGAGTCTTACTTTTTGAGAACGATGGAACGCTTGGGAATTGCCCCTGCTGGTTCGGCAGAAAGGGCATTTGCAAACTTCCCTAGTGATCCACATTTTGGGGGATTTAGTCAACCAGAGGGAAAAGATGACGATGAGAAAATGTACACTCATTTTAAGCCTAGAATGGGTGTTGCTGCGAGAATTCAAGGAAGAAGGGTAGAATTTTTTCGTTCTCAAGAGCATCAACAAGTTTACTTTAAACTGCTGATGTGAGGTGTGATGAATCCAAGGAGTGTGGATTTTGATTTTCTTGCTCTTCCTTTACTCCAACTTGAAAGATTTTGCTCTGAGACGGCCGTAGCCCATGCAGAACTTACAGCATATTTCTATTCCAATCTAAGCTTTTTGGATGCGAAAGATTTTCTTTCAGTGTTAGAGATTAGGATTATGTGGTTGATATGGACACTCTGGCTGATGTGATTGGAGTGGAGAGAGGGAAATTCCAATCAATTAGTGTGTCTATTAATCATGCTACTATGGAGCTTGTTCGAGACAGAATTGCTAAAGGACGGATTTCGTACTTGAGGAGGGGTGCCTCAAATGTCCTGCTCCATAAGATTGTGATTAACTGTCTGAGACCCAAGTCAACATCAAAAACTGATGTTTCCAATTCTGAAGCAAAGCTTATGTATGCCATCAACACCGGCTACAAGTTCTCTCTACCACACACTATCATGTTTCACATGTACAGGTCAATGGTAAAGGACAAGGGCCAGCTTCCTTATTCAGCTCTTGTTACTCGGCTATTCAGATATTTCAATATTCAACCTCCCAAAATTCTGTGTATTCAACCCTGTGATCAAATGGTGGTGGGACTGAAGATGGTTTCGAAAATGCATCTGAATGAGCTAGATAAAGCTTTGGAGCGTTTTAAGGAAAAGACCCCTGTCAAGACTCGACAAGACTCTATGGCTGCAAAAAGTAAAGGCAAGGAGCCCATGAGAACTTAATCTAAGAAGACGAGAGCACTCATCTTACAGGATGAAGAAGATGAAGATGATGTCACCATTTTTGCTCTAGCCTTAAAGAACTTACAGCGTCTTGTTCCAGAGATAGAGAAAAGAGAGAATCAAGATCAAGAGGAAACAGAGAAGAGGAGTGACGAGAGAGAAGCGATGAGGAAAGAAGAAGAAGAAAGAGATGTAGAGCAAGAGCATCATCTAGAAGGAGAAAGTCATGGTGTGTCTCCAGCAGAAGAAGCGGCAGAGCATGAGGAATACTTCTCTCCACCTGAAGGCACAGAAACAGGAGGAGCCATTGATAAGAGAGGTACTTCTTCTCCTGCTTTTGCTAGTGATGGTATCAGCCATTCTCCTGCCGATCCGGAAGATGTATATGCATCTCAATTTCCTGAAGAAGAACATGTAATTTCATCTCCCAATCTAGATATTAATGCTGATATCCCATCATCTGCCCGGACTCCACAATTTGATCACGCTGAAGCAAGCACTCGAACCGATAACTCTGCAGACCTTAAAAGATTGCTTGATGTTCTTATGGAGATCAGAGGACAGATTTATGCGTTGGGATGTGAATTTCATACTATGCAGAATGCTAATCAAGCCTCTTCAATTTCGTTGCACGATCAAGTTCAAGCCCTCAGTCTTCAAGTGCAAGCAAATGCAAAGGGTGAGGAGGTTGCCCAACTGAAGGAGGATTTGAAGAAGCTGTAAGAGACTGTCAAGTCAATGGGAGATTTTCAACTCGTTCGCGTCCCAAAACAATCTTAATTTCAAACTTTTTTTTCTCTCTACCTTTTTGCTATTGACAAAAAGGGGGAGAAGTTGGTGCAGATTTCATTTATGTTGGCAGATTTGATTTCTCTTAGACTGTTTATGATTGTTTGCTGATTTGGACTATGTTTTGATCGTTTAATGCTTGCAGTACTTTAAGGATTGTTAAATTATGGTAAAGGTAGTTGTTTTTTGTAGAACTAACTTGCTTTCTATGGTTGCAGATACGATACCATCTTTATCCTAATTTATCTTTTGTAAGATATCTTGCTTCAGTATTGTCTTGCAGGTCAAATTTAACCAAATTTGCAGGAAAGTTTTGTCACCATCAAAAAGGAGGAGATTGTTGAAGAAATCTTTCTTATTTGTTTTGAAGTTGAAAAAACGTTTCCTTTAGTCTAGTTTGAAGTCTTGCAGACTCTTCTATTAAAGTCTGAAGACCTCCAGACTCAAGACTTAAAGTCTGCCCTCATTGACAGTTTCTAGCCCGACAAAGAAATCTTATTCAGATGCGAGTATTTCTTTAACGATTTGGTTCGTTTGGTTGAAGATTATCTCATGGCTGAAGATAGCATATTAAGATCTATTATTCGTTTTACAAATGATTTGAGTAATTTAGATCCGTTGATTGGCAAAGTAAACTTGGAAGGTTCTACTTATGGAAACCTAAATCCTGATTGTATGGGCGAGCAGGATTGGTGGGCTATCTTCATTTTCCTTAAGTGACTCGATATCTCTCTAATTGATTCTGTCCAACGGGTAGATTGGAAGAACTCCTTTGGAATGTGCCAACGGTTATGAAGGCATGGAGGAGTATTTAAGAAAGACTCTCTAGTTATTCGAGTGAGTGCGAGATAGAAGAATTCCAAAGTCTGAAGATCCTTGTTGTTTGCTAGTTCATTTGTTGAGCGTAAACTTACATTCAAAAGAGTGTCTATATACTTGTGAGATTTTGAGGAAGTGTAGCAAAATCTCTACACTGTGAAATCAAGGACGTGCGATTGTAACATCTCTTTTGATTCATAGTGAAATCCAGCCGGTGGACTGTTAGTGCGGGAGAGTGGATGTAGGCTTGGTCTAAGCCGAAATACTATAAATTTCTTGTTCTAATTCTCTTTCCCTTATCTCTTTATTTAATTCATAGTCTTATATATTACTGCAAATCTTCTATATCTTAAGTCTTCGGTTTTTCTTAAAAATCGAATTAAGTTGCTAAGTCTTGTAAATTTTGTTTTTACACCTATTCACCCCCCTCTAGGTGTTCGTACTAGCACTATCAGTATTGAGAGCCTCAACAGATATATGTTAATTAAGAACATGCCTAAAAATAAAAATCACTAGAATCTGCCTTAAAATAAAAATCACTAGAATCTGCCTTAAAATAAAAATCACTAGAATCTATCATAAGTATGTCATGAAATCATCTCAATGATGAAATTACCAAATGTGAAAGAGAGAAATCTAAACATATCATAACCATTAAATACATTTAATAGCACAAAAATTTTCGAGTGTATAAATACGGACTCGTAGTGCACATGAACTTCATTGCATAGCCCTCTCTGTTTAGCATAACTAAACCATCAATCATTCATCACTCTTATCAAAAGCAAAGCTAGACCCAAAGGAATCATGAAGCAAGCCTCCAAGTTGATGTTGGTCTTTTTCTTGGTGACTCTAATTTGTAACTCTCTCTCTCTCTCTCTCTCTCTCTCTCTCTTAAAATCCTAATGCATGATTTTCTTATGTACTTATGCAATCGATCTCATCCCGTTAATAGTTTAAAGGATACTTAAAATTTTCCTTTCACAAGGCTAAGGAAGCAAAAAGAATACACTTGTTTGCTTAATTTTGTAATTCCTGTCCTTCGTGTGCAAGGCACGTGCTATTTTTAAATAAATCTCCCAAGAAAAAAGATTAAAATGACAATATCTTGAAATTTTTGTTTTTGTTTTTTTGTGCTTTTTCAGGTGAGCCATGGATGGTGACAAGAGTGGAAGCAGCATGTCAGCGAGATGTCGATTGCTTGTCTCAATGTCCACCGGGCAAGTTGGCACTTTGCGATACGAGGACTCACACATGTTCATGCATCGGACGCGTATTAACTGATTCCTCTAATGTTAATGTTGAAATACCTAATTAGTCTATGCAGAATGGAACTCTTGTTGATGCCTTTCAACAATTGAATCATCAATAAATTTGCGTGATCGTATGAGCTCACATTGGTCCTTATACTGTCCTTGATTTTTCGACCTTTCTATATAACTTTAATTGGAAGATGATTTACATGACCCAAGATTCATTCAAACTCCGCACTCCACTAATACCTGAAGAACAGCGTATCATGAATGCTAAATCATGAGTTGCTTGGTTTGATTTCACTGAAAAAGAGGAACACGGGTGTCCCGATGCTGTCATCTTGATACAAATCCTACACGATGACTACATCATGCGTAGAGCCAATCATTTGAATTTTTTAAGCTATATTTTGTTCTTCTTTTTTCGATTTTTTATTCATTTTGACTTAGTATTTTGATTTGTTGTATTAATTTGCTAGCGAAATTAAATTTCCTCAAACAACTAAAGAGCCTTAAAAAATCATATACTTTTAACAAAAATCCCACAAGTTTTTCCGTGAAATGCTTATGCGATTGCCCACTTGACAGTGACACGGACCTATTGAAAATTATTGACATTGATCTAAAGGATCCTGAATCAAACGAGTAATGTAACTATTTGCACCTCTGGCCAGGAATGATAAGAGATTTATGAGACCCTATTTGTTTAAAAATCCAATTGCACTTAAATAATTAATTATTTGCGAGTTATATTTTTTTGCACAGAGATCGACACTCTTAAGCGTTTCCTTTGCTTTCAAATGACCAATATTGAAAGGAAAAAAAAATCCGAACATGAAACTCGAATTCCAAAAGCTATAAAAGAATTACAAAAGGTAATATATATATATATATATAATAACCCTAAGCAAGAGGAAGGACTACCTATGACCGGGACATCGACTCTCCATCGTGCTAATCAATTTGTTGCTCACATTGCTAGCAAAATGTTTTATGAGCAAACAAGGCATATAAAATTGGATTGTCATTTTGTTCAAGAAAAGTAATTTTTTGCGATATATATGCTCAGTGCACATGCATTCTAGCAAGCACCTGGCAGACATTTTCATGAAATCTCTTTGACGTGGACAAGTGTCATACGTTTTTCACAAATTACGTTGGTATTTATGCTCTAACTTGAGAGAGAGTATCAAGTTTATTATTTCATTATTCAAGATATGTTCATTATAAGTCCTAAAACTTGTCAGGAAAGTATAATTGAGTCCTAAAACATGCAAAACGTGCAATCAACTCCTACAACTTATCAAATTTGTATAATCAAGTCCTTCCATTAACTCCATCCAACTTGGCTAACGAAAAATGCTGACGTGGCTTTTTTAAATATTTTCTCTCTCCTACATGGCGATGATGTAGCTAACACGACATCATTATGATCCAAATATGATTTCTAATACCATTTTTATGTAAATTAAACAAAAGATAAGTTAAAATTTTTAACATAAAAAATAAGATAGAAGAAGAAGAAGAAGTAGGTGGCAAGGGCCCATGCTCCCATTGGGGCCAGTGACCCCCGTCGACCATAGTTGAGCGTTAGCAGGCCTTGGGGAGGGTTGCAAACCTCATCGCTTGGTTCTCCTTCCTCCATTTTTTTTTTTATAAATTTTAGCTTTTTATTTAATTTGAATAAATTTTGTATTAAAAATCATACTTGGACAAAACAATGTTGTTCTAGTCTTATATTTCATGTTTTAGCCACGTCATCGCCACTAGAAGAAAAAAATATTTAAAAAGAGCCACATTAGCATTTTCCGTTAGTCAAGTTGGATGGAATTAACGGAAGGACTCGATTGTACAATCTGATAAGCCTTAAGACTTGATTGCACTTTCATAACAAAATTTAAAATTTTTAGTGTACATATCCCTTCTTTCTTTTTTTGCATATAACCAATTTAATGTGTCAATCCGTCTACAATTATTTTGTCATGGGCTGCTTAGCTTGACTATATTGCAAAAGAAAGTTTTTTTATTTTTATTTTCTGAAAATAAAAATAAAACAAAGAAGCTAGAGAAGATAAATGGGGACCCTTGTTCTACAATCCCACTTCGGCCTACTGAGTCGGAGATTGTGTCGTTACTGTTTATAAAAACAAGAAAAAGGGTGATATTAAGTTTCGATATAATCTCTAAGCTTGTGCATTTTTTATTTTTTTTTGGCTAAGCATCTCCTTCAAATTTAATTTTGTCTAATTAAGTCATTGATTTTGCATATCTTTCTAATGATGTCCCTATGACTTCAAATTCGGTTAATTGGAGTAGGTATGTATGTTGGGAAAGACAAGAATATGATGTGAAAATTATTTTTCTAACGAAGGAAGATTTGGGTAAATAAAATGAAATATAAATATTTTCTAATGAATATTGCATTATAAAGTATTATATTTGTTGCCTAAAATATGTAAAATAATTCTATTATTATAGAGTTATCAAAAACTTTTGCAGCCATGGTCACCGTGAGCTTGACGCCCATGCCTCCCTTGTAGCATGCTCGAAGCTTGAGCGACCATGACAGCCTCAAGATTCATGGTTCCAAAAGACCTCATGACTCATGGCCACCGTGAGCTTCGCGGCTCAATGAGATTTATCGGTCGTAGCCACAACACGCTCAGAGCTTGAGCTTGCCCTATGACAGATGTGATCTCTCTCTCTCTCTCTTTTGCATTTGTTTAATTTGTTACCTAATTTCCATGTCGGTAAACGCCATAAAGGTTCTTTCTCGCTTCTTCTTTATCTTTTGCATTTGTCTGATTGTTACCCAATTTCCATATCGCTACACGTGGTTCTTTCTCACTTTTTTTTTCGATAAAAAAATCTTTTAGCAACATCATTTGATTGACACCTTTTTTCTGTCAGAATTTGCTCAACACTTGATTAAGCCAAATTTGGGGACCAATCGATAAATGATAATTTTTATGAGACCAATAAAAGCTTAGATTTGTTGACACCCAAAGTTGTCCGTACCATCACGTGTTGATCACGATGACAAAGATAGTAACAAATCACGTGCTAGTAACGAAGACAAGGAAAAAATCAAGATGCACGAGGAATGTCGATAAGCTTACGAATGGAAGTATATATTTCAATGGTAATGGAAGGAATTACCACGAGTCCAGATATCGTAATAATGCCATAGAAATGAAATTCGAGTAGTATTGACATCAAAATTTGAGTGGAAATAATCAAATATGCAAAAGACCATGCAGAGTCAAGGAACAGTTATTGTTCGGTGACTAAGTAACGCAACCACTGTCAACGAATTAGGAAGTTGTACGACACGATCGAGATAGTTATAGAGAAAAGTAGGAAGGCAAAGGAATGTGCAAAAAGGTCAAAGGTCGTCACCAAGGAAGGAGTAACTATTCGACGGTTGCCAAATTATTTTATAAATACCGCAAGTCATCCAACAAATAAAACCTCCTCTCAAACAACACATCTAATGCCTTTACTTTATCTTTACTTTATCGCACTTTAGTTTCATAGCTGTAGTTTCTAGATTCCTGTCGTTGATTAGATTTTGGCAAGTATTATCGACATTGTGTATCAATTATTATTTCGTTTTCTTTTTTTCCTTTAATTTTTTGCTAATTTTTTATTTATTTATTTTATCATATGAACTTACAACCGGCTCGGTCATTCATTCACGAACATTGCGCTTCATCAAACTCTCTCTCTCTCTCTCCCTCTCCGTCCAGAGGTAATAATACCAAGCCATGGAAAATGGATGACAGCAGAGCTTGAGAAGTGGAGAGATCGAAAAGAAGCGTGAACAGAGCAGAAGGAGAGGAGAGAGAAATCTCAGGTTGTATTTTGGATAAGATTAAGGGACAGTGGGCCGGCGGCAGTTAATATCAACTCGTTCCGGAATGGTGTCGCGAATGGAGTCGCGACACGTGGCCTTTTCTCCGTATAAATAGGTCGAGGTCTACGTGGCTGCCTTCTCTTTCCACGTTTCGCGACTCCATTCGCGACACCATTCCGGAACGAGTTGACTCTCCTTCCCCCCGAGATTCCATCTCTCATGGCTTCATCAAAAGTTTCTCAGTTCACATGCTTCCGCTCATCCGATCCCAACAAGACAATGGGTCGTCTGTGGACTCTCCTCACGCACGCTCACTCCCTCGCCGGGTACTCCTTCCTTCTCCTCCTCCTCCTCTTCTTCTCCATTATATGGAACGACTCCTGTGCCTTGTCGATCTTGATGGCTTGGCGCATGCCCGTGCTGATGCTGCTCTATCCTCTGAAAGATACTGGGTTCTTTCTTCGCCGGACCCTTATTTATGTCGGGTCAATCAATTGAATCAAGTTCATAAATGTCTTCGCAACCTTCGCTCTTTCTTCCTCTTGGGTTCCGTTCATTTTCTAGATTAAAGAAGCGAGGAAGAGGGAGAAAGAACAACAACGGAAATGACGGGGGGTGATGCAATGGTGGTCCCGTCTGGAGATGATCATGAGGAGGTCGTTCCGCCATGGTTGAGGCTGATCGCAAGTACTGCATTCTATAGCCCGTGCAAGACTCATCCCTCCGAAGAGCGCAATTTCTTCTGTAGAGTTTGTAGGGTCGCTCTCTGCAAAGAGTGCAAGATGCAACACGGTTCCAAGCACGAGATGATAAGGGACACTACTCTTTTTTTTTTTTGGGTAAGGTAGGGACACTACTCTTTTATCTTTGCATGATCAAGAAAAAAGGGATACTAGGGTTTCTTTCCCTCGTTTCGAATTCTTTGCCTTTTTTCTAGTTTTTGTTTTTGGGTCTTAATCTTTTCAGGCATATAAAGTTGGCAAAGACGCGTCATTCCGAAGAAAGGACTTGAAGCCGTCATGGGATATATCTGATATCTGTCCATACAAGTTCAACAATGGTCCCGTCGCCGTCGTGCACAAAAGAGGAGACAGGATTGCTCGCTCCTATGGTCAGAGTGGCCCTAGGAAGTGCGAATCTTGTCGGTGCCAGCTCAAGTCATCGAGGGCCAAGTACTGCTCCGTGGAATGCAAGGTGATGATCGAGCACCCCTTTTTCGAATGAACCGGGTTTCATCCACCTAGGCCGTGCCGTCGTATTGAATGTTCCGTGGTTCAAAGAGACGTCTTTCTCATTCTTTCTTGCTTTTCCCTTTGTAGGTCGAAGTCGTGACGAAAATGAATAGCGATGTGAAGTCGTTCAGGAAACGATCAAGAAAGCAGCAGAACAGCGGAAGATTGGTAATCGGCAAAACTTAGTGAAAATCGGGGTGGGGCTACTTGGTTTTGGTTACATATCTGTTGATTTTTCTTTTAATTTCTTAGGGTCCATTCTTGATTAGGGTTCGCGTTGAAACTGCCAATTTTCTGTTCTTGGTGTTGGATCCACCACATATGTAGGGGAAACAAGCTTTATTTTTCTTTACTCCATTTTCTCTTTTTCAATTCTACGAGCGAATATGACCGACCACCCATTGATGTTGCTATACTTATTCTTCTTCTTCTTCTTCTTCTTCTTCTTCTTCTTCTTGTTACTAGTGGCATTTTTGGGATCACATAAACTCTAACTTTTCCAATGGTAACTAAACAACCGATCCCTGTCAATATCTTTTTTGACTTGTTCGAATGGACGTCCATTGAAAGAAATAATCCTGGTGACATTAGTTTTGTTATGCATAACTTCTAGGGCTTGAATTTCCACATCTATAGCTTGCCCACTTGCACCGCCAAGAGGTTGATGAATCGTTATTATGCGTGTATCCGGCATCGCAAGACGCTTTTTTTAGTCCCTCCGCCGAATATTATGGAAGCTGTTGAAGTTGAAATGCGAAGAACCACAGTCGAAACATTAGCTCAAACTAGCCGTAGGACATCACATATGGCCACTGTAGCCCTGACATGGGAAAATAAGAGAAAAATCCCATCAGAAAATTGAGATAAAACCTGCAGGTGTGAAAACAGGAGGTAAGCGGCATAAAGAACACACTCAGTGAGAACTTTGTACATGAGATTGTGCTGAAGAGGCTATCATGTGGAGGAGACACATTAAGTGGCCTATATAGAATGACGCCTAACAATTGAACTTCGGAAGGTTATCGGGGACAGGTATCTCGTGGCTTAAAAGTGTTTCCAATAAAATCTTGAAATGCTAGATAAGTGCAGGATAAAGCACATTGGTTCCCATCAACAAGCGAAGTTCCCATCAACAAGCGAGCTCATGCTTGTGGACACTATGACCACTTGGGCTCGTGGCTATGGCAACGAGATCTTTTGGAGTCGTGAAACTTAAGGTCATCATGGCCGCTCGAGCTTCGGGCTAAAGGCTACCATGGCCTCTTGAGTTTTGAGCCACAAAACTTGAGTAGCTATGGCCATTGTGAGCTCAAAGCTAAAGTGGCCATTACCTTAAGCTCAAATTTGTACCTACTTATGACCACCAATGTTTTAATTACAGCAACAAGTTCAAATCAAGTAACCATGGCCATCATGAGCTTGTAGCCACGACCTTAAGCTTTGCAGATCGAAAATCAAGCAGCTATGGTCACCGGGAGCTTGACACTCACGTGCCTCTTGTCGCATGCTCGAAGCTTGAGTGACCATGACAACCTCAAGATTCATGGCTCCAAAAGATCTCACAACAATGGGCACTGCAAACTTCATGGCTCAATAGGGCTCGTGGCTTTGGCAACGAGATCTTTTGGAGTCCTGAAACTTGAGGTCACCATAGCTACTCGAGCTTTGGGCTAAAGGCTACCATGGCCACTCGAGTTTTAAGCCACAGAACTTGAGTAGCCATGGCCGTTGCAAGCTCAAAGCTGAAGCAACCATAACCTTAGGCTCAAATTTGTACTTACTCATGACCACCGATCTTCTAATTAAATCAACGAGTTGCCACCACGAGCTTGAAGCTTGAGTAGCCATGACCTTAAGCTTTGTAAATCAAAAATCAAGCAACCATGGTCACCGTGAGCATGCACTCATTCACCTCTTGTCACGTGCTCGAAGCTTGAGCAACGGTGGCAACCTTAAGATTCGTGGCTACACAAGATCTCACAAAAATGGGCACAGCGAGCTTCACGGCTCAATAAGATTTCACGGCCATGGCCACACTAGCTTAAAGAGCTTGAGCACACGCTATGGCAAATCTCTCTCTCTCTCTCTCTCTCTCTCTCTCTCTCTCTCTCTCTCTCTCTCTCTCTCTCTCTCTCTCTCTCTCTCAAATAAAAGTTGAGGTCAAAATTGGAACCCAAGCTAAAATTAATACTTTCTAAGGGAATTAGCCTTGCTCTATTGGTAGACTATTTATTACAATTAAAATTGTGTATTAACTGATTATTATTACTATAACTTAATCACATATTATGAGATTAATGAATAAAATATGAAACGATAAGTAAATGATTGATGTAATAATACCTGTTTTCTCTTGACAATGTATAATTACTTATTATACAAAAATATTTGTAATATGCTAATCAGCATTATATTAGTAGCTAACTTTTATATATTATGTTACCCATAAGATGGTGATTAGCTTAATTATATTATATTAATTAATACTTAGATTGTTATGTTATTATTAATCTTGTGATACTAATAATTATGTAATAAACAATATGTAGTAGCACCATTCCATTGGAGGAGTCAGAGCCTCAGACGGACAAGAAAGAGGCTAGCTAACATAATAGCATATATTATGGTACAATTTAGATATTAATCATAAATTGATTATTAAATATTACATTAAAAATTATATACAGCACTCACAATTGGTTGTCAAAGTGATAATTGCTCAAACTATTTTAATATAATCACATTTTATGCTTTTAAATTTTCATTATAACATACATAAATTATCAAAGTACTAATAACAAATTTTGATAAATTTTATATCTAACGGTGTATATGGTTATTAAATTCATCAATAAAGTTTGACCATTAAAAATAAATATTATATTCCCTTAATTCTAAATTTTAGGGGCATTTTGGGAATTCTAATTCTATCCTTCCCGTATTACATAAGTTAAATAATGCAATAGCTATTACATTACAGCCTTATTTTATCATTGCAACCAAACGGGCATATCTCTTTTAGGAGAAATTAGGATGGAAAAAAAAGGCTCTAGAAATATAATCATGTTTCAAATGAAAGGTAAGAGAAGCAGAGAAAGGTTTAACCAGTATTATGAGAAATTAGGAAGAATAAGCCTGGTCAATTTTATACACACTTTTTAATTCACTTCAAATCTTTTTAAAACTCCACTTGTTTCACAAAAAATGAATAATTTGAAAAATATATTTATCAAAATAATCGCTTGTATCACTTAAATTAATTAGTTAATGAAAAATATATTTAATCATCGATAACAACTTATTTCTAAACATTTTTATGGACAATGAAAATAATTTTTGTTTATTTGTGTTTGTAAGTGATACATACAATCAATTTTTTAGAAAAATATTTTCCAAACCATTTATTTTTCACTAAACAATAAAGCCTAAATATGAAGGGATTTGGTGAGAGTTGTGTATAAAATAAATGAGCTTATTCTTCTTTCTCACCTCTACTCTTATTTTATAGGAAAATTATCCAAAAAGTCTTAAACCTATTGCACTTTTGTTAATTCAATCATAAACATTTTTTTAATTTTGCCAATTGATTCCTAAACATTTTCACATTTTGCTAAATAAGTCCATCTAATCAATTTTGGCTAGAAATTACTAATGTGAATGACATTGACATGGTACTTTTTAATAATATTTTAATTATGTTTTAATAATTTTTGAATTTTTTAATGCCCTTTTCTGTTTTCTTTTTTCTTTTTTTGGGTTTTGGAGAGAGGGCCAACGAGATTGGGTAGCAAAACCTCACTAGCCCTAGGGAGAGGGCATCGAGGCCCTCGCTTGGCTAGATTTGGCGAAGGTGTCATGGCCCTCCCGATTTTGGGTGAGGGCTTGCACACCCTCACTTTGGTTGGCAAGGGCCTCGAAGCCCTCGCCCATGGTTAGTGGGGGTGCATCGGCCATGTCAACATCGGTTGTCCATGTTGGCAATTTCCAGCAAAAATTAGCGGGACAGACTAAATTGACAAAATGTGAAAATTGTTTAGGACTCAAGCAAAAGTGCAATAAGTTCAGAACTTTTTGAATAATTTTCCCATAATTTTACATGTATCTATGAATTTATAAAAGGACTTTCGTGCCAGTATAAATTATTTTCCTTTTTTTTCCTCACTGGCATCTAAACATCATTATGATTAAATCTCTTGAAATCATTACTCTTTTTTCTTCTCATAATTTTTTAAATATTTTTTCCTTCCTAACCGGTGCATTCAAACTAAGCTGGCTTTTGGACATTTACAAGTTTGCCCCTGCTAGAGCTTTTACCCTTTAAGATGATGGACCTTAACTGTAAACGGTTTCGATCAGTTATTGTAAATGAAAATCATTAAAAAAAGAAGAAAGAGAAGAAATCAAATACAATCTATTCAATATCTGATAAATATGGATTGATGAAGCTATTGTTTGATATATCAACACAAATCATAATTATTATTTTTATTTTATAATCTTGAGATAAGGGCGGATCGTAATTATCGTATTATTAGATAAGAGCTGAAAACAAAAATATCGTCATGATATTTGCAAATAAAAACCATAGAAAATGATCAAATACAATTCTAATGAAGCTGCCATGTGATATATTAATACAAATCATAACTATCCTTTCTATAATCTAAGGACACAAGTGAATCGTAATTAACTTACTTATAGACCGAAAAGCAAATAGTAAAATCACATCAGAACTTGCATAGCTTTGGTGACTCGAATTGGGTATTAACTATTATTTTGTTTGCTTTTTCCTCTTTTTTTCTATATTTTTCGCTAGATTTTTTTGTCATATGAACTTACACCCGACTAGTTCATTCATTGACCAACATTGCGCTTTAGCAAAGTCTCTCTCTCTCTCTCTCTCTCTCTCTCTCTCTCTCTCTCTCTCTCTCTCTCTCTCTCTCTCAATTTCATAAACATACCTTTGCTCTTTCTTCTTCCTGGGTTTCGTTCTTTATCAGATTAAAGAAGCGAGGGAGAGGGAGAAACAATAGCCACGAAAATGATGGGGAATGATGCAGTGACGATCTCGTCTGGAGATGATCAAGAGAAGGCCGTTCCGATGTGGTTGAGGCCAATAGCGAGCGTGAAGTTCCACGGCCCGTGCGACATTCATCTCTCTGAAAAGCTTGATTTCTACTGTAGGGTCTGCATGATTGCTGTGTGCAAAGGGTGCAAGAAGCAACACGATCTATTCGAGCATGAGATGATAAGGGTACTGACTTCCATTTCGAATCTTCTTCGTGTCTGTAATCGTAACTGCGTTTGTTTTATTGATGTCTTGCGAAAATGCATAATATACTGCTCTTATCTTTGCATGATCAAGAAAAAGGGAAAATTAGGGTTTCTTTTCCTCATTTTGAATTCTTTGCCCCTTTTCAGTTTTTGTCTTTGGGTTTTAATCTTTTCAGGTATATAAAGTTGGCAAAGACGCGTTATTCAAAATGAAGGACTTGAAACCGTTGTGGGATATTTCCGATATCCGTCCACACACTATCAACGAGTATGCCGTTGCCTTTGTACACAAAAGAGGAGACGGAATCCCTCGCCCCTACAGTCTGAACAGCGTTGTGAAGTGCGAATCTTGCCAGTTCCGGCTTCGGTCGTCAGGCGCCAAGTTTTGCTCCGTGGAATGCAAGGTAACTATACGATCGAGCACCCCCTTTCTTGAACGAATCTGGTTTTCGATCCGCCTGTGCAGTGCATTAATTTTGAATGTTCCACGATGCCGAAGGATGTTTTCTCACATGTGGGTCATTCTTTCTTGTTTTTTTCCTGCGTAGGTTGAAGCTGTGATGAAGATGAATGGGAGCGGAAGTACGAAGAACGAAGCGAAGAGGAAGGTGGAGACCATATCGGAGGGGAGTGCTAGCAATGTTCAGTCCTTCTGGAAACGACCAAGACAGTAGGAAAACCCGCAAAGAGCTCCACTTTTTTTCTCCACTTCATTAGCCGAAGATTGGAAAATTGGTAAATTTAGTGATAATTAGGGTGGGAGCTAATTGGTGTTAATTCTTTCTTTTAATATTCTTGGTACGTTCTTGATTGGGCTCATTGAAACTACTACTGCCTTCCTTATGATCAATTTTTAATGTTCTGGGTAGGCGATATGGAATGTCATTAGCGAAGTAACACTGTTTTCTTACTCCAGTATGAAGTATTTTTGTTTTCTCTTCTACGTATATCAGTTGCATTATTAGCCTCTCGTAGTTTCAGTTCAACTAGCAGATATGAACGAAAAGAGCATTGCGAAACTGACGAACGCCGTCGCTCGAGCTAACGATGGTGCTCCGCTAGCCACTAATTTTCCAAAAAGGAAACTGACATTGAGAAGTGAGTTTGATTTTTCTCACTAAGCACACCGATTGCTATTTTGACATAAATTAGGACCTAACAATTCAAAAAGATTACCAAAAAAAAAAAAAAAGGTTTCACGCTCTTTAATAATTGGTTTAAAATAAGAAAATACTCATGCTATCATATTAGGACCTAACAATTCAAAACGATTACCAAAAAAAAAAAAGGGTTTCATGCTCTTTAATAATTGGTGTAAAATAAGAAAATACTCATGCTATCAAATAACTCTCAATAAAATAGTTGTGCTATCGAATAGACCAACTGAACGTCAACTTCATAAACTTGACTTGTTCTTTTGAAAAAATTTCAGTTATCTCAGAGCACATGCTTCTGTTAAGTGTCCATAGTTGGTGAATTTTAGGATGGGCAAGTTTAAGTAAATTCACAATATATATATTGACGGAAACTAGCATGATGGTCAACGGTGTTTTCGAGCACTAAATAAATATTAACGGATAATTTAGGATGGCAAAGGTTCGAAGTTGACAAGTCCATAATTGCAATCTGGACAATATATATAAATACCCCGTGAAATACTTATTGAAGTGGCATAATTTTCAATTGACAAATTATGACTATTACAGCGAGTGAATTAAGCCCTAACCCAGTTCAAGTCCTTTTTTGGAAGCAAAGAAATTATTAAAATTACATTGATATATAACCAATTGCTCTTTGCTTATATTCACTTTTTTTATTCCTACTTTTAAACGGACCTTCCTCTTCTCATCTTCCCCTTTTCATTTATACTATTATAATTAGCAGTTTTTTTTAGGATCATATAAACTCATCATAATTTCTTCACAAACCAATTATGGTCTTGACTCTTGTAGATACTACTCCCTAAATCTTGTAGCTTGAATATCCACGATTTTTATTAGTATTTGAACCAAATTCACCGACCGGTAGTGATATAAAATTAGGTACTTAATATCAATCACAATGTACATAGGCGAATATAAAACTCTTAGAGACATTGATCTAATAATTTTACTTTCTATTTTTTCAATAATTTTTTTAAATACAATTTGATTTTTTTATCGTTCTCATTTGCAAATAGCCATTTTAATGTGTTAAACCGTTCACAATTATATATACCAATTAAAAAAAATTCTGAAAATAAAAGGTAACAAAGAAGCTTCACCCGTCCACTCTAATGATCCGCTATTAGCATTATTTTTGAGTCACTTCTTTCAAACTAAAAGAAAACGAGCTATAATGACTGATGTGTATATTGCAGGGCAAAGATCCACATCTGTTTTCTCAAGGTTTCAGTTAGTTATTTCTAAATGAAAATTATAGAAAACAATCAAATACAATTTGTTCAATATCTCATAATATGGACCATTCGAGCTGCCATGCGATATAGTAATGCAGTTCGTAATTATATTTGTTGTAATCTAAAGATACGGGTGAAGCATAATTATTTTATTTATAGATCATAACCAAATACCAAAATAGCATCGTAGCTTGCATAGCTATGGTGACTATCGCCAGCATAGCATAATAACTATTATATTAGGAATCGTTTGTTTTGATAAGCGAAATTATTGAAAAAATTATTCTCTATTTTCCATTGTTTTCCCCCTGTTGTTTAGAGAGGCATAATAAAAGAATAGACAGTTGGTATAAACTTTTTGTTTATATTCATCATTTTTCAAATAATATAAACTTGAACCCGATGTTCAATTTTATTTCCTCTCTCTTTTCTTCTTCTTTCGCCAATTTCATTTTATTTTTTATATAAAAATTTCATGAACATCCTCGCAAACTTCTTTCTTTCTGCTTCTAGAGTTCCGTTCTTTATCATAATCAAGAAGCGCAGGAGAAGGAAAAGAAAAGCTGCGATAACGACGTTGAATGATACAATGATGGTCTCGTCCGGAGATGATCAAGAGAACGTCGTTCTGCCATGGTCGACGTGACAATAGTTTAACATCTCTCCGAAGAGTGCAATTTCTACTGTAGAGTCTGTATGGCCGTTTACTGCAAAGAGTGCAAGAAGCAACACGATCCCAAGCACGGGATCATAACTGTACTAATTTCCATTGTAAATGGTCTTCGCGCCTGTAATCATAAAGGCATTTGTTTTACTGGTGTGATGCGAAAATGCAGTGTACTACTCTTTTATCTTTGCATAATCAAGAAAACAAGAAATGCTTTTCTTTTCCTCATTTTGAATGCCTTCACTTTATTTTGTTTATGGTTTTGGCTTTCAACCTTTTTTGGCATGCAAAGCTTCCAAAGGAGTGGCCTTCAGAATGGAGGACTTGAAGCTGCTGTGGGATAATTCCGATATCTATCCATACACTTCCAACGGGTATCTCGTCGCCTACATAGGCAAAAGAGGAGCTGAAACCACTGGCTCCTGCTGTCGAAGTGGTTTTGCGAAGTGCGAGTATTGCCAGTACGGCCTCAAGTTGCTGGGCACCAAATACTGCTCCGTGGAGTGCAAGGTGACAATCGAGCACCACCTTTTCAAACGGATTGGGTCTCGATCCACCTGCATCGTGCATTAATTTTGAAGGTGCCGCGATGTCCAGGAATGCTTTCTCTCATGTGGGTCATTCTTTCTTGCTTTTCCTCTGCAGGTTGAAGCCGTGATGAAGATGAATGGAAGTGGAAGTACCAAGAATGAATCACAGAGGAAGCCAGAGATAATATCAGAGAGGAGTTCTAGCAATGTGCAGTCGTTCAGGAAACGACCAAAAAAGCAGCAAAACCCGCGGAGCACTCCATTTTTTTAGGCGAAGATTGGAAATCAGAACATATGGTTGATTTTCCGGCTTATTCTTGACAGGGCTCCTAGAAACTATCAGTTTCTCTTTGCAATTAGCACATGCTTGATCCGCCACTTATTCAGGGAGACAAACTCTATTTTTCTTTACATCAATGTGAAGTATAGTAATGCAACTACGATCTCTTTTCCTTGTTTTATAAGTCCGGGTCCCCTGGATCATCATTTTCTTGAATGTGAACTGCTCGAGAGAGATTAAATCTCACTATATTTTATAACCTTGGAACCGAAATCCCTAGCTAGAGACGGAATTTTCTGATAGCAAATAACTCTGTTGAGAGCTCCGTATCAACAACGATGATCGAATAGTATTATTAGTAGATTTGTTGTCGTTTTTATTGGGATCAAAAAAACTTATCAGAATTTTTCCAAAAGCCAATTATGGTCTTGACTCTTGTACGTGCAACTCGCTAAATCTTGTAGCTAGAAATATCTTTTGACTTCTATTAGTATTTGAACCAATGCGTGGACCGGTAGTGATATTAAATTGGGTACTTAATATCAATTGAAATAAACGTAGGTAAATATAAAACTCTCAGAAATGCTAATCAAACAATTTTATTTTCCGCTTTTTCGACAATTTTTTTTCAAATACAATTCAATTGGGCTTTTCTTTTTCTTATAATTCTCATATGCAAATAGCCATTCTAATATGTTGCCGTCTACAATTATTTATAGCAAAATAAATTCTTATTTTCTGAAAAATAGGAGGGAACAAAGGGCCCGTTTGGTTCGGCTTTTGGGGAATGCATTTGCCAAAATGCAAATACCTTTAGGTGAATGGAGTTTTTCGAAATGCAAATATCGTTTGGTAAAATTTGCATTGAGATACAACTTTAGCGAAAATACCGTTTGGCAAAATTTGCATTTGTAAAAGGCTTTTATTAAATTAAAAAAAAAAAAAAAAACATTTGTATATATTTTTTTTGAAGTCCGGCCACCGGACCGCCGGATCTGGCTGCTAGATGGCCGGGCGCGACCCCGGCGACGGTCGCCTGGGGTCACGTGACCCAGACGTCGCCTGAGGTCCAGCAACGATCACCGAGGTCGAGCGACCCTCAGGCGGTAGTCGCCGGCGCCTCGCCGGCACGTGCGACCCCTTGGCCGGTGGTCGTCAGCTTCTTCGCGGTGGTGTGCAATGGTCTTGGAGAAGATGAATAGTACCGGAAGTTGCATTCCAGAGATGCAACTTTCCAAAGGCCCCGTTTGGTTCGGCTTTTGAGGAATGCATTTGCCAAAATGCAAATACCTTTGGGTGAAGGGGGTTTTCCGAAATGCAAATATCGTTTGATAAAATTTACATTGAAATACAACTTTGGCCAAAATACCGTTTGGTAAAATTTGCATTTGTAAATGATTTTTATTAAATTAAAAAAATAAAAAAAAATTATATTTTCTTTTCTGAAGTCCGACCACCGAACCGCCGGATCTGGCGGCCGGATGGCCGGATCTGGCCGCCTGGGTCGCGCGACCCAGGTGACGGCCGCCGAGGTCGCGCGACCCAGGCAACGACCGCCTTGGTCACGTGACCTCAGGCGACGGCCGCCGAGGCGCAACCTAAGCAACTGTCGCCTGGGTTGCGCGACCCTAGCGACCGTCGCCTCAGGTCCGGTGATGATCGTCGGGGTCAGGCGACCTTTGGCCAGCAGTCGCCGGCACACTCGACCCCTTGGCCGGCGGTCGTTGGCCTCCGATCGGCTTCTCCACCGGAGAGATGAATAGTGGAAGTTGCATTCCGAAAATGCAACTTCCCAATGGACCTCTACCCCTCCATTTCCCCAAAAGCCTTTCAACCCCCTTGGAGATGCAATTGCATCTCCCCAAAGTGCTCAAAAAATTGAACCAAACATCACAGCATTTGGCCAAACCCCTTTAGACCCAAATGAGCATTCCAAATGCTGAACCAAACAGGGCCAAAGTACCTCTGGAGCTGTATTGGGCTAAAGGCCCTTAGAGCCACTTGGAGATGCAATTGCATCTTGCCAAAGTCGTCCAAAAAAAAACGAACCAAACACGTTGCATTTGGCCAAGGGACTTTAGAGCCCAAAGGGGCTTTCCAAATGCCCAACCAAACAAGGCCAAAGAAGCTCGAGAAAAGAAATGTGGACCCTTGTCATGCACTGCACATGTCCACTCTAATCCAAAAACTTGTATGGTTATTTTCTAATCTACTCCTTGATCTTTAGTACAAATTTGCGTAACTTTTTAGACCAAGTCAATTTAATTTCAAATTCAGTCTATTGGAATAGATATGTACATCAACAAGAATTTCACGTGAAAAAACTTTTTAAATACAAACTATCAATCAACGTGTGAGATTTAAATTTCAAAATATATATCATAATCAAGATTTCTGAGCATGAACAGGGTTTTCCACGTCAAATTCTTATCGGCTCCGATAGAGAGTTGATAGAAAAATTATGTTAGTTCAAGTACTTGATTTGACAATTAAAAGTGTAAGCACTTAATTGATAAATATCCACAAAATAAATACAAATATAAACTTTCGCAAAAACGAAATTCAAAGAACTGACTAAATAGAAGTAAGTACAAACATATGATCTTACAGGCTATAATAAGGGAGTTTGATCATCTTTTTGTGGTGTTGGAGTTCAAGCCTTATAAAAAGGAGTGCAGTAATAAGTACCTAAGTATATTTTTAAGATCGCTCAAAGAGTAAACTAGTTAAGATGTGTTCACTAAACTAAAAAAGATGGTTTTCTTCTACTTTTGAATTTTTCTACATGCGTGAGCTCGACGCTCATGTGCTCATCACTGCGTGCTCGAACTCGAGCAAATGGCAGCATCAAGATTCATGACTTCAAAAAATCTCATGACCATGGTTGCCATGAGCTCTATGGCTCAATAAGATCTTGCGACCATGACCACGAGCTTGAGTGGCCATTGCAACCATGAGTATGAGTTTGAGCAACCATGGTCATTGCGAGCTTTCCAGGCTATGGCAGATGTGATAGACACTACACCCCTACCCCCAATCCCTCTTTCTCTCTTATGTTGTCTTATTTGGTACGTAATTTCCATATTAGTAGATGCGACAAAGGCAATGTACATGTAGAATGATATGTCAGACCTTTAATAGTATCATTTGACAGAAGTTTGATGGGGGTCAAATTTGGGTACCAACTAACCATTGTTGCTTTACTATGAAATTAAAAAATAAAATTCGGCACTAGAATTGAGACCTAAGCTATAGTTGACGCTTTTTAAAAGAATTAGGCCCACTCTATTGATAGAATATTAATTACATTTAAAATTCTCAATAACCAAACTAATTTTAATTATATTATTCATATAATGAAACACCCAATCAACATTATTTTGACTTAATCACATGTGATAATATTAATGAATAAAATATTATGTGATAGGTAAATAATTCATGTAATAATAATTATATTATCTTGGTGAAGCATAATTACTTTTTATATTAAGAGTTAATCATAATGGATTAACTAACATACTATTAGTGGCTCACTGTTAGATACAATTTTATATTTATATTAACTAACACTTAGAGAGTGTATTATTGATAATCCTTTTTATACCATTAACCTTGTAGTAAATAATATGTAATTTAACATAATTACATACTATACGATAATGTAAACTATAATCATAAAATGAACTACTAGGGAATACAAAAAAATTGTATATCCTACACTCATAATCGGTTTACAAAGTGATAATTACCATGAGTTATTTTGATATAATCTCCTCTTATGTGATTAAATTTTCATTGTGACATACATGAATTATTAAAATACTGCTGAATATTTGATAAATTACATATCCAATTGATTATTAAACTTGCGAATCATGATTAAAATGATGATTATTATATTTTCTCTAATGCTGATTTTATATATTTTTGAAACTTATAATGCTATCCGACCCGCATTACATATGTCATAAAAAAATAACCAAACAACATGGTAAGGAATTACATAGCTTAAATCATACAACGTAATAGCTATTATATTTCAGTCTTATTCTATTACTGCAACTAAACAGGCTGTATGCTTATTTGGAGGATTTAGGTGGAAAAGGGTTCTAAAAGTATCATCGTGTCTGAATGAGAGAGGGAGGGAGGGAGGGGGAGGGGGGCGGGAGAGAGGGGATTATGTGGGATTATGAGAGATCAGGAAGAATTATTTGGTTAATTTTATACAAATTTTTAAGTCACTCCGAATCTCTCTAAATGTGAAGGAATTTGAAGGGATTTATATACTAATGAACATGTTGATTAGTTTTTCTCATTTGTACTCTTATTTTTCATGTATTTAAAAAAATGTAAACGGACATTAATGTCAACGTTCACTATTTTTCTTCTTTTTCCATCGCTAGCAGCCAAACAACAGTATAATTGAATCTATTTAGACCAATCTTCTTTTCTCATATGCTTACTTAATTTTTTTTCTTTCTTAATCACTTCTTCCAAACTAAAAATAAAAATGATATAATCTCCGATTGAAAATATGAATATGGGAGTATATGACTGAGCTGGTTTTGCACGTGTGAGGAGTAGGAGAAGGCTACTAACTGTAAACGGTTTAAATTAGTTATTTGTAAATGAGAATCATAGAAAATAATCAAATACAAATTGTTCAATATTCGATACAATGGACTACTCGAGCTGTTATGTGATATATTAATACAAATCTTAGTTATTTTTTTATAATCTCAAGACACGGGCAGATTGTAATTATTTTAATTATAAATCGTAATCAAGAACTAAACTATTACTGCAACCTGCATATCTTTGATGACTATTGTCAACATGGCCTAATAAGTATTATCTTTCATTTGTATTTGATAAACGAAATTTTTGAAAAAATTATCTATTTTCCGTGTTTTCCCATTTGTATAGAAAGCCATAGATTAGTGAATACAGAGCGGCATAAATCTTATGTTTATATTCATCATTTTTCGAGAAATATAAACTACGTTTATACTCATCATTTTTCGAGAAATATAAACTTCAACCCGTTGTTTAATTTGATTCCTTTTTTCCTCTCTTTTTTTTTTTTCCTTTGTTTTTTGCTTGGTCTTTTTGTTTTACTATATAAACTTAAACAAACCAATTCATTCACACGTCAGTTACTCTAGCGCTCTAGCAAAGTCTCTCTCTCTCTCTCTCTCTCTCTCTCTCTCTCTCTCTCTCTCTCTCTCTCTCTCTCTCTCAATTTCATGAACATCATAGCAACCTTCTCTCTTTCTTCTCCTTAGGTTTCGTTCTTTATCAGATTGAAGAAGCGAGGGAGAGGGAGAAAGAAAAGCCACAAGAATGACGCAGAAGGGGGCAACAATGGTCTCGTCTGGAGATGATCAGAAGAACGGGGTTCCACCGTGGTTGAGGCCGATCGCGAGCATCAAGTTCTATGACTTGTGCACGACTCATTCCTCTAAAAAGTGCGATTTCTACTGTAGAGTCTGCATGGTCGCCTTGTGCATAGAGTGCAAGAAGCAACACGACCTTTCTGAGCACGAGATCATAAGGGTACTAGCTTCCATTTAGAACCGATTATGCATCTATAACCATAACAACATTTGTTTTATTGGTGTGTCGCGAAAATGCACAGTATATTACTACTCTTTAACTTTTCTTGATCAAGAAAAGTAGAAACCAGGGTTTCTTTTCCGCAATTTGAATTCTTTGCCCCTTTTAAGTAGTTCTTTCTTTGGGTTTTAATCTTCTTAGGCATATAAAGCCGCTGAAGTGGCATCGTTCAGAAAGGTGGACTTGGCACCGCTATGGGATACTTCCGATATTGATCTGTACAAACGAAATTTGTGGCTTGTTGCGTTCATACACAAAAGGGGAGATGGGATCACTCACTCCCGTGGTCCAGACGACATTGGGGTGTGCAAAACTTGCCAATACCGGCTCAAGTCGCTCGGCGCGAAGTACTGCTCCATGGAATGCAAGGTGATGATCGAGCACATCTTTTAGAACGAACCATGTTTCGATCTGCCTATGCCGTGCATTGTTTTGAATGTGCTGCAGTTTGGAAGGACGTTTTTCTCACATGGGGTCATTCATTCTTCTTTTTCTTGTGTAGGTTGAAGCCGTGATGAAGATGAATGGGAGCGGAAGTATGAAGAACGAAGCGAAGAGGAAGGTGGAGACCACATCAGAGGGGAGTGCTAGCAATGTTCAGTCGTTCAGGAAACGACCAAGAAAGCAGAAAAACCCGCAAAGAGCTCCGCTTCAGTAGCCGAAGATTGTTAATCGGCAAAACTTGGTGAAAATCTGGGTGGGGCTACTTGGTTTCGTTACATATCGGTTGGTTTTTCTTTTAAACTTTTAGGGTACATTCTTGATGATGGTTCGCGTTGAAACTACCATTTTTTTTCTGTTTTTGGTGTTGGATCCACAACATATGTAGGGGAAACAAGCTCTGTTTTTCTTTACTCTGATATGGAGTACATTGATGCAGCAATTATCTCTGTTTCAGTTTTTCAAGCATATATGACGGACCGCCAAATATTATGATTATTTTTATTTATTTATTTATTTATTTATTTATTTATTATTATTATTATTATTATTATTATTATTATTATTATTATTATTATTATTATTATTATTGGTGGCATTTTTCGGATCGTGTAAATTCATCGTAATTTTTCAACTAGTAATTAAACAATTTTTATTCTCCACTTTTTCCACAATTTTCTATATACAATCTGATTGATTTTTTTGGCAAATAATCATTTTAAAGTGTCAAACCGTCTACAATTATTTTTTGAGCATAGCTCTGCTTGGCTTGACTAAAAGAGAGTTATTTTTATTTTCTGAAAAATAAGAAGAGAACAAAGAAGCTTGAGAAGAGAAATGGGGGCCCTTGTCCTGCACTCCTACTTCGGCCTATCATTACTGTTTATCGAAAAAAACAAAAAAGAGGCGAGATAATAAGGTTCGATATAATCTCTAAACTTGTGCAGCTTTTTTTTTTTCCAAATCAACTCCTTAAAATTCAACTTTGTCTAATTAAGTCTTTAAAATTTGCATTTCTTTTCTAATGATGTCCCTATGACTTCGAATTCAATTAACTGAAGTAGGTATGTATGTTGGGAATGACAAGAAATTGGAACAAGTCTTTTTATTTTTCTTGCTCTATGTCTTCATGCAATCATACGATATTCCATTGTGTCTAATGATTAATGTGTAATCTGGAACTACTAGTATGAGCTTTCATTTTCCGACGATATCTATGATTGGAATTTTTACTTTGTTAATGTTTCATATTCTTCCTATGTCTAAATATGAATTGTTATCAATGGACTACAGCAATAAATTATGATCATTAGAGGTGATGATTCATCACAATCATTCAATTAATAATACAGTTGAAACATGAGTAGACATTCCAACCTGTAATAGGGTAAGTTCCAAGTTCCAAGGTATACATGATAGGCTTTGGTTCCAAAAATTGATGAACCTGTTTTGATGGATAGGTTTCAGGCAGAATGTATAAGGTACCTAGAATCACTCGCCCCTACTTACAAGCTATTACATGCAACAAATCTCATTTCATGAAAAGAATAAGCATACTACAACACCATATAGAATTGTGAGAGAACAATGATAATGTTTATCCACAATATATAGTTGCCCAAGAAAATGCTAGAGCGGGTGGCCAAACACCATAAGCAAATGCATCGCAACACCTACTTAGAGTCCTTTTGTTTGAAGGAAAACCGTCGGGAAATTGTTTTTCGACTTTTCGATGAACGAATCAAAGAGGAAGCTACAGATAATATCAGACGGGAGTGCTGGCAATGTGCAGTCATTCAGGAAAAGACCAGCAAAGTAGAAAGCCCGCCGAGAGCTCTATTTTATTAGCCGAAGATTGGAAATCAGAACATATGGTTGATTTTCTGGTACATTCTTCATAGGGCTCTTTGAAACTGTTAGTTTCTCTTTGCAATTAGCACACGCTTGATCCGCCACGTATTCAGGGAGATAAACTCTGTTTTCCTTTACTTCAATGTGAAGTATAGTAATGCAACGACTATCTCTTTTTCCTTGTTTTATAAGTCTGGGGATCTCTGGGATCATCCTTTTCTTGAACATGAACTGGTCGAGAGAGATGAAATCTCACCTTATCTTATAACCTTCGAACCAAAATCCCGAACTATGGATGAAATTTTCAGATTGTAAATAACTCCATTGTGAGCTTCGTATCAGCAAAGATGATCTAAAAGATTTATTACCAAATTTTTTGTTGTTTTTGTTATTGGGATCACAAAAACTCATCAGAAATTTTCCAAATGCCGCTTATAGTCTTTGACTCTCGTAGGTGCAACACCCCATATCTTGCTGCTGAAATATCTTTCGAGTTGTATTTGTGTTTGAATCAACGCGTGGACTGGTAGTAATATGAAATTAAGTACTTAATAGCAATCGAAATAAACGTAATATCAATCGAAATAAACGTAGGCAGATATAAAATTCTCATAAATGCCAATCAAACAATTTTATTCTCCGCTTTTTTGACAATTCTTTTCAAATACAATTTGATTGTGTTTTCTTTTTTACTTTATTTTTCATATGCAAATAGCCATTTTAATGTGTTACCGTTTTCAATTATTTATAGCAAAATGATTCTTGAGGGAACAACGAAGCTCGAGAAGAGAAATGTGGACCCTTGTGCGCTGCACACGTCCACTCTAATCTAAAAACTTGTACGCTTTTTTTTTTTTTTTCCTGATCTACTCCTTGATCTTTAAATTTGTACAATTAATAAATTTGTGTAACTTTTCATACCAAGTCGATATAACTTTAAATTCAGTTTAATGGAAAAAACATGTATGTTGGCAAGAATATCCCGTAAAAAAGCTTTTTCTATTACGGACTATCAATCAACATGTGAGATTAAAACTGAAAATCACAATGAAGATTTCTAAGCATGGACGATGTATTCGGAGTTTTCCATGTCAAGTCCTTATCGGCTCCAATAGACACGTCAAGCCCAATTAAGTATTAACTAGGTTTGTAGCTAGAGAGAGTTGATAGAAACAATTATGTTAGTTCAAGTACTCGATTAGACAAATTAGAATTGTATGAACTTAATTGATAAACATCCACGATATAAATACAAACATAGACTTTCACAAAAACGAAATTCAAGAACAGAATTGATAAAATAAAAGTAAGTACAAACATATTATCTTACACGTTATGACAAGGGAGTATGATCTGTTCATGGTGTTGGGGTTCAAGCCTTACTGAGAGGACCACACTAATAAGAACTTAAACGTGTCAAAGTACACCTTTAAGATCGCTCGGAGAGATAGACTAGTTAAGATGCATTCACTAAACCAAAAAAGATGATCTTCTCTGACTTTTGAATTTTTCTACATGCATGAGTTCAACAATCATGCGCTCGTCACCGCATGCTCGAAGCTTGAGGAAATGGCAACCTCGAGATTTGTGACTTCAAAACATCTCGCGATTATGGCTGCCATGAGCTTCTCAGCTCAATAAGATCTCGTGGCCATGACCACAAGCTCGAGTGGCCATGGCGACCATGAGTATGAGTATGAGCGCCCATGGTCATCGCGAGCTTAGAGCTAGAGCTCTCAAGCTATGGCAGATGTGATACACACTCCAACCCTCCCCTCCCCCCTCCCAATTCTCTCTTTTTCTCTTTTGTTGTCTTAGTCAGTGCCTTATTTTCATGTTGGTAGACACCACAAATGTAATGTAAATGTGGAATGACACGTGGGATCTTTAATAGTATCATTTGACAGAAACTTGATGGGGTAAAATTTGGGTAATGATCGAAAGTTATTGCCTCATTATGAAATTAACAAAAAAAGTTAGAAACCAGATTTGAGAGCTGAGCTATATAGTCTATGAGAATCAGGCCCCTTCTATTGGTAGACAATTAATTACAATTAAAATCTGCATAAAGCATAAGTAATTTTATTTATATTATTTATATAATTCAACACCAATCATCATTATTTTGAATTAATCACATATTTATAAGAATGATAAATAAAATATTTGGTGATAGGCAAATAATTGATGTAATAATAATTTTGTTATATTGATGATGCAGAAATACTTGTTATATTAAGATTTAATCATAATGTATTAACTAACATATTATTAGTGGCTCACTATTAGATACGATTTTATATTTGCATTAACTAACACTTAGATAGTGTATTATTAATAATCCAATCATATTATTAACCATGTATTAAATAATATGTACTTTAACATAATTATATACGAGATAAAATGTGAACAATAATCATCAAAAAGATAATTAGCATGAATTATTTCAATATAATCACCTTTTATGTGATTAACTATTCACTATGACATATATAAATTATCAAAATATTGCTAAATATTTGATAAATTGCATATAAAATATGAACAAATTAAAGTGATAATTGTTATATTCCCTCTGATTCAAATTTTTATGGTATTTTGAGAATTATTATGCTATCCTTCCTGTATTACATATGTCATAAATGAAACCAAACCTCATAATAGGTATTACATTACTTAAACCAAGCAGCTTAATAGCTATTATTTTTTAGTCGTATTCTATTATTACAAATAGGCTGTATGTTTATTAGGAGGATTTAGATGGAAAAGGGTTCTAAAAATATCGCCGTGTTTGGATGAAGGGAAAGAAACAGGAAAATAGGATTATGTAGGATTATGAGAGATCGGGAAGTCTTTTTATAATTTTTTTTATCGATCCTACTCTTTTTTCTACTCTAACTCTTACTCTCAAACTTTTGTCATACCTCATTGTAGGGTATAATAGTCGAAACCCACACATAAAATTAAATTGTCGCCAACTTAACCCCAATGAGAATATGGGGATTCGAACTCCTCACCTCTCCCTTCCCATGTGAGATTGGTGGCCACTGGGGTAAACCCCAATGGTTGATCGGGAAAGACTACCCCGGTCAATTTTTACACAAATTTTTAATTCACTCCGAATGAGAAGGAATTTGGAGGGATTTGTATACTAATAAACATGTTTATTCATTTTTCTCATTTGTACTCTAATTTTTCGTGTATTTAAATTATATAAATGGACATTAATGTCATTGTTCGCTATTTTTCTTTCTTTTTCCCTCCCAAACATCCAAATGACCGAATAATTGAATCTCTTTAGGCTATTCTTCTTTTCTCTTAAACGACTGAGCTGGCCTTTGGACATGTGCATTGCAGGAAAAGTGTCCACATTTGTTTTCTCAAGCTACAAATTGTAAACGGTTTCAGTTAGTTATTTGTAAACAAATCATGGAAAATAATCAATTACAATTTGTTCAATATTTGATATAATGGACTAATTGAGCTGTTATGTGATATTATCAATACAAATCATAGTTATTTTTTATTATTATCTAAAGATACAGGCAAATCGTTATTATTTTATTTATAAATTGGAACTAAAAACCAAACCATCGTCATAACCTGCATAGCTTTGGTGGCTATTGTCGACGAGCCATAATAATTATTACATTCGGTTCGTTTGTATTTGATAAACATAATTATCGAAAAAAGTATTCTTGATTTTCCATTGTTTTTCCCAGTTGTTTAGAGAGGCATAGATTAGTGAATACAAAGTTGATATAAATCTTATGTTTATACTAATCATTTTGTTTAATTTAATTCCTTTTTTCCTCTCTTTTTTCTTTATTTTTTGCTAGACCTTTTTATTGTACTATATAAACTTAAACAGACCGTTTCAATAATCCACACCTCGGTTACTCTAGCGTTTTAGCAAAGTCTCTCTCTCTCTCTCTCTCTCTCTCTCTCTCTCTCTCTCTCTCTCTCTCTCTCATTTTCATAAACATCTTTGCAACCTTCTCTCTTTCTTTTTCTTCTTGGGTTTCGTTCAGGGTAAAGAAAAGCCACGAAAATGATGGGGAATGATGCAACGGTGGTCTGGTCTGGAGATTATCAGAATAACGTCGTTCCGCCGTGGTTGAGGCGAATCACGAGCCCCAAGTTCTATAGCCCGTGCGAGACACATCTCTCCGAAGAACGCAATTTCTATTGTAGCGTTTGTGTGATCGCTCTTTGCAAAGAGTGCAAGAAGCAACACGATCTTTACAAGCACGAGATGATAAAGGTACTAACTTTAATTTCGAATCATTTCCTCGCTTGTAATTCCGATTGCATTTGCTTCATTGATGTGTCGTGAAAATATGTAGGATACTACTCTTTATCTTTGCATGGTCAAGAAAACGGGATACTGGAGTTTCTTGTCCTCATTTCGAATTATTTGCTCTTTTTTCAGTTCTTGTTTTCGGGTTTTAATCTTTTCAGGCATATAAAGTCCGCCAAGACGCGTCGTTCAAAATGGAGGACTTGAGGTCGTTGTGGGATACTTCCGGTATCTGTAAATACACTTACAACAGGTGTCTCGTCGCCTTCGCACACAAAAGAGGAGACGGGATTGCTCGCTCCCACGGTCAGAGGAGCGTTGCGATGTGTGAATCTTGCCAGTACCAGCTCAAGTCGCTGGGCGCCAAGTACTGCTCCGTGGAATGCAAGGTGACGATCGAGCGCATCCTTCAGAACAAACTGGGTTTCGATCCGCCAGTGCCGTGCCGTCGTTTTGAATGTCCCGCGGCTTTGAAGAGACGCTTCTCTCACACATGGGTCTTTCTTTCTGCTTTTTCCTCTGTAGGTCGAAGCTGTGATGAAGATGAATGGAAGCGGAAGTACCAAGAACGAAGCAAAGATGAAGGTAGAGACCGTATCGGAGGGGAGTTCTGGCAATGTGAAGTCGTTCAGGAAACGACCAAGAAAGCAGAAAAACCCGCAGAGGGCTCCTTTTTTTTAGCCGAAGATTGGTAATCGGCAAACTTGGTGAAAATTGGGGTGTGGCTACGTTGTTTTGGTACATATCGTTTAATTTTTCTTTTAAATTTTTTGGGTACATTCTTGATTAGGGTTTGTTCAGAGGATCATTTTTCTGTTTTTGGTGTGGATTCACCACGTATGGAGGGGAAACAAGTTCTGTTTTTCTTTACTCCGATATGAAGTATAATGATGCAGCAATTATCATTTTTTCAGTTCTACGAGCGAATATGACTGATCGCCAAATGTTGCTGCTTATTAGTATAACTATTATTATTATTATTATTACTACTACTACTACTACTACTACTACTACTACTACTACTACTACTACTAGTGACATTTTTGGGTTCACATAAACTCGACATAAATTTTCCAATGGTAACTAAACAATTTCATTCTCCACTTTGTCCACAATTTTCCAATATACAATTTAGTTTTTTTGTAAGATATTATTAGAAGTTTTAAAACTTGTCACAAAAGTGCAATTGAATCCTAAAACTTACAGAAATTATAATCAAGTACTAAAACTTATTAAATTGGTGCAATCGAGTCCTTTCATTGACTCCATCCAACTTGGCTAATAGGAAACACTGACATGGCTTTTTTTAAATATTTCCTCTCTCCCATGTGGTGATAATATGGCTAAGGGTTCAAATGAATTAATTTCTAAAACAAAAATAGAAAATTTTATTTATATTCTTGGATGAGTTTCTGAACAAATATAAAATCGTTCGATAATTACACAAAATTTCTATTTCCGAAATAGAAATTCGTTTAATAACGACATAAAATTTCTCCCTCCCAAGTGTCGACAATGGCAACCAACAAACGGCAACAGCAATGTCGAGTGGCAATGGTTGGTAGCAGCGATTGGAAAGGGGTGATTGGAGGTGGCAACGGCAACCAGTGGGGGGTGGCAATTAGTGGTGATAGATGGCAAGTGGTAGCCATGAGTGAGCAATCGGCTAGTCACAAGAACAAATGATGAGAATAGTATTTATTTTTTATTTATGTTCCAAATAGAGAAATAGAAAATTTGATACTTTTCATTTCTGTTCCAAACTTATTTCTAAACTAAACTCTTTTTCCAAAAATAGAAAATTGAAATTGCAACGCTAAACGAATTTTTGTTCCAAAAACAAGTCTAGAATAGAAAAATAATTCTTAAATAGAAATAAAATAGCTATCATACGCGCCATAAGGCGATGCCATTTTGGTCCGAATCTAACTTCTAATACCATTTTTATTTAAATTAAATAAAAATTATTAAAAAAAAAGCTGCCCCACCATTGCCTGGTAGGCAGTGCTGGGGCGGCGATGGCGAGGGTTGCAACCCTCGCCCCCAGTTCTTCTTCCTCCATTTTTTTTAAAGTTAGCTTTTTTAAATTTAATTTAAATAAAATTTGTATAAAAAAAATCATATTTGAATCAAAACAACATCGTTTTAGCCTTATATTTTGTATTTTAAGCCACATCATTGCTACATAGAAGAGAGAAAATAGTGGGAAAAAGCCACGTAAGCTTTGTCCATTAGTCAAGTTGGATAGAGTTAACAAAAGAACTTATTGTACCAATTTAATAATTTTTAAGATTGATTGCACTTTTTGTAAGTTTTAGGATTTAGTTTATTTTTTGTGACAAGTTTTAGAACTTTTGGTGCACATATTCCAATAAAATTAATAGCAATCTATAGCTCTTATAATAATCATTCGTTGAAATTTAGAAGTGACCATGAGGCATGTATAGCCTAATTAAGATAATAAGATGTCACGCATTAAAAGCAAGTAATGAAAAAACTAGAAAAATGACGATGTACAAGTAGTATAACACTACGTTTCTATGGTATGCGAGAGAAAATCTACTTCCCAATCCGATCTAGAGCAGGTTAGGAGTGCCGGGGTAAGGAAATCATGACTTAAATGTTGAGATTAATGCAAATCAATATCGTATGTCTTTCCCCTTCCATTTAAAATTTCAAGTTCATTTTAAGAAAAATAAAGTTTTTTTGTCGGAATTTTTCAACAATATCATCAAACTTGCCCTCTTTATTTTTTACACATTCAGGACATAAATCTTTTATACTATAAAAAATCTGGAGAACCTCTCTCCATCAATATTAGAAATGAAACTTGAAGTTTCTTACTGGCCCGTTCCATATTTTCCATTTTACTGCATATTGTTGGGAAAATATCCTTATGGAATTGCTCACTTTAATACTAATATTTATTGTGACGAACGCGGATTGTGAAATGATTATTGGATTTTCAAAGATTTATTATATCAATAAAGACAAGAAACTAGGCTTTAACAATTAGAAGAAAATATACCAATGTGAGTTGTATCTCATGCTAGCTTGGAAGGACCAGCCAAGCTAGTGTTTTTGGGAGTATTTGGATACTAATAAAGGTGAAAAAATCATTGGTTTCGTCATCACTTGTCATTTGGTCGGTATCGTCATTGAAGATTGTTAGCCAAATCACTCATAATTTGTACCGATGATAGTGTGCTTCGAATCATGATGATGATGTATTAACTTTAATGATGGTGAGATAAAAATGGAAAAATGGCCGTTGATAGTAAGAAAAATAGCCATTAAGGGGTTGTCCTCCGTAGTTAGAAAATCAGGAAAGAAATTATAAAAGCAGCTGACAGATTTTCTACTTATAATAGGGGCAGCAGACTACATTTTAGGAAACTTATGACGGTTAAAGGAAGCGATTGTGGTGACACCTAATTTTAACTATGCTATTTTTAAAGTAAAAAGAGAACAAAGAAGCTAGAGAAGATGAATGGGGGCCCTTGTCCTGCAATCCCACTTCGGCCTACTGAGTCGGAGATTATATCGTTACTGTTTATCAAAACAAGAAAAAGGGTGATATTAAGGTTTGATATAATCTCTAAACTTGTGCAGTTGTTTTTTTTTCTAAGCAGCTCCTTGGAATTTAACTTGTCTAATTAAGTAATTGAATTTGCATATCTTTTCTAATGATGTCCCTCTGACTTCAAATTCGGTTTAATTGGAGTAGGTACGTACGTTGGGAAAGACAAGAATAGGACGCGAAAATTATTTTTCCCTTGCTGATTATCAATCAACATGTGAGATTTAAAAGTTCAAAATTAAAATCACAACGAGGCTCTGAAAATGAGAAGAACAGACTAGAAAACAAGTAGAAGACTTCGCATAGTGTTAGGATCGAACTCTTCTCGTTGCTCGGATTTCGGTTCGGGTGGCTACGGCGAGCTTATGAGGATCCCTGATCTTCGCCATTGTTGGTGCGGGAGAGAGATGGACAAGCTGAACGTTTGTAGGGAAGAAGATAAGAAAAGAAAAAGAAATATTATAACTCTGCAAGTCCCGCAATTTGGGTATTTTTGTCATGCTAACTCTTGAAGTGGTGTGTATGGAGCCAATGTAATGGTGTATTTAGCGTTGGCCTTAGTTATATTTTAATATCATGTCAATGAGCAAATGCGTAATTTGATGACCCTATTTTATATTTGTACAACTTCCTACAATGCCACCAATTTCTTTCCATTGATTAATAATCCCAACAGGCAACCCATGTGCACTTATGCTTGGTAATTTGAAAGATAACTGCATAATTAGAAGATGAATTAAATTCTTTTTCACACATTTTAAAATTGGATTTTTTTTTTCAGTTGTACAAAATCTAAAAAGGGCCACGCTTTTCTGAAGTTTTGAATTCTGTAAATCGAATCATACATTTTCCAATTTGAGTAAATACTAAATATTAAGCGTGTTTAGTCGTCCTAAACAACGGATAGAATAAAAGTATTGCTATGTAGCTCACTCACCGAAGTCCTTTGTCTTATGTGAGTTTTTGAAACTTCGCTGGTGCGCAGTTTACATAAAATATTTTCATTCTAATCCATACTAAAACAAAAGGTTTCTCGTAATTACTCGTTTGCCCTTATCATCCCTAGGCATCTATAAAATTGCGATTAAGATTATAATTTCCACAAAACATAAGAGGCAGTTTGGTTATTTCTTTCTTGTTTTTTAAAAGCTAAAAGAGTATCACTTTTACATGACAATACTGTATTGACCGTTAAAGATGAAATCGGTTTTTAGACAAAAATTAATTAATATATTAGCTTCAAAGGAAATTTTTTCTTATTTTATGTTCAATTTTAAATTAATGGAGGAAATTTTTTGTGCTAAAAGGCGAAAAATTTCTTTAGCTTAAGAATAACCTGCATGTCTTCTTCCTCGCAATGATATCAGTTGTGATCAAAAACTTTGTTCAAGATTGCTTTGAAGAAATAAGTTTTCTTAAAAGTGGCACCATTATGAACGAGTCGTCTGAGGGGTGCCGTATTTTTAAAAATATTTCAAATTCGTAGCTCATCTTGTGAGCATTGGATTAATACAATTTCCGAATCATACGAATTAATCTAGCTGTCATGAAACATATGCGTTATGAGCAACAATAATACAAATTAAGCTTATAAAAAAAAAAAACCCAAACAAACTTGTGCTACCCAATCCAATTGAATGATGTGCAATATACATTGATTTTCAGGTGCCACGTCCTTCAGCATCATCCACATTTTGAGCACAATTTAGCATCAATCAGAGATTTTGTATGTGCTGTTGCAATTTTAAAGAGGCATTTTCCCCAGATTTGCAGCACTTTTGGCTAATAAATGACCGTATGTTGACATTTTTTCGTTTAAAATTAGGAAAAATACGGGGCAAGGATATTTTCCATACCGTTATCAAAAGAGCGAAATTGAAAAAGGATCCCACGTGTCAGAGAAATTCAATTTGATAGTTTCCATCGTTTCTTCGAAAAGAATGTAAACCTATGTCTCCTTTTCTTGAAGCGCTTTCACTTCAATATCAATTTTCTCCTAATCTAGCGTCTTTAGCTATCATTAATCATAACTATTATGAATTTCCAATGGGCTTGGCCGAATTTCATGTTCTTCAGGACTTAATTAAAAAAAAAATCAATTAAGCTCAAAGCGTCCCTACTTAAACCCAGTCAACACCAAACTAATTAAAATGCAATTTCCGTGGGCCTATTACTATTAAAATGCTCATAATATGCAAATGCAAGTTAATAATATTTTTGTCTAGGGCCGGCTGGCTCCTAAATTTTTATGCATTGAATTATTGTTGACACCTAAAATTACCCTTATTGTCACGTGTTGACTACGAGAGGAACAATAAGAGGGAAACGCCCCATTTTGTTTGTAAAAGCTAAGGACAGCCAGCATTCATGAAGGTTGCTTAAGCTAAGTGTCGACAGAATTCTAAACATAAATTCCAGAGTCGACGGCAAAGTAATTAATTACCACATGTTACGCTATGGGAATAATGCCTCAGACTTGAGGTTTAAGTGAAATTAGCGTTAGAGCTCAAGCGAGAATAATTATTGCGTAAAGTGCACACGAAAATAGAGAGCCGTTATTTACTTGTTGGGCAAGTCTCACGAGCATTGTCGACAAGTCAAGAAACAGTTGTTTATGGATAAGGTTGCCAAGAAGAAATGGGAAACGCGTAGAATACGAAGAGTAGCATCCAAAGAAAAGTAACCGACTGATGGTAACCAGCTCGCTCTATAAATACCACAACTTGTCCATTGAGGAACCTCCCCCCCCCCCCGGCATTGACGCACAACATAACAACTATCCTTACTTTATCTTTATTTTATCACATTTTTAGTTGTAGTTCTTGAAGATTCCCATCGTAAATTAAATTTTGGCGTGCGTCTCTATCCAGGTCAATATCGTTGATTAAATTCTAGTGTTGTCCCACAAGCTTAGCATCGATGATTAAAATTCTGACGTTGTGTTTCTTATCTAGGAGTATTGCTATTAATTGAATTCCAATGATATACCTAAAGCAAGTTGTGTCGTAGATTAAATTCCGACATAGTTTGAGTTCGAAGTATAAGCTATTTAGCTACTTGCGTCCAGGTTACATCATCGATTAGATTCTAGTATAATTTGTGCTCAAAAGTTGTTAGTTTTTTTTAGTCATTTTGGTATCAATTGTCAAAGTTGTCTATACAAGTTGAGAATAAAATCTACCATTGCATTTGATATTCTCTGTCCAAACTCAACAGAGAACCTAAATCTCTTATAATAAAATCAAAAAGCAGTGTTTGGTGAAAGATTTTTTTGTGAGAAACAAAACCGGTGAAACAATTATTAAATGGAGCCGCTAAAATTTAGGTGTCAATACTTATAACAAATGAATTGGTTAACACATTAGCATTTGATTGAATTACAAGCACTCAAATTATGTAGAATATATGTTGGGTTCCTTGAGTGATTGGACTATTCTATTATGAATATGTAAATAACTAAGAAATGCCTTGGACAAATGAATGATTGGTATACTTATAGTGCATTTGATAACCAATCTGTTCTTGAAAAGAATTTCTAATCAAAAATGATCTTTTTTTGCCCAGTTTAAAGCATTTGATAATTATCCAAAATTTCTATTTACAGAATAAAATTTTGTTTTCTCAAAATTTCTATGTAAACCATTATCTTTTAATTTTTTAATAATTGTATTACTTTTTTCTTCTTCTTTTTTTTTTTTCTCCCTTCTTCTTTAAGTTTTGGGCTGGTCACTAGCCTTAAAATGACCAGCAACCAGCCAAAGGAGGGCCAGAGACCTCACTAGCCCTCAACGAGGCCGCACCTCTTCAGTTAAGCCTTGTCAATAACTGGGCGAGGAGCCTCACCCAGATCTGGCTTGACCAAGTTCTTCCAACCGCCAGCAGGGCTCGAGTCACCTAGCCAGGCGAGGCCCACTTGGCCACAAGCGAGGCTTAGCCTCGCTAGGCTTGCTGGTGGTCAGGTGAGTCTCACCCGGCCAGGCAAGGCTCGCTGGTGGCCGGGGGAGGCTCGGGCGAGGCCTGCCTAGCCACTAGCAAGGCTCAGCCTCCTAGATCTAGCGAGGCCCTCTAGCAAGCTTGCCAGACCTCACTTAGCTAATCGCAGATGACCGACTGTGGCACCCCTTCAACACGACCCCCAATCCGTTAGGGTCGCCACAATTTACTTACCTTTCACTTGTCCTAATAACATGTCACTCTGATACTATTTGAATTGTAGTGGGTCCATATGTTCTGGGGGTTTATATTATCTTAATCGGTCCTAGCGCAGTTTATATAATGGAAGCATACTCGACATCTCCCTAACCCATACTCAAACTAAATAATACAATGCAATGCACACCAACTACACATTTTATAGATAAGTTAAAGCCAAACCACTTTTATTTACATAACTAAGATGGACATCACGAGTCGGTATAACAAAAGGCCAAGGCTTTAACTAAGCTCGGCTATAACCCAAAAGTACCCGACCCCATATCAGACATGTAGATCAATCCATCAACCAGTGTCGGCCATCCAAAAAGTGTCATCCTCTACCAGTCACACGCGCAATCACACCAAGCCCGGTGCATCGGCCGGTGGCGGCGGCAGCATCCCCATCGTCATCTCGTCACGTCGAACATGCACGAACAGGAACTCCTGAACTACAGGGCCATCAGGTAGACCCACATCATATATGACTAAAACTCAAACTCGGATAAACACCAGTCCATGAACACCAACACAGGGGTGCTCCGAGCACTCGACCTCAACATTGGACGGTAAGCCATAAAAAGTGCCACGTGAGATAGGTGACAGAGGCATCTCTCGATCTGAAATGTTAGTCCCAAAAAGGGGTGAGTACAACCACTCAGCAGTAAAAGATCCATCAACCCACAAAATGCAACAAACAAGGCAACCAAGATTTCATGTGAAATGCACATATCATCCATGCAATCATGCTCATATCTCCATGAGATCCATTCATTAAGGCAATTTATGTTCCATGCCATATGCACACACATGCACATGATTCATATCATCCATACAATCATGTATATATCCCCATGAGATCCATTTAATGCCTTCATGATCGCATTCTCAATGCCAAATAGTACCAATTCAATTTCATAGGCAATTCATGCACCATGCCATATGCATACACACGCATGATTCATTTCCCTTTTCTTTTATTTACTTTCAAAAGGATCTCATTTTTCTTCCAAGGACCAGTGTTTGCATCCCTCATATCGCTCGCACCCAACCTGGCATCGCGAGGAACCTCCGGCACACACCTCCGGGCATCCGGCACACACACTCCGGGCATCTCGCAACTCCCGAGGACATCCGGCACACACACTCCGGGCATCCGGCACACACCTCCGGGCATCCCGACACTCCCGGGGCATCGTCGACTCAAAGGTCCGATGGTATCATCAACATCACAATGTATATTCACATATATATCTCATTTTCAAATTAGCATTTGATGCAACAATGTCAAAGGTTTAAACCAGCTTTTTGATGTCATTTGATATGCTAAATTTCACCACATATGCAGTACAAATAACAACCCAAGATATCACATCTCATAGAGCAATTCATTTGTTCTTGAATAAAACAATTTTCGGATAAAACAGAATGCACTCCTTTAATTAAAATTCTGGAAAAATTAGTAAATGATCTTAATAAATTCTGAAAATTTAACATGTTATAAACGAGATCTAGAGAAAAATGTTTCATGAAGAACACCATGTCAAAGAGCTTCGTACGAGTCGCTACGGTCCATGCATCACAGCCTTAAAATTTCAAAACATCACCATTGCACAGTTTTATTCACAAATTCGGTATAAACCCTAAATTAACTCAGAAAATTATGAAATTTTGATATGTTATAGAAAAAACATAGAGGTAAAATTTTCGTGAAGAAATTGAAGTTAGATTCATGATAGATCAAAAGCTATAGTCACCATAACTCTTCCTAACCCTCGGTGATGGTTTCCAGATTTAACACTTTCAAAGAAAAATCATTTCAATGACCAATACTTGTCTGTTTCTTCTTAAATTTTAGTATGTTTCTCTTCAAGATGTCATCTACAACTTTCATCAAGGACATATGATCAAATTCTAACTAGATAATTGCACAAAATTCACAGAATTGGCAAAGGTCATGCTGTGTTTCCATAAAACAGTTTACCAATCTCAAAGAGCTACTCCTCCTAGTCCGAAAATTCAACATCCAGCATCAAGATTTATGCATCTTCAAGTCTATTTACACTTCACACAACCACAGCAAGCAAAATGTAGGCTAACGGACTTTACTTGCCTCAAGTTCAACGAAAACGAACAAGCAAACGGCGACTTGGAGCTTTGGCGGGCTCGATCGACGGCGGTGCTAGGCGGCATCGACGGCGGCGGCAAGAGCATGCATGGCGGGGCCGGTCTTCCTCTTCACCTCGCCAATGCACCCTCCCAAACTCCCTCTCTCTCTCTCGGACTCTCTCTCTCTCTCTCTCTCGGTCACTCGTCCGCTCGATCACTCTCTCTCTCCCTCTCGGTTTCCTTCAAATAATCCGCCCCCCCCCTCTCTCTCTCTCTCTCTTTTCTTCTTTCACCCTCATGATTAGCTAGTAATCATGAGGTTTTGCATGGCATTGGACACTTGGCTTCAAAGGAAGGACAAGTGTCCTCACCATGAAGACAAGTGGAGGTGGCTTGGGGCATGCAAATCCGGCTCCTCTCCCTCCTTCGGTCAACAGCCCCTTTGGGCTTCTTGGGCCAAGCCTTAGGTGGCCGAACAGTGGGTAATTGTGGGCTGGTTTTGGGCCTTAAGAAATCAGCCCACTCCTTCTCCTAATAATCCACCTTAATCCCCACTTATATACATAATTTCATATATTCACATGGCCATAAATTTTGCAACATTAATCAATGAAAATCCAACTTGTAAAGTACATGGCCAAGAACAAAATTTTCCTATCAATTTGTCCTTTAGGACCATCCTTGATCACTCATGGACATAGGATACATTTCCAACAAAATAATTGTCCATTAAATGCTCGGCCTTGTTTAATTGAAATCCGTTGGTCTAATGACTATAATATAGTCCAATGGCGCTTCCATTACCTTTTTATGAGTCATAAATGGTCATGAAATTTTAGGATGCCACACCGACGGTAGTGGATGGCAACGGTGGTGATAGCTAATGATGGGCCGATGGAAGAAGAAGAGGGAAGGAAGAAAAACAAGGAGAGAAAAGAGAAAAAAAAAAAAGGTTGGCTTAATTTTGAAATTGTTCTCGGGAATAGAGAAATAACTTCTTTTTACTCCTTGATTTTGTTCCAAATCTATGCTCAAGAACAAATTTACTCTCGAGAACAAAAAATTTACTAAACGGATTTTTGTTCGAAATCTATTCCCAAGAACAAAAGAACATAATCAAACACTATTTAGCAAATTACCAAACATGCCCCTTGAATTATATAGATTCCATCAAATGATGTGACGTTAATTGTTGATGATTACTATGCTTTTGTGCTCTCAAGTCAGGTGGTGATTAGATCTCTTGCTTTAGACGAAGAGCTTTTATTTACTAAGCTTAGACTCGCCTCAGAATAACTTTTACATAGGTCAAGTTTGGAGTTAAGGGATTTTTAGATTAGTGTGTTCAAAGATCTTTTGAGGACTAGATTAGAGTGCAACCAAAGTAGGAATTTATATTTTGTACTCGGAGTTGTGATTATTTATATTGAAAAAGAAAATGTGTATATCATTGAGGTATAATTATTAAATCTTTCGAGATTTAAACTGTATAGAAATTTCATTTTGTGACAATTTGGCACATAATTTTCGTGACAGTAGAAGCCATAAATGTGATGTACATGTGAAAAATGACACGTTGGATCTTTAACGCCATCAAATGACAAAAGCCCAAATTTGGGTGACAGCTGAAAGTTGGTGCTTTATCATAAAAAATAAAAAATAAAAAGAATGGGGCCAAAATTGGAACTCAGGCTAAAGTTGACGCATTTTAAGGGTATTAGGCCACCTCAATTGGTAGACTATAATTACAATTAAAATTTGCATTAATCATAGCTAATTTTATTTACATAATGACAACATCAATTGTCATTGTTCTGACTTAATCACATATTATAAGATTAATGAATAAAATATTAAATTATGGTAAATAATTAATGTAATAATAATTATGTTCTCTTGATAATGCATAATTACTTATTACAATACAAATCATTCACAGTCTATTAATTGACACATTATTGGTGGCTCACTATTAGATACGATTATTTACAACGTTATAGTTTAATATCATACTATCCATAATGGGATGATTATCTTAATTATATTTATATTAATGAATATTGAGATTGTTATATTATTATTAATCCCGTTATACTATTAACTATGCAGTAAATGTTATCTATTTTAACATAATTACATACTCCGAGTCTCTTTAAATGAGAAGGAATTTGGAGGAATTTGTGTACTAATAAACACGTTTATTCGTTCTCTCATTCATACTATTATTTTACATGTATTCAAAACTATATAAACAAACATTAACATCATTATACACTATTTTTCTTTCTTTTTTCCTCGCTAGCATCCAAAGAACAGTATAATTAAATCTATTCAGACCTTCTACTTTTCTCTTATATAAATTCTTTTTTTCTTTCTTAATCACTTCTTCCAAACTAAAATAAAAATGATATAGTCTCCGATCGAAGATTTGGACGGGGGCGATGTAAGGAAAAGTGTTCCCAATTGTTTTCTCAAGCTACTAACTATAAACGGTTTCAGTTAGTTATTTGCTAATGAAGATCATAGAATATAATCAAATGCAATTTGTTCAGTATTTGATATAATGGACTAATCGAGCTGTTATGTGATATATTAATACAAATCGCAGTTATCTTTTTTTCTAATAATCTAAAGACACGGGCAAATTGTAATTATTTTCTTTATAAATCGTAACCAAAACCTAAACTATGATCACACCATGCATAGCTTTGATAAATGAAATTATCGAAAAAATTATTCTCCATTTTCCATTGTTTTTCCCCGTCGTTTAGAGAGGCATCGATTAGCAAAGAGAGAATCGGCATAAACCTTATGTTTGTACTCACCGTTGTTCGGGAAATATAAACTTAAAACCCGATGTTTAATTTGATTACTTTTTTCATCTCCTTTTTCTTTATTTCTTGCTAGATCTTTTTATTGTACTACATAAACCTTCATCAGTGACTTTAGGGCTTTGGCAAAGTCCCTCTGATTTCCTCTCTCTCTCTCTCTCTCTCTCTCTGTCTCTCTCTCTCTCGTATTTTCATAAACATCTTCGCAACCTTCTCTCTTTCTTCTTCTTCTTCTTCTTCTTGGGTTTCGCTCTTCATCAGATTAAAGAAGCGAGGGAGAGGGAGAAAGAAAAGCCACGAAAATGATGGGGAATGGTGCGACGATGGTCTGGTCTGGAGATGAACAAAAGAACGTTGTTCCGCCATGGTTGAGGCTGATCGCGAGCATCAAGCTCTATGACTCGTGCATGACTCATTCCTCCAAAGAGTGCAATTTCTACTGCAGAGTCTGCATGGTCGCCCTGTGCAAAGAGTGCAAGAAGCAACACGATCTTTCCGAGCACGAGATCATAAAGGTATTAGCTTCCATTTTGAACCGTCTTCGCATCTGTAACTGTAACAGCATTTTGTTTTACCAGGGTGACACGAAAATTGCACGGTGTACTACTACTCTTTTATCTTTTCATGATCAAGAAAACGGGAATTTGGGGTTCCTTTTCCTCATTCTGAATTCTTTGCCCCTTTTCAGCGTTTCTTTCTGGGTTTTAATCTTTTCAGGCATATAAAGTCTCCAAAGTGGCGTCGTTTAGAATAGAGGACTTGGAGCCGCTGTGGGATGCTTCCGATATCTACCCGTACAGTCAAAACGGGTGGCTCGTTGCGTTCATATACAAAAGGGGAGATGGGGCCGCTCGCTCCCGCGGTCAGAGCAACCTTGCGGAGTGCGAATCTTGCCCGTACCGGCTCAAGTCGCCGGCCGCCAAGTACTGCTCCGTGGAATGCAAGGTGACAATTGAGCACACCTTTTCGAAAGAACCGGGCCACGCATCGTTTCGACTGTTCTGCGGTTTCGAAGGACGGTCTGCTCACGCGTGGGTCGTTCTTTCTTGCTTTTCCTTTGTAGGTTGAAGCCATGATAAAGATGAACGGAACGGGAAGTACCAAGAACGAAGCGGCGAAGAGGAAGGTAGGGACCATATCAGAGGGGAGCTCTGGCAATGTGCAGTCGTTCAGGAAACGATCAAGAAAGCAGAAAATCCCGCAGAGAGCTCCATTTTATTAGCCAAAGATTTGGTAATTGGCGAACTTGGTGAATTCAGGGTGGGGCTACTTGGTTTTCGTACGTATTGGTTGATTTTTCTTTCATGTCTTTTGGTACATCTCTCGATAGGGTTCGTTACAACTACTATGGGATTCGTTATTTTTCTGTTTCTGGCATAGGATCCACCGCGCATGTGGGGAAATAAGCTCTGTTTTTCTTTACTCTGATGGGAAGTATATTCATGCAATACTGATCTTTTTTAGTTCTACCTGTGAATATGGCCGAAAAGTGTTAGCTTTTTTTTATTGCTATCATCATCATCATCATCATCATCATCATCATCATCATCATCACCACCACCACCACTAGTAGCAGCAGCATTTTTGGGATCATATAAACTTATAATAATATTTCCAATACTAATTGAGTAGATACTTACGTTGGGAAGGACGAGAATATGAGGTGGAAAAACTTTTTCCCTTACAGCACGATCCATCGGTAACGCATCCTTCTCTGCGCTCGCCTCATTAGTTGGGTCTAACGGCACCGATGCATCGCAACTAAATGATTGGTTCATTTTCGCCAGAGGAATGTGCTTTCAGTTAATTTTCCGCTGACGTGCATCTCTATCTAGAACGATTTGCTAGTCCATTAATCATCCAATGTACATGGAACTTTTGTTAGTCGATGAACAAACAACAGTGATGTTCTCCCTCCCGTTTTGAACTATCGGACGATTTATGACAGTGCATAATGTATTGCGCATGAATTAGGGTTACATAAGTTCAGCCAGAAAGAGGTCACAGGAGTACCATGAAGCATTGGCTTATAGCAAGCATGATGATTTTGCATGTGCGATTGATGTAGCAAAAGAAATGCAGTGGATTCTGTCTTGACGCACGTACCTTAACGAAGCAGCCATGGAAATGCAACCTCACAAGCTTTTATCTGGTAATACAGGGTTAGCTGCAAGCTTTTCTCGATGCGATGTTTCATAGTGATCGTCTCAGCCCGTGGGCAACTGCTTCTGATGAAACTTCTTATTGGGCTCGCCTCCATCGCAAATCCTATGACGAAGGGCGTGAAATGCAAGAACTAAAAAGAGAGAGAGACCGCTATTCCTCATATTCTCTCTCTCTCTCTCTCTATTTATGAGACAAATAGAGAAAGGCTTCACTAATGCAACAATATTCGAGCTACTCTGAGAATAAAGCTTATTGTAAGTCACATATTCTTAAAGAAATGAAACCCACAACAATTTATAAATATTTATTATTATTTTTTTGTGATTCAGAACAAATTTTTTTTTTCTCACGATACATTAAAAACTGACACCCAATCATTTTCTTACGGAGAAATATCCAAGATATAGTGTGGGGCTGTGAGCTTTATACTTGGAGTTTTGAAGCAAGTACATCCATGAGGCCCCTTTTTATATATCAATAAGAGCTTATGGCCTTATTGTGACCATCTCAAGTCTCGGAAGATTTATTTGGTTGTCATGTCATGTACACTCTTTCTAGGGGTGTGCAATGGTATCTCCGTTCTTTTGTAGTATCTTACCTCATTTGAAATTGGGATTTTGCCCATATGAGAGTTGCGTAATTCATGTACAAGTTCGGATGAAAATGCAACATGAATTCAACACAACAAGCTATAACTCTCTTGCTGATGCAAGCATGCTAATGTAAGAAACAGTGAAGAAAGCAATTAGGGATCGAGAAATGAACAATTTCTATTTGCTTTTTTGGAAGCAGACCGAACCGGTCAATTGGTCTGGTTCCTTGTTCCAAGACTAACCAGTCCAATCCTTGATCCAAAAAATTGGGAGCTGATCCTCCTTATCCAATTCCCAATTCCATCTTAGAGCAAAATCGAACCGGGAACCGATCACTCCTAACCCTTTCCTAGGGGTGTCAATAAGTCAGGTTGGGTATTCTAGATACTTGACCTAAAACAAATGCACTCTACCCGACTAGACCCGATTCTCGAAACACATATATCCCAAATCGTCAAGTTGGATTTCTTTCTTCTTCTGCTAAAGAATTCAAATCCAAAAGCATTGGAAGATGGTACCCAATCAAAGATTCTGCGATTTATTCCTTGATTTTATGCGGGAAAAAAAAAGAAGCAATTGCATTGTGTCAAGATTCTTGAATATATCCTTTAAATAAAATAATATAGATAGCTAGATTTGGGGGGGGGGGGGTAAATGTTTTTCTATTTTGAGAGTTTTTCGAGCATTTTGGAGAGAAAACAAAGTGCTGAAAGAATTCTTGTTCTTTAATTCAAGATGCTAGGTTTAATTTATAGTTTAGTTTCTTTTTCTACTATGTTCTAATTTTCTTTTGTTAGGGCTACAATGTAGCCTAACTATAATGATATATATTTAATGATTTTTATGCATGCAAGTAATTTCATTAATGTGAGTTATATATTATTGTGCTTAATGCTTTTAAGTAACTGACCATCATTTGAATGATCTGATTTGTATATTTGAGATTGAGAACAATGAGAAGTAATAATGTGTAATTGCTCCTTATAACATATAACTAATAATTAAACGTGGATAGAGATATACCACGTTATTTGTATAACTTTTGGTGATAATGTGATCCAAAAGACATATTGTAAGTCAGGATTATTCATACATTTTAATACACTTATGTTTATTTAAATTCACATAGATATATAATGGATTAATAAAATGATTAGATAATAGATTAGAAAATTTCAATATCACATGTTTAATGTCGTTCTTGTACACGTAACAATTTGAAATTTATATCTAATGGTTATGGTGAAATCGAGATACTCTATTTATCTCATTAATTTACTATACTTAGTCTTCAAATTTTGCTTTTAAGAAATTTAGTTTTAATTTATTCTCAATTCTATTTTGATATTTTGGAGAAATTTTAGAATTAATCTATTTAATTAGTTTATTAGTCATCAATCTCTGAGGGGATGATACTCTTTTTTATTATTATATTATTTGTACGACACTTTCACTTGCGTTTAAAATTTTACAAACATCTTCTAGGAAAATTCTTCCTTGTTCTATATACTTCTGGTTCTGATTGCTCATACGCTTGGAAATTGGGTTTTCAATCAAATAGGCACTGCATCCTCTTTTGTTTTCTATGATCACCCGTCTAGAGTTAAAAATATTGTATTAATCAAGTCTTCTTTTATCTATCATTCTAATATAGGTACTGCATCCATTTTGTAATGTTTTGTATTGAAATGAAAAGTTTATTTCTAGCAACAACAAAAAAAAGAGTTCTGATTAAACTAATTAGAGGCAACGAACAATAAGTTGGCCTCTTGCAACCCGACCCGAAAGTTTTTAGTCGATTCAATGCACGCGAGACGATAATGGCTCCGCAACCATTACAGATTCCTCTCCATCGCAGCTTGCAGGTTCGAATCATCCATCTTTTGGGGGCTTTTCTTTTTGACCAATTACAGAATAAATGATGGTGAGATGACTTTCAAATAAATTAAGGAACCGTAGAGAGTAGTTGCTTGAGGATCCATACCCTTCGATTTTGAATGTTGAGCTCAATTTGATGAGCATAAAATGAACTAATTTGATTTAGTTTGCCATCATCAAGAATTTCAGAATAATTGTGTTATTTAAGCTATTTACGTGACAATATATTTCTAATTTTACTTCGAATTTAAATCAATTGGATAATGTCATCTTTCGATCAACATCAAAAGAATATATTAAGATATTGAGGTGCGGACACCTAGAATGCCAAAATTTGGTATGGAAAGACATTAAAGTGCGAAAATCAAAGCAAAATAGATTAGTTAAGTACCAATGGCTAGTAAATCTAGCCAAAATGTTGATGTGGCGTTTTTTTGGCTAAACAAGTGCAAAACAACGTCGTTTTGTATGCTGATGTGGCTAGGTAAGCTGAAAATAACATCGTTTTGCATGATGACATGGTTAAATAAGTTGAAAACAATGTCTTTTTTCACACTAACGTGGCTAGATAAGCCAAAAATAACGTTGTTTTGTAACGGATTTGAATTTTAATACAAATATTAATTAAATTAAATTTAAGACATCGTTTTGCCATATATTTGAATTTTAATATAAATATTAATTAAATTAAATTAAAAAAAATATTGAAAAAAAAAAAAAGAAGAAGAATAACAAGATTGCAGTTCAACGAGGGCTTGCCGCCTCCCCACAATCGCCAAGAAGGGCCAGCAATGATGGGGGAGGGTCAGCCGGGGTCGCCAAGTCCTTACCAAGGACTAACGACCTTGGTCAAACGGTGGCGAGGGCCTACAACCCCTCACTTAGATCTAGGGCGAGGGTTGTGGCTCTCCCCCAAATCCAGCAAGGGTCATCGACCCTCGCCAAGGGCCGTCGCTCACTTAACACTTTAAACATTTATTTGAGAAAATGAATGTACTTTAAGCTCTTATTTAAAACAATATTCACTTCACATTATTATTTTAAAAAATGAAGGTATTTCGGGCCCTTATTTGAAATTTCCCCAAACTTTTTCAAAGTAAATTCTACATAGATGTAGAAAGTTAATAAAAATATAGAGATAATATGTGCACTACATTAATTTTCAGCATCATCCAAATTTTGGAGTTTTGAACACATTTCACCATTTACTATAGATTTTTCATGTACTCTTACAAATTTAAAGACGCAATTTCCTTAAATTTTCAACACTTTTGGTTAATAAATGGTTCTATGTTATATATATATTTTTTGTAAAAAAGTACAAGAAAAATTATGAAGGGGAAAAAATACCATACGCAAATTACTTACTACTTTTTATTATTACCCCCCTTTTTGGGGGGATAGAACCATTTACTGTATTATCACAGTCAATTATATCGAATCCCTTATACCATTAACTACAATACTTTAACCTGGGCGGATAGCGGGAATTGAACCCGTGTCTTCTCCTTGGCAAAGAGAAAATTTAGCATTCGACTATATCCGCACTTTTTTGTTTGGTTCTTGATACCTTGATACGAGGTGTCTGGATAATATTTATCCCTAGCTAGGCCAAATGCTCTATTTAGGCCGATTCCAATTCAATTTACAATTTATATTAATAAAATGATAATATTAATTATATTAAATTTCGAATATTTTCCTTTTTATTTGAATTTTTTATTCATGTTATATTTTATTATATTTTCAATTTCAAAAGAATTCGAATTTGGAATTCTCAAGCCCTTGAACACGAGAGGTTAAGAAAACTTCGGAAAGATCCACAAATTGGAGTTGTGCAAAAGAATCGAGAATTGCCCAAAACTAGACTGGACCGAATTGGAACCGACAGTTCTCATGCAAGTCGGTTCGGTTCCTTGTTCTAATTTAGTGGAATCAGTAAGTAGTGGTTCAGTTCCTAATTCTAAACATAGAACTGCCCACCCACCCAAACCGGACTAGTATATATATACTATAAACATTATTGACTAGTTTTGTCGGGACTAATCATTTACTTATTTTTTTTTTCATTCTAATAATCAGTTTACTTGCTTTCTCATTCAAAACAAAATAAACGAACAAAAAGGAAGAAATGATCGATTGGAGATGTCCATAAATGTTGTGGTGCTTTGTCGTCATGATACAAAATTAAGAGCCAAATACAAGGCCGAATAAGTTCTAGTGCTCTAAAATAGAAACAATGTTCAATTTGATATTAATTGATAAATGCAATTTTGTAGTAATTGAAGTCTGGTTCTATGGAACCACTTGGGAATCAGACCGAACCGGCGATCTAGTTCTTAGATGTATCCATGGAACCAATGGACGATTCTTGATTCCAATTTTTTGAAACTGGTCCTTAGTGGATGGTTTCTGATTCCAAGGTGGAAACTGCCCACCCACACCCGATCATACTCACCGCTACTACAAACCTATGTAAAAATTGTATTTAGATGATAATTAATGTAGTTTGTACCATTTGCTTATAACATAATTTAAGTTCATATTGATAATAAATTCAAGTAGTCTTGGCTCAGTTAATTGCGGCATACCATATTTTTTCTTATAAAATATTAAAACATATGTAACTTCAACTTCATGAAACTTTTAAATATGTTTGAACCATCACTCTATATATGATAGGAAGCAATATTTAGACTTGTAAGTACACATATCGAAATTTGGTAAAATTATCAAGCCGCATGAGAAAAATAACGCCAGGAATCATGCCACAAGACAAGCAGATAATCATAAAGAGAAGTGCCGGGTGATAAGCACAAAAGAAATTAGTCTCTAAATTCCAACTTCACCTACATATACATGTATTATAGAGTCTTTCTTTTTCTTAGGGAAAAACCTTAATTTTAATTTTAATTTTAAATATACATATATATTCTCTTTTTCTCTCTTTTTTTTTTTGGGTGAAATATTCTTTTTTATTTTCTGAATCAAGAGGGATTGTAATACTTCGCGTCCATCTCAAAACCTCGACACTTGCCGCCTAACCTCCTGTCTCCGCCGCTTTCCCGGAAACGCCTCGCCGTTCTTGTCCGTAGAACCCTAAACCCTAATCCCCGCCCCACCATTTCTCTCTCTGCAACTCTCTGCAACTCTCTCTCTCTCTCTCTCTCTAGAAAAACCGCATTGGCTTCGGCTTCAGCATGCCGACCCTGAAGGGCAAAGGCTCGAAGAAGAAGGGCGGCGCCATGGCGCCCAAGAGGGGCAACAAGAAGCACTCCCTAAACGAGGACCCCTTCTTCAGCCGCCAGAAGCGGCGGCGGGTCGACGACGACGACGGCGCCGACGACGACGACGACGGCGGCGATATAATACCCAGCGACGCCTCCGACGACGAGGAGGGCGGCGGCGGCGGCGGCGTCGCGGGAGAGGCGGAGGAGTCCGAGTTCGACCGGGAGACCGCGGACGAGAAGCGGCAGCGGGTGGCGAAGGAGTACCTGGATAGGATTCGGGCGATCGCCAGGAGGGAGAAGGAGGATGAGGATGAGGGCGAAGAGGAGGAGGAGGAGGAGGAGGATGATGTGTTTGGGGGAAGAGAGAGCGACGGAGTCCGGGATTCGCTCGTCTCGAAGATCCTGCAGCAGGAGCAGCTCGAAGACAGCGGTAGAGTACAGCGGCGAATGGCTTCCAGGTGCCTATTTTGGTTATTTTTGTTGTTCATTTAGCAATTCTGGCGATCATGTGATCGGTTAAAGCTTGCACTTTTGCTGAATGTGCTCTGTTTTTTGTGTTTAGTTGGAACTTGCTGATCGAATTAAACTCTTGTGTACTCTCATATGATGTTTCAATCACTTTCTCTCAGCTAACTATGCCGATTGAGTGGCTGATTATGTGCTCTTGAGATAGCCAGAGATGCTGATTTTGAACTCAAAGGATGGGTTGACAACGTTCTTTTTGGGATATTCCACTACTTAGACAAAAAGGTGGAACAGTTTTTCGATGGCCCCATCAAGTGTGGAGATTGGGCATAGATAGTTTGCTCTAAGTTATGCCACTTCTCTAAAAGCAGGAATTGATGAAATGAATTGCGGAAAGACGGAAACGGCTTTAAGGGAACGGTGAAGGAAATTCATATGATATTATGTTGTCTGATTGGGGATAGTCTATACAATTACAAAGCCTACATTTGCATGTGCAATCAACTACTCACACTTTCAAAATAAGAGATAAATCATCAATAACTACTTGCTAAAAAAATAGTTACTAACTACTCCTGCTCCCCTCAAGATGGAAGAATTGATAACCATCCTTTTCTTGCACTTTGGATTCACCAGTAACCTCCACTCTTTCTACTAGCTGCCTCTAACGAAACACCTTGTAGAAAGTGGACGTCAATAGGAGGTTAACATATTACGTTTCTACCACTTTCTGGTGACTTATGATACTCATCTGGTGCGAAGCTCTTCAGAGTCTATTTCTTTTTGCGAAAGTGTATCATTGATGATATAATGATCTTAATGTAATCATTATTAGTACGTGGAAGCACGTCTGGTTAAACCAATGGTTGTATTTTGTTATTGTGCTCTTTGGCATTTGCAACTAATTGTATTCGGAATGCTGTTAGTGTGCATTTTATTTTCATCATCTAGCATCCGGCATTCTAATCGGCTCTCTCAGAGATTTTCTCCCAATGACTGGTTATTTTCAATCCTTGACTTGCTTTGCAACTAATTGTACTCACATAATCTAGCATGCTTTATAATTTCATTATCTAACATGCAACATTCTAATCCATGCTGCTGGATATTTTCTCTAAGTGAGTGGTTAATTTAAAATTTCAATCCTTGAATATTAATTGATTTTCTTCATAAGGAGGCTAAATCATTGATTCATGCACTTTCTCGTGCTGAAGTATGAAACTCATCTGATGCAACATTTGGGTAATGAAGATGTTGAATTGTCATGTGGCAGGGTTAAAAAGCCTGAGGCCATTGATAATTTCCGCACCTTAGTAAAGCACCGGCATTCTGTCACGGCTGTAACATTGTCTGAGGATGACTTGAGGGGCTTTTCAGCATCAAAAGATGGTACCATATTGCATTGGGACGTAAGCAGTGGAAAAAGTGAAAAGTACGTTTGGCCTAGAGAGGAAACACTGAGGTCTCATGGAACCAAGGATCCGCAAGGTCGAGCTAAAAAGCATAGTAAACATGTTTTAGCTTTGGCTGTTAGCTCAGATGGGAGATATTTGGCCAGCGGAGGCCAAGACCGCCATGTTCATTTGTGGGATACTAGGACACGTGAGCACATTCAGGTAATTATCTCCTTCTCTGGTTTGTCATGTAGAAACTCATGGTTTTATTTTGGAGCACAATGAACTTCTTCTAGAGGAGATCTGATCCTCTAACCATGGGACCAAATTTCTCATGAGAGCAGTTCACTGTTGCACACAAATTGTGTCTATATTTCATTTATACAATTTGCTTACTTGATTCCTGCATTGGAGCTCCAGGAATTGGCTTCTTAGAAGCATTCCTTTCACCCTGATTATCTGTTAGGGAAGAATTAGATAACTGATTAGGCGGTGAGAAGTGCTGCAGCTTGGTCATGTATTTTGTTCACTAGAATGCACTTACGTTGAACGGATGGGTCTTACTTTTAATCTAATTGCTACAACTGGCAGGCTTTTCCAGGTCATAGAGGACCAGTGTCCTGTTTAACTTATAGGCAAGGCACTTCGGAACTTTTCTCTGGTTCTTTTGATCGAACAATCAAGATGTGGAACACGGATGACAGAGCTTACATTAGCACCTCGTTTGGCCATCAAAGTGAAGTTCTAACTATAGATTGCTTAAGAAAGGAACGTGTTTTGACTGTGGGGCGTGATCGGACAATGCAATTGTTTAAGGTAAAATTTGACCTTTAATTTCTTGTTTATTTGGTTTGTCTAGTTCTACTCAAATGATCTGCAAGTCAACTGAGCAATTGGTCATGTTCTAGTGTTTATTTATACTGGTTCCTTTGGCTGGTTCATTATACTCTAGAGTTGGCAATTGGATTAGTTGATTTGGTTTTGCAGGGCGTGATTGGTGTTAGGTGATCTTGGTTCGCACTTCCTCAAAACAGTTTGGTTTTGGATTCTAATTTCTTGGTAGTGTTTTCTTTTGCTATATTCCGTTTTATCTTTTTTGAAGAGTTGGGCTAAGATTATGATTGTAATGGGTACAGTGTGATGTGGGAAGATACTGATCTGATTCAATCAGATCTGAAGGCACTGCTTCTGGGATATGAACAGTACATTGAAAGGGTAACTTGGGGCTTTAAGTGGTCTTTCTGGAGAATTATGAGGAGTATATAACACATAATGACTTTTATCTTACCCTTTGCTTTTAGAATCTACAACTTCTCTCTTATAAAAAATAAAAATAAAAATAAATAATAAACGAAACTTTATCTCTTCATGTAATGAAATATGATATCGATTAGTCTTATAACTGCTTTAAATTTCTTAAGATCTTTCAAGAAGTCTAAATAGCAACTTAACAGCAGTGACGCAAATGGTTACTTTCAAGAGGTGGTCATGGAATACTTTTTCTTGTGGAGAATGGTTATGAGTGCCTTTACTTGATTATTTGTCAATCATAGAGTCAATTCGGAATTAGCATTTGAATACTACAATTCTCATATGCTAAATCTGCATGTTGGGATTGTCATTGAGATTTCTTGGTGCTTCTTTATACTCCTTGACGAAATACTAAATGCTATTGTTTACAAAATATTGGGTTTCATGGCTTTCCACCTCTTTAAGCAGATTCCAGAGGAGACAAGAATAGTTTTCAGAGCTCCGGCATCATCTTTGGAATGCTGTTGTTTTATTAGCAATGATGAATACTTGACTGGCTCGGATGATGGAAGTGTCCAGCTCTGGAGTATGCTACGAAAGAAACCTGTTTACATTGTTAAGAATGCTCATCCTTTCTTGCCTGAGGACAATAAGTTTGATAACAGAGACAGTGAAAAAATCCCTAATGGTCATGCAGGTAGAGCTGAGATTAACATTCTTTCAGTTTTACTGTTCCAGCTTGTAGTGACCGAATTTCCATTTTTTCATGTGTTCAATATTCCCAATCAACCTTCATTAGTTGGTGCTGATTTTTTTCTGTATGGGACAAAGAAAAACTTTTAACTCTTCTTTACGTATAAAATATATATGCAATTTCCTCTTCCAAAAACTCATCCTTCCCCTTTCCAATGATTGGCTTATGTATTTTCCGGTCTTTTGTTGTTTGAAAAGTGTCTTATAAATGTCGACTTTCTGGAGGTTGAAGTTATTCCTTTATATTCTTTCAGTAACTTGAGAGTTAACTTTACTATTATGATTTCTACTTGCAGAGAATTTCAAATCTAATCTTGAAAACAATCATCACTCAACAGCATATTCATGGGTCAGTTCAGCCACTGTGTGCAGAGGTAGTGATCTTGCCGCCTCAGGTGCTGGAAATGGTTATGTTCGTCTGTGGGCTATCGGGAGTGAGAACAAAGATATTCAGCCCTTATATGATCTTCCACTGGTATGCTGTAGCATCATATTACCTTTGGTTTTGTTACTTTTTGAGATTTTTAACAAGTAAAAAATTTCTCCAATATGCTTCTTGAGCGATGATTTGCATCTGGTGATTATAGTGATTTCCTCTTGGCCATCATACACTTAGTTGTTTGCTGACTTTAGCTTACTATTTGAGAGTCTTGTTTTTAGTCTCCTGAAGATAAAGGCTCATCATGGCCAAGACATGGCTGTCCTTAGGGAACCATGACAGCTTATAAGATGTTTGTTTGGTAGATGTGAAGATCTTTTCAGCAACCATGGTTTGAAGATTTAATGTTTGTTGAATTTTGTGTCATTTAACCTGTAGGGAAGTCAGTAATTTCTTCGTATAGTGTCCCAATGAGCAACCCACTGCTTATGTGCAGGAGCTTGAATGAGTTTTAACATCCTGGCTTGATTCTTTGGAGCTCTTAATGCAGGACTTTTTTTCCCTCATAAATGATGTCAGTAGGATAATCATGTGGGTCAGTACTTCGCTCTATAAGTGAAATGTTATCATTAGCGCCTAATTTGTGTGATCCTTGCACCAGTAAGATATCTCCCCAGTTGAAACTGAGAGAAGCCCAAAGGAAGTGTGCTTGAAGAGACCATAAATTATCTTTCCGTTGTTTTCATAATGCATCGTGCTAGTCTTGTTAGTCGATTTGTTGTTGAATATAAGGGGAACTTCTACATAGGCAAACATCTTGAACACAATGAAAACTAACAATATCTCGGTCAAATAATTTTCTCTGGTAGGACCTGGTCAGATAAATTAAACCCAAACTTTGTGGCTCAACTATGAAAAACTCAACCACCCCTTGTTCCTTCCTATTGTTGTATCTAGCCTCCCTTTTATTGTATGGTCTGGAATTGAATGAAATCAGCCCTTTATTTTGGTCGCTGCATCCATTTGACGGAAATTTTGGTAACAGGTTGGATTTGTCAATTCATTGGCATTTGCAAAATCTGGGGAGTTCCTTGTGGCGGCAGTCGGACAGGTGGTGCTTTCCCTTTACTTAGTTCATAACAAAATATTCTTTCTCCATGCTTAAATTACCTTTCTTGACTGAAAGAAAAATTGGTGACTCAAGCATAGCTACCACTGAGGAAAGAATTTATAGAAAGTAATTGGATACTGGAAAATCTTCAATGGTGCAAGGAGTCATTGTTTTGGTGCTTTCCAAGCACCATGTCTCTTTTTCAACATGCTTTCAGTTCAGTGATGGCACAGTGGTCAGCTAGAAAATATGAATTTCCCTGTATGATGAGCAAAGTAATTAAGAACTGATTGATCAGTTAATCTGTCAACTAAAATTATAAAAATAGCCCCTAAATCCAAGCTCCCTAATCCCTATTGCACTTATTGATCTACTTTATTCTTGAAACTTAATTACAACCTGATGTAAAGGTACTAGAGCGCAAAATGCCCACATAATATCCTGCTACTCTAGGTCTGTCCTCAAGAACTGAGATGATCAAGACATCCTCTTGATAAAAATGTTGCCCCCAAAGCATTCATGCTATTTGAATATTGAGAGTTAATGACAAGAAGGATGTCAGTCAAATTGTCATGGTAAACTATTATTAGACTATCGTTGCATCTGTTGTCTTTTGTTGGATTGTTTCATTTTGGGAGTTGATCTTGAGTTGGAATCAGCTGATTAAAATCTAAAATAGAAGTGTAGGAACCAACACGAAACCTTGGGGAATGGGAATAACTATATGATTGTCTTTCATTTTTCATCTCAGGAATGAAAACCGACATTGTTATACTTCTCCCAATGCAGTAATTGCATCGGAAACTTCATATTGAACCATTATATGTTGCGCATGTTGATTGTTTGGTCCCATAATAGGAATTGGTACATTGAAGATGCAATTAAACGTTTCTTAGACTACTCAAGTATCGGTGGACATGCAAAAAAGAAAACCTACATGCATTGGGAGAGGGGGCGAGAGAGAGATATTTCAAATTTACATTTTGCAGAGAGGTGATAAAACATGTTGAATTTTTGCCTAGAAGTTCGATGATAAATGTTGATACTTTGGGGATAAACTGCAGACTTCAAGTCTTTTACTTGTTCTCGAATGTCTCATTGATCGTATGTACTTCTAATGTGATTGCAAATGCGCCAAGTTTCTGTTTTTATCCCTTGGTACTTCATGCTTTATTTCCTGGGGGGTGTCATATGTTTGTCAGTGTGTTTGTGTCGGTTCTCGTAGTACATAGCAGTGTTACTCAGCCCATTAAATGCATTGCCTATCATATGTGGGGAACGTTTTTAAAGAAGTTTCTGGATATGAGGGTCTACGTGGAAGTATCTCTTGAAGAGCTATTGCATTGTCAATGATAGAAGCCAGTGTCCATTGGTGTACTAATTACATGGAGACCGATTGAAAACAATCTTCCTTTTTGAGGACTGTAAATGACGCTGTTGATTATTGCCACCACTTCATTTCAAGGAACTTAAGAATAATTGTGCAAGTTGTTGTAGGATGGACAACTTGAACATACTAAATCAGATTTGTGGTGTTTGTTTCTTCCTCAAAATGCAACCTTCGAACTGATCATCACTTGCCAAAATCAGTTAAAAATAGCTCTCTTTTTGGCACCATAGAGTCCACATGGCCTAAAGTTGTATGATCCTGATCTAATACCGTGCTACTAACAATTCTCTGTTTCTTTGGAGCAGGAACCACGTCTAGGACGGTGGGGACATGTACAAGCTGCCAGCAATGGCGTTGCCATCCAGTCTCTCAAGCTTTCTTAAGGGCAAACATTGGCTCTTCAATTTTGATTGATAAAGGTTGTCCTGATCTCTGTAATGATTATTCGGCTTCTTTTGTGACTTTTTACTCTATACGAGCCTTCTGTATCCATAGGTGTTTGATTACATTTTTAGAAAGAAAGAATCATCCAGAAAGCAAATTTGGTGGGCTATTAGGAAAAACTGATGAGGATCAACTAGTTTTCGGAATGTTTGGTTCAATTTATGTAACCAAACAGGTGGGACCAAACTGCTTCAAGTCCATTGTTCCACATCAAACAGAGATGAGAAGATTCATTCTCCTTGATACTGCTCATCTTTGTTAACACTTAAAATGGACATTACAAAGTCGTATTAGAATGGCAATCTATTTGTCATGGTCCTTGTCTCGCGTCTACCTCCGTGTTAAATAAAAGCCAAAGTATGATATCTGCGAGATTTATAATAAATAAAACTAGAATTTCTACCCTAAACAGGCCTGTGAATAGATGCGACCTTTGGCTGTAGCGGATGACTCTGTACTCTGTTCCACCAGAGATGGCTGATATGATTCGTATCAGCCTGTAATGCAGCAGGAACATGTTAGGAAATAAGCTGTAAATGTTCACCAGAGCTTGCTAATATGTTCAATGACATTAATCAAAGCTTGAACTATCGTATAAAATAGATATAATAAGTTGAATATGTTCGATTTGGCTTGGATGACGAGGTAATTTGCTCTTCTCCTTGTGGTATTAGCCTATTAGATTCCAGCCTCTTTACTAGGAGCACCCTAGTAGTAAAATTTGAACATATTGCGTCACTATGGAGGTTAGCGCCCTTAAGATTGACCGAGGAGCTGGATTAGTCGAGGTGCATGAAATCAGACCCGTACATGACTTGAAATTATCCAACTCCTCGGATAGACCGGCATGATTGTTCTAAATAGAAGTCAATATGATCCATCACTCTCCTCCACCATATCATAAGAGGATGCAAAGGGAATGAATCAAGCCAAGCTCCAATCATGCCACTCTCTTTCTCTATAAAAACTTGGTCCTTAAGTAAGTTGTCTCCACGTCCAAACACTTGGCCCAAAAGCAAGCATATATTCTCAAAACCACTTCATTCGCATTGTTTCGGAAAATGGATGATTTAATTTTTTTTTTTAAATGATCACTTGCATTACTCATATAAATGAAGTGACGAAATTTTTTCATTGTTCATGAAAATATTTAGACATAAATTAATAATAATAATAATAATAATAATAATAATAATAATAATAATTTTCATTAGCTAATTGTTTTAAGTGATACAGATGATTTTTATTTAAAAATAATTTTTAAATTATTCATTTTTCACGAAACAAACAGAGTTTAAGATACAATGGCAAATCATGGCCTCTTCAAGACCATCAATGTGGTGGTGGTGATGGCAATGTTTGTTGTGTTTTTCTTGCTCATGTCCACTGAGTTGGCCATTGCTGCTGTGGCCGAGACAGTCCCAAAGTTTCAATTGGGTCTGTAGTTTGGAATAATTTACATTTGCTATCTATATGCGGACGTCATATATACAGGCATAAATACAACATTTGTGCATGTTTCACATTTTGCTACTCCATTTAATTTTGATGTACGTCAATGAACGTATCAATAACTCAAAGAAATCTTTTCGTACGGAATACAATAAAGTTTTAAAATTCAAATTGGGCAGTATAATCCTCAAACCTTTCAAAAAGGTGTCGCACCTTATGAAGTTCCCTTTGACTCGTCGGTCATCCAATTTTTTATTACGAGGCAACCTTTTAAAGCGCCATGTTGTGGGCAAAATAGGAAGGGTTGCAACTGAGAACTATTATGCAGCATATCTTACGAAAATTATGAGATTATACAAAAATTAAGTATTAGATTACGTTTTGTATAAAAGGTTTAGAACTTTGTATGGCTTTGGCCATGTTTTACGCATATAAATTTCGCATGTCCCTAGTTAGTAAAATAAATGCTAAATTATATCGTTTCTTGGCTCATCATCTCATGAGCAGGACGCAGGCTGCTCCAGGCTGGCTACGGACACGGTGCCACCGGGCGAGGAGAGTACAACTGATTAATTGCTCTGATGATATCAAATATGAGATGGTGATGATTGATGATAATAATAATTATAAAAATGTTTATAATATGCCCACGTTGTTATGTTATAAGGTCTCGTATTGGTCATTTATTAATGGCCTCCCTCTAGACTAATTATTGGTCATGTATATGCCCATGGTATTGAAAAAATTAACAATACATTAGCATCATAATTTGTGTGATCTATGTGAATATGTCCTACTCAAATCGTAGATCAGTGATCACATCATATCGTATATCATGGGCTATGGACGGAAAAATTTACTTGACATCTATGGATACAGTTGGATACTCTTGGTCGAACGATTGATTCAACAAAATCGAAAAGGCATATTGCGTGACATCAACATTACAATAAGTGATTTAGGTCAGGCCGTCATCTTGCATTATCAATCTACACACCCGATGAATATACAATGATGTTATCTATTCACCATGAGACATGAATAGAATGGTCAAACATGCTTAGACTTGTCTTTGAGGTACTTTTTATGACATATTTCATCAATTGCAATGGGCCTTTCACCCATCTTTACTCACCTAAGGCACGGGTGGATACTATACCGGCCTACCCGGTGGTAGCCAGTGTGTGCAAGCACACATTGATGTGGAGTCTATCTTCCCCACCTTAGAGCCCCCTAATTCCCTGTCTATCTTTGTCTTCTTGATAGAGAGGGAATACGGGGGTGACATTGCGGGGTCTCCCACCCCAGGATGGTTCTCCCGCCTTTTTCTTCCCATTAAGCTTTTTAAGGACTTGCCTGGGTCCAACCATGGACCCATTAACTCATGAATAAAAACAACGTAACCATATCCAATGTCACAATTAGTGGATCACCTAATAATGTATGCACTCTTATTTAATTAGAATCAGGAAGATACATTGTGGACTAATTTTGATCAGCCCTCTTCTAAATCGCTGTCAAATACATCTTTTTTCTTTCTCATTGCACAAGAGCTCGCAAGTCACAACCGACCCCATATCCAATGTCACACGACAACAACTGATTAACGTTTAGATTCATGCATAATGAGAGTGAGAGTGATATGTACTAAAATAAACAGATCCGACATCGACCTTTCATTAAGCTAGAACTAATCCTCTTGACAAATCGCACCATCTAAGTAATTCTGTTTTCCTTATCTCTCTCCGAGTTTGCAACAAATGATAGCATCAGTTATGTCCATACCATTAAATTAATGGGTGGCGTTTTCACGCTGCTGTCCTTTTCTTTTCCATTGGCAAGTTGCATGACCTTTCACCAAGACGAAAGCATCATCCTCATTTATTATTTGTTGGAAAGCTTGTAAGAGTCACTGTGGCAAGTTACTTAACTTGGAATTTATTTACTTCGATAAGAAATTACCAAGCTTACTTTAATTAATGTACCAGCTTATAATCAACCTAAATTCGTCACATCAAGGCTCCGTTGGGTAACATTTCTGTTTTTCACTTTTTTTGTTTTTTTTTTGTTCCTCGAAATGGAAAAGGAATAGAAATCCCTTTGATACTTAAATAGAAAAGTAGTTAGGGAATAGATTTGGAACATAAATAAGAAGTAGAAGAAACCTACATCCTTATTTTCATCAATAATTTTTTAAACATGTAATTTTTCTTTTCTTTTCTTCTTCTTCCTCCTCTAGCTGGTTGTTGGGCCTTGGCAATGGCCGGCATCCTCGTCAGTCCTAGGCAAGACTTGACCTTGCCTAGCCACCGTAAGTTTGGCTTCGCCTGGCCATGGTGAGGCTCCCTTAAGGCCGTGAGGTTACCAGCTCTTGTCTTTAGCTAGTCGCTGAGACTATGACGATTGGCTAGAGGAGGAAGAAGAAAGGATGAAAAACAAAAAAGGAGAAAAAATTAAAAAGTCTCAAAAAATTATTAAAAAGCTTTAAAAATCTTATGCTAAAATAATATTGAGGATTGTACCAAATGCATTCTTATTACTTTTATTTATTTATTTTAGAAATAGAATTTTTGTACCGTTCTCAAATGCATTTGAATTCTCATAAACTCGTTTAGGGAATATAAATGGAAAAAAAATTGTTTATGAAGAAAAATGGTTCCCGAGAGTAAAAATGTTAATTAACACGCCCTAAGGTGCTAACTAATTTTAGTCACTTCCAACTTTTCATTTTTTTGTTATCTTGGAAAGTGCCAACATTTTATGGGCAGTTGATATAAAAATGAAAATTTAAGTTTTTCACTGGCAATTATTATTATTATTATTATTATTATTTGGTCGGTTACTGGCAATTACTTTAGGAGCGACATCCGTCGCAAGATGAAATACGAGGACCAAATCGACAGTGACTACATGGACAATTTTAGTAATTTCACATGTACTTATATGTGTTTATTTGTCTTTTTTCTTTTTTGTTTCTTTTCAGAAACATTTTTCTAGGGCGAACCTAGCCGATCCATGATTTTCTTCCAGGCCGGGCGATACAAAGTTTGGGAGCACGTGAGCCCGACCGTTAATATTGTAGGAAAGTCATGAAAATGTTTTAGTTAAATGCTATACTTGTTTTTGGTGTTTGAAAGATTTTACTTAATAATTTTTACATTTCCTTTTCAAATCTTGCCTGCACGCACTTAAAATTAATTTTAACGAAAAACATATGACTCCTATTAAAATATATAAGTATTGATATTTAAAATTGCATATATTTTTTGCAAATTTAACAGGTTAATATTTTTTTTTAAAGAAATCTTCTAGTTAAGCAAAGGTAACGTGGTGGAAGATTGATTTAACTCCAGTAGTAAAAGAAAACAGTCAAGAGTTAAAAACTATATGAAATATGTGTACTATACATGTGATTTCTAGATGAACATAGGGCCAATGTGTGTTCATGGGATACCCTCAAAAAAGACTTAGACCCTAAATTAGGGATTATTTGATCTTGACCACCGCTTATGAACGTAAGGGATGGCCAAGTATCAATGATCACAAATCAATCAATTAGCAATCTCATGGTGACTCGATATGCATGAATTTTGAAGGTCAACTCTAAGGCTCGTGCTTTACGTTTACAATTTGTCTTGAGTTGCTTGCACCTGTTTGAACTTGTGTGATTGCATTGTTGCATCATATGAATGCCTAGTTTAGCATTACCTTGTTAAGATGATCCGTAGAGAACGTGGCCAAGAAGATTTGAAGACAATGGTGTAACCGATGTCCAATCCGACTTTCTATTGTACCATTTGATCCCAACGTATGTCTCGAATTTTCCCTATTCTTGTTGTAAAAAACATCCGATGAGTTGCGAGTTTACTTTTCTTGCATGTAGAATAGTTTTCTATTTTCATTTTTTACTTTGTTGAGTGTTTACTTTCCCATAAAGTACTTTCAATTACTTGCTTGCTTATTTCATATCATGTTCTAGTTAGCTTTGAATTGCGTGAAAAAACCATTTATGCATGATTGCCTCTTTTTACTTTTATAAACTTGCTTGAAAATGTAAAAAGATTGCATGACCACCTTCGGTAAGAAATAATACTCATTGGTACTAAATGACATTAATAGAAATCTTGAGCATAACCCAAGTCCTTGAATCCTCGAATCTCTAATCCTGTGGAAATCAAAGGAGGTCCCCGACTCTTGATTGGGCAACTAGTCTACCCCAAAAAAAGGCGCTAGCAGCGACTCTTAGATAACATTTTTAGGTTGCCTAAAAACCTTAAAATAAATCCCTATCAAGCGAGGTATATGTTTGGGAGAACTTGCGTCTGTAATTAATAGACTAGGTATGACCCACCAACTAGACATTGCTTTGAAAGCCGTCTCTTTTGAGGAAGCAAAGTTGGACTATTTTACGAACAAATACTCCTAAATCTACTCATTAGAGGCCCTTTCATGCCTCATGGGGTAGGTCACGACAATGGATAACTAACAAAAGCAAAGGTTATTAAAATTATATAAATGTAGATTCGCATTTTGTAAGGGAGACAATCAAAAGTTGATAAATGAGAAGGAAATTTTCATAAATTTTCATAAATTAAATACTATTGGTAACTAACTCAAAGGAAAGTGGAAACCAAAAACTAGATGATAAATCAACGAAACAAGATTTATAAGTCAGTAAACTGAATATATCTTTTTATAGAAATTTATTTACTATTCTTACCATAGCCTTAGATTTACCAACTATTATATGAAAGTACAACCTCCAATTTAGTGACTAATTTTTTTTCGAACAAGTTACCAATTTTCATTTGAGTTGCTTATTATCAATATTTATTTTTTTATATCTACCAACTAATCTATTGAGTTACTATTTTCAATTATCATACTCGCCAACTTTTTTAATTTACCTACTTTTTAAAGAAAAATGCGTGATTTAATATTTAAATTTGTAATACTAATTCTTGTACATGTTCATATGCTTTCTCATTGACTTTTACTTTTTGCTTTTTACCATTGTTTTTTAAATCTTTGGCTCAAGTGCTTTGACATTTTTCGAGTTTCACATTTTCACATATGGTTTTAATAGTTTGTTGATTAATATTTTAACTTTGACAAGAATTAAAATAGTTATGTACTTTTGCTTAAAAAATGTATAACAAAAATGATTTTTGGCATAATGGAGATGGCGACGGATGGCTCGTCGGGCAAAGTTTGAGTTTAATGTAGGTTGCAATATTGGGAATGTGCATTTTTATATCCAAATTCTTATAATTAGTTAAGCAAAATATATAGCAAGAGAATAAATACAAGTCTTTCAAATGTGGCAACCAAACATAAGAAAAGTATCCACACCCTTTTAATTTACTTTGCGCTAAACTTAGCCTTAGAACAATCCTTGAACTGATATCCGAAGCTTTGAGGGAGTGCGTCTGACAAAATTCAGTGGTGTCTTGCTATGAAGTTTCAGCATACAAAGCTAGGCATCAAGGGAGTAAAGAAAGACATCAAAGTTAGTGGGTCTTTCGACCAACTTTGCTCTTTTTGGCCTATTGTCGGCCATTTGGCCTATTGTCGGCCATTTGGCCTGAGTTTTTCTAATTGCCTTTTGATCTTAAAGGGACAAAGTATTAGGTGAGTGTTACACGTAGCAACCTTGCATCAAGCGGCCATTTAGGGGTAGTTTTTTTCTTTTCTTTTTTTGTGCTTTTATATCATAATATGAATAAGTTTGCTAAGCTACTGCAGTGCTAAGTGTGCACTAAATTTAATAAAATAAAATGAGCTAAAAAAAAAGAACCATTCCCATCGAAATATTGCTTATATGTTCTGAGCAACTAGGAGAAGGTCGTGACTTCATCACTTCAACAATAATTATGCGCCATCGGCAAATCTTATAATATCTAGAGAAAAAGTGCCTCAAGAAGACCATTTTTTCTTTATTTCCTTTTTTATCAACAAAGGGACAATAAATGAGATGCAAAAATAAAATAAAATAAAATAATGACCTCAATGGGCCAAGGACAGAATTCTGGCCTCTTCCGTTAAAGACGGATCTCCCATCGCATGTCCTTTTCTTGCAGAACAGCATCCACCATCTCCAGACAAATCAGATTCAAACTCCATCTCTCTCTCTTTGACCGAAGAGATTTCAGAGCTTCGATCAAGGCCAAGTACTCTGTCTGGATCGCCGTTGAAGCTGGAATCGTATTTGCGAAACCGTCGAGAAGGGTTCCCGACGCTTCTCGAGAACTCTCGAGCTAGCCCCTGCCGTTGCTCCTTCCATAAACGCTCCGTCGATGTTGATTTTTTGAAGGTAAGAGGCTTCGGTGGGATCCAATTTCGAGTCAATTGAGTCGTTCCCATGTAAAGTTTCGAACTTTGCTTGTTCCACTTGCTGGAATTGCTGAGTAATGCTTCTGCCGAGTCAGTTAGGGTTTCTCGAATTTGGGGGTTAACCTTCGAAATACAAAGTCATTCCTTGCTTTCGAAATGAACCTCAAAAGGGTTGCAATTTCTTCGAAAGTCAGTGAATTTCCTGGCTGTTCAATTATGTCTTGCAGCTAAACCTCAATTCGCGAAAGGTTTTGACGCGAAATTTGGATTTTTACTTCAGGATCCGACCAAATTGAGTTCGTCCATCGACAAAGCAAGAATAGATGTTCCACTGATTTTGCTTCGTGATCACAGATTGGGCATGCTGGCCGAGGTAAGATTTTCCGCCGATATAGATTTTCTGTTGTGGGAAGAGCATTTTGACATATACTCCAAAGAAAAATCCTAATTTTAGAGGGGGGTCTTCATGTTCCAAATATGGTACCATAGTTTGCGGGATGGCTGAAATGACGATGTGGCTTGCATGCTGTGTTGTGGGTTTTCTGACTCTCTAATAAGATTATAGGTGCTTTTCACTGTGTAGGCCCCTTATTTAGTAGCCATCCACATCAATCTATCCCGTGTAGCACAAGAATTAAGCGGCACTGCTAGGACTTCACTTATTATTTGTTCATCAAAAAGTCTTTTGAGTGTGAACATCCCACCTTTTCTCCTCTTCCATGATTAAATCAGCAACTTTAGTTGGGCCACTGAAGCTTGCTGGAGCCCCTATGGTTCCTCTTTTTAACCATCTGTCTTCCTGGATGTCGATGCTTTTTCCTGTACCCACTGACCATATGACTGATTCCGAAATATTATCTCTTCCCATCAACAAGCGTTGCCATCCCCAAGATGGGCAAGAGCCCCTCCCTCCATGCCAAAAGGATCTTGGAGGCAAGTAAATTCCTTTGAGGATTTGACAGCATAAAGATGACTGATTTTGAGAAAGCCTCCATGATTGCTTCCCGAGCATTGCTTTATTTAAAGTCAGTAAATCCTTGAAGCCCATTCCCCCTTTGTCTTTCCTAGTTTTGAGCACTTGCCATCTCTTCCAATGAAGACCACTTCTAGATTCACTATTTGTCCACCAAAATGCAGCAATTCTTGTCTCTGTAGACTGACATAATGATACTGGGAGTTTGAAAATTGACATTGCATATTGAGGAATAGCTTGTATCACAGCTTTGATGAACGTTTCCTTCCCCGCCTTTGAGGTTAGATTTTCTTTCCATCCCTCTAATTTCATGTTCAATTCCTTACACGCTGGTGAATTAAAGGATATCAATGTTCTTTAAATAATTTCTTTTAAAGTACGTGTTGATGTTGACGCAACCACATTCTCCATTGAAAACATCAGGTCAGTCTCAGTAACACCAAAGGGCCAACGAAAGATCACATTCCTTCTTCAAGCGCACCCTATACACACCCGCACACATGGTGAGAGAGAGATACACTAAGTAGAGCAAACTAATGCTATGGCGAGCTTAGACGAAGGAACATCATCCAGAAGCAAGTACCAAGTGTTTCTAAGCTTTAGAGGACCCGATACTCGTGTTGGATTCACTGATTTCTTATTTCATAGCTTGACCGACACTGGAATATGCGTCTTCCGAGACGATGAAGAGGTTCGTGCCGGTGCAAGGATCGATGGATCGCTTCGGCGAGCGATCGACAACTCCAGGATCTACTTACCTGTCTTCTCTTGGACCTATGCTTCGAGCCAATGGTGCCTCCGTGAGCTTGTGCAAATCGTGGCAAACACTTCCAAATCGGAAGGTAAAAAAGAGATCCTACCTATTTTCTTCGATGTGGAACCCGACGATGTTAAGTTGAAAACTCCGTTGTATCATGATGCCATACTGAATTTGGAGCGCGAGAAGAAGTTGAGCACTGAGCAAGTAGATGCGTGGAGAAAGGCTCTCATCGAGGTTGGTGCAATAAAGGGATGGGAAGTGAAGAAGTACAAAGGGTAAGCTAGCTGCCTCAAGATGTTTGTTTTCCCAATTTTCCTCAACACTGGATCATAGATGTAAAGAATTCGAGTATGATTGAGGTGGGACTTCTACTATAGTATTACTAAAGAAACAAACCTATGGTACATTGGTCACAAAAGGTGAAACTGCTTAGCAAGGTCACCTTATATCGTGGCCGAACTGTGATATAATAGCTAGGTAGCTAAACTAATAATTGATTGTGGGCAGTGGGAAAAGAATGGGATAATGAAATGCCGTGCACAATCCTATCGGATTGTTTAATCTTTCAATACCTTAAACATTTCTCCTCTTGAATAAACCTGGTCCAATTTCTATAGTTGTCGCTCGAACATAAATCACAAAATATCAGTTTTAACAGCCTAAATATTTATACATCTATTTTCACAAATTTTACCAATATAATTCCAAGATTGCTAATCTCATGTTGGAATCAAGTTATATTTCGGGTTATGAAAAGACGCATGCATTGCCAAATGCATTAAAAGTATGTTTTGGTGGGACGTTAATGTCCGATATGGACTCTTAGAAGATCACTTCTAGATTAAAGGTCCCATTGGTTGTCTGAATATTTTGTAGCTTATCTGATGCTTGAATAACATCATTTCTAACCAGGTAATCATGATTTTGCATTTTTCCCTCACTAATTTTTTTCTTTCCATTGTGGCAGCTATGGCGATGTGATTAAATTGGTAGTTGAGGAGGTCGTGAAAAGGCTGAAGATGAAACATAGATTGGTGACTGAACAGTTAGTTGGAATTGATGATCGAGTGATGGCAGTAATTGAATTGTTAAACATTGATTCTGGCAGTGCACGGCTTGTTGGAATTTATGGCATGGGAGGTATCGGTAAAACGACTCTTGCCAAGGTGGTTTTCAACCAACTCTCTTTTCATTTTGGAAAGTGTTGTTGTTTCCTTGAAAATATTCAAGCGAAGTCGTCAAGAACTAATGGCTTAATTGAGTTGCAAAAAAAATTATTATCCGAAATTGGCCATCCCGCAGGAGCAAGGAGCATTGACGAAGTTGATTATGGAACAAAGAGGACTGAAGAAGCACTTAACAATAAGAAAGTCCTCATCGTACTTGATGATGTTTCCAACAGCAAACAAGTGGAGGAATTAGTTGGAAGGAGTAGTTTGTATCCAGGATCTCGAATATTGATTACAACTAGAAATAAAGATGTTTTGCGAATCAGTAGACCAAACTATCAGATCTTAGAATATGAAATGGAGGTGATGAGCAGTGATTGTGCGCTTGAGCTTTTTAGTAGGCATGCATTTAACGAAGACTCTCCATCAGATGATTACAAGGAACTTTCAAGGGAAATCGTATCTGCCACTGGGAGACTTCCATTGGCAATTTAAGTAATTGGTTCATTCCTCTTTGAGAGAAGGCAACAAATATGGAAAGAAACATTGGATAAGTTAAGCAAAGCACCTCACGAAGATGTTTTTGGAAAGTTGAAGATCAGTTATGATGCCTTAACTTTCGAGCAACAACAAATTTTCCTCGATATTGCATGCTTTTTCATTGGTGAGCATATGATGTATGCAATGTACATGTGGAAAGATTGTGATTTTTTCCCAGATGCTGGAGTTGATGACCTCATTAGCATGTCATTGGTAAAGATTGTGAAAAATGCATTTTGGATGCACGATCAACTCAGAGATCTTGGAAGGGAAATAGTTCGTCGAGAAAATCCAGTAAATCCTGGAGAGCGGAGTAGGATATGGCTTCACGAGGAGGTCCTCGATGCAATAAGATCAAAGGAGGTAATATACCTTAGGAAAAAAGTTTTTGTTTCTCTACTAAAATTCCTCTATGCTGCACTAGGATTTTCTTTTCTCTTGTTTTCCCATTGTAATCCTTTTCCTTTGAAATGAAATACTAACTATCCCTCATTTCTTGCTCTTAATTGCAGATGAAGAAGAATGTTCAAGCACTGGATCTTTATCTAGGCGATAAACCTAAGGTCGCTATTAAAAGCGAAGAGATTGGAAGATTTGAATGTCTAAGGTACCTCAAATTAGATTCGGGAACTTTCAGCGGTAACTTAGCGAATAGTCTTACCAATTTAAGCTGGATTCTTTGGAGAAATCCTCCTCGCTTGTTTTTTAAGCCAGCCAATATTTGCTTAAAGAATGTGGTTGTTCTTGAATATTTCAACAATGCCTGCATATATAATTCAAAGCTACAGAGCTTAATCAAGGTATGTAATGTGCTTATTTCTATTTTATTTTTTTTGGAAGTAATATTTGAATGTTCATCGATTGAATATTGCATTTATTTTGACAGATGGCAGGAAAATTGAAAGTTCTTTCTCTTAAAACTTGTTGCAACATAAACAGAATGCCAGACTTCTCCGGATGCCCAAATTTAGAGAGGCTTATAATCGAATCATGTGATAATTTGAGGAAAATTGGTGGCTCTATTGGGAAGTTGGAGTCTCTGATTGATCTGAAGATTTGGTATTGCCATTCTCTTGAAGATTTGCCTAAAGAGATTGAGAACCTTGTGAATTTGAAACGCTTCTCTGTTGTAGGTTGTCCACTGACTCGACTCCCAGATTCCGTATGGAAGTTGAAATCATTATGGGAGTTGCACTTTGACATTAGAATAAATTCATGGGAGTTACCTAGTCCTATATTGCTTCAGAATCTAGAATTGCTTATTATTCATAGTTCAGGTTTAAAAGGTCAACTTACATCGGCAATAGGAAGTTTGCCTACTTTAAGAATCCTATACTTGTGGGACACTAGCATTAGTGAAGTTCCCGAGACAATAAATCTGCTTCCTTGCCTGGAAAGGCTCGGGTTGATCAGATGTGATGAGATTCAAGAACTACCGACACTTCCTACAAGTTTAAAATATCTACGAGTGTCATCCAAATCGTTGCGGGTGCTCCCAGACCTTTCAAATTTGACTAATTTGGTTGTGTTGGACCTATTTGATGTCGTTAATGGGATACAAGGAGAGAAATTTTATAGCAGTGACGTAGGGTGGATTGAGGGAGGGTCGGCTTGGAGTTCATTCACACCAAATCAGTCGAACTTGATATTTTTAAATGTCCCTGCTCCTTCTGAGTTGGCTTCCCTTTCTCAATTAGAGGAACTTCATTTGTCTTGTAATGACTTTCGAGCACTCACACAACTTCCATCGTCTCTACTAAATTTAAGCCTTTGTAACTTCAATTCAACCATATCACTCTCATCCAAATTAGAAAATTTGTCAATATTAAAACTCTTTCAGTGTCGAGTGCAAGAAATTCAACTCAACGGGCTTCTACTTCAAAATTTAGCAGAGTTGTCTGTGGCATTCAGTGATTCTCTCAAGAGATTTGGGCTATCAAACATGAGGAAACTCAATACCGTCGGGATACGTTTTTGCCCAAAGCTAGTTGAGATCCAATTTGCTGGGGTGTTTGAATCATTAGAAATATTTTCCATCGCATTGTGCAAGTCCTTGGGAAGGCTGGCGTACGCGGGTGAAGTAGAATCTGCTAATGAGTTGATTATTGGGGAGGGGACCCTAATTCTTCTGTCAAGAGTATTGTATAAGTTGAGAAAGTTCATCCTTTTGGGGTGCCCAAAGGTACTCCAAATACGAGTACTCGGTGCATCGGAATTGTGGCAATCATTTTGGGTCAAGAGGTGTCGTTATTTGCAAAGTGTTCGTGGTTTATCACACTTAAAGAAGCTCGAGTTTATAGACATCCAGTACTGCAATGAGCTACAGCTTGTCGAGGGCCTTGACGAGTTAGAGTTTTTGCATCAGTTAAAAATTGGTGACTGCCCACAATTGAAAAAATTGATTAATTTGTCAAACACCAAATTGCCAGATGATTGCTACATACACATCAAACACGGCCGGAAATATTCTGGGGCTAATAAAAATTTCTTTGGCTCTGTCCAATCTTACAAGAATTATAAGGTGAGTTTGAACCTTCTCCTTTCTTGGTTTTTTTTTCTTTTCCTCCCCTTATTTCTTGATGGATGGCAACGCTGGCCTGATTCTCCTCCTGTTTGCTTACTCCCATCTCTATATCACTTATTACATAGTAAACATTTGATGTGTTGATATAGTCCTATATCGCTTGTCTACAGATGTGCCCCATATATATGTAGTCTCTCTTCGTCTAATAACTTATTCTAATACGATGAACTCAAAAGATAGATTTGGTATCTTATTGTACCTAACTGAAAAGATTTGAAAGGCCATCAACAAAAATGAACTCAATTTCTGAATAGATCATATATCGAAAATTGCAAAAAGTGAAAAGCAAACATGCGTTGGTCTCTATTGTTGGGAAAAAAGAGACTTGATGGCTTTTTATTTTTAAGTAACTTGTTGGTAACTTATCAATACTTTTATAAAATTACCAATTTTTTTAATGGAATGTAAATTAACAATTTTTGGACTAACTTACCAATTTTTATATGTATAATTCATCAAATTTTCAAATATATTAACGTTTATAATAAATTGTCAAACTAAATTAAAGTGAAGGGAAATGGGTTTGTTTTCGGGGAAAATCGAGGCTCTTGATACAAAGGTCCACCTTTCTATGTAGAAAAGTCGAAAGCTAATTTGCGATACATAGGTGAATGGGCAAGACGGAAATGGGGTTCCTTCTGGCATGCCATTGTGGTTATTTAATGTCGAGTTCTTAATTAAAGTACCCATTATTGAGATGAGATTGGTGATATTTGTGATTTTTAAGTGAATATGCAGTATATAAATCGATGACATACTACAGATGTCGTAAACATTAGGTGTTTCTGTAATAAAATTTATTTAAAGCGGTAAGCGAATTAGAATATTTTGCTAACAATATTTTGATGATAACTTTAGCTCAAGTGAAGTTATGAAACATATGACTAATGCAAAGAGACATCAAATAATATTCATCAGTTTTAGGAGATGTACACATTAAATTCCATGAAGCTCCTTAAGAAACTTCTTGACTTGTTGCTTTTTTCTGGAAATTTATCTATTCTAACTGCATCTTGGCGACAGCTTTTATTATCGTTCTTGTGGAAAATTTGCATTTTGATTTTGTATTTTCCTACAAAAAATGTGTCTTGATGTGGTCAAAGGTCGATCTTTGATCTTCTTTAATGGATCTGACGGGTGCTAAACTATACTAACATGTGTTGCAATGCCTTCCACTTGTCTCTATATGGCCATATGATATGTGGCAAGAATTTCATATCTTAGGTAATTCATGCAGGGCATTAACATCATGGATCAAGTAGGATTTGAATCGAAACCCGGTTTGTTGCTGGACACGAATTGGCTACACTTAGAAGCATGAGAAATTAAACTCATGTTACGCATAATCTGCATTTACAATTTTGTTCCTTAATCTTAAAGTACGCTCCATGGAATTCAAACACCATCTAATATGATATTGTTTCTCTTCTTTGATGTAGATTCTTTTTTGTACTTCAACCGCAACTTATACAATGAATCTGTCTTAACTTTCATTATTGTATCCTTTCAGGGAATCGAATATCTTTCTATCGTCTTATTGATTAACTAGACTGCCTAATTTTAATGTGTTATTCCTTTGTCAAACTTTCTCTCGATATTTCTTTGTAATTTTTCAGGGTTCCCGCTATGGTTGGGCTTATGCGTGTTGTAGACGCCTCTGAGGTTTTGAAGACAACTCGTGTCACATGTTAGCATGCAAGAGAGTTTAGCAACATTTGAAAGCACATGGATTGGGTTGCATCAGTGACAGATTTCCCTCTCTCTCTCTCTCTCTCTCTCTCTCTCTGTGGCGATTAAAATAGAGCAAAGTAAAATATCCTCTCTCAATCCACAAATTCCCCTCCTCCCTGCCCCCCCAAAAAAAACAAAAAAACAGAGGCGTGAGAAAGGAGCTGCGAAGCTTCTCTACTACCGGTCGACGCTGGAATCCACCATCTCTGATCACAAGCATTTACCGGCACTTGCTTCTCATCACTGATCCCTGGAGTTACAGATTCACAGAACCGAGAACAAGCAGCAGAGAGCACACATTGGAAGCTGGAAAAATCCTCTCTCTCAGATTCCTCTGGTCGATTCATTTCTTCCTCCATCGCCGGTCACCAAACAATTACGGTCGCCATTGCCAGTTCACCGTTTTGAAGTCACGCCGCCAATACTCCATTTCACTCTGTTTTTTGGCTGACTAGTCTGAAGCACTCAGAGTCCGTCGGAAGCTCCTTCGCTGGCATTGTCACTGGCGACACTTCCAGGACTTCCTATTTCTAGTCCAATCACAGGTCGTGACCCGTAATTGCACGTTACCTTCATATGCTTTGCTCTCAGCTATTCTTGGATAGAACAAAAAAAAGGCGGAGAAGTCTTATTGAGATTTGGGTGAAATCGCCTCTGATTAATGATTTATTAATGATCTGAACTCAGTTTGATGCTGTTGTGATATCTTGGATTGGAATAGATGCTTCAATGCTGGAGTTAGAGCTCTTGTCTGAACTGATCACCGCATGTTTGATGAAATGACTGAATTGCATCAGTATGAATTTGGCTTCGAATCTGACTTGAGTTCATGTTGTCTGCTTGAATGATTCCCTGTACTAATTGTGTAGGTTGCATAAATCTAATTGATATTAACCGTTAAGTCATTTCTGATGGCCTCGGCCTTGATCCGTTTTCAATGCTTTATGTCACAATCTCGATTCATCTAAATTAGCTGATAATATTAATGTATTAAATTAAAAGTACAGGTAAATTGCTGCTGATACGTTTGTTAGGAGTAGATTGAGGTGAGGAATTATATCTTTTTCGTGAAAGAATGAATTCGAGAAAAGTATTCCTCAAGTGTCGTAACTTTGCACAAAGGGACACTTAAGTGCCATAACTTACGAAAGGTACACTTAACTGCCACATTCAAAGAAAAACGGATCACTTAAGTGCTATTTCGGTCAAATTGCATACGTAGCATTTTTCCGACGAAGTGAGTGCAAAACGACGCCGTTTTGCACGCTGACATGGCCAAATAATGCAAAAACGGTGTCGTTTTGCACTTGCGTCGCTGGAAAAATGCCATGTATGCAATTTGGCTGGATTGGCACTCAAGTGATTCATTTTGCTCCGATTTTAGCACTTAAGTGTACCTTTTGTAAGTTATGGCACTTAAGGGGTCCGCAACTCAAATGAATTCTGTGATGGCTGAGACTGATAGTGCACGCCAATTTACAGCATTATGTACTTTGTGTGTCTATGTATGTAATTCATACGACAAGAAAAGAGCTCTTGGGATGTAAGATTCTTAACTCTTAATTTGTAGCTTATTCTTATTTTTCACTTACTTTTTTTTTCCATTTTACTGGTTAGGTCATGTAAGTAATTATAGTTTATTTTGCTGGGGGCGGATGGTCAGCTTTGCATAGGTCAGCAACTGTATGTGTACGAATTCAAACAATTGCCCCAACAATTGGAAGAAATGCTACTTTTGTGCTCTTAATTAACCAATTTCCTAGGATCTACGCAGTTTGTATTTAAGTTAAAATGATGCTGCATTTTTTTTTAAAAGCCGCAGCTCGTACTAATCCATTCTGTCGAACTAATGTTCTTTTAGTTTCCTCAACATTAGTAAATATGATAAAGCAAGTGAGCCCAACTATTGATATTCTTGGGAAAATATGAAATATGTTTAATTGACTTTAGATGCTATACTTGTCTTTTGTTGTGTTTGGAATAGCTTTACTTCATAATTTTAACATTTCCCTTTCAAATTTTGTGGTGCACGCGTTTAAATCTTATCTTAGCGCAAAACCCTTGAAACATACAAACATTGGGATATGTTATTATTAAAATTTTGAATAATATTCGAAAATTTAACATGGAAAAGTTAAGGAAAAATAATGTTCTTGAAGATTGATTTAACTCGAACAATTAAAGTAAAAAGTGGAGAGTTAAGAACCATAGTTCATATCAAACATTCCTCTACAAGTTTCAGCATGACAGGTAATCATAGTTTGACTAAAGTTACTTAATTTATGTACAGATGAGAGTTAAAAAATTCTTTTTCTTCCAAATATTTGGTTGGTAAAATCACCTAGTTGGAAAATGTCCATCTACAACAATTGAGTCCGCATCGTTACTTTGCCGATGTGGTTCATACAATGAAATGAAGTGGATGGCAATTATTTTAGTGGATATTTAGAAATCCGAAGCCAATTAATTTTTTTTTCGAAGCCAATAATTCAAACGCAAAGAAAAGGAACTCTGGAAATGTAAGCTTCTCATCTCTTAAGTTGAAGCTTTTCTATTTGTTATTCTCTGTTTTTTTCATTTTACTCGTGAGGCGATGTAATAAATAACAGTTTATGTTATTTGTTATTTAAAGTCAGCAATTGCAACTGTACAATAATTGGACGGGATACTAGTTTTGTGCTCTTAATTGATCAATCCCCTAAGCTGTACGTAATCTGATTGAATTTAAAATAATGCTAAATTCAATGTAGTTTCTAAAGTTGCAGCTAGAATGGTGCTATTAATCATATCACATTTTTTTTTTTTTTATCAATAAACGCCTGACTTTTTAATAAAATACTTGAAGAAAGTAAAATGTGAAAGATGAAATGGAGGTTGTGTTGTGGTAGTTGCTTACAATTGGCACTAACTGTTTTTGTAAGGATAAATGACACAAATGATCCTCAAACGTTGACTAAATGTGCAATATAATTTTTGAATTTTAAATTTGTTCAATATGATCCATAAGCTTTAATCTAATGAGTAATGTCGTCCATAAATTTTTAATTTATTTAATATGATTCTTAAACTTTTGATAAATCTAATCCATGGATCGTATAAAAATGAATAAATTTAAAATTCATCACATTACACATTTAGTTAGTGTACAGAAATCATTTATGTCGTTATCCATTTTTGTAATTGTTTTTGTACCTACTTTGATCATGTGGAGAGTATATTCTATTTTTCTAGTCGTATTTTTTTTGTGTGTAATTGGGGCAAAATTATCCTTCTCCTAAAGCCTAATAAGTCCTCCAGAGTTTACACAGGCTTATCGCAATCCAAATGAAATGCCCCTTTTAACATGTTGAATGACCGAATGCCCTTAGATTGTGTTTGGCAATCAAGATAAAATTCAAGTTATGATAAAATTTATCCTGTGTTGTGTTTAATGCCTACTCAAGATAATATAAAATCAAATATAGGAAGGATATAGCTCAGATAAAATTATCCTATGGGGGAGAGAGGATAAATGTGAATATGATTTTTAATATCCGCAATAAGAAATTTATTTTTCTCAAATAATAAGCTTATCAAATTAATAAAATTGAAATTATATTTCAATATAAATAATATTTAAATTATAATATAAGAAATTCAAAATAAAAATAATTAAAATATAATTTTTTAATTTAATCATTTTTATTTATATGTTCAACTTTAATTCTATCTTATCATGTAAATTTAATATATAAATATAAATATAATTATATTTACTACATATATTAGGTATTTTTGTAGTTTATATATACTAGTTTAGTTTACTATTTAATAAAATTTTATTAGAGAATGATAGAAGGGGAAAAAGGATATTAGATATAAAATAATTTAAAAGAGAGGAAAATAAAATTTAAAAAGAAAATAAAAAATAAATTAGGGAACAATGTTGCAAGAGAGTTTTATAATCTTTTTTTTTTTTTTTTTTAAACTTTTAGGTTTATTTACACTGATATACCATTTATACCAAAAAAAATATATATGGTATGATGGAAATATACTCGACTTTATTACTGTACACCAAACACTGGATTGGATATAACAAAATTTATGAATTTCAAATTCTATCCCGATTAAAAATCCGGATGACCAAACGCATTATAGAAAAATTGAGGATCCAATTTGAAAAAGAAAACTTTTGCGCAAAAAGAATCAAAAGAAAAGTTAAAATGAATTTATGATTTGACTGTGACTCGAAGCAAAAAGGGGAATTATTCCAAAATGTGCCTAAACATGTAATTTGTGGACATCCTTCAAGAGTACCATCAGTGTCAAATGTGCCAAATATGGTATTTCAATGATTTACCATTTTCGAGTGGGGATAATTGTCCAAAAAATTTTAAACTCATGATATGATTATGAATTCAATAATAAACCTTTCAATTGTGTCAATTAATCATTCTAGCCAATTTTGATAAAAAAAAGAATCCGTGATGTAAACACTAGCCAGTACATTGACATAGACAATTTTTGTCATTTTTAAATTTTCTATTTTATATATATTTTTCTTTTTCTTTTTCTTTTTTTTTCCTTTTCCCCTGTTATCAACAAAAGGAAGCCAGCCCTCTTTTAAGAGACCATTGCCCACCCCAGATCTAGCAAGGGTAAGGATTGTCGTCACCCTCGCCAAATATGGAAAAGGGTGTTGCAGCCCTCGCCAGTTACTCCTTGCCCAAGTTTGCTTGTGGTCGACAACAGCGACCCTCGGCTGTGATTGACGATTTCAGCCCTCGCCTATAGCCAGTCAAGATAAAGGAAATATAAAAAAGAAAAAATGAAAGGACAAAAATTAGAAATTATCTATGTCAACGCCGATCATGCCATATAAAACAACCAATATTCATGTTAATGATTTCCAACCAAAATTGACTCAAAGGATTGCTTTAGCAAATCGTTGAAAAGTTAAAAATTAAATTGACATAATTAAAAGGTTTAGAATTCAATTAGCTGTCGTATAATAGGTCTAGGACTTTTTGTACAATATCCCCTTTTCGAGCATGTAATGAGTCTTGTGCCACATTAATTTCGCAAATTATGTCAACAAATTAATCTTCAAACCCCCAACATTATTTATCCTACAATTGATTGCCCTCGCGAATATTAATCTGCGTTTGAAGTGGCGAAATGGGTCCATTAACTCCTTTTTTTTTTAACTCATATTTATCAGGCTGGATTTCAAAAGAGTCACTCTAATTCTGTGAACGAGTTAAACAAATGAGTTATAATAAACAAAGAGCAATTTAAAATTAAAATAATGACACAGACCCCTTTTTAATGCATTTTCGATCAAGTTTGAACCGGCAATAGCTCGGCATTTTCTTCCTTTTTTTTTGGCCTGTGACAAGTCGTTATCTCCTTCATTGTGAATCCATTCTGAAGATTTCAGAGTGATGATATCATAAGCATTGCATTAGTTGCGAACGAAGGTCAAAACGTTAGAAGAATTCACTTTTGCTGTTTTCTGTTCCAAATCAATTTCTTTTAATTTTTAAATAATTTTTTTACTTTTCTTCTTTTCCTTTTCTCTTTTTCCTTTCTCTCATATTCTTCTTCTTCTTCAAGTGGCCGGTCGCCGGTCCGGCGATCGGCTAGACGAGGGTCGGCGACCTCACCGGAGTGTCGCCAACCCTCGACGAGGCCAGCTCTCGTCGGCCGAGCCTCGCCGGCAGCTAGGCCAGGCCTGCCTGGCCACCGGCGAGGTTCGGCCTCGCCAGATCATGAGGCTTGCCTAGCCCCACCGAGGCTCGGCCTCGCCAGCTGGGCGAGGCCTGCTTGGCCACCAGTGAGGCTCGGCCTCGCTAGATCTAGCGAGGCCGAGCCTTGCTGGTGACTGGGCTTGCCTCCAGCGAGCTTGCCGGACCGATTGCTGGTGGCAGCGAACGGTGGCGGACAGCAACCGCGAGATGACGGTCGATGAAGAAGAAAAGAAAAGAGAAGAAGAAGAGTTGGTTTTGATTCTTAGATTTGTTCCCGCAACAAGAATCAACTTTTTTTTTTTATTCTTGATTCTGTTCCAAATCTACTTCCAGGAACAAAAAAAATAGAAATTTGTTCCCGTGAACAAAATTTTTACCAAATGCGATTCTGTTCCAAAACTATTTCCGAGAACAAAAAATCAGAATTAGGTACTGTTTGGATAGTCACCAAACAACCCCTAACTATCCCTCATTTCTTGCTCTTAACTGCAGATGAAGAAGAACGTTCAAGCACTGGATCTTTATCTAGGCGATAAACCTAAGGTCCCTATTAAAAGCGAAGAGATTGGAAGATTTGAACGTCTAGGGTACCTCAAATTAGATTCGGGAACCTTCAGCGGTAACTTAGCGAATAGTCTTACCAATTTAAGGTGGATTGTTTGGAGAAAGCCTCCTCGCTTGTCTTTTAAGCCAGCCAATATTTGCTTAAAGAGTGTGGTTGTTCTTGAATATTGAAATGATACTTGCATAGGTAATTCGAAGCTACAGAGCTTAATCAAGGTATGTAATGTGCTTATTTCTATTTTATTTTCTTTGAAAGTAATATTTGAATGTTCATCAATTGAATATTGCATTTATTTTGATAGATGGCAGGAAAATTGAAAGTTCTTTCTCTTAAAGGGTGTCGCAACATAAACAGAATGCTTGACTTCTCTTGATGTCCAAATTTAGAGAGGCTTATAATTGAATCATGTCATAATTTGAGGAAAATTGGTGGCTCTATTGGGAAGTTGGAGTCTCTGATTGATCTGAAGATTAGGTGTTGCCATTCTCTTGAAGACTTGCCTAAAGAGATTAAGAACCTTGTGAATTTGAAACACTTCTCTGTTGAAGATTGTCCACGGACTTGACTCCCAGATTCCGTATGGAAGTTGAAATCATTACGGGAGTTGCACTTTGACGATAGACGATATTCATGGGGTTGTCCTTGTTCTGAGTCACCTGGTCCTGACATTAGACTAAATTCATGGGAGTTACCTAGTCCGATAATGCTTCAGAATCTGGAAGTGCTTCGAATCAGTCCTTATGGTTTAAGAGGTCAACTTCCTTCGGCAATAGGAAGTTTGCCTATTTTAAGAATTCTATGCTTGTCGGGCACTTGCATCAATGAAGTTTCGGAGACAATAAATCTGCTTCCTTGCCTGCAAACTCTTGAGTTGATGGGATGTGATGAGATTGAAGAACTACCGACACTTCCTACAACTTTGACCAATCTAAAAGTGTCATGCAATTCGTTCCGGGTGTTCCCAGACCTTTCAAATTTGACTAATTTGGTTATGTTGTACCTATCTTATAGCTATGGTATGAGACAAGGGGGTAATATTTGTTTCGGTGACATAGGGTGGATTGGGAGGTTATCCAAACTGAATCAGTTGACTTTGAGTCTTCTCAATGCCCCGCTCCTTCTGAGTTGGCTTCCCTTTCTCAATTAAAGGAACTAGATTTGTCTGATATGGACTTTTGAACACTCACACGACATCCATCGTCCCTGCTAAATTTAAGCCTTCATAACTTCAATTCGACCATATCACTCTCATCCAAATTAGAAAATTTGTCAAGATTAAATCTCAGTTAGTGTCAAGTGCAAGAAATTCAACTCAACGGGCTTCTACTTCAAAATTTATCAGAGTTGTTTCTGAGCTCTGGTGAATCTCTCAAGAGATTCGGGCTATCAAACATGAGGAAACTCAAAATCGTAAGGATAAGTTCTTTCCCAAAGCTAGTTGAGATCCAATTTGCTGGGGTGTTTGAATCATTGGAAAAAAATTTTATCGAATGGTGCAAGTCCTTGGGAAGGCTAGCGTACGCGGGTGAAGTAGAGTCTGCTAATGAGTTGACTATTGAGGAAGGGACCCTAATTCTTCTGTCAAGAGTATTATATAAGTTGAGATTTCATCCTTCAGGGGTGCCCAAAGATACTCCAAGTACAAGTACTTGGTGCATCGGAATTGTGGCATGCATTTGACGTCAGTCGTTGTCATTATTTGCAAAGTGTTCGTGGTTTATCACACTTAAAGGAGCTCGAGCGTCTACACATCATGTGCTGCAATGAGCTACAGGTTGTCGAGGGCCTTGACAAGTTGGAGTTTTTGCAGGACTCAGTAATTTTTGACTGCCCACAATTGAAAAGTCCGATTAATGTGTCGAACACCAAATTGCCAGATGATTGCCGCATACGCATCGGAGACGGCCAGAAATATTCCGGAGCTAATAAAATTTCGTTGGCTCCGTCCACTCTCACACGACTTATAAGGTGGGTTTGAACCTTATCCTTTCTCTGTTTCTTCTTTTTTCCTCCCCTTATTTCTCGATGGATGGCAACGCCGGCCTGATTCTCCTCCTGTTTGCTTACCCCTATTTCTATATCGCTTAATACGTAGTAAACATTTGGTGTGTTGATATAATTCTATATGGCTTGTCTGCGAATGTGCTATATATATACTGAAAAGATTTGAAAGGCCATCAACAAGAATGAACTCAATTTCTGAATAGATCATATATCGAAAATTGCGAAAAGTGAAAAGCAAACATGCGTTTTTTTATTGATGACCCGGGAACCGCTATACAGCTGGCAGCCGGCGACGTAAACCCGAGGGCACTAACGTGGGGCCCACCTCCCATGGCACCCCACTTAAGTTGCGCAATAAGTTTCAAACCTCTACCCTCCCGGATGAGGGGTCAAAGCGCGAATCACCTCGTCCACTGCGGGGTGGGTAAAAGCAAACATGCGTTGGTCTCTATTGTTGTTGGTAAGAAAGAGACTTGATGACTTTTTATCTTTAAGTGACTTGTTGGTATCTTACCAATACTTCTATGAATCACTGATATATATATATATATATTTGATGACCCGGGAACCCCCGTACAGCCGGCAGCCGGCGAGGTAAACCCAGGGTAACGCTAGCGGAGGACCCACCACCCCGACGTCACACTTAAGATCCCGTGCGGCCAGCGGGATTCGAACTCCTCGCAAAGGATCATGGGAGCCTTATCCAACTGGGCCACCGCAGGCGGTGGTATGAATCACTGATATATTTATAGAATGTAAATTAACAATTTTTATCTAACTTACCAATTTTTATTTGTATAATTGATTAATTTTTCAAATATATTAACGTTTACAATAAATTGTCAACCTAAATTAAAGTGAAGGGAAATGGGTTTGTTTTCGGGGAAAATCTAGGTTCTTGACACAAAGGTCTACCTTTCCATGATTTGTGATTTTTAAGTGAATATACAGTAAATAAATTGATGAGTTACCACAGATGTCATAAACATTAGGCATTTCTGTAACAAAATTTATTTACATTGGCAAGTGAATTCAAATATTTTGCTAACAATATTTTGATGATAACTTTCGCTCAAGTGAAGTTATGAAATATGTGACTTCTGCAAAGAGACATCAAATAATATTCATCAGTTTTAGGAGATGTACACATTAAAATTCCATGAAACTCCTTAAGATACTCCTTGGCCTGTAGCTTTTTTTCTGGAAATTTATCTATTCTAACTACATCTTGGCATACCACCGCTCGTGGTGGCTGCGTTGGATAAGGCTCAAGTGAAGTCCCGCTCAGGACTGAGGAGTTTGAACCCCAGCATAAGCGCTGGAGGTCTTAAGCGCGACGTCGGGGTGATGGGTCCTCCGCTAGTGTCGCCTGGGGGTTTACGTCGCAGCGGTCGGCGACGGCGGTTCCTCCAGTCCCAAAAAAAAAAAAAAAAACCTACATCTTGGCGACAGCTTTTATTATCGTTCTTGTGGAAAATTTGCACTTTGATTTTGTATTTTCCTACAAAAAATGTGTCTTGATGGGGTCAAAGATCGATCTTTGATCTTCTTTATTTCTTAGAGAATGGATCTGACGGGTGCTAAACCATATTAATATGCGTTGCACTGCCTTCAACTTGTCTGTATATGGCCATATGATAATGTTTTCTAGGTCTGGCATTTTTCTGCTAAGATGATATTGTTTGCCTTATTGTATGTGGCAAGAATTTTATATCTTAGGTACTTAATGCTGGGCATTAACATCATGGATCAACTAGGGTTTGAATCGAAACCCAGTTGGTTGCTGGACACAAATTATCCGCTTTTTGAAGCATGAGAAATTGAACTCATTTTACGCATAATCTGCATATACAAATTTGTTCCTTAATCGTAAAGTACGATCCATGGAATTCAAACACCATCTAACATGATATTGTTTCTCCTCTTTGATGTAGATTCTTTTTTGAACTTCAACCGCAACTTATACAATGAATCTGTCTTAACTTTCACTAGCGTATCCTTTCAGGGAATCGAATATGATACTATCGTCTTACTGATTAACTAGACTGCCTAATTTTAATGTGTTATTCCTTTGTCAAACTTTCTCTCGATGTTTCATTGTAATTTTTTCAGTGTCCTCGCTATCGATGGGCTTATGCGCGTTGTAGACGCCTCTGAGTTTTTGAAGACAACTCATGTCACATGTTAGCACCCAAGAGAGTTTAGCAACTTTTGAAAGCACATGGATTGGGTTGCATCAGTGACAGATCTCTCTCTCTCTCTCTCTCTCTGGCGATTAGAATAGGGCAAGTAAAATATCCTCTCTCAATCCACAAATTCCAGGAGCTTCTCTACTACTGGTCGACGCTGGAATCCACCATCTCTGATCACAAGCATGTACCGGCACTTGCTTCTGGTCACTGACCCCTGGAGTTACAGATTCACAGGACCGAGAACCAGCAGCAGAGAGCACACATTGGAAGCTCGAAAAATCCTCTTTCTCGGATTCCTCTGGTCAATTCATTTCTCCCTCCGACGCTGGTTACGAACAAGCATGGTCGCCATTGCCAGTTCACTGTTTTGAAGTTGTGCCACCAATACTCTATTTCACTCCGTTTTTTGGCTGAGAAGTCTGAAGCACTCAGGATCCATTCGAAGCTCCTTTGCTGGCGTTGTCGCTGGTGACACTTCCAGGATTTCCTACTTCTAGTCCAATCACAGCTCGTGACCGGTAATCGCACGTCGCCTTCATATGCTCAGCTCTCAGCTATTCTTGGAGAGAACCAAAAAAAGGCGGAGAAGTCTTATTGAGATTTGGGTGAAATCGCCTCTGATTAATGATTTATTAATGATCTGAACTCATTTTGATGCTGTTGTGATATCTTGGATTCGATTAGATGCTTCGATGTTGCAGTTAGATCTCTCGTCTGAACTGATCACCACGTGTTTGATGAAATGACTGAATTGCATCAGTATGAATTTAGCTTCGAATCTGACTGAGTTCATGTTGTCTGCTTGAATGATTCGCTGTACTAATTGTATAGGTTGGATAAATCTAATTACATTAACCTTTTAGTCATTTCCAATGATGCTTTATGTAATAATCTCGATTCATCTAAATTGGCTGATAATGTTGATGTATTAAATTAAAAGTACAGGTTTCGACCAAAAAAAACAAAAATTAAAAGTACAGGTCTGTTAAAATTTTTTTTTAAAAGTACAGGTAAATTGCTGCTGATACGTTTGTTAGGAGTAGATTGAAGTGAGGAATTGTCTTTTTTGTGAAAGAATGAATTCTTGTGATGGTCGAGAATGATAGTGCACGCCAATTTACCGCATTCTGTACTTTGTGTGTATTTATGTATGTAATTCATACGATAAGAAAAATAGCTCTTGGGATGTATGATTCTTAACTCTTACTTTGTAGCTTATTCTTATTTTTTGCTTCCTTTTTTTTTTTTTTTTTTTCATTTTACTGGTTAGGTCATGTAATTAATAATAGTTCATTTTGCTGGGGGCGGATGGTCAGCTTTGCATAGGTCAGCAATTGTGAGTGTACGAATTCAAACAATTGCCGCAACAATTGGAAGAAATGCTACTTTTGTGCTCTTAGTTAATCAATTTCCTCAGCTCTACGCTGTTTGTGTTGAAGTTAAAATAATGCTGCATTTTTTTAAAGCCGCAGCTCGTGCTAATCCATTCTGTCAAACTAATGTTCTTTTAGTTTCCTGAACATAAGTAAATATGATAAAAGCGAGGGAGCCCAACTATTGATATTCTTGGGAAAATATGAAAAATGTTTGATTGACTCTAGATGCTATACTTGTCTTTTGTTGTGTTTGGAATATTGTAACTTTATAATTTTTACATTTCCCTTTCAATTTTTGCAGTCCACGCATTTAAATCTTAACTTAGCGCAAAACCAGTGAAACATACAAACATTGGCATATGATATTATTGAAATTTTAAAAATATTTGAAAATTTAATATGGAAAAGTTAAGAAAAAATAACGTTCTCCAAGATTGATTTAACTCGAACAATTAAAGTAAAAAGTCGAGAGTTAAGAACCATATTTCATACCAAACATCCCCTCTACAAGTTTCAGTATGACAGTTAGTCATAGTTTGACTAAAATTATTTAATTTATGTCCAGATGAGAGTTAAAGAATTCTTTTTCTTCCAAATATTTGGTTGGTAAAATCACCTAGCTGGAAAATGTCCATCTTCAACAATGAGTCGGCATCGTAACTTTGCCGATGTGGTTCATACAATGAAATGAAATGAATTGCAATTATTTTAGTGGATATTTTATAAATCCGAAGCCAATAATTCAATACGCAAAGAAAAGGAGCTCTCGAGATGTAAGCTTCTTATCTCTTGAGTTGAAGCTTTTCTATTTGTTACTCTCTTTTTTTTTTTCATTTTGCTTGTGAGGCGATGTAATAAATAACAGTTTATATTATGTGTTATTTAAAATCAGCAATTGCAACTGTACAATAATTGGAAGCGACGCTACCTTTGTGCTCTTAATTAATCAATCGCCTAAGCTCTACGTAATCTAATTAAATTTAAAATAATGCTAATTGCAATATAGTTTCTAAAGTTGTAGCTCATGCTAATCTTTTATGTCAAAATAAGGTTGTATTTTATCATGAGCAATAATATCACAACAATATACAATAAAAAAAGAACGGTGCTATTAGTCACATCAGCTATTAGTCATATCACGTCTGATGTGACAACGATTATGGTCATAACAATAGATGGAGGTTGTGATGTGGTAGTTGCTAACTAGTGGCACTAATTGTTTTTGTAAGGATAAATGATATAAATGATATTCAAACGTTGACTTAATGTGCAATGTGATTCATGAACTTTAAATTTATTCAATATAATCCATAAATTTTAGTTAAATATGTAATGCCGTCCATAAACTTTTTATTTATTTAATGTGATTATTAAACTTTTGATACATTAAATCCATGGATTTTATAAAAATGAATACATTTGAAGTTCATCACATTGCACATTTAGTCGACATTCGGAGATAATTTGTGTCATTATCCATTTTTGTAATTGTTTCTTTATCTGCTTTGATTGTGTGGAGAGTATATACTATTTTTCTAATCATTCTTTTTTTGTATTTGGGACAAAATTGCCCTTCTCCTAAAGCCTGATAAGTCCTTTAGAATTTACGCTGGCTTATCCCAATCCAATTGAAATGCACCTTTTAACATATTGAATGACCGAATGCCCTTAGGCTTTATTTGGTAGTCAAGATAAAATTTAGGATATGATAAAATTTATTTTATCTTGTGTTTGGCACCTACGCAAGATAGAATAAAATCTAATATAAGAGGGATATAAGTCAAATAAAATTATCCTATAAGGAAGGTATGATAAAGGTGAATAAAATTTCTAATATTTAAAATAGGAAAGTTATTTTTTCTCAAATAACAAACTTATCAAAGTAACAAAATTGATATTTGAATTCTAATATAAGAAATTCAAAATAACAAAAATCAAAAATATTTTTTTTTAAAAATTTAATCTTATTTTTATTTATATGTTCAACTTTAAGTCTATCTTATAATATAAATTCAATAAATAAAAATAGTTATATTTATATTTATTACATATTTTAGATATTTTTGCATTTTAGGTATACTAGTTTAGTTTACTATTTAATAAATTTTATGAGAGAATGATAAGGGGGAAAAGAAATAATATATAAAATAATTAAAAAAAGAGAGGAAAAATAAAATTTAAAAATAAAATACAAATAAATTAGGGAATAGTATTGCGAGAGATTTTTACTATCTCTTTTTGTTAAATTTTAGGTTCATTTACATTGACATATCATTTATACCAAAAAAAATATATGATATGATGTAAATATATTTGATTTTATTATTACAATTCACCAAACAGTGGATATGACATAACAAAATTTCAAGATTATAAATTCTATCATGACTAGTCCTATCCTGATTAGAAATCTAGATAACCAAATGTATTACAGAAAAATCCAGGATCCAATTCAAAAGAAAAAGCTTTTGTGCAAAAAGAATCAAAAGAAAAGTTAAAATGGTATGATTTGATTGGGACCCAATCTCCGGAGTGGAAAGGGAAATTACTCCAAAATGTACCTATACACGTAACTTGTGGACATCTTCAAGAGTATAGTTAGTGTCAAATGTGCACAATATGGTATTTCAATGATTTGCCATTTTCGGGAAGGGATAATTGTCAAAAAATTTTAAACTCATGATACAACGATAAATTCAATAATAAACCTTTCAATTATAATTTAATCGGAATAATTTTGACGATTTACTATTTAGTCACTCCGACCAATTTTAGTCAAAAATCTTTGATGTGAATGCCAGCCGGTACTTCTTTTTTTTTTTTTTTTGGTCATAAGCCAATATGTTAACATGGATAATTTTTGCAAATTTTAAATTTTCCATTTCATATATATATTTTTCTTTTTCTTGATCTTTTTTTTCCTTTTTCCCTGTTATCAACAAAAGGTGGCTGGCCCTCTTTTAAGAGACCATTGCCCACACCAAATCTAGCAAGGGCAAGGGTTGTCATCACCCTCACCGGTTTGAAGTGTTGTGGCCCACACCACCCCTTGCCCTAGTTTGCTTGTGGCCAACAAGGACGACCCTCGCCTGCGATTGACAAGTGCAGCCCTCGCCTATGGCTAGTCAAGATAAAGGAAAAATAAAATAAAATAAAATAAAAAAAGAAAAGGAAAGGCAAGGAAAAAATATTAAAAATTATTTATATTAATCTTCATTAATGATCACGCTACATAAAACAACTGACATCCATATTAATGATTTCCAACCAAAATTGACCCAAAGGATTGCATTGGCAAATCATTGAAAAGTTTAATATTAAATTGGCACAATTAAAAGGTTTAAAGTTTGGTTAGCCGTTGAATAATAGGTTCAGGAATTTTTGTACAGTATCCCCTTTTCAAGCATGTAATGAGTCTTGTGCCACATTAATTTTGCAGATTACATCAATAAATTAATCTTCACACCTCCAACATTATTTATCCCACAATTGGTTGTCCTCGCAAATATTAATCTTCATTCAAAGTGGCGAAATGGGTCCGTTAACCCCTTTTTTTACTCATATTTATTGGGCTAGATTTCAAATGGGTCACTCTAATTCTATGAAGGAGTTAAACAAATGAGATTTAAAAAACAAAGAGTAGTTAAAAATGAATCTAAATGGGTTTGACATAGACCCCTTTTTAACGCATTTCGATCAAGTTTGAACCAGAAATAGCTTGGCCTTTCTTCCTCTCTTTTTTTTTTTTTCAGACCCGTAACTAGTCGTTACCTCCTTCATTGCGGATCCATTCTGAAGATTTCTAAGTAATGATTATAAGCATTGCATTGGTTGCGGGCAAAGGTCAAAACGCTGGAAGAATTCACTTTCGCTGTCTTTTGCCGGCATTGTAATTGTCAATGCCGGGGGAATCTTCTTAAGTTGGCAGGAGCCCCGTGAAAGGGATGATAGCTCTTTGGGCCACAGATAGAGAAGAAATACTAGTCCCCGACGTATCTTATGCAGTTGTGGGAAAAAGAAAATCCCATTTTGGCTTGTAAAAAGAAAAAAAGAAGCTTCATTCGTATCTCAAGGAAAATAATTTTATGAAAGTGACCTCTTAGCTTGTGAAGAAAACTTAACTTCCAACTCGAGAAAAATTATCTTATAAAAATGACCTCATAAGAATCGCATCATATGAAAATTACAAGGGGAAATGGAGCCGGAATTGATTATGGGTTAGGACGGACATAGATCGCAAAATTATATTACGAAGAGATGGATCAATATGGATTAAATCAATCAGTTTTGGTTAGACCCATTTTCCATCCATCGAGATTCGATCTTCTCCTCCATTTCACGTGTCCAGCAGCAGAGCCATTCCGATGACTCCTGAGATGGACAAGAGTTAATATTCCATTTGATCACTATAATTTGCTATTATTCCAATCTGTTGCAGTTTTGTTTAATAGCAAACAAATGTTTCATATTTGACCGTTCTATTCATGTATCATGGTGGAAAGACAAAATCATTTTGTATTCATCTTGCATGTAGATTTTGTACTACCTCACATCATAGTACATGATATTAAAATGACATAATCACCTATAGTAATATTAGCGTCACGTGATATGCTTTTAAAACTCATTGACTTACTTGCTTAAGTAGGAAGCATGTGAGTAAAGTTTGCCCTTCGTAATTGACCAAATACGATATGATGCAATCACTAATCGACGACTCAAGGAGGATAAATTCGCATCGTTCACAGCTAATGACACTAATGTGGTGTCATTTTAGTAAATAGAGAAATGTGAAAAGTATATTCATGCAAGAAGGACAAAACTCTATACGTTCCATTCCCTTTGGAAAGACCGGTCAGGTTTTTTCATTGGGATCTTTTAGATGTGGGGCCTGAGGATTGATTTGAGATCTAGGATGGATTGTCAATATTTGAAAGTCTTTACGGAGGAGAAAGTTTTTAAATAATGTTTAAGATCGGTATGTGAAATCAATTTATAAAAATAATGCGGCATTAATTTTAAGTACGTAACATACAAGCATCAATATAAAATAAAAAAGGAGAAGTTTCCGAATAATGTTTAAGATTGGTATACGAAATCGATTTACAAAAATAATGCGATATTTATTTTAAGTACATAACGTACAAACATCAATATAAAAGAAAACGACTATATATATTTGCCAGCGTACGAATACAAACAATTGGATGTGCATATTGGAAAGGATGCTACTTTAATGCTCTTAATTAGTCAATACCCTAAGCTCTACATGGTTTGTATGAAGTTAAATAATGCTAAACCCGACATTTTTATAAAGTTGCAACTCATGTTTATCCATTTTGTTTAATTAGCCATAAAGAACAAAGATGTGCATGAATTACACGCATGAGACATATCAAATTCCCACATCAACAAATAAAAAAACATTAAATGTTGGGACAATCTACATGAATATTAGCTTGCGTCTTACTTAATAATTAGAGAATTACTTGATGAGTTCTTGATTTATTCGCTTACAATTGACTCTTTCTTTCCCTAAAAAAGATAAAGCAAGAAAACCACGACTTGTTAAAGTATCCAACTCCGCAAATAGACCGGCATCATTGTACTCCTAGAAGTCAATATAATCTATCCCTCTTCTCCACCAAACCCCAAGTATGCAAGGGAATGAGTCAAACCAAGCCCAATCATGCCATTCTCTTTCTCTATAAATACTTGATCCTAAAACAAGATCTCTCCACCCCTAACCCTTTACCCAAAAGCAAGCATCTGTCCCCAAAAACACTTTGTCTCTTGATACAATGGCAGATCTTATCCTCTCCAAGACCATCAATGTGGTGGTGATGGCAATCTTTTTGTTGTTTTTCTTGCTCATGTCCACTGAGTTGGCCATTTCTGTCGTGGCCGAGGCAGTTCCAGAGCTTCAACTCGGTCTGTGTTCAAAATAATTTACATTTTCTATATGCATATATGTGTCGTTAGTTTAATACACACAGAATTTATGTAAGATGCTAATCATATAGGCAATATCGACTTTCTTTCGATTTTGCCGGACCAATTAAACGATATTTGTCAAAAATCATTTTCATAATTCGAAATCTCTCTTATAGGGTACCATAAAATTTTTGAACGTTTTGATTACGAAATACAATCCTCAATCTTTTCAAAATGATGCAATACATGTCCAGTTCCTTTGACTTGTCAGTTATCCAATTCTTTTTCATGTGGTACCCGTTTTGAAAAGATGCAATTCAAAAAGTTTCTCCTCTTTTAAGACTTTCAAATATTGACATTGGATCCTATCCATCTTGTCTTTCTTTTGATTTTGTATGTGATTGGATATGACATTATTTTATCAATATAATTTTCATAAATTTTCGCATTGGAAGGCTACGTAGAGTTTTGGCCAACTTTTATTAATATAATTTTTGCATTACCCTATTTAATAAACTAAATAAATAAATAAAATTTCGTTTTTCTTGACTCATCGTCTATGTGCAGGACGCAAGCTACTCGAAGATGGCCACAATATCACCGGACGAGGAAGGTACAACTGATTAGCTCCTTTGATGATATCAAATATAAGATGATGAAGACCAATAATAATAATAATAATAATAATAATAATAATAATAATAATAATAATAATAATAATAATAAGACGCCCCGGTTTGTTATGTTATGATGTCTTGTATGGTCATTTATAAATGGCCTCCCTTTGCTTAAGTATTGGTCATGTATATGGCCATGGTATTGGAAAAATGACACTACTTTAATGTCATAATTTCTGATTAGTGTGAATTTTTCCTCCTCAAGTTGTTGATTAGTAATTGCATCATCTTGTATATCATCGGTTATGGATGGCAAAATTTACTCACAAGCTTACTACTTAAGCAACATCTATTGACATGTTTAGAGATTCTCAATCGACGAGTGATTCAGTTTGCCATGGGTATTACATCATGTAATCCCATGTCACAAACTCGACTCCATTGATTTTTTTCATGAGATTATATAAGGTCCAAGGTATTACAATAGACAGGGTGGGTTGTTGTTGGTTTTAACTGACTCCACGATTTTGTTCTGATAATGACCAGTAATTGCTCATTAATAACTATCTTGCGATTGTACCGCTCCTCAGTTTTTGTCTTTCATATCTCTTCGCCCAAATGGCGATTGTTCCCTCCAACTATGCACGTCCATTTCTTCCCAATTCCAAATGTTTTGTCTTGTAACTATGCTTGTACGTCCCCTTGCTGATTTCTCCTGCCCTTAAGAATCTTCAGACCGCATTTCACCATTCATATCATCGCCGACATTCGTATCAATGGATTATGGTAGTCATCCCTAGAAATTTGATAGACGGGTATAAATCATTGATGTCCCTCATCATCAGTCGATCACATATCATCTTTTGTGATCATTGACAAAATTCTCTAAGGAGGGGAGAATTGTGACATCCGGATTTCACCAGACCTCGGAAAAATAACGGCCGTCATGGATCGACGCAATGATTGTTGGACTGCATCATCTGGCACCATTTGCAGACACTATTTCATCATCGTCATCGTCGGCACCGCATTTGACCATCGTTTCATCACCATCCACTGTCCCGAAACATCGACTTTTGGAGAAAAACTTCCCATGCACGGCCAGGCGTATGTCCGCAGCATTTTCCATGCAAGCCATCTTCGACCCACATTCATTCGCATTCGTACCGAGTCAAATGAATTATTCATGCCAATTACTTCCGACCCCGTGTGTACGTGAGGATTTTTGAAGAAAAGTGCTGAAGATTTCACCCTACAATTGCACGTCCATCTACACTCCTTTGTGAAGAGCCCATGCATTTTCCATGCACACGTCTAGCAAGGAGTCAACAAATTGGAGGAGGTTGACTCACGAAACTGCAGCCACGTTGCTCCATTACCCTCGAGCAGCAAATGAAGATTGAAGCATGCAACTGCTGCCACGAAGCCCTTCTTATTGACTTAATTAGTCAATTGGCCAGAAGCTACGTTTTTGGACGTCCGCTAGAAGACTTCGACTGCGGCAGCCACGACTTCTCTTCTCTCCTTAGGTGGCCGATCAGCGCAAGCCGTGCATGCAGAGAGACACGCCACCCCTTCACAATTGGTCAACCAAAGAAGAAATGGACCCATGCAGTAGCCATGCACGACCATTCTCTTCATGGGTCAACCGTTGGAGAAGAATTGACCAAGCCGCCACGTATATTGCATGAAGGGGACGAGCTGGCAGGTACGTTGCTCAAAATTTGGCTTCTCTTCGGTCAAAGAAGCCACGCCAAGGATCCACGTTTCTCTCTCCCTCTTCGGTGGCCAGCGGAGAGAGAGAGCGTCCGGGACAGCTGCAAGCCACGCCCTCCCTATCTGTCTTCTCCTCTTACCGCCACCGCATACCCAAGGTGTCGACTAAGGGAGTCAACAAAAGCCAGCGAAGACTTCAACCCTTCTCTCCTTCGGCCAGCGCACTGAAGATGTGAACAAAGACAGCCACGTTTCCTTCCACCCGTCCTCGCCCCCTTCTGCCGCCGAAGCCATCATTAAATTTGACACAATCAAAAGATTTATTTGACACAATTAAAAGATTTAGAATTAAATTATGCGTTGAATGATAAGTTTAGAGTATCCCCTTTTCGAGCATGTGATGAGTCTTGTGCCACATTCATTTTGCAGATTACATCAATAAATTAATCTTCATACCTCCAACATTATTTATCCCACAATTGGTTGTCCTCGCAAATATTAATCTTCATTCAAAGTGGCGAAATGGGTCCGTTAACCCCTTTTTTTACTCATATTTATTGGGCTAGATTTCAAATGGATCACTCTCATTCTATGAAGGAGTTAAACAAATGAGGTTTAAAAAACAAAGAGTAGTTAAAAATGAATCTAAATGGGTTTGACATAGACCCCTTTTTAACGCGTCTCGATCAAGTTTGAATCAGAAATAGCTTGGCCTTTTCTTCCTTTTTTTTTCAGACCCGTAACTAGTCGTTACCTCCTTCATTGCGCATCCATACTGAAGATTTCAAAGTAATGATATTATAAGCATTGCATTGGTTGCGGGCAAAAGTCAAAACGCTGGAAGAATTCACTTTCGCTGTCTTTTGCTAGCATTGTAATTGTCAATTCCGGGGGAATCTTCCTAAGTCGGCAGGAGCCCTGTGAAAGGGATGATAGCTCTTTGGGCCGCAAATAGAGAAGAAATACTAGTCCCCGAAGTATCTTATGTTGTGGGAAAAAGAAAATCTCATTTTGGCTTGTGAAAAAAAAAAGCTTCGTTTGTATCTCAAGAAGAATAATTTTATGAAAATGACCTCTTAGCTTGTGAAGAAAACTTAATTTCCAACTCGAGAAAATAATTTTATACCCAATGTTACCTGGTAGATTCATCACCTGTACCACGCTCCCATCGTTTCAGGGGGAAGGCATCGCGGGCTCTCCTAATCCCACCCGAATCCCTTAAGGGGTTTGTGACCAGGATTGGATATGGGCAGTCCCCTACATTTACCTCCGTAGGAGGGCCACCAGAGGGAGCAGTTTAAGGTCCTACTCGGGACCACGAAGTATCTTATGTCGTGGGAAAAAGAAAATCTCATTTTGGCTTGTGAGAAAAAAAAAAAAAAGCTTCGTTTGTATCTCAAGAAAAATAATTTTATGAAAATGACCTCTTAGCTTGTGAAGAAAACTTAATTTCCAACTCGAGAAAAATAATTTTATAAAATGACCTCTTAAGCATCGCATCATATGAAAATTACATGGGGAAATGGAGCTGGAATTGATTATGGGTCAAGACGGACATAGATCACAAAATTATATTATGAAAAGATGGGTCAATATAGATTAAACGAATCGATTTTGATCCTGTCCTCCATTTCACGTGTCCAGCAGCAGAGCCATTCCGATGACTCCTGAGATGGACAAGAGTTACTATTCTATTTGATCACTATAATTCGCTATTATTCCAATCTGTTGTAGTTTTGTCCAATATCAAACAAATGTTTCATATTTGACCGTTCTATTCATGTATCATGGTGGAAAGACAAAATCATTTTGTATTCATCTTGCATATAGATTTCGTACTACCTCACATCGTAGTACACGATTTTAAATGACATAATCACCTATAGTAATATTAGCATCATGTGATATGCTTTTAAAACTCATTGACTTACTTGCTTAAGTAGCAAGCATGTGAGTAAATTTTGCCCTTCATAATTGACCAAATACGATATGATGCAATCACTAATCGACGACTCAAGGAGGATAAATTCGCATCGTTCACATCTAATGACACTAATGTGGTGTCATTTGAGTAAATAGAGAAATGGGAAAAGTATATTCATGGAAGAAGGACAAAACTCTATACGTTCCATTCCCCTTGGAGAGACGGGTCAGGTTTTTTCATTGGGACCTTTTAGATGTGGGGCCTGAGGATTGATTTGAGATCGAGGATGTATTGTCACTATTTGAAAGTCTTTACGGAGGAGAAAGTTTTTAAATAATGTTTAAGATTGGTATGTGAAATCAATTTATAAAAATAATGCGGCATTAATTTTAAGTACGTAAAATACAAGCATCAATATAAAATAAAAATGGAGAAGTTTCCGAATAATGTTTAAGATTGGTATTTACAAAAATAATGCGACATTTATTTTAAGTACATAACGTACAAACATCAATATAAAAGAAACGACTATAGTTATTTGTCAGCGTACGAATTCAAACAATCGGATGTACATATTGGAAAGGATGCTACTTTAATGCTCTTAATTAGTCAATACCCTAAGCTCTACATAGTTTGTATGAAGTTAAATAATGCTAAACGCGCCATTTTAATAAAGTTGCAACTCATGTTTATCCATTTTGTTTAATTAGCCATAAAGAACAGAGATGTGCATGAATTACAAGCATGAGACATATCAAATTCCCACATCATCAAATAAAAAAACATTAAATGTTGGGACAATCTACATGAATATTAGCTCGCGTCTTACTTAATAATTAGAGAAGTACTTGATGAGTTCTTGATTTATTCGCTTAAAATTGACTCTTTTTTTCCCTCAAAAAGATAAAGCAAGAAAACCACGACTTGTCAAAGTATCCAACTCCGCAAATAGACCGGCATCATTGTAATCCTAAAAGTCAATATAATCTATCCCTCTGCTCCACGAAACCCCAAGTATGCAAGGGAATGAGTCAAACCAAGCCCCAATCCTGCCATTCTCTTTCTCTATAAATACTTGATCCTAAAACAAGATCTCCCCACCCCCAACCCTTTACCCAAAAGCAAGCATCTGTTCCCAAAAACACTTCCTTCGTCTCTAGATCTAATGGCAGATCTTATCCTCTCCAAGACCATCAATGTGGTGGTGATGGCAATCTTTTTGGTGTTTTTCTTGCTTTTGTCCACTGAGTTGGCCATTTCTGCCGTGGCCGAAGCAGTTCCAGAGCTTCAACTCGGTTTGTGTTCACAATAATTTACATTTTCTATATGCACGTATGTCTCATTAGTTTAATACGCACAGACTTTGTGTAAGATCCTAATCATATAGGCAAGAACGACATTCTTTCGATTTTGCTAGACCAATTAAACGACATTTGTCAAAAATCATTTTCATAATTCAAAAACTCTTTTATAGGTTACCATAAAATTTTTGTACGTTATTACGAAATACAATCCTCAATCTTTTCAAAAAGATGCAATACGTGTGCAGTTCCTTTGACTTGTTAGTTATCCAAATTATTTCCGTGTGGTAATCGTTTTGAAAAAGGTACAATTCAAAAAGTTTCTCCTCTTTCAAGACTTTCAAATATTGACATTGCATCCTATCCATCTTGTCTTCCCTCAGATTCTGTATAGATATGACATTATTTTATCAATATAATTTTCATAAATTTTTGCATTGGAAGGCTACATAGAGTTTCGGCCAACTTTTATGACTATAATTTTCCCATTATAAACTAAATAAATAAATCGTTTTTCTTGACTCATCGTCTATGTGCAGGACGCAGGCTACTCGAAGATGGCTACAATACCACTGGACGAAGTGGGTACAACTGATTAGTTCCTTTGATGATATCAAATAAAAGATGATGAAGACGACGACGACTACTACTACTACTTCTAATAATAATAATAATAATGATAATAATAATAAATGCCCCGGTTTGTTATGTTATGATGTCTTGTATGGTCATTTATAAATGGCCTCCCTTTGATTAAGTATTGGTCATGTATATGCCCATGATATTGGAAAAATTACACTACTTTAATGTCATAATTTCTAATTAATGTGAATTTTTCCTCCTCAAGTCGTCGATTAGTGATCGCATCATATTGTACATTATCGATTATGGATGGCAAAATTTACTCACAAGCTTACTACCTAAGTGACATCTATTGACATGTTTAGAGATTCTCGATCGATGAGTGATTCAATCTGCCATGTGTATTACATCATGTGATCCCATGTCGCAGACTTGACTCAATTGATTTATTTTTCATGAAATTATAAAGGTCCAAGATATGGCAATAGACTTGGTATAGCTTATGAATAAAAACAATGTTACCATCGGGCAAAAGAACACCTGAAGTACCAAAACTCGGTATGGAATGGATACTTAAGTGCCAAAAGTTATGAAAGTGACATTTAAATGCCAAAATCGGAGCAAAATGAATCAGTTAAGTGCTAATGGCGAGAAAATCCAACCAAAATACTAACGTGGCAATTTTCCGGCGAGACAAGTGCAAAACAACGTCGTTTTGCTAATGCAGCTAGATAATTAATATAAATACTAATTAAATTAAATGTAAAATTAAATTTATTTATATATTTAAAAAAATTTAAAAAGAGAGGAAAAAGATGAACATTGTAGGTGACTGAGGACCACCACCTCCTCCTCCTTTCTCTCTCTCTCTCTCTCTCTCTCTCTCTTTTTTAAAAAAAAAAAAAAAAATTCTAATCTTAATTTTTATAAGTATAAATATTTTAATTTAATTAATATATATATATATATTTTAAAAAGGATAAAACGACTTCATTTTAGTTCTTCATCATTGACTTAGCTCTCGGCATGCCACGTAAGCAAATTATATTTTTTAAAAATTATCATATAGGATTTCTAGCCACTTTCGCCGGACTTGACACTCAAATGTCTCATTTGTTTAGAAAAACTTTTGGCACTTAAGTATCCTTACGTGCCAAGTTTTGGCACTCCAGATATCCGGCTTCCGTTACCATCGCACTGACTTCATAATAACCATAAATATACACATCGCATATTTGTGGCTGGAGTGTTTGACTTGATGTATATACTCTCAATTAATTAGAATAGGAGGATACATGGACAAGATTAGATTGGCCCTCTTCTAAATAGCCATCAAATACAACTTTTATCTTTCTCAAAGCACGAGAGCTTACGAGTCACAACCGATTCCATATCAGTCAGCCAACCAATATCACACAACAAGGACATATTAACATTTATATTCTAGCATGATGAGAGTGATAAATGTACCTTTCACATACCATTAAATTAATGGGGTGGCGTTTTCTAGTAGATGACTAATGGTATCTATAATAGTTGTACAATAACTACCTCTCGACAGTTTCCAACGGTTGTGTTCTTCATGATCTGTTCTCGGTTGTCCCCATGTTTTCCTTTCTTTAGCATTTCCCTGTCCATGATCCTTAGCTTTTCTCTCTGAGCGGTTTTCCTCCAGAAAAGGGGGGTTAACTGACTCCACGATTTTGTTCTGATAATGAGCAGTGATTGCTCATCAATAACTGTCTTGTACTGCTCCTTAGTTTTTGTCTTTCATATCCCCTGGTCTAATATTCAAATGGCAATTGTTCCCTCCAAGCATGCACGTCCATTTCCTCCCAATTCCAACTGTTTTGTCTTGTAACTATGCTTGTACGTCCTCTTGTTGATTTCTCCTGCCCTTAAGAATCTTCAGACCGCATTTCACCATTCATATCATCGCCGACATTCGTATCAATGGATTATGGTAGGCATCCCTAGAAATTTGATAGATGGGTATAAATCATTGATGTCCCTCATCATCAGTTGATCACATATCATCTTTTGTGATCATTGACAAAACGCGGTGCATGTGTCAATTTTCATGTGCTTTCCATGTGACTATTCATGCTCATGTGCCAAATATATGATTGCTGATGGTCGGATCATATTTAGGTGCAAATGGTATCGTTGACATTTGATAAGTCCAACTAGATGATGGTTGCTTGGTCCAAATAGATTGTTTGTTTTGCTACAATGTCTATTCCATTATAAGCATAGCATTAGTTACGTGTATAGGTCAAAACGCTTGAAGAAATCACTTTCGCTGTCTTTTGCTGGCATTGTAACAGTCAATATCAGGGGAATCCTCCTGAGTGGGCAGGGGAAATGTGAAAGGGATGCTTCTCTTTGGCATCATATAGAGAAGAAAAGGTAGTCCGTGACGAATCTTATGCGGTTGCAGAAAAAAATTTTCATTTTGGCTTTGTGAAGGAAACTTAATTTGCATCTCAAGGAAGATAATTAAATATGACCTCCTAAGAGTGGTCTTATGAAAATTACATAACCTTTTGAAAGGGGCGAAAATGAAGCCCATATTGGTAACAGGTCGGAGTAGATATGGATCGCAAAATTGCATTGCGTAAAGATTGGTCCATACAAGTCAAACGAATTGATTTCGATCGGACCCATTTCCATCCTCCCAAATTCGATCTTATCCTCCATTTGACATGTCCACCAGTGGAGCCATTCCGATGACTCCTGAGGCATACAAGAGTTACTCCATTTCATTATGATAATTTGCTATTTTTCCAATCTGTTGTAGTTTTGTCTAATATCAAACAAATGTTTCATATTTAACCGTTCTATTCATGTCTCACAGTAAAAAGACAAAATCGTTGTATATTCATCTTGCATGTAGATTTTGTACAACCTTACATCGTAGTACACAATAACAAAATGACGTAATCACTTACTATAATATTAGTGTCATAATATATGCTTTTGAAACTCATTGAATTACTCGTCAAACGAAATGCACTGACCATATCCATAGACGTCATTTAAGTGACAAGGATGCAAAGTAAATTTTGTCATCCGTAACCCAAGACATATTATATGATGCAATCATTAATCCACGACTCGAGGATAATAAATTCGCACTGATCACAGCTTATGGAACTAATTTAGTCTTATTTTTACTTGTTCATTTTACTAAATAAGGAAATACAAAGTATATTCCTGAATGATTGCCGAAACTCTGTATGTTCCATTCCCCTTGGAGAGACGAGTCAAGTTTTTTCACTGGGACCTTTTAGATATAGGGCCCAATGATTGAGTTGAGATATAAAATGTATTGTCAATATTTGAAAGCCGTTTCAGAGAAGAAAGTTTTTAAATAATGTTTAAGGTTGATATGCGAAATATATATATAAATTGTGAGTGTATGAATTCAAACATTCACTTGTGCATATTGGAAGGGAATGGAGCCCAATGATTGATTTGAGATATAAAATGTATTGTCAATATTTATAAGTCATTACGAGAAGAAAGATATATATTGTGAGTGTACGAATTCAAACATTCACCTACGCATATTGGAAGGAATGCTACTTTTTTGCTCTTAATAAATCAATCCCCTAAACCCATTAGTTTTAGGGAAAATTTCAAATAGGGACCCAAAGTGCCCTCATTTTCTTAAAAGATGACCTAAAGTGAAATCTGTCTCAAATAAAAATCTAAAGTGGTCATTTAGTCTCAAAGAATGACCTCACTCATCGACCGGTGAACAGATGCATATTTGATGCATATTCCGATTGCCTGATTAGGGTATTTCGTCCAATTTTTTTTTTTTCATTTTCGATTGTCCTGTTCATCATCTTCTTTGTCTCATGTTCATCTTCTTCTTGCCTAGATCAAGAACACCAGACTTAGGGAAAGGCTGGCGAGTGCTAGCCGCTGGTAAGGGCCAGCGAGGGCTTGACGCCCATCATCGACAGCGAGCGAGGGCTCGACGCCCATTGCTAGCAGTGAGAGAGGGCCAGGCGAGGGTTGTCAAGCCGTCACTAGCTATGGGCAAGGGCCTATAGGTCGACCTTTGCCAGATTTGGCGACAGTTGGCCTTGCCTAGGGCTAGTGAGGGCTCGACGCCCATCGTCGATAGTGGGCAAGGGTTGTCGAGCCCTCGTTGGCCACGGGGGAGGGGGGCCATCCAAATCGAGGCACTATAGGGAGGTGTTCGAGGGCAAAGGGCTAGCTAGAGAAGCCATTGATCTGGGAGTGGTGTTGGGAGGAAGGGACGAAGAAGGCGATGTGGGCGTCCCAGTCGTAGTCCTAGCAAAAGATGAGGTTGTCGTTGGAGTGGCAGGCGGAGGCCAGGGAGGTCATCCCTCACGACCATCAGTGAGGTCCCCCCACATCCGCGGCCGGCGAGGGCTCGCCCACCTCACCAGCCATTAATAAGGGCCAACGAGGGCTTGCAAGCCCTCGCCCTCAGCCAATGAGGGCTCGACGGCCCTCGCCCACCGCGGCCAAGGACACCCTCGCCAACGGCCAGCACTCACTGGCCTTTCACAAGTCGGATGTTCTTGATCTGGGCAAGAAGAAGACGAACATGGGACAAATAAGATGATAAACATCACAACCATTGACCAAAAAAAAAAAAGAATTTTTCTGGACAAAAATACCCCTGATCGGGCCACTAGAATATGCATCGGAGATGTATCTATTCACCGGCCGACGAGTCTTTGAAACTAAATGACCACTTTGAGTCCTTATTTGAGACAGACTTCATTTCAGGTCCTCTTTTGAGAAAATAAAGGCACTTTGGATCCCTATTTGGGATTTTCTCTTAGTTTTATAAAGTTGCAGCTCATGCTAATCCATTTTGTCAAACTGATTTTTTTAATTAGCCATTAAAAATAGAGATGTGCATGAATTACACGTAGGACACATATACAACTTCTCACATCATCAAATGCAAAATAATTAAATGTTTGGACCATTTAATTTTTTTTTTGGTCGAATTTGGACCATCTAATTGAATATTAGCTCTCGTCTTACTTAATAATTAGAAGGGTATTTGATAGTTTATGATTTATCTGCTTAAAATGGGCTTTTTTTTTGCCTCATAAAAAAATTGAAAGCAAGAAAACCACGATTTTTATATATATCCAACTCCACAAATAGACCGGCATCATTTTATTCCATAGATGTCAATATAATCCACCCTTCGTTGAAAATATATATATATATAATCCATCCTTCCGCTCCACCAAACCCTAAGTATATAAGGGAATGAATCTAACCAAGCCCCAACAATGCCATTGTCTTTCTCTATGAATAATTGATCCTAAAACAGATCTCTCCGCCCCTAACACTTCACCCAAAAGCATCTGCTCCCAAAAAAACTTGACTTGTCTGTAGATACAATGGCAGATCTTGGCCTCTACAAGACCATCAATGTGGTGGTTATGGCAATCTTTGTGGTGTATTTCTTGCTCATGTCCACTGAATTGACCATTGCTGCTGTGGCCGAGGCAATCCCAGAACTTGGTCTGTGTTCTGAATAATTTACATTTTCTATATGCATATATGTGTCGTTAGGTTAATACGCATGGAGTTTGAATAAGATATTTCAATTTTACCAAATCACTTAATCGATATATGTTGATGATCATATTCATAATTCAAAACCTTTTTGACTGAGCACCATAAAGTTTTGAACGTTCTATTTACAAAATGCAATCCTCGCTCTTTTGAAAAGATGCAATGCATGGACAGTTCCTCCAACTATCCAATTTTTCCAGCGTGATACCCTTTTTGAAAATGACGTAGTTCAAAAAGTTTCTCCTCTTTTAAGACTTTCTAATATTGATATTACGTCCTATCCATCTTGTCTTCTCTATGACTATGTATGCAATCCGATATAACATTATATTATTATTTTATGAATATAATTTTCATAAAATTTTCGCATTGGAATGCTTCATATAGTGTTTTGGCAACTTTTGTGAATATAATTTTCTCATTACCCTATTTAATAAACTAAATAAATAAATTCATTATTCTTGACTCACCGTCTATGTGCAACTCACCGTCTATGTGCAAGACGCCGACTACTCCAAGATAGCTATAATATCACCGGATGAGGAGGGTACAACTGATTAATTCCTCTAATCATGTCAACTATAAGATGGTGATGACTGCCGCTGCTAACAACAACAACAGTAATAATAACAATAATATACCCCGTTTTGTTATGTTATAATGTCTTGTATTCGTCATTTATAATGGCTTCCCTTTGATTAACTGTTGGTCAGGTATATGCCCACGGTATTGGAAAAATGACACAAAGTTAGTGTCATAATTTGTGATTAGTGTGAAATTATCCTCCTCGAGTTGTCGATAAGTAATTGTATAATATTGCACATCATCAATTGGGGATGGCAAAATTTACTCATATGCTAGCTACTTAAGTGACATCTATTGATATCACTAGACTCTCAATCAACCAGCGATTCAATTAGCCGGACTGTGTTGCATCATATAATCCCACGCCGTAGACTTGACTCCATTGACCTTTTTCATGAATTTATATAGGGTCCAAGATATGACCATAGACCCGGTATAGCTCATGAATAAAAACAACGTGACCGTCACACTGATGTCACAATTACTATAAATATCCACATCGCATATTTGTGGCCGTAGTGTATGACCAAATGTATGTACAATTAATTAATTAGAATCAAGAAATTTCAGTCTAACTTAGATTTGGCCCTCTTCTAAATCGCCCTCGAGTACAACTTTTTTCTTTCTCACGACACGAGAGATCACGAGTCACAACCGATCCCATATCGGTGAGCCAATGTCCCATGACAAGGACCAAGAAAAGTTTACATTGATCCATGATGAGTTTGATATTTGGACTCGAGTAAGCAGATCTAACGTCGACTTTTCATTAAACCATAACTCTTCCTCCGGACAAATTTCACCGTCGTTTTTTCACTGATTATTTCATCTGCTTTTTATTTTATTTTTCTCTCTAATCTCTCTCTAATTTTGCGACAAATAGCACCAGTTTAGTCCATACGATTATATTAGATTATATTAATGGGTTGGCGTTTTCACACTGCTACCCTTTTTCTTTGGTATAAGAAAGGTGCGTAACCTTTCGCCAAGGCAGAGTTTATAGCTTTTCACTTAGGGCCTGATAATATTTGAAAAAATTTCAAATTCAAATTCCATATTGGTACATTGCTTAATTTGTTGCAAACAATTGAATAGTGTTGGTAATAAAAAGTGAAGGACAACCAGGGTCGCGCAATAGTGACTCTCCGACAGATTTTTGTAAATACCAACACTTATTCTCTAAAAAATACTAGCTATTTTAATACTCTACCAACATTAATCTTTGTCGATTACCAATGGCATCGAAGTTAATGACTTTTATTGGAGATTACCAACCTTAATCTGAGTTGAAGTACCAACATTTGTCGCATTAAGATATCAAATAATTTCAGTCACTTACCAACTTTTTATCTTCCTCGATTTCGAGAAGTACCAACATTTCTTTATACTTCTAATATTACCAACCATTTTAATAATCTAGTAACATTTATTTTTTGTGGTTTACCAATGCCTTGGAAGTTACTTATTTCAAATGTTGATTTGTATGTGGTTATTTTGCCTTTTCGGTTTCTTTTTCAGATTCGTTTTTCCAGAGCGGGCCTAGCCGACCCATGATTTTCTATTGGGCAGGGCCATACGAAGTTCGGGAGCAAGTGAGCCCAACCATTGATATTCTTGTGAAAATATGAAAAATGTTTAATTGGCTCGAGATGCTATACTTGTTTTTTGGTGTGTTTGAAATAGCATTATCTTAAAAATGTTACATTTTCTTTTCAGATCTTGTGGACCACGCATTAAATTTTATCATAACGCAAAACCTGTCAAACATACGAACATTGACATATAAATTGGCATATGATTTCTTAAAATTTTGAATATTATTTGAAAATTTAACATGAAAAATAAGTTTTCTTTTCCTTTCAGTTAAGAAAATGTAACGTGCTCAAAGATTGATTTAACTCGAACAGCAAAACTAAAAAGTTGAGAGTTCAAAACCATAATTCATACCAAACATCCCCTCTATGTGACAGTCAATCGCAGTTCAACTAAAATTACTTAACTTATATCTAGACAGGAGTTAACAAGATTATTTTCCTACAAATATTTTGCTGGTATGTTCAAATCGGAGAAGTATACACATTCGCTAAATAATGTGTAGAATTAAGTTACGGAAACTACAGGATATTCAATTTCATTAATACTCAAGGTAAAAATATGTATACTTCTCCGAATTGAGCACAAAAGAAGAAAAAAAACAATGTAAGATTAAAATCACCAGATTGAAAATATACACTAAACATATATTTTTTTTCATCAATCTTACCATTAAGGAGCTCCATGCGAGGGTTAATTCAGACTATTTAAATTTTAAGGAGTGTGCAGAGCTATTGGTTGGGTGAAAATTGCATGAGCCTCGTATTATTTTCTCTAGTTTGTACACTGTTAATCGTACGCGCAGAGATACAAGTGCCACTGTATATTTCTTGGGCAACATGAAGGATCCTGTGTTCAGTTTTTCCACCTTGTTATTTCTCTGAAATGATGCAAAACAAGGAGAAAAGAAACATTCTCTGTTCCTGTCGATGTCATTGCTGAGTTAGAAGATCTCCTTCCAAAACATCTACCAGGGGGCTTCTTTGTCCTCCATAGCTCTCCGACACAAATTACTTCCCCGAATGTTGAAGATGGTTGGAGATGAAAATAAATGCTAATACTACCTGAGAGATTGCAGTTAGTGCCTACCAGCTAATTTTACTAACATCCTAACAATCATTGTGCTTCTTGAACGAATTGGGTATGGCAATCGGAGTCGCGGGACCATAGAAACAGCCCCCCTTCATACACGACACTGCTGGTCTTTGGTACATTTAATTTACAATGAATCACCAAGGCTGGCCCTTGCCTCCAAGCCGTCGAGCCAGCTCAAAATCCTTCCTCACTGCAATGAAAATAGCAAAACAATATGTAAGCGAAGCAAATCACAGTCCAAGTATCGAGAGTGGCCATCAACACAATCAATATCAGGAGATCTAGCGGCCATTGGGATCTAACAGTTACATTGAGATCTGATCATATCAGTTGTACATCAAATGTGATGCAAGCAGTTTCCATCCAGTCAACAGCAGGAGACTTCAAATCGCTAGGCGGAAGTGGGGTATTTTGCTTCTCAATGGGATTCTCGTTAAGGCCAATGATAGGGTAAGCCAAACGAGACAATGTATAGAAGGATGTAAGGCATACATCTCAGCCACTTCATGAGCTTTGTAATACAATGTATTACACGCATACATGTTCTAAATGCAATCACTCAAGCAAAATGAAGATGGTGTAAAAATGGAAAGCAGCTAAGCATGAACAGATTGTCTTAGGGAGTATTAACCTTCAAACTTTACCTTCCTAACCTTGTGGATCCTTTCGCCACATTCTTTAAAAAAAAATGTCCTTCCAAACAAAATGAACATTTATCTCCCAAATTCGAGACAGGAAAAGGATTCTTTGCTCCCGACTTATCTATAGTTCACCAGTGCAGCATAATTTGTTAATACTAGAAATCAAATAGGACTTACTAAGGGTAACACGCTTTGCGTGAATAGCACAGAGCATTGCATCTTCGAATAAATGAACCAGAAAATCCTCTGCTGCCTACATAAAGAAAGAACAGCATTGATTACAGTTACAAAGTACATGCAACCATGTCCAGCCATCAAAAAAATTGCAGACACCACTGAATTCTTTCCTAGCACTTGAGTATCAAATAATGGCTTCTGATCACAATACCGAGTTTAAGTAAACCAAAGAGTTAGATGCGGTTAACACATAATTTTATTGCGGCTAGCATTACACTCTTTGTTCTGCTACACAACTAACTATAATGCTGAACTTACAATATCATCCACACATTTAGCCATGCAACTTCCAGTCTGGGGTTTTTTGTATCTCATGTTGAATATGGACAGAAACTATTACACTCTAGGTTGATTATCAAAGAACCAGTGTTCACACAGCCACAACTTTTAAGTAGAAACTACGGGCATCCAGAGGCCTACTCAATCCAATGAAGTTATCAGGAGATAGCTTACTTTGACACAACTTTTAATTAACAGAAGATATCACATTTCCCAATTGAAATTTTCTCAATAGTCATAATTCCAAGTGGATCATATAGAATAGCAAAGTCAGCATGCTAATAGGTGGAGATTATCTAGAGTCATACAGGAAGAGCACATAACATGATCAATGTCAAAGATCTCTTGGAAGACCATGCCACATGTGAAGCCATGCTGCTCAAAGTATAAATTATATGTTGACACTGATACCTCCTGAATAGCATATAGAGCTTCAACCGTCCAGCGAGTAATATCAGGGGCTAGAGCGTTACTAATTTCTTTTACCTGCAATGACAACAAAAAAACATTCCATCAGGAATACCAACTAAAAGAATCAACATAAAGGATGCATGCAAAGGTTCCAATGGCCACAGCGGATTTAGTTTTCAAGATTTTCTAGTAAGAGATGAATTCACTAATCAACACATCTAACTCAAAAGCAAGTGCAACTGAGGCACTGACAGAAATCATTCCTGACTCACCACATAGGTCGAAAAGGAAATTTATACATTAAAAGCATTTGATATACATAGAGATTGATGAACTAGCTGACCAAATGACATTATATTGTTGGGATTGCCATGGATTGCGATAACAAATATCTTTTGTCAGCTCGTTTTACTGCATTAGAGACAAAAATGTGTCATCTGATCATTCTCCTCTTAGAGATAGGGACAAATACTAGCCTTACAAATTCAACACTCAGTTCAGAAATGGAAAAAGCAATAGTTCAGTAAAAAATCCAAAAACAAATCCATACAAGAATATAAACATTGTGCAGGTCCACTAAAGATCTGTCATATAACAGGAATTAAATTCACTCAAATCACATGCACCGCATGGTGACACTTGTGAAGGTGGAAGAAATGTGTTAAATTTTCTACACTAATGGAATCATTAACAAAGTTCTGTCATCCAAAGTAAATAAAGGCCCTAATACACAAGCAATTGCAGCAAATGACGCTCATATGGTGAATTGGCATGCAGCACTAAAGTAACCACATGTAGTTGTCATCTGAAGCCATCTATCACGAAGTAGATTCACCCATATCCACAAACTAAAGCTACAATTTCTCACATACACAGATACGAACAAGATATTAAGACCTGAAGGAGAGTTCCCATAACTAATAATCAAATATTTTCAACTATTTGTCAGCATGGAAAAGTGTTGACCCTTCACTGCTCCTATTCTAGTGATCAAGCATATGCAATAATGCAGATGTAGGCTTACAACACAAGCACAATAACAATACAGCCTCATGTCACTACACCTGACCACATGGATGTTCGTGCCCGCTAACTAAACTATCAAGGCTTTCGGTAAAGCATAGACTCACGGTCCTAATGAAAGGAGCTCTCGGTATGAGGAGTCTCCAGGACTTTTGGAATTGCCGAATTTCCCGGAGAGCAACCGTTCCTGGTCTGAAGCGTCGCTTCTTCTGCCCCGACGCCGCCGGATCTGCCAGCATTCAACTTCATCATAATCAAAATGAATCAAGACACATCTTGGGTTTACGCAAAAACAGGATTCCTTACTGCCAACAAGACTCACTTCGGGGAGTGGCACTTCTCCTGTGGCTACTGCTTGGACTTCCTCCCGGGTTTGTGCTCGTGCCAGGGGTCTTCGCCATCGATGGAGATGAACAAGATGCATAAAATTAATACAAAAGAGAAAACCAGCGGCTCGCATCGCGAATTAGTAAAAAGCGCATAGAGAAAAAAGGCATGAATTGTCCCAACTTCCTAGGGCTCAAAACTCCCTCGGCTCCCTTCCTGCATTCCCATTCCCACAAAGCAGCTCAAACAACAAAAGTACACGCAACGAAAAAAAAAAAAAAAACTAGCCAAAACGCCGCATCACACTAGACCCGCTGGCCGGCAATCGCATCGACGAAACTAAACCGAACACACTCCTCCAAAGACGAATCCTTTCAGCTCAACTCGACCTCTTAAAGACAGAAAAGAGCAAAAACCGACATATCCACCAGCCCGACACCGGAAAAAGAAAAAAAAAAACAGAACGCCCACATTTCGAGCACGAAACAGAGGAGCGAAAGGGGCAATAAAAGAAAAAAAGAAGGGAATCGGAGAGAGAGACGTACGGAGGTAGGCCCGGGCGACCGCGAGGCGGAGGCGGAGCCTGCATTGCAGAGAGAGAGAGAGACCGATCGTTAGATGAATCCCTAGGTTTCGAAACGCGAAGGCGCACGCGCACGACGAGGACGAAGACGAAGAACCAGCGGGAGTGCATTTCTAGAGAGAGAGAGAGAGAGAGGGAACCGGGGAGGCGGGGGCGGCGACCGGTACTCTTATGGGCGGTGTGCTTGATTCTCGCCATGGGAAGCGGAGGCGCCCGAGCCGAGCGCGAGAGCTCAGAGACGACGACTGGCGGAGGAGGAGGAGGAGGCGGCTCGGGGGAGCGGCATTTCCAGCGGGGGGAGAGGCTTGGGCGGGATTTCAATTTTCGCACTCTCTCCCCCTCTCTCTCTCTCTCTCTCTCTCTCTTCGATTTTCTTTTTCGCCCCCACCACCTCCTGGAGGAAACAACGGATCGGGGTTTTTATTTTTTATTTTTATACGGTTTTTTGATTGACTACAGTTTTTCTTTCTGACCCAGTAACAAGAAAGATTTTACGGAGTTGAAATAAAAAAATCAGTGGACAAAATCTATTTGCCCGCCGCAAATCATTAGGAATTACCCACGACATTAATTAATTTGATTTTTTTTTAGATCCTTCCTTTTCAGAGCTAATACCATGAAAAAACTCCAAATTGATATACCCATGACAAATGTACCATTGCTTAGTTTTTGTGAAATTTTACTGTTAAATTATAAGATACACAATAATTGACGAGTGAACTAGTTTGAGTTTCATCTTTCACTTGATCATAGATGTACCGGTTTTTGTGGTATTAGTTCAATTTATTGAAAATTAACGAAGGATAAATTTGCTATAAATGATTAATTTATGGTAAATTTATCATAAGTATATTAATTTACGATTTTTTGTGATCAATAATTAGTTTAATGTAAATTAATCACAATTCATAAATATATTAATTTGAGATTTTTCGTAATATTAACCCTCCATTTTATTTCAAAATAATATCGCATAAGACTCTTGAGAGGGGCAGTAGCAACAACGCTTGCAACGGCATGAGGCCGACTATAGATAGGATCAGCATTGGTAGATTCAATAAGGGCAACAAATTCTATAGGTTAAAAGTCGGCTCGATTGATGACGGGCAAGATCGTCCTCGGCGACAAGTAGGGGTGTGTTGCGGTGCCAGTTATGCCCTTTAAGCCTTCCAAAAGGTCCAGGGGTTTCTAGGGCTGATCCTAGATGAATCTTTTTGGCTTGATTCGACCTCTTAAAAACAGAAAAGAGCCAAAAACTGACATATCCAACGGCCCGACACCAGCGAAAAACCCAGAATGCACACATTTCGAGCACAAAACGCAGGAGCGAATGAGGCAAAAAAGGAAAAAAAAAAAAAAGGGGGAATCAGGGAGAGAGAGAGAGACGTATGGAGGTAGGCCCGGGCGACGCCGGCGGCCGCAAGGCGGAGGAGGAGGAGGAGGCGGAGCGGAGGAGCGGCATTTTCGGTGGAGAGGGATTTCAGTTTTCACAATCTCCCTCTCTTCGATTTCCCCTTCCCCCACCACCACACGGGGCGGTTTATTGATTACATAGTTTTAAAAAGTTTCAAAATGAAAAAAAAAAAAAAAAAAACCTAAATTAGTAAATTTGGGACAAATATACTTCTATTGATTTTTATTAAATTTTACTGTTAAATTACTAAATTAAATGAGACATAACAATTGACAAGTATAATAGTTTGTGATTTCATCATTCATTTGTCGTGGATGTACCAATTGGTAATTTTTCATGATATTGATATAATTTAATTAAAATTAACAAAATGTAAATTTGTTGTGGGTGTGCCATTTTAGATTTTTTATGATAAAAGATTAGTTGAAAGTGTATTATTTTAAGATTTTTTGTAATATTAACCCACATTTTCATTTCGGGGCGATATCACAAAAGACTCTTGATAGGGATTTTGGTGGCGGCGCTCGTGACTCTACATGACTAAAACATGATGAGGTCATCTATAGATAGGATCGACAGGGGTAGCTTCAATAAAGGTGCAAAATTCTATGGATTTAAGTTGGCTCAATTGATGACGGGCGAGATCATGCTTGGTGACTAGTACTATTGTCTTCGTTGTGCCGGTTATGCTCTTTATGCCTTCCAAAAGGTCCAAGGGTTCTAGTCCTGACGACGGGTGCAACTGGCCTGGGACAAACAAGAAGAGCAAATGCTACTGGATAGGTTGCACAACCGGGAGAAACAGTTTCAAGACCGCTTCAATGAACAGTAAGTTTGCTACAAGGAGATGCATATTCTTGAAGAACTTTTAGACGATTGTCGGGGTGCTGGAACGTCGGGTATTGATTGGTTGTTGGTAGGTTACCTTGGATCGCTTGTTTACCGGAGCACTTACAGGAGCAGACAGGCTCCAGCAAGTCACTCAGCAGATACGTGCGTATAAACATAAGCACAAAGCACATGCACAAACTCGTCGTACAAACCGACCAGCGGACGACAATTTACCTTGCATCTCCAGAAGAAATTCTGCTATTATTCACGACCTCCCGAGATCACATCTCCGTGTCCTATAATCATTGTCACTGGAAAGGTACATTGGAACAAAGCAAAAGAATGCTTCATTCCCCCAATTTAACGATAATACCCGAAAACAATCGTGTAAAGTACACTGCTTCAGTGCTAAAATTCTATGGACAAAGTAGTACAACTAGTACGAGCAACAAAACATTAATGAACACATCAAATCTTTCCAAGAAACTCCCCCGCTTCCCCTTTTTTGGAGCTTCGAGATTTTTTTTTTCGAGAGATTGGAAACAACACTTGGTGGCACTGTTCTTATGTGATGTTATGGAGTGGGTTCAAAGATAGCCGCATCTAATACCAAGTGGTGCGTCTCGAATCAGATATTCCGATTGCTCCAGTTGAACGAAGAATCTGGGTGAGCCTGATGATAATGAACCAGTAGCGGCCCTAATTCTTAGTTTTCTCAACTCCTGCCACTTTGTCTTTATCAACCTCGGAGATCTCATTCCCAGATTCCCCAACTCCTGATTCATCTGCTTTACTAACTTCAGAAGTGACTTCTGTTTTAGCCGACATCTCTGCATCAGTTTGGCTCGAACCTGGATCAACATGACCAGATACTGACTCGGCAGGATTGGAGCCAGGAGTCTCACTTGCAGGCTGGTGATCTTCTCCGGCACTTCTCTCATTATCCACAGATGAATCTTTAGATGGAGAAGGTTCAGCCGCATCAGAGTCACTATGGTCACCCCTATTCTCTGGCTCAGCACCATGATTGCCTGGATTCTCTGGCTCCACTTCACCATTGGGAACAATTGGTGGTTTATCAGTGTCAGTTTGATCAATGATGTCAGACACTTCACCCCAGTCTACCCATTCAGGCTGCCTTTCAGTTTCGCTAACGCCAACTTCTTTTACATCTTTTACGTCTTCGCATGCATCGCCGAGCACAGTATCCTCTAGTTTTGCAGCAGGTTCTTGACGGGATGTTGCATCAGGGACTGAGTCAGTGCCCTCATCAACAGTTTCCCCATCATTGCCACTGCTGGTGGTGTGCCCAATGCCATCATTGTCAAGAGATGAGGAAGCAAGCATGTCAGTCGAGTTGTCAGTAGCAACTCTACGGTCGTCAAAAGCAAACCAGTTTGAATTTGTGAAAAGCGAACCGCTGCAAACCATAAAGCATCAGGACATCAAGTTCATTACTGACAGCACAAAACCATGACACATGACATATTCATGTAAAAAATGCTGGATGAAGTATACTACTAAAAGTTCTGATAAAATAAAGAAAAAGTAGACTACTAAAAGCAAACAGTTTACGCTGTTCGTAAACCTTTTAAAGATGATGGACCCCTCTAAAGATCACATTTTATACTTGAAGAAGAAGATTAATTACTCCAAAAACTTCTAACTATCCACATATTACTATGAGATGTTGACGCCAGCATGTGAAACTGACACCAGTCTCACATCGTCAGATGGAGTTCAACCAAATCTCAAAATTGTATGAACAAGCAGCAACCTATGAATTGACTTATGATAGCACCAATCTACAAATTGATACTTCAACTTCTGAGACGAATGCACTCCTTTAAACAAGAGATGCACAGGAAATTTCTGAGTGTTGCAGATAAAAAGTTGACTTAGTGACGAAAGGATCGACGGGAATACGACATCCACAAAGGGAAGACATTAAAACTTTGGCCATCCACCAACCTTTCCTGGTCATCTCCAAGACGCAAAGAAGATATGACCACCTCGGCAGATTCATCATCAAAGTAAACGTCCTGCAAAATACAAAGTCAAAAGCTCATTATTTTGCTACAATGTCAGAAGCTCAAGACGGTACTTCAAAGTTTTTGAAAGACGAGTACGTGATGAATCAACTTTATATTACAGTGCCCTAAGATGTGACCATCTATCATATGCACAACAGACTATCTTGGCAAAAAGCCATTCACCAAAATGATTATCCAAGAATGAATTAGGAATTCTTCAAGACACAATCCATTCAAGTTATTTAAAGAGATTCACGTCCTGCTCATCGGCTAAGGAAATATGAGGAAGAAAAGGATCAGGCAGAATTGAAAAACAAGGAACTATGTGGTTAGAAAACTAGAGGACAAACAAAATGTGTTCTCATTTCAAGGACAAAAAAGCTTTCCTTCCAAACAGCCTTTTCATTTGGTCCCTGCAAACAGCCTTCTCATTTTAGTCGCTTACAGTTTGCTACTATTTGTCTCTCCAACCTTTTTTAGCTTACCTTTAAGAGTGAAAAATATTGATAAAATGCCACTAAATGGGACCAAGTCAGCAGCAATAAAATAGACAACATACTAAAGAAAAAGTTTATAGTGGTTCAGAATAAGAAACTAAAAACAACTACATTATTCGATAAAAATGTTAATAACAACAGTTTTCCAATACTTAGTACAGTGATTCCTGTTCCAGAGTCCTAAAGGACACCTAGGCCCTTTCAGACGGGTCTGCATACTGTAAGTGGGCATCTCTTCAAGTTTGTTGTCATGTTATAGCCAAAAACATAGTACTATGATTGAATTGAGAACTCACCAAAAGTACAAGGACAAGAAGTACACTTTTTCCACTGATCAAGGGAAAAAAAAATACTCCATTTTCGAGACTAAAATAAGAGAGAATTGGGGGTTGTGAAATATTTCAGGTTTTATTGACTTTGAACCATAATTAGGGAATTGTAGAATAGGAAACTATGCGCCAAACACATTCATAGAAGATTTGAAAAACTGAAAATTCGAAACAGTAAAATTTTGTAACACTTTCCAATAAAATGAAAAACGATATGCAATAGGGTTAAACGCACAAATTTCGTATCTCCTGTCCAGAGTAAAATGACAAGGACAATGATATACTCAAGCATAAAAAATAGACTATAAAATTGAAGCCTGCACAGAAAACAATAGGTTGCAATGGTAAGATGATTATAAATAGGTTGTAGAACTGAAAATTCAAAACAGTAGAATTTTGTAAGACTTTCCAATAAAATGAAAAACGATATGCAATAGGGTTAAACACACACTATATATCTACTGTCCAGATATATTTAAGTAAAATGACAGTGACAATGACATGGTATAGCATAAAAAATAAACTATAAAATTGAAGCATGCATAGAAAACAATAGGTTGCAATAGTAAGATGATTAATGAGGGGATGAACAGTCAAAACATTATCTTACTAGTCACTCGACACCCGTATTGTACTACCCGCCAGAATTCAGACTATCACTCCCCGACCATTGGCTATGTGATCATAAACATAAATTCAAACTCCAAACAACAACTTTGGACGCTTCTTACATTAAAATTCATTTTAGAACTTCAAAACAAGATGTCCACTTGGCTCGCTCATCAAGTCTAAAGGTGATTTCATCAAGAATCTGGGTTGAATCTGGTGAAGTATGATTGGTGATATTCTAAATTAGCTATTAGGAAAGCATTAAATAGGGAAATTAAGGTTTTGAAGCATCTCAAAATGTTCTGCAAATAGAGCTTTAATGTGATGTTTCTTATTAAGTCATTGAGTACTTACATAGCCTTTAGTATTCTCTCTCTTCCTCTCTCTCAAGATCCTAAAAATTTGACACGTATCAAAGCCACCAAGAGATAAACCCTAGACAAAACCCTAACTGACATATTTACTACTTACCAAATAGCTTAATTCTTAATATCACTAGTTAGAATTCAACAGAATGCCAACTTATAAAAACAACACAGGAAAGTACAGAAGAAAACCTAGCCACTAGATGGCCTCACCATGGACTAGAAGAGTAATAGAATAAATTAGTTGATCAGATATATGCATGACGAATGGCACTTCATACTTTAAATAGATATAAAGAGCTAAAAGTAAAATGAGTAAATCCAGCCCATCCAATACCTCATCATCCCGTTCAAGTGAACCGCGAGCCTGCAAAGAATGCAGAAGAAACTAGAAAATTAGCATACTGCTTTGGGTTAACATTATATAGTAACCAGTGTAATCATAAACAAAAAGAGAAGCTAGTAACTCAAAAGTACCCGCAAAAGCTTGAAACCTAAAATGAAATGTCCAGTACACAATCATCACCGCTAAATAAATTATATCACGACCTAGATGGTAGCATCTGATGGACGATATGAATAAATGCAACAGCACCAAAGAAGAGAGCATGACTAAGTACAACCATAAACTCTTTGCAAAGCATGCTCTTAGGTTCTCTCTCTCGCCTATTAAACTTTTTTTTTCCCCTATTATACACAGCATAGCCTGTTAGTCTATTTAATCCAAAGCTACAGGAAAGCTAGTACGTAAGCCAATAACTAGAAGCAAGTATAGCTATCCACAGCTTTGGTAGGCCATGAATCCCATTCCTTTTCACACTTTCTAAGTAACTTCTCTTCATCAAATAGATAATCGGAGTTTTTGTCCATTAAGATTTAGGAAACTACCTCATCAATATCATCATTGCTATAAATGCCATAACGGAAGGCCTGACTCAGATTATTTGCTAGGGCTGCCACATCATAATCTCTGTCTTGATAATCATCATCATCACTATCCCTTGTCCGGTCCTGTAATGCCGTAGGCCTCCTGTTACAACCAAGGTAGCAGTGTTCGATCAAATGTATGAACATGTCAAATGAATCCAGTCACTTAAAGTTTATCCATAAAAAGAAAAAAGAAAGAAAGAGCATAGCAACAAAAGGGAAAGTCAACAGAACCCGCAGAAACACTAAATTCCTATATTTTCAAAAAGACCAATATGTCCCCTAAAACAGTATCAAGAAAACAAATATTAATACCCAGCCCGTAAACCAAATATCCTGCAGTTGGCAACAAGACATTGAGAATGTTTTACCAGAAGGCAGGATTAGATCCGCCTGAGGAAGTACTCCAACACTAACAGGTACTAAAACAACAATCCAGTTAATCATGTAGATAGTTAAAAACACATTGCAACTTCACAAAATATTTAACTAGTGAAGATGCTACCAATGCCTAATCAACTAAAAAAATAGCAAAAGAAGACAACAAAAGTAAACATTTCTCAAGCTAGTGCTGGAGCAGTTCATGTGGGTCACAAACAAGTATTCATCGCTCATTTTTCGATGAAGATCAGAACAAGCCATATAAGCTCATACAAATACTTGCAATGCATATTTTCTACATGCATCTAATCGCTTTACTCGTCAGAGTGTCTCTCTCAACAATTGTTAGTAACCAGAGTATATACTTCTCCAATACAAAATGCCATTTCATATAGTAGTAATCAAAACAAGACAGCCATGTGTCATTCAGCAAAGCAAACAACAGCAGCAGCAGTAATGGCAGTTTAAGCCTGTTTCCACTAGGAAGGCTCCAAGTCTTCACTTATGTAACAAATAGTCAAATGTATCACTAGAGCACCATATTCATAAGAAAGGCACGGGGCAGATAACTTTTTTTTCTTTTAATAGGTAAGACAAGACACTCCTATAGGGCACCAAGGAGATCCAGCGGCAGAAAACTTTTCCAGAAATGTTTTTAAAAACAGCACTGAACATCAAAATGTTTGATGAGCAGTATGAGGTTCGACTGGTTAAACCAGTAGATTTGGTCAAAGTGATTTGATCAATCTAAATAGTATACAAATATAAAATAAATCAATACAAGACATAAAGAGTTTACCAACCACATTGACTAAGCCAGGTGGCAGCTCCATTGAGGTCACACACTCCAGTCTCCACCAACTAAAATTTAAATTTTTGTCAAAATGGTGAAGAAACTTCAGTTAAATTAGTTGATTGTAATTATTCTAAGGAAGAACCATTAGCTCAGTGGGCTGAGTGTATGGACATGACACCAGGGGCGCCCACACCACTTATTTCTAATATGGTCTCTGGTCAGACCAGCTGGCCCACCTGTTTTTGGGTTGAACCAGGTCACCCCGATATTAGAACAAATACTCGAACAGGAGGCCAGCTGGCACCTGGTCAAACCAGTAGAACTGGCTGGTTCTGTGTGGTTCTGAAAACACTGTTTTCGAGCAAATTCTTCACAAAGAAGCCACCACAATGACTCTATAAGTTAGAATAGCCACATCCAGTATAAGCAAACTACAGCGAAACATGGGTAATAAGTGCCATGGAAGCTTAGAGATGAAAGGTTGAATCAGGTCCGAACATAAGAACCAACAAGATATTGACATATCACAATGAAAGAACCAGTATGTCAGGTCAATTACTCATTCCCACCCATCATTATTTACACAAATAACTCCACTCTCCAGCACATGCAGCACTCACTGACATATATTTCAACCATGATACATTCTTTCCAGGCAAAGACGAGCAAGGAATAACATTAGGGCAGTGCCAGACATGTCCATGCGTGCATATTGATAAACCAGAGCTTGGATATCAATTCCGGAAAGCTAGTAGCATAAACTAAGTAGAAGAAATTGAACAAACGTTTCAGAAAAGAAACCTACCCACAGGCCCACTGATATACATTTTCAACTGCATTGCGCTTTGACAAAATATTTGTTTGCCAATCAATCCAATCACCATTTTCCTATTGAAAAAGACAATGATTAACGTCATATGATTAAGGTAAAATACAAGACCAAGCAACGAAGTAAGTGCCACTAGAATTTGTTTAAATTTGTTTAACTTACAGAGACCAAAATCTAACCAAAAACAAAGGTTTCAATCATGAATGGCAATGTGAGCAGATTATTCGTGAAGTGCCATGATGCTTCCTCAGTAATTTTCACAGTTCTGATTATTTACTATTATTAAATCAAATAAGTTGTGCCATAAAAGGTATCAAATTTCAAATTTTTTGCAGATAAAGCTCTCAACCTAAAATCATATCAAGTTTCTAATTTTATTATTCACTTTTAACATCCAAAATAATCTTTACCAAGTCACCTCAAAAACCTAAACAGCACTTTCCATTCCATATTTAGTTCTACTCATTTTAGCATTTCCTTCGTCCTACCTTGCTATCTTTTACTATCTACTTCACTAGTCATTTGGACTGTCAAGCCTAATCCCAGCATGATTTTATAATGTTGTACAAAATTTACCCAGGCTTTATTTTAAAAAAAAAATTAAATATGGCTCGCAACCAACTTAATTATTTCAAAAGCTACAAATTCTACTGCAGCACTTTGAGAACATCATCATGAAGGCCAAGCAACCTTGTCTTGAGAAGGTCTAAAAATTTTTACACAGGTACAGGGACACATCTAAATCCAAGAAAGAAGAAGAATGTTCTGTAAAAGTAACAAAATTTCTCAATGAGTTGCGTACTTAATTGGGATTGTTATTTATAAATCTTAGTAGGCTTCCAGAATATTGGTAAGTGAGGATAAGCTAAGAAACTCCTTCTGCATGCGCAAAACTTCTTTGGGCAAACTTCCAAATGACATTTTTAATCTAAGCATGAGATTGTCCTCCTCACTTATCATTCTAGGGTTCTCTCTGTCTGTTGAAGCAGATCTGAAATCTCTTTTTCTCTCACATGAAGGACATAACCAGGAGTTTCAGTTAGCCTCACCTTGAAGCTTGTTGGGCTTCTCTATAGAAAGGTCCAACTACTTTTTGAGGGGTCCGACACAGATTCCATACCAACATGATGCCAGCCAACAGATCAAAAAAGTCATTTGTGTCCAAAATAATAACTTCAGGTTTTGGTGTAGAAAGGTTGTTGCTATAATCCACAATCCAAACAAGTCTTACAAGAAAAAGGATTCTTATCCCAGTTCAATTAGTAGCACATTAAAAGTTTGAGTTCTATTAGGAGTTTCCATTTCTTTCAATTTGGAATTTAAATTTTTGGGTCACCTATTAGCAAGTCTTTGCCTTTTTAATTGTGTGTTCGCTAATTTTCTCTTAAATGCATCACCTCTCTTCAGTGTGACGCTTAAGAAACCAGAGGAATTATGCCTAAAACGCTTCTGGGTGTGATGCCTAGAAAAATGTATTCTAAGTTAATTCTTGATTTCAAATTCCACTTGAATTTAATTCCAAAACAGGCTTCTTATTTTAGAACTCGATGTCCTGCTTTAACATATTTGACTCGTGGTATGTGACATAGGTATCTAAGGAGTAAGAGATGAGTTTAAGTAATGTAGCAAAATAGAATCCAAACACATGTAGGATTGGAAAAGAAGATACTATGTTAATTAAAGCTTAGACACAACTAGCTTTATAACTGTGATTGTTGATCATTTTGCTTCACCTATTGAATATTGAGATAAAAATATTAATGGCTGAGTCCATTTCCAACACCTATATCAACTTCAGTATAAGAAACAAACCTGCAGGTATTTCTGAATTTCAATATTGTTAGTCCCCAGCTGAACAAGCTTATTCGATATTCGTGTTAAGTGTCCAATGTTGCCTATCTTGGGAGGTGATCTGCCCTCAGCAGGAACTGTCAGCTGCAGGACGATTTAATGTAAGCAACAACCCAGAAATAGACATAAAAACACAATATAGAATCGAAATGTATGTTCAATATCAAGAAACAGAGAGCAACAGATACACGAGCTGAGAGCTGAAGATATGTATCATTACCTTATCCGGGTTAGCTGTTAAAGAGGAATTCTTTTCCGCTTCAAGGATTCTTTCCATGAGATTACAACCTTGAAGAACATGCTCAACAAGAGAATGGTCCTTGTTTTCCAAGCATGATAAAACAATATTTTCAACATGATGATGTAAAAAGTTATTGTAAGGGTACCTGCAAGTAGTAAAAATTAATATAAGTTATAAAACTCCATCTTAACAACCACCAAGACTTTGACAGATGCTCAGAACTTACTCAAAGAACAAGTCCAGAATTCTCTGAACTACTCCAAGACGAATCAGTTCCTTCTCAGCAGCTTCACTTCCAACTGTCAGTAAAACCGCAATAAACTCTACAATCTACAATTCAGCAATGAGAAACTATTAGCTCAAGGTAGCATATAATGGAAATTCTAAAACAACTGATCTGAGTCAATAAAGAACCTTGCTTCAATAAGATGCTGTGGTACGAGGAGAAGAGGAAGTGTGAGAAGTACCTTCAAACGGTGTTTTCCAAGAGGTGGCTGCAGGTTGCCATAGGTTGTTGGCAATGTCTTCTCAGTTGATGATAAGTCCAAAAGTTTAAGGAGATCACCTGCAAAACGCAATTTACTTGTTATTTCATGGATATGCAGTTAGATGTTTAATGATAAAAACACACAACATAACGCTGCTTCTGCATCAAGTTATAACCAGTTTGCTTTCCTCCTTATCTTTTTCATTTTCAACATACAGAGAGAACAAAACACATTCATGAACAGAAAACATGGAAAGACTAACTCCCAGTGGAATCAAGTCAATTCAACGAGAGATCCACACTTACTGTGCATGCCTCACTGAAATTGGTGCAGTGTGCGAACAATTTATGCCAGGGAAGACTGTCCACCATATTCAGATAACTATCAAATCAACATTTCTAGTCAGGTTTAAGCGCAAGAGCTAAAGTCTTCCTCAGTCTGTACCACCAACATGGCATGAAATTTACTTGGTCCAGGAAGCTACAAAATCCTCAGGGTATTCAGTGGAAAAATAGCTAAGGGCATGGTTGGGCATTGGAACCAGCAAAGAGAAAAGGCAGATCATTCATTTGATCCCTCTGGCAACTTTTTGGCTGATTTGGTGACTTCATATCTTATAAATGAGTCGGTAAATGGGATTGCATCCACTCGGTGTCTCTTTATGAATATTTTTACTATCTTTTTAAGAAAAAAATTCATGCAATGACAATCATGCTGATACTTTCACTGACCTGTTAGCATACAATGACAGTCATGCTAATTCCTAGCAATGGCTCAGAAAAGTGCACCTATAAGGTACATAACACGCATATCTATAACACCTATTTTATATTCCCATAATGAGGTGAAAGATCCTCTGCATCCCCAGAAATACAGGGCCAATTACCGCCATCTATTTTACCATCATTTACATGAAAAAATGCTGCAATATCACATGCAAAAAGAGGGAGGCTTAGATAGGCCACATCAAGAGAGAGATTAGCAAACAGAGCATCAGGGAGCATTCAACTCTGAGGGGTCAAAAGGCTTCGTGTCCAGCCAAAATAACAGTAAAATTAGCTTTGACCAAACAATTACAGTACTGTTGGTCCAGATTTCAGCATGTCTCTTCATATGAATACTGTGCAAGCAAAAACCATACCTAAGCTCTCCAGCATGCCTTCAACCGTCTCAGGATGAGCCATTACAGTAGATCCGTGAGTAAGTTGGCGGTTATATGTGTTGTATGGACCAAGCGTTAACCTCTTAGGGTCCAACAAAGATATACATACAGACAAGGAATTAACCAAAACTGACTTTGGCCTAGAATCTTCCAATGCATGCCGAAACAATCTTCCAATAAAGCTGACAAATCAAACAGTTCATACAAGAGAAAATCGCTAGGTCAGACTTTCAAGGATAACATCTAAATAACATGTAGAAAATGAAAAAGCAAAATGAAAAAGCAAAAAGCTGCACAAAACTAACCCAGGACTAGAGATTTTAGTGGCAAGACTGGGAGGAGCACATCTGGTTATAGCACACAGTGTCTCCGCAGCATTGGCATGTACTTCTGGACAGTCCTGCAAGAAGCATTTCAAAGGAAAGGCTTACAATACTGTTTAATAGTATGCATTTTGAGAGCAAAACTCAAAAGTCTACCATACTTCTATAAACAACACAACAGGATCTTTAAATTACATCAATCTGTTCACCAAGGAATTTAAGCACTATTGATCATAGCAGTTACAGAAGGAAAAAGAAAAACATTGCATGCAGCATATGCACCTAAAAGTCTATTTGGCTCCAATTATAGTACATGTCAATGTTCACATCTATAGAATAATAAAAAATCATTATATGGCGTCCATCAATGAGGAAAAAGGAACCAATGAGAAAAAAAATTAATGCAAAGAATGTACGCCACAAAGTCACAGAGACTTGGTAGAAAGAAACTATAGCTTTCTAATTATCAACACATTTTGCGACAATTGAAAAGCAGCAAAAAGAGAGAGCAAGTTGAAATTTTCATTTGAGGATCTCATCACTTATTACAGACTGAATTGACAATAAAGAAGTCGACTGTTGATATAAATCCAAATGCCGTGTCATAAGCATAAATAATGTTGAGCAACCTCGAGCCTTCCTCTTCTGCACTATAAACAGCAATTAAGAAAAACAGTACTCTCAACAGGAATTCTGCATATAATCCAATTAAAAAATAAATCGATTATACTTACTGAAGAGCTGAACTTATCCACAATCATCTCCAGGACATCTATATCTTCTAACCAGTTCATTGCATCTGTATAGTTTGTGTACAAATGCTCCTCCGCGCCAATGAGTCTTATCAAAACCTGTTCAGTATTGCAAGGCAATTTTCACTCCCATATAAAAAGTGTACAAGTAATGTCAATTAAATGATTCATGCCCAAAGGTAGCACTTTTCAGAAAGTATACCAACAGACAAGCATGTATTACTATAGACAGAAAGTTAATTCACTGCTGGAATGCCTCTCTTACAGAAAATTGGCCTGCTCTGAACAACCACACAAAATTCAAGAAACAGCATCCAATCCTATTGCCACCAAGTTATGAGTTGTCCTCATTTAATGATAAAGTGCATCAAAAAAGCTTTCAATGCAACAAACTAACACTGACGATGGCAGCTTCAACACCAATTAGTAAAATACTGTATATAAATGTCCTTTGATTGCCATGTCATGGAGGCAAACTAATGAGCTATATTAAAGTCATAAGCAGCCAGCTAATTATTTGAAAAGTGCTAGAACCAACACCAGGCTACATGCAACTGGCACAAAGATAATAATCCAAGAGCAAAGAATAAAACTGGCCAAAAACAAAAGAGCAAAGAATAGAAATGACCAACTACTAACCTCCATAATCGATGTGATCCCAATGAGGTCGATTAATTGCCTAACAAGTCCCAAATGATCCTGCATGACCGTGTAAGGATATTATTTCTGCAATATTATTCCTATAACAGCTTACTCCACTGCTAGTTAAAAAAAAAAAACTGCATCTCAAGAGAATTTCTATTTGCACAGACAAAAGTGTCAGGAATAAAATTGTCACTTCAATGGCCTGGAATAAAACCATCTTTATTCATCTCAGCGCTTCTAGACTATGCCATGAAGCAATTCACAACTGAAGACTGTTGCTTTAGGATGCAACCACAATGAAAGTAAAATACTATAGTAAAAAAAAATCTATCTCAACACCACAAATTTGACCAGCAATGGCAAGAATAAATGAACCATCCAAACGATGATGAGCTATAAAGGTTTTTTTTTTTTTTTTTGGCCCATAATAATGACAAAGCCCACCTAAGTAGGTAAAACCAGAGCCCATAAAATACCGCATGAACCAAACAAGACAAGCCAAGACCCAAGTTGACAACCCGCCCTAGCAGATAGGGAATCAAATCTATGTCATTCACTTAATCCATCCATATATATTTCTTCCTTAACCATTCAATCAATCCATAGGGTTAGATGAGCAACTTCAAATTCCAGTAAAAGGAAACAAACAAACATTGAGACCAATTTAACTCTCAGCCTAACATACATATTTAACACACACCTGTCGATAGAACTGTGGAGAAACAATTAGAAAGACAGGCCTAGCTTAGCCTAATGTAGAATAGAATTAGAAGGTTTGGAGACCTACAGAAGTCTTTTGCACCCATAAAATGGTAATGTATAGTATATTAACATCCCAAATTACAAATACAAGAGAAGATAAGTATTATTAGGGTAAATTATTCATATAAACAGCTTGCTTTTGCGACAAGGTTGTCAGAATTGCTTTTACATCATGGAAGGTTGCATAGAATAGTAAAAAAAAAAAAAAAAATCAACCAGTAGGATTGAAAATTTTAAACTTAACCAGCAACCAGTGCTGATACTTTTCATAAAGGAATAGAGGACAACAATGAGAACAAAATTCAAGCAATTTTATGAAGCATTCTCATAAAAAATATTGCTATTAAAGGACAATTATTCCACTATATCTACTAAATGGAATAAAGGTTCTACTGAACTGGTCAATTTTGCGGATTAATACTTGGCCAATTAGAAAATTATACTTTACAATTGTCATCTAGAGCTTCCCAAACAAGTCCTCCAGTTTAACCCTACTAAATTACTTGTAAAAGACCCAAAGTTCTCATCATTTCACATGCCACTATGGAGATATGACATCATCCCAGACATATTTGAAATAACATGATGACAGTCAGCAAAACACTCGAGAAAAACCAATATTCAGCGTTGTTTGCATATATTAACCGGAACTTGGGGTAAGAAAAGGCCAGCAGTATACTCAATGACAAAATTGGAAATGTCAAGTCTGACTGCCTAACATGCATCAGAGAGTTTGACCAAAAAAAAGGGCTTGCATCGCAGAGAGAGAGAGAGAGAGAGAGAATGAGATGAGATGAGATGAGGTGAGATGAAATGTTGAGGCAGTCCAAGGTATACTGAAATTCCCAGGAATATACATCAATAGCTGTCCTCGCTATTAGAATTGCTCACAATGACCATCACCTCTGTCGCTAGTGGAGCAATGGAATGTGGTTCTACAGGAAGTATCGAAGTGATTTGTCTCTACTAATTTAAAAGCACTTCAAGTACAAAAAAGATATGGACTGGCTTTTGCTGTTTGTTGCTTAGGCTTGAGAAGCCCAGAAGCAACTGCTCCAATAAAAGTCATGGAACTCTGGTTAGCTAAAAAATTCCACTATGTAATGAGTTTTGCTATGATTGAGATCTCCCATGATTTTTTGACACGAAAGCTTGGGAGTTTTGCAAGGACATACTTGGTGATTTATGGAAAAAAAAAGTACTTGTTTAAAAGAAAAATAAAAGGCAGGCTTGAAAACATCAATCGCATCACTAGAGATTTACCAGAAAAGGCTAAAGCAGATCGGTGTGTCTTACAACATTTCCTTTTACTCTACTAGGAATGAAAGAAATACATGCTATAGACATTGTCATCAGACTTCATCAATTTGGTGGATCGACATATTTAAAGTGATTTCACATAAGAAAGGGTGAACCTACAATTTTGCCAAAACAAAAGGAGATCAAGTAATTTAACCTCGTTAATGAAGCTAATAATGTAAAAAGAAGCTCAAATGATCAAAATCATCCATACCTAAAATGCAAATGAAAAAGCAATTGCAGGACATGTCTAATGCAATTGAAGGGTTTTGTTTAGGGGAAGCTTGAATACCATGCAAACCATGGGTTCAATGCAGGGGGAGAAAGAGGAGAGATTTGAGCCCAGCAGAAAGTATCACTGTTAATCCACTTTCTTTGTGCAAGAACGGCATATCGACTTATTCCTCTACAATATCCTAGGAACAAGAAAGTGAAATTGGCAACATCCACAGATTCTTGAGGCGTTCAAACAAACTTGAAACAAAAAAGATCCACCCTTGCAATTTAATCTGAAAATTTGGATATCAGAATAGCAGATACAGTCATGATTCAATGTGTTAGGTCTCATTGAATTGTTTATCCCAATCTCTTTACATGGGTCCACACAAATCTCAACCTCATCCTCATTATTACCAATACAAAAGAACACATCGCAATCAGAATACCTCACTATCTATATATCCAACAAAAAGAACATTCACATAAAGAAATATTTACTTTATTTGAAAGGAAATGACCATGGCTCTATTCATTTTGTGAAATATAAAGCACATCAGGGCCACTTGCCGCAAAACCAAGAGAGTGACAAAACCTCGATGATAAGTCTAAGGTGAACAAAATAAAGGCAGGATATTTGCAAAGTTTGAAACAGTAGGGGTACATTGCATCTGACCCCAACAGAGCAGTCTATGCAAATAGCCGGAATAATTATGATTAATATGGTAGGTTACTTACTTGAATGTAATTCATAAAAGGCGTCGTTTTCCGCAGCAGTAGACAAATGACAACCTAACAAAATAGCACAGCATAATAATTATGATCAAAATAAAAAACAGAAGTCCATGCAGTAGGGTATGGAGCAATAATGCCTTAAGGCAGCATATAAAAGCAAGTACTTAAAAATCACAACATACCTTACTAAAGTACCCAGCCAGCTGTGTACTATGGTTACGATCAGGCTCAAGGAAAGAAAACAATAAGTCCATCAACTGCACATAGCCAACCGAGAAAAGTTTCAGTGACTGAATCCTACCAAACTCGAAATCTTTATGGAGACAAAACCTTTTTACCTCCTGGTCATCGACCAAAGTCCTCAGTATTATATCGACTTCACAAGTGAAGATCTCACAAGCAATGAAAGGAAACCTATTAAGAATAAAAAAATTCAATTAAAAAAAGGAATATATTATGAACGCAAGACCTACAAACTCTCGCACATAAGCCTACTTGATTGTTCGCTTCTTGTCAACATCAGAATCAGCTTCTTCCACGATGTACCGCAAAAGCTGTTCCACCTGAGGTTTTTCCCGCAAACTGAAAGCATAATGCTTAATGAAGTAAGAGATAGATGCTTAAAGTCAATACACATAATTGCTGCACTGAAACTCAGAAAAATGATTTACATCAGCTCTAATAAGAAGAGAAAAGACACCAGTACAACCATGTGGGAAAAACAATTGCAGATGATCAAATAAATTAGGACTCCTAATCCAGGGAAAACCCATATAAGCACCATTTTATAAACAAACAGAAGCACAGATGAGTTAAGTCAGATTGAAATTCATTTCCAACAAGCAAAAGCTTATCCCGATGACATAACACTAATTGACACACCTATGCATTAATATAAAATAACAAGAGATATCTGGGACAGTACTAACAGGATTGATTTAAATGTAAGCCTTGAAGGGGAGAAGCCTTGATTGCAAAAGTTTAAACCCCCGATATGCAATATAGTTTCAACATGAATTTTTCATTACTCAATAATCCCAGGTCTACACATAATATTTCTTTCCAAAACTATCATGAAAACATAGTAAAGTTTGAGTCCAGAGGGTATCTATTGAAAGAAGAAAAAAAAATTCGGAAAAGAATCACAACCATTAAATGATTCCAAAATCCAAGATTCGCCTAAACACAATTCCCCGAATGCAACTTCTACAAATTATTTACCATTCTGATATTGACATATAGCTAAATACTTCACAGGATAACCAGCATATTTGCACTGCTACCTTAGGGATGTTGTACTCATCATGCCCAAAGCATAGTCCAAGACAAGTACGACTAAACAGATGTAAGGAATCTAATATGGCCTTGGGAAGCTGGTTGGTTAAACATAGTGATCTTACTAAAAAGGTACTCTGTCAAAGAACTACAGCAAAGGCAAAGAAACATAGTGATCTTACTAAAGAGGTACACTGTCAAAGAACTGCATAACAAAGGCACAGATTTAAATTAAGGATTAGTATTGACTTCCGATATCATTCTAGCCAGTTAATATTACAGAAGAAGAAGAATGTCAAGAAACTATGGACAGCTTAACAAAGAAAGAAAACTGCTTAACATAAAAAAGAAAAAAGAGAGACAGAGAAGGAAAACCCATAAGCATATACAAATGAAACAAGCATTACAAATTAATGAGACGGTTGTTAAGTGCTTTGCATTCTTGAATAATTTCGTCCTCATCAAGAAGCTCCTCCAAAGTATAATTATCTTTGTCCAGAATAGTCTCCACCTGTGGAAAAAATGTAACCACAAACATTAGGATCTCAACGTTAGTCAAATTTACACTCAAGTCAGGTCCAAAAAGTCCTTGACCTGATCAAATGCAATAACAACATAAGGGTTGATTAACAATCAAACTAGTGACAAAAAATCAAAAAGAAGCATTTACCTAGAAAATTTGGTAATCATTTAACTTCTATAAATGCAGAGAGATGGACATCAGTAGATGATAAGCTACATACAAAATCAACCAAAGCCGATACTCAATTGGGCTCTCTCTCTCTCTCTCTCTCTCTCTCTCTCATCCCCTCTCTCTCCCCCTCTCTCTCTCTCTCTCGCACACATAAAGGAATTTATATCCATGCATTAACTTTAAGGAAATACGAATGAGGTCTTTCTTAGCTAAGGTAAATAGACCCATTTGTCCACTCTAGCATGGACCCAGAAATGAGCAACAAACAGAATGACCAGTATACAACTCACAGGAATGTATGTAAATAGGCTGGGTCATGCAGGATCTTGGCCTCTTCTTGATTAAAAAAAAAAACCCATAGAGTAGAGAGGTTTTGTAATTCGAACATCTTCCGTTTTGCCAACCTTCATGAGATATGAATGCTGTTGACTTTATGCAATACAAGGAAATGACATGAAAGAAAATTTTGAGTGTCTAAACATAAGTTTGATATCCTAGTAACTTTGTTTAAACAACTTAACAAATTAGTTTTAAGGTAAAACTACATGAATGAGATGATACACCAGAAAAACTTCTGCACACCAGAAAGCAGGGATCTCTAATCTGCTAAATTCAATTACCAATGCTTTATCTACCCTTTGCTCTCTCAATTCTCTGTCTTTCATATGACTGAGTAATCTCAACAAGAACATCCATTACATACTAAGACTTGACCCAAAGATAAAAATTAAGAAAATTAACAGAGGTTCTCTGTTCGCATCAAAAAAGTTATCTTCAAAAGCCACTAATCAGTCCTTCTAACACATAATTGTAACAAGACAAAAAGAACTCTCTCGTAAACTTTCAACATGAGTATATACAAACTACCAACTAATGGAACTTGACTTAAGGTAAAAATTGGAAAAAAAACCACACTCAAAAACTAATAAGAGCACTTCAGCCCTTTGGCACACGAGAAACAAGGGGGAAACTCCCACTTCACCATTCTTCTGCATTGTGATGCACCACACTGGCAAGTCCCCATAATTTAAAACGAATTTTCCCCAAAGAGATTGACTGACGTGAAGAGTTGAAAAAATGCAATTGCGGAACTAAAGCACAAATGCTATCCATAAAAAGTCCGGCATAAGTAGAAAGTTCTGGCCAAGAATGAACAATTAGACTTTGCTAATTCCATGACATTGAAGCTTTCCAACACAAAAGACGACATTCATCAGAACGCTAATCACAAGAAACCATCATTATTACAAGAAAGCCGGCGATAATGCCCAAACAAATGCGACTCGCTAAATCAGAGGCGTCTCCTCTAAAGCCCAGCACCCAGTTCACGAAACGACAGGAAAACATCGAACGAAAAAAGTAAATAAATAAATAACGAAACTCTGTCCGCGCTCAGCCATGAAACCATCGATGAAACAGAAACTGATCAATAAAATTCATACGATCCCCACGAAAATCCGCGAACCAACCATTCCGAGCAATTCTCGCGCATCCGCTGCCCCTCGCGAGAGCGCAAGCACCCACGTCCCTTCCCAAGATGCTGGAGCACACACACACAACTCCAAATCAAAAATCGCCCCCGCAACAGAAACCAAAACCGCCCGCGAAGGAACTCACCGGAGACGCGGTGGACAGTCCCGCCATACGCCAGAACATCTTGGAAATCGCGACCCGAGACGGACTCGGAAACCCGCGCCGGCGCTCCCCCTCGAATCCGGGCGAATCTCAGATCGGGCGAATCGGCAAACCCTAGCGGCGACGGCGACGGCGACGACGCCCCTCCCGGATCCCCACCACCACCACGACGGCGGCCGCGGCGGCGAATCGGAACCCTAGAATGCGGCGGAGGGAGGCGGGATTGGATCGAATCTGAAGGGCGGACGAGGGAAGAAGAGAGAGAAAGAGAGAGAGGGCGAAGAAGGGGAGAGAGAGATTGAGATTGCGCAACACCCTTCTATCGCGGGAGGTTAAAGGTGTTTTGAAATGAATGAAGGGAAATATGGAGACAGACAGGGAGGCATACGCACGAAAATACAGCATATGATGATATTTGATAATTCGATGGCAAGTTCTCTTTGGGAAAAATGTTTAAATTTTTGGATAATCATGCAATTCTTTTTGTCCCAATCTTTATCCCATTTTTATTTTTGGGGATGAAATTGTTTTCTTTTTTTAAATAATTTGGGTCCCTTTTTCGATCGAATATTGAGATGAAAATTGTGGCGGTCAAGAATAGAGACGGGTGTGTGTCGTCATTTCCTGGTGACAAATACGGGTGTGGAAACGAGGAGGATTGGCATAACCCGATTTGCAAATGATTATGCAATTTTTCTCCAATTTTCTCTCACTTTATTTTTGGGGATGAAATTGGTTTTTTCCTTTAATTTGGGTCCCTCTTTCGATCAAATACCGAGATGAAAATCCCCGCAATCGAGAGTATAGACAGATATATATATACATCATCATTTCTCGATAAAAAAATATGGGTATGGAAACGGGGAGGACAAGCGTGACCCGATTTGCAAATGATTTTGAGGGTTTAGTATTCTCTCAAATTAGAAAAGTTTATCACATTGAATTACGACTATATAAAGATAAGTAAGTTTGTAAAGACATGTTGGCGTTGAGTACTTGAATTTTGTTTATGCTTTTTTTTGTTTTTTTTTGCTACTTCATAATAAGATTAACGATATCCAGAAATACTATGCTTATCTATATTATTTCGAGATTATATTGTTATTTGCATTTCGAATTTTGCAAACATGAGCATCTCCTTTTTGAATCTTTCCGATTTCTAGTCCGGATAATATACTGAAAAATGATCAGGTTCACAAATATAAAGTTAAAGTCGCTACCGATTAATTTTCTGGTAAATATAAACAGAAGCATTCGCAGTATCATTGTCAAGAAAAGACTGAAACTACACGACAGGAAGGGTTAGCACTTCCGGGAAATTTTCTAATTACCATATTCTCTAGATATGTCCAAATTGCATATTTAAACTACTTACTCTGTTTAAAACATAATACTTATATGTATGTATATGTGTGTATCTATAGATATACTATCATGACGCATTTTGGCTATAATTTTGCAATATTATGGGGGTAATACCGTGACTGCAAAAGCACGGGTACCCATAGTGGACTTTTGGAGCACGAGATGCACGGATGAAAGATGTAGACGTGTGTGATTCATATACGCATCCTCTCTCTCCCTCTCTCATTTTATTTTCATGATGTATAAATGCAAGTATTGAAGTATGAAGTCATTGGAGTTAATTACCCAAAAAATTAATAAACCTACTATACTTATATCAATTAAGTTCCTAACATTTTAAATTGACCAATTTAATCTAAGATCTTTTGACAATTTGCCGATCGTCCTACATGGCTTGACTGACCCCAACGTGAATTATTTTAATTTTTCTTTAGATTTTATAATTTTTTGTTCGATTATTTTCTTTTCATATCTTTTATTGTTAAGGGCGTCGGGACCGCCAGTCGAGGATGTGAGCCTCGCCCAGCTCATGGCCCTCGCTCAGATTTAGGCAAGGGCTTGGGGACCACGTCAGTCGCTAAATGATTGCAGTCATCGCTTGGAGTCATTAGGCCTCAACCAGTTACCGACCCTTAATATAAAAAAGAAAAATTAAGAAAAGAATTAAAAATTATCAACATTAGTATGGCTGTACCATGTAAAATGCCAACATCGACATTATCAATTTCCGGCTAAAATTGATAGAGATGACTAAATTGGCAAATTGTCAAAAGATTTAGAATTGAATTGATTAAATTAAAAGGTTTAAGACTGAAATGACATAAGTACAATAGTATGACTTTTGATAATTTCTCCAAATCCTAGGGTGATCAGTATCCAAGGAGCGACCGAACGAGCTAGTGTGACTTGGGAACAAAATTGAATGGTGTATAGGCTAGTTTCAGAGGGATTGGTTTGATTCTCAATCCCCATTTCTTACGGAATCAGCCTAAAAAGGGAGTAACTTACCAAAAAGTTTATCAACACATTGCATTTGTGCCAATTTAATCCTGAACCTTTCAAATTGATCTATATTTTTTCTATTAGTTCTCCTCTATTCCTATTCTAACACTCACTCTTAGACTTTTGTTTTACCTTCTCATAGGGCGTGACAATTAAAACCCATATTTAGAACTTAATTGTCCTCACTCCAACTCCCTTAAGAAGGTAGGGATTCAAACCTCTCACTTCCTCATTCCCATGTGGAAAGGGTGGCCATTGGATAAACCTCAGTAATTAATTGATCAATTTAATCTTAAATATTTTTGATGATTTGCCAAATTTAATAAATCGTGTAGTTGTGTCAATTTTTTTTTGTCAAATATAATTGTGCCAATAAAATTATAAACATTTTGACAATTTACCAATAATTATTTCTGCCAATTTTGGTCAAAAGTCACTCACATGGTAGTTTAATCGACACCGGTTGTTTAATGTAGCTTGGTCAGTGTCGACATGCACAATTCTCCTAATTTTTAAAGAAAATTATTAATTTTTTCTTCTTCTCTTTTTCCAATGTTAGGTGGGTGAGGTTGAGGTCCAAACCTTGCCTGCTCCAAGTGAGAGCATCATAGCTCTCGACTGCCGTGAGGGAGGGCCTCTACACTCGCAACCCTCCCCTGAGGCCAACGAGAGCCGCTCAAAAAATTGTTAATTTTTTATTATTTTCTTCTTTTTTTTCTTTTACCATATTGGGTTGGTGAGGACGCAGGCCAACTCTTGCCTAGTCAAAGTGAGAGTGTCATAGCTCTCACATGCTACGAGAGAGGGCCTTTGTGCCCTCATTGGCTCGTGGCCCTCCTTGGCCAGCAGATGCTAGTCACGGCCCTCACTTGTGGCTTGCAAGGGTGTGAAGGCCCTTGGCCATGCCCGGCGAAGGCTGCCCAAAAAAAAAGTAAAGAGAGAAAGAAGAGAAGAAAAAATAACAAAAAAATTAGAAAATTAAACAAAAAATTCTAAAAAAAAATGTCTACGTTAGTATTAGCTAGGCCAACCATAATACGTAGAACAGCCAGCACTAATTAGATCACATGTCAATGCTTTCTAGTCAAAATTAACCAAATTGACCGAATTGACATAATTTAAAATTTTAGGACTAAATTAGCAAATCATTAAAAAAATTGTAACTTTTTTGGTAATTCCCCCCCCCCTCCCGAGCAGGGAAAAAGTAGTGAAATGCAACTAGGGAGAATGGAACACGTGTCCTCCAGCTTGAAGTACATGCACAAGACCACTCAACTAACATGACTTACTAGTTATAGGCTACAAAAAATAATATACAATAACAATTTTTTGATTGTACAAAACAAAATAAATTCCCAAAGTAGAACCGACCAATTCCAAAGTATAATGAGTTCAAGTCCTAATTCCAATTTTTCAGAATTGAGACTTGCTGGCTAAGTTTTGACTTCAATCCTTGGAATGGATTCACCCTAAAACTACACTCCAACTTACTCAGTATGTTGTCGTGGAAAAGGTATTGACACTTTCAACCATTTTTTGGATACTTGTGTTATGTTTGTTTCTCAAAATGAAAGAGGAATAGAGTATCATTGTTGACACCTGATTGACTAACCATTTAAGATAAATTGCATACAAAATTAGGGACTAGCCTTTAGCCCCTAAACAAAAATAATATAATTGCATAGCATATAGTATTTAAAAGCATTCATCGTAGAAGAATAGGCTAGATTGAGCCCAAGTCAATCAAGTTTCAATAGTCAAAAGTCTTTTAGAGAGAGGCCTTAGGCTAATTGAGTTTGCTATTTCAAAAGGCCAAAGATCAAGCTCGGCCAATGAGAGAAAACAGAGAGATCTCAGCCGAGGTTGCACCTTCTCCTTGTCATCCTAGTCATCCACGACTATGCCTCCACCTACTCTCTCTCCTTGCTACCTTCGTGCTCTAACCGAGAACAGTCACCGACCCGATGAATCTGTTGTTCCTTACTTGTCCCCAGCCACCACAATGTGTCATTGGCCGGTTGCCAGACACTTATTATTGTCCAACGCTTACTATCCATGCCCAGCACTACATTGCCGACGTTGCACCGCACCTCATAACCATTAGCAAACCCTCAATGTCGCTCCTTATCATGGCGCCATCCTTATTGCTTTGCACCAGCTGTGATCGAACCTCCTTATACAACTAGGTTTATTCTATTCTTTCATGTTTCCTGAAATCCTACGAGCTGCTACTCCTTTGCCATGAAGTCTGTTATTGCACTCAGGAGCCACTACACCATGAGCTACCCGCTGTTAAATGAGACCGCTGCCCTCCACTCTCCCCCACCGAGTCGAGCCACCCTTAAGTAGCCATTTCGGTCACACTTCCATCGCTAGTCATCACCGCGTGACCATCATCCCTTGGTTTTATTTGGCAACATTATCCGCAAATTAGGTAAAATTCTTATCCGAATCAATTCAAATATCTTATTGCCTATTTTCAATAAATTGATATCTAACTCAATCCTTTTGAGTGATAGGCGTTATTGATAAGGATTTATTTCCTAATCCACAATGTGATAAAATCTTTTGTTCTATCTCTAAGCCCTAAAACGGAATTATTAGATTATGTAGTTTAAAATAAAGATCTTGATCTTGAAGCCTTAAGATTAGATGCTAATTTTTATTTGAGATAGTTATCAAGTTGAGATGATAATTCCAATTTTGAATTGTCGTTATCTTTGGTGGGTGATGTCTTAATTGATTTGAATGTTTATCTTTGATTGTTTTCCGTATCTATAAAATAAATAAATAAAAATTTCATGTAGGTTAGAATAAGAAGTTCAAGATAACAATGCTTGCTATAAATAGTTTCTGGAATATAGAATATATCTTAATAGATGGATAATTTAGATACGATTGCATGTTATATAGATAACCCTTGTATATTTGAATGTCATCTATTTAAGAGGATAAGGTCTTCCTAATCAAAATGGATTTATTCAAAATTATTTCCTAGAATGGATAGGATAACCTTCATTTAGAGTAGTTTTAGTTTAAGTAATTTTTAATTTCGAATTTTAATTTAAAAAATACCAAAAATATCATATACACCTAGTAGTTTAAATCATGTCATCTTGCTCCGTCTATGTCTATGATGGGAAGCTCCCAATTCTTCACGTCACATTGGGGGATTTTATTATCTTTAAATAGATAGAATACCTCTCTACGGATAGACATGAATACTTATGGGAAAGGCAAATGCATTTGTTATTTCCTTCTTTATTGATTTGAGCCAAATTTTCTACTAAATTTGGACTCTATTGACTATTCGTCCTTATCTTTCGAACACTCCCCCGCCAAGGTGGGGTGAAGATGTCAACGAAGGTTAGCTTGGTCATCACACGTGAAAAGCTTTGGTGGAAAGCACCGTAGTAATATATGTCCCTTAAAAAATCTTCACTTTTAATGTTCGGAGTTTTAATTGTTTTGTCTTAAACTTTCTCACAATTATAGTGACAATCGAACTCCATGGGCTTAGTCTTTTCATGAAATATTGGATTTGAAGCAAGATAAATAGCTACTTGATTATTAGAGAATAATTTTGTAAGAGTTTGAAGCTTATTAAGACTCATATCTTGCAACAATATACGAAGCCAAACTAATTTACATGTGGTTGAAACCATGGTTCTATAACTTATGCACTTGATCTAGCTACCACACTTTTCTTTTTGCTCTTCGAAGAGATTGGGTTTCCTTCTCCAAGGTCCAAAATCATATCATTAATCTTCTATCCATGGGATTTTTAGTATGCATCAACATAACATTCGATCTTTATGTGACCATGATTCTTCATAGGAATACCATGCCTGGCAATTGACTTTAGATATGACAATATACAGTCAACCAACTCCATATGACCTTTAGTAGGATTATACATGTATTGACTAGCATAACTAACAGCATTTGTGATTTTAGGTCTTAATAGTCAAAAAATCAACCCACCCGACAATCTTTGGAAGATTCCACTATCTTTGAGAAGGGGGTGTTGGGGCAAACCTATTGCTATAATCCATAGGTGATTTTGTTGGGTTAGCTCCCAACCTACAATTTCCTCTAATTAGTCTAATGCATACTTTCTCTAAAAGAGAAACAATCATTTGCTTGAACTAACAATTTCATTTCCAATAAAATAATGTAACATCCCCAACTTTAATGTTGAACTTTTCATTCAAGTATATTTTTAGGATTTCAATGTTTTGAAGATTATCGATGATGATGATCCATCAACATAAACCAAAATTATCACAGTTCCTTTGGAGTTCTTAACAAAGAGAGAATGATCCGATTCACTTGTTTTGAAGACAAAATTGACAAGAGTAGTACTAAGCTTGTCATGCCAAGATCATGAAAATTGCTTGAGACCATAATATTTTGTTTGCACACAAATTCCTTTTCTTCCAAGAGATATCTTAAGGCAAGATCTATGTACACTTCTTCTTTAATGTCATCTTGTAAAAAGGCATTCTTAACATCTATTTGAAAAAGTGATCATTTGTAATTAACTAAAACTACAAGAGAACTCTAATTGCGTTTATCTTTACTACAGAGGCATATGTTTTTTTGTAATGCATTGTAATAATCTGAGTATAATCTTTCGCCACAAGTGTTATCAATGCTAGTTATGGAATTCAAAATGGCATCATCTTTCTCCATCATGATGTTGATACCATTTAAAGGAGTTCAGTGATTACCCACCTAAAAATGATAAGGAATAAAGCAATTTATGCCATTCTTCTCTAAGATCTAATATCGAAAGAGCATTTGGAGTCTTATAGAATCATTTTTTAGTATTAGATTCTGAACCTTTTTGGTCATTTGGAACACAAGTCAATGTTGTCTTAGCTTGTCGTATTATTTGCAATTTTATTATGGGATTTGTCCCAATGACTATATCATGGAATAGGTGAATAGACAAATAAAATGTTAAAGAGAAAAGTGTTAATACCATGAAAAACTTCAAATCATTGCACCAATGAAGAATTTGCAAAAACTAATTTTTTAACCATGAAAAATTCCAAACTAGTACACTTGTGACAACTTTACATCAAATGACTACAAAAAATCTCAAACTAATATACTTGTAACGAATTTGCCTCAAATTAATTTTCTGACAGCCAAAAACTCTAAGTTGGTATATTTATGATTAATATACCTCCCATTAAATTGAATTAATATCACAAAAAACACTAGCTGGTACAATTGTGACAAACGAAGAATAAAATCCCAAACGGATACACCAATCAACTATCACGTATCATTCAACTAAGCAATTTAATAGTAAAATTTAACGAAAATTGTCATAGTATAAATTTATCATTAGTGTACTAGTTTCGAATAAATTTGTCAAAAATGTACCTGTTTGGAGTTTTTGATGGTCAAAAAATTAATTTGAGGTAAATTTGTCATATCTGTACCAGTTTGGGATTTTTCGTAATATTAACCCAAGAGAAAATCCAAAAATCCAACTTTCTCAAATAGAGGAAAATGAGGAAAATAGGATATGAGCATAAAAAAATGATAGGATTGCACATACAATTTGGATTAATTATCAGAATGTTAGAAGAAGCGAATAATTTTCCTTTTGTTTATTTTGAGTGCTTCATTTAAAACATGCGGTTTCCATTCCTTTAATGATAATCATCTTTAAATATTTACTACGCATCCCTCTTCATTATATTTTTTTTCTTATTCTATTATTTAAAGTCATTACGTAGTTATCATGATGGATAAAAATAAGACAAAGGATGAGAAGGTCAAGCAATTTAGGTGGTTTAAGCCTATGGAATATGTTCTACTTGAACTAGTAAAGGAAATAAGCCTTTGAGTACATTGAAACCCTTTTCAATTGCTCGAGTTGTCGATTTAATAAATGAAAGGTTTGGTGTTGGTTGTGAGCCCAACTATGTTGGAAACCATTTGAAGACAGTCAAAAGCAACTGGAAGATAATTCAAATTATGTGCGATAAGAGTGAATGCAATTAAGATGATAGGTTGAAGATGGTCATCACTGCAAAAAAGGAATTTGATCAATATGTATCAGTAATTTTGCTCATCACTTTACATGGAAAAAATGTTCTTGCAATTGTTATAGTTTGATCTATTTTGCTAATGTCTATTCTCTAGCATTAGTTTGCGCTTCTTATTGCTTCCCAAGTATTTTTGCTTCTATTTTCTTTATAGGCATAGCATTTTGGGCAAACCAAGCCACAATTTTTTTTATTAAGATACCATATGTTTGAATAATTAGGGCATAAGAGGCTTGGTGGTGGGACAATCTCAATCTCAATTTTTTTTTGCTATTCAAAATAGCTCCAAATTCTCTCTAATTCACATGTTTGGACACCAGTGCCTATAAGGTTTAGGATTCAGGATAGAGATAATTTTTGCTTGTGGATTGTGTTGATTTCCTTATTTATTTGAATGTGCTTTTGGTTCTTTATAATGATAACGTCTTGGTTTCTCTATTTGAATTGTCAAGTAGTGTTAACTTACTAAGGCTCCTGTGCTTTTGATTCTTTGGTGAAGTCCTCTAGTTTAAATTAGTTATGTAAACAAATTGGCTTTGCCACTGCCACTGCAATAATTAAATCATACCTCATAGTGACCTGGAAAGATGTTGGGTCTTATTTTTCTTTACTAGAAATTCTAAAATTATTAATTGAACTTTTTAACTCTAGTACTAATGAGAGTTTAGATTCAGTTATAGTGTCAACATTTAATACAATGTTACTTTTGATAACTAAATGAATATTGTGCATATTACGGTGATCTAAATTGTTTTTTTTTTTTTTTTTGACTTTTTATGGATCATCTGCATTGATAGGTTGATCCTTCTTATATAGAGTATATGAATAAGATGATTGGATGGCTTTGGTGGTTGGTAAATATATGACCACCAGAAGTTTTGCTAAGCAGTTCAGAGACATCAATGTAACAGAAGTTAACTCCTCACCTGTTGATGTAAGCAATGACTTTGATGAGTTGATGAAATGATTAAAAAAATCTTCATCGACTGTGCCTTAGAAAATAGGTCTCACAAAAGGCAAAGATGTTCTGATAATGATGATAAGTATACTACAATTTCAACACAACTTGAAGACATGGCATCGGCAATTAAGTCATTGAGTCAAAGTAGTGTCAATTACTCTCAACTCTACAATGAGGTGATGAAAGTGGATGGATATGACGAAGTTACCCTTGGATCGATTTTTGACCATCTAGTTGAAAATGAAAAATTTCGAAAAGATTCATGGTGAAGAGTGCGAATCTTTTGAAGTGTGGATTGATAAATTTCTAAGCAAAGGAGATCATTATCAGTTATACATTTTATTAAGCTTTATTGCCGAAAGACGCGTTTTTTCTTTCTTTCTATATTGTTATTGTCAATACTCCGAGAGATGAAACTTGATGTGAGGTTGTTTTGTATTAGCTTTTCTATGACCATTGATCTCAGTGTGAACTTTGCATTTCAACTTAAAGAATGCTTGCATTTTATTATAAAGTGATTGGATATTGTTTATTACATCTGAAGTTGTGAACTCTGACTTATGAGGATTGTTCAATAACTTATTTTGGTAAGATTGGTTGTGTTATGATATATTTCGTATGTATGCATAATTGTGGGAATCTTATCTCGCCTAGCACGATCTCTAGGTCATTTGTTCAAGATTGCATATTTTCAAGAGAAATTTAAATATATACAAACATTTCCAAGAAGGGATGGGTGTTTAGTGTCAACGAGGGAAAAAAGATGCTAAGCAAGTTTGTCTGGCCTTAAAGGCAAGTGCAAATTTGACGGATTTATGGGTCAACAAAGCAATACATGCCTAAGTGGTGAAATTTGAAAAATATTTTCCTCACCGAACATAAAAAAATATTGTCATTTTCCTAGAAAATGACTTCAAGGAAAACATTTTTTTTGGAAATGGCCTATTTTCCACGAAACAAACGAAACTTTCGAAGAATGTAAATATAACCAAGTTTTGCGAGATTTATCGTCAATAAAATATACAAAAAATTTAAATCTATCACAAGAGTCAACATGGGCAACCCTCCAACCATCTGAATGAATTAATTCAAGCAACTCTCAAGATGGATCGGTTCAAGAGGAAAAAGGCAATCTATGTTGTTTGGTCATAAAGGGGGGCCTATGATGCATATTGAGGAATACGAAGATAAATTTTATGATATGTATGTTATCCCACAGACACAGCTTATCCTCAAAAGGAACTACTTTTTTACCATTAAACTCGTCTTCAAATTTTGATTCACACCATAGTAACAATTCATAATAGCATGATTCTCATGCACGAATTTCACGTAGTAGCAAGTGTAGAGCATACCATAAGAACTAGGCAAGCAGAAAGGAGGTGGGAAAGAATTTCAAGGATTCACGATCAACAAACATGCCTTTTATTTCTCGAAGGGAAGTTCTTTGCCTTCAATCCATTAACTACTACCTTATATAGGCATTTTGGAAGGAAAACATACAAGAAAACAATAATTATGGACCTATCCAATTTTTACAAACTCCTAGTCAATAATGGCCTATGACTCATCCCACATTAATTATACACACTTGCGTCCAACAATGGCCAATTATTTAGTTTTGACATCATCATATGGAGCATTGTTACATATCATATTTATGGAACAATTCTCAGTATTCTCTCCATTTTTGAGCTATCAAAGTTGCCTCCGTCTTTTTACATTTCATACTCCCCATAAGCTTTTCCACTTTTAGAATCTCTAAGTAAGTTTTTTATGAGATTTTTGATGGATTTTGCTTTTTTGGGGGAGATTGTTGTGAACTTAATGGGACATCTATAGAACTATTGGCTTGATAACTTGGCATGGTTGGTTCAGGCCACTTTTCAAGTTAAAATGAAGGTACTACTTTGCTAAGCCCAAGGCTAAGTGCTAGTTATAACTCGTTATGGTTATAAGGATTTTGTGGTAACATACTCAATAAACATTTTAAACGACTTTGTATGGTCATCCGTATTATCTCTGTATAGTTCCTATCTCTTGAAATCTAAAATCAATAAATTATTTGCAAAATTTTGGTTTATAAATACAAGCCTGCTTTAGAACACAATGTAAAGTGAATAATGAAAGGAGCTTTACGATAACTTCATGTGAAATTGAGTCATGTGACACAATTCACTTAAATTAATTAAAAGATGTTATCATCAGTTTAAAAGATAGCCAAAAAGAAGGGATACAAAGAAATAAACCTTAGCTTGTTTGGGATTGAAAATCAATCTATTAAAATTCCTTTATACACGACTTCTAGTGGCAAAATTAGGCTTGAACTAGGCCTCCACCCCTTTGGAACTTATCTATTCCGATAGATTCTTTCTTACAATCAATAACAATCAATATATTTAGTGAGAAAGAATCCGATTTTGATATATCAAAATATGTGATAAGCATGGCCAACAAAATCCGTAATCCAATTAAGTTTTTTAAACCAATAAAGACTTCAAACACTTAAAGAGCAACTTGTATTTGGAGTCATAACTAGATTAGAAAACCTTTGCCTATTGGATTTAAGAATCATGTAGTCTAGGTGTATAATCCCCCTAACCAAAGGAAGAGAATTTTTCATATACTCCATAATTACATTCTTTCAATTAATCATGTCTTTGAACAACTCACATTCTAGGGACAACTTCTCAATGAAGCCCGACTCCTCCATCGTGGCCCGACAACAACAAAATCATTTCACATAGTTGCCAGTCGCACCCATGAATGGATCAAGAGACTATGACAACAGAAAGAATACTTACAAGCTTTTCCGTGAAAAAACCGCTCTCCAAATAATCAAGGAGGTTCACAATCAAGATGATGGCTCTAATTTTTCCTTCTTCACAACAACACCAGAGGAATTTATTGGCTTACTCGTGAAGCCAAAATTAACCGAAGGAGCAACACTATCAAAAGGAAAGGAGCAAAAAGTCAAGGAGAAGGGAGGAAAGTTTGTTTCCCATCTACATTAATTTGCAAACTATTTAGGAATAATTAGGTTGATGCTTTGGCTTGTTTTTATGGTTTTTGTTGAAATTTTGGGGTAATTAGATCCTAGGTGATTTCCATTTTTTCGTTATTTTTAGTATTGTTGCATGAAAAACTACATGAAATTTGGGCACACTAAGAGCTGAGCAATTGCCTTCAACAACCATTAATTTGCTTTAACCCCATTGCGGATACTCCAAGATTCTCAGATACTTTTATTTTTGATTTAACGTTAAGAGAATTACCGATGCTCAAATAATTATATATTATACATCTCTTTATTTTGGTATTTCCTTTGGTTCTTACAACTCTTCTTCTTCTTTTGAGTATCTTTTATACTATTTATTTTGGTCGACTTTTGATTAAGAATTTTTCTCTACCTCGTCAAAATTGTCAACATGGCCATCGAGCAATTTCTTACGAACAACTAGAGTAAATACACGCCTTGAGTCTTATCAATTTTTAGGATTCTATTCAATTGTTGCCTCAACTCAAAGAAGGATAAGGGAGCACAACAACTAACTCCACCTCCAAATTTTCTTGGATTATCTAACCCTTGGTTTTCCATTGCCAAAACTTATCTTCTTGGACTAGCACCACTACTCCACTACTCCTGTACTATTCCACCACCAAGCCATCATCTAATTTAGGGATTGATGGTCTCGACATCACCTTGTCCCTTCCACCATCATATCTAAAGGGACCATCTAACACATTGAAAAATAAGGGATGAGCCGAAACTCAATAAATGAAATCCCCAAATCTAAGGTAGGAGATCGTCTTAGAACTCAACTTGGCACCAAACAAACAAAATGAATTCAATGTAATACAAAATAACTATGCATAACATGAATTCAAGGTAATACAAAATAACTATGCATATGCAAGTTCTCTTTCTTTTCTATTATGATATGCCAATATAAAACCATTAACCATAAGGCAAGTTTATCTACTCATAAACAAACATGTGGTGTGACATTCCGATCTTTTCGTAATAATATTTATGTGACATTGAAAATTTGTGATGTCTAATAATTATATTTTGGTTATAAGGCTATAGACTATGTAGCTTAAGAATTAGGTGTACATATAGAAATAGTAATTTAATTGTGAATTTAGTAAGACACGAAGGATGACTTCTCAATGAACATAATCGTCCTGCATTTGTCATGTCAAGTCAAATTAATAAATATTGATGTGTGCATTAATAGTAGTATGGATTAGTTAACCGTCAGCTTAGTTGTTAACAGGTAATATTGCTTGTTTGAAATCTAATTAAATAGTGCTAATGATTTATTAGTTTCACTAATGGTGCCGAAAATTGATATGCTATATTTATTTTCCCTAATAATCCACTTTTCTCTTATATTAAGCCACCCACACACCACTTGTCATTGTATTATGTCTTGTATAACCATGTGTTGCAACCAAGATGAGGCGTTATTATATTTTGACACTTAAGATTAAGTGGAAACTTACTTTAAGGGAATCACTCACTCTTACATTTCCCTTGGCCACGTGCAAGACTTTGCTTGTAATTGTACCACCTCAAATTGATGATTGACATGCATAGTTACACCTAGCCATTTAAAGACCTATTTTTATCTTGATAAAAATCTTAATAAACTTCTCTTTCTTGGCCATATAACCCTTTTGATCTCTATAAAAATCTAAAGAACACATGCATTTATTATTCTCACTTTCAATCCAAAAATTATTGAGCTAAACTCTTCAATTCAATAGCTAGAAGTTGGGGGTGGCCATTGGATGATTTGCGTTTGTCTGTGTAAGTAAATTTCTAAGTGTTAAGTTGGTCTAATATCCTTAAAACTTTAGCTTGGTTTGGTTGACTGAATGGTGAAACTTTGATGTGCATGTATGGGTATAATGGTTGTTAAGTGGCCTTGATAATCTTTTCTAAGTTTATTCTGATTCATTCTATTTCATCTTGGATAGTTAGAATCTACTTGTTCTACTTCTTTCTACTTCATTTTGGGTTGTATATATCTTGATGACCCATTTCATGTTTGTTCTGCTTCTTTTTGCTTTAGTCTTGGTAGTTAGAATATGTTCATTTTGTCATATTTATCTTGATGACTAATTGTATATTCATTCTATATCTTTCTATTTCGCTCTAAGTAGTTAGAATATGCTCGTTTTGCTATATTTATCTTGATGACCCATTACATATTTGTTCTGCTTTTTTTCTACCTCATATTAGGTAGCCAGAATCTGAACGTTATGCCATATTTATCTTAATGACCTACTGCATATTATTCTACTCTGTCCTACTTTGTTCTGGATAGTTATAATATGATTGTTTTACTATATTTATTTTAATGACCCATTGCATGTTCATCTATTTTGTCTTGCTTCGTTCTGGGTAGTCAAAATCTAGTCGTTCTGTCATATATGTTTTGATGATCCTTTACATGTTCGTTTTGGGTAGTTTGAATCTGTTCGTTTATTCTACCAGATTTTTACTAAGTTTGTGTGAATTTGCCCCTTTGTAAATCTACTCAATTGATTGAATATGTTCACTTGTTGAATCTACCAACTTGTGAATCTGTCCGTTGATAAATATGTCCACTAGTCCAGATAGATTTTACTGAGTGTGAATCTATTCCTTGTTAAATTTGTTTATTTGTTGATTCTATCAATTGTTAAATCTATCCATTTGTAAATATGTTCATTATTGGATCCGTTCTTTTGTTATATAAGTTTTTATCAAGTCAAAAATTACCCCCTTGATTATTTAGACTTTACGTCCAGAATGTACTTGTTGTTCTAACTTAGAATTGTACTTATTGCATGTTCAAACTTTATGTCCCGAATACATTAATTTGTTCAAACTCAAAATATGCCCATTTAATTGACTAGAACCTATTTCTTTATGCAATCAGATTTTATTAAGTTTGGATGTGTTTATTTATATAATCAGATTTTATGGAAGTCTGAACCAGTTTTTTATACAATATGAATCTAGATTTTACTGATTTTGGATGTGTTTGTTTATACAATCAGATTTTACGGAAGTCTGAACCTATTTCTTTATGCAATCAGATTTTTCTAGGTCGGATGTGTTTATTCATACAATTAAATTCCATGAAAGTCTAAACCCGTTTATTTATACAATAAGATTTTACTGGGTCTAGATGTGTTTATTATACAATCAAATTTTATGGAAGTCTGAACCTTTTCAATTATTCAATCAAATTCTTTTTTAGTCTAAGCACATTTACCTTTTGAGTCTAAATATATTTTTTTTACTTAGTCTGAGCATGATTACTTTATCAGTTCGATTCGCTTTCCGAATTTGGTTTTCCTTAAAAGGTAGGTTGCCAAATAATATATTCACGCTTTGAGTAGAATCACAAGTTGCTTCTTGCCCAATTACATGACTAATGCATTCTGTTTCTTTGAGAAGCATGTGAGGAAGTAAGAAAATGGGCATGGATATTGAAATGTATGCATATGTTTCCTTGTCTTTATACATTAGAAGGATAAACATACTATTATAATGTGCACAATAAAAGATATGTTGAGAGATGAGGTGAGGTAAGCTTATAATCCTCATTATTTACTTATATGATTATAAAAAAAAAAAGTAAGGTAAGATTACAAATGAAAAGTGCTTATGAGCTAGATGTTGATTGTTGTAATGGTTATTTAATTTGTTGTTGATGTAAGAAAACATGTGCATCATACATGAAAATAATGTGATTTCGTCACCTACATATGGTGTGTGACGATAACCCATGATGGAAGCTTGTGAGATGCACCGAGAAGTGTTTCGGGATGTCTCAGGAGTTGAAATGCTCCTGTGTTGGGAATGCTTTGTGATGGAAGTTTGCAGGATGCCTTAAAGTAGAGATGCCCTAGTGATTAAAATGCCCCAAAGAGTGTTTCTAGATACCTTGAGAGTCGAGATGCCCTGTGGTGGAAGTTTGCAAGATACCTCAAAGTTGAGATGCCTCATGAGTCAAAATGCCCTGAGAGAATTCGGGAGGCAAAGTCAAATGAATATATTGCGTGTTCATATGCATGTACGAAATCATATGATGTTTAATTGGTCGCCTTACATTGGAACTTGTTACACCACATGCATAAGCTTGGATGGAATTATTATTGGATGACTGTTATTATGATAAATGAAAAATGTGAGAGGTAAAGGCTGCTCATATTTTGTCATATCTGCTCATATTTTGTCATACTTACTGAATTGTTATGCATTTTCTTTACTTGTATCAGGTAAAGTGGTAAGAAGATTTTTTTTTAACTTAAAGTAAAAATTTCATTTACTGGGTTTTGACTCATTCCTTACTTTTCAATTTGTAAGATGATCATTGTAATTTGGCGATGGAAAGGATGAGGCGATGCTCGAGATCATCAATCCCTGAGTCCAATGATGGCTTGTTTACGAAATATGATGGAAGTAGAGACGCTCGTTGGCCGAACATTTTTTCAGGACTTTTGTATTTTGTATTTGCTTAAATGAGGTATTAAAGTTGCATTAGATGGTATATGTATTGAAAATAAAACATAAATTTAGTTGTGCGATTTCTTGTAGGGGTTCTAGTTAAGAAAAAATTTGTTAAGCTTCCGCATGCTATTAAAACAATAATATAAAACTGACAGGTGTCGTGGGTGACATTCTGATCTGTCCCATGTGGCATAATATTTCACGATACACCAGTATTACCCAGTGTCTTATCATTACACATGGAATTATCCATTTTGGTGTAAGTAGATGGCATAATATTTTATGATGCATGCATTACCATCCTTTAATGGCTTATAAGTAGATGCACACGCATGAACATGCATCATTCTCATCATCCCTTCTTCTCCTGAAACTCTCGAAGCATTCCGACTCGCAACGAGGTATCCAAATCACACAGTATGGCATATTTGCTCTAAAGCATCTCACAAACTCCACAAGAGACATCTCAACTCTCGAGGCTTCCCGCACCATCTATCCATAAGGCATCCAACTTATGGGGCATCTCAACTCCCATGGTATCCTGAAACAGTCCACGGGACATTCCGATCACATAGTAGGGCATCCGACTCCCGATACATTGTCACACACCACTATATGGGTGACGGATCACATTTTACATTGCACTTCTTATCTATTCACATAATGTCATGCACACATCATTAATACCGCATAATTTTTTCTATGTATCAAGAATGAAACCAATATTCATTTCAATAATCAACCTTTATTTCACAACACACTTTCACGCATATCATTACCTTATTCTCCCAACAATCACATATGTCGATAGTGAAAATCATACTCTTACCTCTTGCTTATTTCTCGTGCAAATCATTCAAGACTCATCAACCAACATGCTCGGCAAATAAATATAAACATATGAATAAATGTTGTGACTATAGACTTTAGTTTAAACATTTAAATAAATACACTTTAAGAATTACTTCTAGACATGAATCTGAACATACAAATATCTAGACTTAGGAATTAAGTTTGGGCTTGAATCTAAACATTCAAGTGAATATATTTATGCTCAAAACGTAATTATGCTCGAGTTCATAAAGTAATATATTTTGAGGTTTAGAACATAAGAATCCTTAGGTTCAAAAAGTAATATTTTGAGATTCAACAAGTAAATATATTCGAGCCTTGAAAGAAACATTTTGAGGTTTAAAATGTAAATATACTTGTGTCAAGAAAGTAATATACTTAAGTTCAGAATGTAAACATATTGAGGTTTAGAACGTAATTTAGACTCAACAAATTCTGGTCGAACTAATAGATAGTTTCAGTAAAAGAAGGGATTCAGACTCAGTAAACTTGATAGAATTAATGAACAAATTCTGATTAGGTAAACTCTAGTAGAACGAATAAACAGATACTGGTTAAGTAAATTCTAATTGAACAAATTAGTAGATTCTGACAAAGTAAATTCCGGTAGAATAAATGAACAAATTCTTATTAAGTAAATTCCAATAAAAACGAATGAATAGATTCTAACCAAGTAACTCTAGTAGAATAAATGAACAAATTTTGACTAAATAAACTCTAGTTGAACAAATGAACAAATTCTTACTAAGTAAACTCTAGTAGAATAGATGAATAGATTATAGCACGGATAAACACATTCTTACCAAGTAAACTCTGATGGAATGAATCAATATGAGATGGATACTACCAAGGACGATTGAGTCTAAATTTCATAATAATAGATTCAGCATTTCCACTTACCAATTGTACCACACTTCAAGAAAATCAATTGTACACCTTTTAAACATGCACAAGATCAACAAAGAAAATTTAACAATCATTATATCCACAACATTATTGATGTGCGGACCCCTGGAGTGCCATAACTTTGCACAAAGGGACACTTAAGTGCCATAACTTACGAAAAGTACACTTAAGTGCCAAAATCGGAATAAAAGGGATCATTTGAGTGGCAATCCGGCCAAAGTACGGCCAAAACGCCGACGTGGCATTTTTCCGACGAAGCAAGCCCAAAACGACGCCGTTTTGCACGCTGATGTGGCCAAATAATATAAAAACGGCGTCGTTTTGGGCTGACGTGATAAAAAAAATAAAAAAAAAAAAATAAATTAAATTAAATTTAGTTAAAATATTTAAAAATAATAATTTTAAAATTAAATTTAGTTAAAAAATTTTAAAAAATTTTAAAAAAACTTTTAAAGAAATTTTAAAAAACTTTTAAAGAAATTTTAAAAAAAAAAAAAATTTAAAAAATTTAACAAATTTAAAAAAAAATTTAAAAATTTAACAAATTTAAAAAAAAATTTAAAAATTTAAAAACTTAAAAAAAAAGGAAATGGGGGAGGCAGCTAGGGGATCGCCCTCATTTCCGCGCCGCCGCCTTCCCGTCGCTGGGAAGGGCCAGCGATGGCGGGGGGAGGGTCGGCTGGGGTCGCCGGGCCTTGACCAGGGGCCGACGACCCCGGCCGACCGGCGGCGAGGGCCGCGAGCCCTTGCCACTGGCCACAGATCCGGCGAGGGTCGTGACCCTCGCCACTGGCCATAGATCTAGGGAGGGTCGCGGCCCTCGCTCAGATCCGGCGAGGGTCGGCGGCCCTTGGCCCGATCTAGCCAGGGCCTAGCGACCCCGGCCGACCCTCCCCCCGCCATCGCCAGCCCTTCTTGGCGGCGGTGGGGCGCGGCGGCGGCAGCTAAGGGATACCCTCAGCCGCCTCCCCCCCCCCACCCTTTTCCTTTTTTTTTTTTTTTTTTTAATTTTTTTTTTAATTTTTTTTTAAATTTTCCTAAATTTTTTAAAATTATTTATATTTTTAAAATTTTTTTAATTTTAAAATTATTTATATTTTTTAATTTTAAAATTATTTATATTTTTAATTTTATTTTTTAAATATTTGTACTAAATTTAATTTTAAAATAATTTTTTAATATTTTAACTAAATTTAATTTTAAAATTATTATTTTTAAATATTTGAACTAAATTTAATTTTAAATATAATTTAATTAATTTTTATTTTATTTTTTACCACGTCAGCCCAAAACGACGCCATTTTTGCATTATTTGGCCACGTCAGCGTGCAAAACGACGTTGTTTTGGGTTGGCTTCGCCTGAAAAATGCCACGTCGGCGTTTTGGCCGGACTTTGGCCGAAGTGGCACTTAAGTGATCCATTTTTCTTCGAATGTGGCACTTAAGTGTACCTTTCGTAAGTTATGGCACTTAAGTGTCCCTTTGTGCAAAGTTATGGCACTTGAAGCATTCTTTTGCCCAACATTATTGTACATCTCAACTAACCAACCAAACTGAAAGCACTAAGTAGATCATCTCAACTTAGTGCCTAGGCTTTTCACTTACCACGAAAGCAATTTCAGATTTCGAATTTAAGACTCATTCAAGCAAAACAAACACAGTTGAAATTAACAAACTTGATTTTCAAAAATGATAAAATCCATCGATAGAAAGTAGTGAAAGTCCATGATTTATCTCACCCGAACTAGAAAATCAACATAGAATCTTGATATTTTCAAGAATAGGACTTTAGCCCTTGTCTTTTTGAAAACGAGAGATTGGAGAGGGAGTTGATGATAATTGGTAGTGGTTGAAGTAAAAGCTTTTAATCTTGAATCTCGAGTATTCTTAAAAATCTTTCTACTCGAGTAAGAAGTTGTAAAAGATTACAAGTGTTAGTCATGGTTAAAAATCATGATGAATTTGGGATTAAAATGCTTATTGGTCCAATGAATGAATTCAAGTGTCCCTATGGAACTAGCTAATATACAAATGATCCAATAAAATTTTGACACAAGAAGATATTTTGATGGAATGAAAATGAATCACTCTCACTAGACAAATAAGTGCATGAGTCATCCATGCATTAATGAATAAGAGTTAAAATTGGTGATCTCATGCATGATGTCAAGTTTACTAAATACAATGTATCAAATTAAAGCGTGTGTTTAGAATTTGTTATAGAAGATGAGAAGTAGCATGTCAAATGAATCATAAATACTAAAATCACATATAAGGAATTCCAAATGCTACACTCCCCTCTAGAGGTGAGCAAAAAGAACCGCTTGAACTAAGAACCACCCAGATCGGATCCAATCAACTGGTTTGGTCCAGTTCCCAGAGACATCAGTCTAGCTTTTGATTCCACTAAATCGAAATAGATGACTTTTTGTCTGATTCTTGGTTCCAGGAACAGAACCTACCAATTGGATCAAATCGAACCGAACCGATTATTAATTCTTAAGTGTTTAATTTTATTTCTTAAATACATGTAAACATTTAATTTAAACAAAAATCTTCATGGAACGAAAAAAATGCCTTGATTCAAGGCCTTTCTTAGGCCCTATTTGGTTCAGCATGTAGAAGGGGCTTTAAGGCACTAAAGGAGTTTGAGCAAAAGCGAAGATGTTTGGTTCAATTTTTTGAGCACTTTGGGGAGATGCAATTGCATCTCCTAGGGGGTTGAAAGGCCTTTGGGGGAATGGAGGGGTAGAGGCCCATTGGGAAGTTGCATTTTTGGAATGCAACTTATGGTACTGTTCATCACTGTTCATCTCTCCGGCGGAGAAGCCAATCGGAGGCAGACAACCGCTGGCCAAAGGGTCGCGCGTGCCGGTGACGCACCGGCGACCTCTGGCCAAGGGTCGTCCGACCTCGGCAACCGTCGCCGGACCTCAGGCGACGCCTGGGTCGTGCGACCTAGGCGGCCATCGCCTGAATCGCACGACCCAGGTGGCCATCGGAGGTCGCGCGACCTCAGGCAGCCGTCGCCTGGGATCGCGTGACCCCGGCGGCCGTCGCCTCGGTCGCGTGACCTAGGCGGCCATATCTGGCCATCCGGTCGCTGAACTTCAAAAAAGAAAATATATTTTTTTTATTTTTTTAATTTAATAAAAGTCATTTACAAATGCAAATTTTACCAAACGGTATTTTGGCCAAAGTTGTATCTCAATGCAAATTTTACCAAACGATATTTGCATTTCGGAAAACCCCATTCATCCAAAGGTATTTGCATTTTGGCAAATGCATTCCCCAAAAGCCGAACCAAACGGGCCCTTAGTTCTCTTGAGGCAGCAACCTCACATGTGGCTAAGAGACCACCAAAATCTATTCTTGTTCATTGTTACTTAAAGAGGAAACCTACTTGTTTGTTTCTTCTTCCACCTGATATGGGACTATGGCTCCAAGAGCCACACCATCATTCGTCATACTTGCTCGCTCTTTGCCACACCATCATTCCTCACACTTGCTCACTCTTTCTCTCCATGCGCTCCCTTCACCTGCAAGAGATAAGGCCATCCAAGCCTCCATGAGTCCCACATTGAGTAAATAATCAGAGAGCATAAGAGAGATTGTTTATAAAAACCCAAGCTAGACACTACTTTTAGACATGTTGTTCATAGCCTTCTTAGCCAAGATTGAGTGTGAAATATATGAAGTGTGATCAATGCTCACACAAGTGGAGTTTGATTTTTTTACACATGGGAACATGTGTTTCAAGCACATGTGGTCGGTTCCATTAGACCGCTAGAGAACCAAATGGACCGATTGGTCACCTTTAGACATGTTGTTCAAAGCCTTCTTGGCCAAGATTGAGTGTGAAATATATGAAGTGTGATCAATGCTCACACAAGTGGAGTTTTATTTTTTGGCTCATGGGAACATGTGTTTCAAGCACATGCGATCGGTTCAATTAGACCGCTAGAGAACCAAATGGACCGATTGGTCTGCTTCTGTCTTATTCTAGCCTCCTTCGGTTGGGTCCTCAGTTTCAAAAATGAGGAACTGGTCCTTCCGGTTCGATCTTCGACTCCAAGGTGGGAACTAGACTGCCTGGGAACTAATCACCCTTACTACCCTCACCTTACAAGAGCTCTTTTGGGGATGAGAACATTAATATTAATCAGCAAGCATGTTTTTCTTTCCTGCTATATGTTTGGTTTCAAGAGAGTATATTGAGAACCATTCAGCCCACCTAGGTAATTGGGGATGAGAAACTTGCTTCTGTTTAGATTTCAACATTTATGGGAATGAAGACATGTCCATCTCCACAAGGAAGTGATACTTGATAGAGGAAACTCAAATTTCCTAATGTAGTATTTGACTACTAGAATTTCTTAAAATGTGAATAATAACGTCATCTCACCCTATGTGAAACTTCTGCTCTTGTATCTATAAATTCTTGGCATTGCATCAATTTCTTCAATAAGAATAGTGGCTAAATATTCATCATTAACATTTGTCTACAGAATTGTTTTTCCTGTAGAAGGAATTTATAGTGGTGGAAGATGTTGCAAAACTTTATTGAGGCAAGCAAGTATTTGCTACAAAGGGTTTAGTATCTTGGTTATCTTTAGGACAAAATTTTTGAGATAATTGATTATCCTAAAAAATTGTTGAACTTGCTCATGGAAAAGATTCTCGTCAGAAAATTTATGCAATTCTTCTACAATGTGAGGACTGGGATAATAGGTGCCTTCTTTGAGGTGTATCCCAAGAAACTCTATTTGTCGTTAGGCAATGATCATATATTTTTGGGACAACATGGTTTCATACTTCTTTACTAACTCAGCGAACTAAGCTAACAATTTGTAGTGAGATTCCCTATCGAGACTGTAAATGAGGATATCATCTATGTAGATTTGTGCTTTGTGAAGATAGGGCTAGAAAATTTTGCACATCGTCTTTTGGAATATCGAAGGTGCTGTCTTCAGACCAAAGGAGAGTAAATCTTGATTTTTTACCCCTTATCCTTCTCGCTAGATGAAGAATTTCCCAAAAAAACCTCAAATGGTTTTATTGGTATATGTTAATCTTTATAACATAGCCATTGAGTTCTCAACAATCAAGATGTCACTCATCATTGACAGAATCATTTAGAGAGAAGAGAAGTTTCGGTACCTTGGTGAATTACTCAGATGGTTTAAGCCACTAGGACAATGGAAGTAAATTTTCATAGAATAGTTGAAAGCATATAGATCTGATCTAGACTTGCATACTACCATCTTATTTTATAGGTCATGGATATTTGTCTAACCTAATGGTGACATGTCTAGAACTTTTGCAGAAGTTGGAGTCACTACATACAAGCCCTAGACAAATCAAGAAAGAATTTTCAAAACTCTCCCTTGCTAGATGTTAGTATATCCACGAGAATATCAAGAGCTCTCTAGGATTTTATGCAAATACAACCGAGTGATTCCACTAGAGGTTTGGCCAACAAAAGCTAACAATGTTTTCGATCATTCAACTAATTATGACAAGACACAACCCTTGGTTGATATTGCATTAATAGAATATTATAGCATTGACTTGCAAGGTGACATGAATAAGGCAACCTCATCACAAGATCGCTATGCTTCGTTGGTCACAAAATCCATTCTTCTTTCTTTTCTTTTCTTTTATTTTTACTTTAACCCAATTGTGTCTAACTCTAATGTCGAGGACAACCTCGTTGTCCATAAGAGAGCACTACGGCCAATATGACAATTTTGACGGGGTAAACAAAAATTATGGATCAAAAGTCGACCAAAACTTAACAAAATACAGAAAGAAACTCATTTCAGGCTTCCGTTGATGGCCACTTTTCTTGCTCCCTTTTAATCTTTTTTCTTTCTTTCTTCCTTTCACCTTGCTGCGATGACCATTCCACCTTGTTCATTGGAACTTTAGTCTCCTTTTCACTAGAGTGGGGCGAAAGGAAGAAAGGAAAAAAGAAGTTGTTCTGCATGGGGCTGAGTGAATGGAGCCTCAATGTACAAGTCCATCGATCTTTAAGTTTCTCTAAAGTTATAGAATTTTCACATTGTCTCATCAAATGTTTCCTTATAGAATAAGTAAGATTCTCTAAAATTAAGGATAACAGTTTACATCTTAAGATTACCCTTGAAGACATGGAATTATCCGCACAATTAATTTGAAAGGGCTAGGATGAATCTCCCTTTTCTCCTTTGTTTTTTTTCTAATACCTTTTCTTTCTTTCTTAATCCCTTTTTGTAGTTTTCCAAAGTGCTCTCCTCACATTTTCCAAACTACTCTCCTTGCGTTTTCCAAACCGCTAGTTCCTATCTTTGAAACCTTATCAACAACTTTTATTTCATAATTTCACAGGTTTTCAATCGGTAAAAAGTATATTTTCTTCCCAAAGAAATCTAATAAAATAATCTCTAAAACCTTAGTTTAAATATCATCATCTAAATCTATTGTTATATATACATATATACCGACACATAAGGGGAGAATTAGCCTTATTAGTACAATCCCACATATCCAACACAAGAAGAGTAACAGAGCAGCTTCCTCCAAAATAATGAGTGAGTGAGTGATAGATTGAGGTAATGATGGAGTTAGGTGACTCTAGAAATGGGCGAAAGAGTCAAAGAAAGGCTTGTCATGTGATCGTGGAGGAGTCGACTTTGATTGGGTGATGCCTTCAACATGTGAAATGTTCTGACATATGATTAACTAAAAGAATTAGCTATGGAGTTTATAAGGAAATTTATTTGGTTTAGGTCCGGAGAATTCCATACCCAAAACTAGGCAAATGTTTTCTAATTCAAGGTGGTGTATTTGTTTCATTAAAAATGAATGATTTGAAAAATATTTTCCTTAAAATGATCGCCTGTATTACTTAAAAAAAAAATGAACGAATTTTTTTTATCATCCATGAAAAATGTTTATACATAAATTATTGTCGATAATGAAATATTTTATATTGACTAATTATTTCGAACGATATAAATGGAATAGACAAAGGCTTGATAGGCCTAAAGACAAGGCCATCAATTGACATAACTTGTGAACTAAAGAAAAATATGATTGTTATTGTTCCATCATAGGCCTACTGAAAAATATGTTCAACGGAGGCAACAAAGTTGAGTAATGGAAATTGTCATAGATGATGTGTACATGGCATCAATGTTGTCCCAATGAAAGGCATGATTATTCGCCTTTTCAAATAGAACTCCAAAGGGTTTACTATCAAAATAAATATTCAGTTCTGCTACAATTTTTTTAAAGGTAATATAACAATGTCTAATGGTTACTAAATAGAGAAACATTTTAGAGTATCTAAATGGATCATAATTGTCATAGAAAATATAATTATGTTACACATAATAGTACTTGTTATACTATCTTCATATCAATTGTATGTATCATAAAACAAACTATTTTGCTATAAATTAGTTTTATGTTAATGATTTCTGTTAATTAATTTGTTCAAGATGGATTAAAGCTTTTATATTAATTTTCTGGCTTATCGTATCTCTTATTGAGTCAATGGAGTTGAAGCAGAACTGGTGTAACCGGTGAAAATTGGGTGAGGGTCAAAGGAAGGAAGACCTGCGAGGGCCCGTTATAGTATGGTGGATCATCCAAGGAGGGTAACCGATCGTGTAGTGGCGGCGGTGGGGTCAATAATGATGGCAAAAGTGAATTTGCGAAATTGGCGGGGACACTTACTTTATTATATTTATTTTTACTTCTAAACCAGCAAAGGTGTGTTGCCAATTTAGTATATTGAAGCGCAGTTAAGGTCATTTTTCTAATAGTTTTCTTGATAGGTAGTAAAGGTATCACCGGCCTTCATAAAGTTATTTCTTTATTGGAGATATATTATATTTTACAATGAATCCTATTGACTAATTCAATAATTTGTCCAATTGACAAAAGATAGATGGAGACAGGCAAAAACCAATGCCAAACACATTAATTCAAATCTAGTTCCAACAAGTTGTGATAAAGTGCTATTTCATTAAAAAAAAAATGAGGATGTCAATTTATTGCTCATCTCATTTGGGCCAGATCGACCAGCACACAATGACTGAAGAACCACTCATTATAACAAGAAGAAAGGAGATGATCAAGAGCTTATTTAAATCAGAAATAGAATGAAGTGGCAAATAGCGACTTCGATAACACATGTACCACACTCAAACTTGCCTCTAATATCAGTGTTGGGTGGTCGAGAGCTTTTCTCATCCCAAAAGCTAGATTAAAAGTTAGGTTTTCCCTCACATTTATGCACTAATTACTACTCCAGTCCTTGAATGATGTGGAATAAACTGCAATAATTCTCCCCTCACACACCACATTGGGTTGGAGTAGTAGTCCCCATATCTCCCTTGTACTGTTGGGTCTAGACTTGTTGGTAATCAGAGCTCCGATAACATATTTTCTTTATAATCACAAATGCACGAAGATGAAGAAAAGATGTAACGGTGATTCAATAGACCAAGGAAAAGACACTTGGAAGCCTACATCCACGATAAGAAACCCTCAATTCCTCATATCACCTTGGGGGAATTTCATCATTTTTAAATAAGATAGAATACATCTCTGGATATAAATATGAATATCTATTGGAAAGGCAAATACAATTATTATTTTCTTCTTTATCAATGGGGTCAAATCTCCTACTAACTTTGGATTTCGCTAACCGGTCATATTTATCCTTCCAACAAGCAAAATGCCCAAATAGACCCTCATGGTATTATCGTTATTATATTAAAAGCCTAACTATATCCATTTTCATATTCTTAGAAATCATTGATTGAAATTATTATGATTTATGAGGTATATATCTTTATTTCTTAGTGTAATCGTCATTTCTCTTATGTAATTAACCACCATTTATTGCAAACATATTCCATCTTGATAGTATGTTAGGTAATCATAATTTATAAATTGGTCGATGCCACAAAATGTTCCAAATTCATACACTCGTATCACATTTACTCCAAACTAATTTTTGGGTTATATTGGTACATCCATGCCATATTTATGCTTTTGTGTGACAGAAAATCCAAACTAGTACATTCATGCCGTATTTACCCCAAACCCAATGTGCTAATTTTTTGTGATACAAAAATTATTTTGAGGTAAATGTGGTACGAGTGTACTAGTTTGAGAATTTTTATTATACGAAAAATAGATTTAGGTAAATTTGATACAGGTTTATGAGTTTGAAATCTTTGATGATATGAAAATTAATTTAGAGTAAATGTGGCATGAGGATACCAATTTGAGATTATTATTATTATTTTTGTTGGAAATAACCCCTGATAAAGTAAGAGTCATACTACTTTGTAAATGATGTGTTTTATTAACAAATATAATTATATCTTACTATAACCTCAAATAGATAATACAAGCTACATATATATTGTTATTGTCAAAAATAAATAATCAATAATAACCACATGTACATAATGTAATAATCACGAGTCAATTATTATTCCATATTAACAAAAAATATGCACTTTAGATTTCTATAACTTAGAATCATAATCGTGAATCAAGCTTTGAATATGATTACAAATTTATAAATAATTCACTTACTTATTAATTGGAATGTCTTTCTTAATCTATCATGATATGAAGAAAGCAATAATATAGGTATTTGAAAGATATAATATTTAGTTTCATTTACTTAATTTATATTTTAATAATAAATTACTAAATTGGAAGCTAATAACAATAATTATTAAGACTTGATGATCTAAATTCATCACATTGTCATATGCAGTTCTGAAATTTTGCCTTATGTTTAATGCACTTACTGAACTTTTTCTTATTCAATTTAGTCTGTGAGTTTTTCTAATAGGCTTAATATGTCCTTCCATTAAGTGCATGTTGACTAGTTCATTTGCACGTGTTTTGAGTTTTTCTAAGGGTGCGCTTGGAAAGGCTTTTGAGGAAAGTCTTTTGAGAAATACAAAAGCCTTTGAGTTAAAAGGAGTTTTTCAAAATGTAAATTGTGTTTGGTAAATTATATTTGTAAAAGTCCATTGTGAAAGACCTTTGAGCAAAATAGTGTTTGGAGAAATTAAATTTGCAAGAGACTTTTGTTATTAAAAAAAAAAAAACAGAGAGAGAGTTGGCCGACCCAGAGCTTGGCTGGCAATTGCCAATGAAGAGTTAACAGTCGCCGGTGAAGGGCAGGCGGTCTGGTGAGGGGCAAGCGCTTCGACGAGGTCACACGACCCTCCGACGAGGGTCTCCGTGCGGCGTGACAATGGTTGTCGCAACCCAAATCTCGCACGATCTAGGTCATAGCGACCCTCACCAAACAATCGCGTGACCTGCTATGCCACAACCTCCGTGTGGAGGTCACCAAGGCCGCGAGATTTGGGTCGCGGCAACCCTCACCGAACGGTCACACAACCTCTGTGTAGAGGTCGCCGGGGCCGCGCAATTTGGTTGCAGCAACCCAGATCGCGATCTCGCGGCGACCCTCGCCGTGCCACGACCTCCACGTGGCAACCCTCGCTGGAGGGTCTTGCGACCCTAGCCAGACCACCTACCCTTTGCCGCATCGCCTACCCTTTGTCAAACCGCCTATCCTTCGCTTGCAACCACGCGTAAATGCTGGTCCTGTTCAACGGAGAGAAGGGAATAAGATAAAGATGAATAGTTATCTGGGGTAAAATCGAAAAAACAAAATATTAGCGAGGATAATTTTGAGAGAATTTTTTCACTAGCCCCCAAGGCCAGCATGCCGAGAAAGCCCAAGGCAGCCCCTAAGCTGTCTTGGACTTTCAGCCTTTTGAAGGCTTGCATTTGGCAAAGGGAGCTAAAAAAAATTGCCAAACACAAAGTATTTGGCCCAAAGGGGTTTAAATGCCCAAGGGGCTTTAGGAAGGTAATTCTCAAACACATCCTAAGCTAGTAAATCCACTCATACATGTGGAGCATTTCTTCTTTTCATCATCCAACATAAAAAATAAAAAATAAAAGACTTCAATTAGGTCTACTGTCAATGTAAAAAATAATTTATATATTCACCATTAAATTATTGACATATAAAATAATAAGGATAACACAATCAACCCCAAACATACATGCCACCCACCTATAACAAGTATGCAAAAATATTTTCTCAATTGCAATAGATCTAATAATATGAAAAATTTCCCGTGAAAAGGGTGGCTATTAGAGCAACCTCCAGTGGTTTGGCTAGTCGAATTGAGCCCTTGGATTATATACCCTTTTTGGTTTGAAATTATCATTTCATTGAAAAACAAAAAAAGCAAACGAAAATTGTCATTAAATCCCGTTAAACGTCACCCTAACATGGTCACTAAATCCTTGTCAAACTCCATGTTGACATTACATGTGCCATCGCAACTGGTTAGTGAAAGCCACTTTTTGAAAAAAAAAAAATGAAAAAGGAAAGAGTGAAATGGCATTGGTAGTCTTTCTACTTTTTTTCCCGAAATTTAGGGCTTGTATGGTATATTTTTGCTCCTTGGTGTTTTTTTTGTTCTTTTATTCCTCGGAATAGAAATCCATTGGATAATGTCAGTTAATTTTTCTATTCCTCGGATTAGAAAAGTGGCTAGAAAAATATATTTGGAACATAAACAAAAAGTAGAAAAAATAACTTCTTATTTTCGGGAACAATTTCTAAAAATAAATCATTTTCCTTTTTTTCTTTCTTTTCTTTTCTTCTTCCTCGCCGCTGTCCACCGTTCGCCACCGTTGCCTGCCATCGATCACTAGTTGCTAATTGCTGCCAATAGTCACCTGTCACCAACAGTTGCCTGTTGTTAGACGCCATCGCCGGCTAGAGGATGAGCAAGAAGAAGAAGAGAGGGAAAAAGAAAAATCTAATAAAATTATCAAAAAATTAAAAGAAATTCTATGTTTAAAAAAAATTGTGGATCATACTATACACATTTCTATTATTTTTCTATTCCGAGAATAAAAATTTTGTATAATTACTAGACATGTTTTTTACTCAAATTATTCTAGGGAATAGAAATAAAAAAAAATTTAATCCTGAAAAAAATTGTTTCGTGGTATAGAAATATTACCAAACTCACCTTAAAGTCATTCATTTTCTTAGTAAAGAATGTAGCCAATTGGCCCTGAGTCAATTTGTTGAGAGATTTTGATAACTTGAGCTTAACACTGTTAAATATTGGGATAAATACATAAACCGTCCTTGAACTTTGGCTTAATGTGCAATTTAATCCAAAAACTTTATATTTGTTCAATATGATTCTTCAACTTTAGTTTAATGTGTTATGTGATCCCTAAACTTTTAATTTATTCAATATAATATTTAAACTTTTTGTACATATTCAATATTATATGAAAATGTTCAATGTAGTCCTTCCATTAATTCAAGAACATGGACTACATTGACCATTTCATACATTTCAAGGACTGTATTGAAAATGTACTAAAAGTTCAAGAACTATATTGAACAGATTAAAAATTCAGAGATCATATTACACATTAAGCTAAACTTCAACACCATATTGAACAAATTAAAAGTTCATGGATCAAATTACACATCGGGCTAAAGCTCAAGGAATATTTGTGTCATTTTCCCTTAAATATTTATTGACATGGACTTTTATTTTTATTTTTAAATAACCTCTCTATCTCTTTGTGACATGGTTGCTCGAGCTTGTGCTTGTCCATGGCTATGATATGCTCGAGCTCACAACACCCATAGTTGTTCGTCACCCGAGCTCAAGCTCATGCTCACGACATCCATGACCGTTGGTCGCTCGGTAGCCTACACAACCCCGGAATGTAGTCGATGTTTGCAAGGTGGCAACTACAGGGGCAACGACCGTGACGGAGGATTTCGATGTGGGTGATTTAGGATTAGGGTTTTGTTTATTCTTAAAAATTTGTGTTGATGACTTGGCACTAAACCTGTCAAAATAAGTTATAAACTCATTTCTTAACCCATATTTAATAGGTTGAGTTGTTAAATGGGCTAGTTATATTTAATAAACGAGTTATAAATGAGTGTAGAATGGTAAAACCTAAGATAATATAGATTTAAATGAGTTTGCAACTTACTTTAACTCAACCTACCTCTACAACTTTCTCTTCAGCCTCTCTCGCCCTCACTCATTCTTATGCTCACTAATCCCGTGCTCTCACCTTAGTTTGCATATGAGTTTTCTTACATTAGGTTACATATAGAAGCGTTTTGATAATATGGGTCAGATCAGATATGGATTAATTCATGAATCACCTAGATTTGAATTGCATAGAAATGGATTAAAGTCGATTAAATTGATCAATTTTGGTCAAACCATTTTCAATCCGAATCAACCCACCTATTTGACAGGTCTATTTGGCACCTATGTGGCACCACATAAAAATTGATCGTGTTATAAGATAACAAGTGTATTTAGACGGTCGTTATCAACAAAAATTTACTTGATAATAGAAAGAGTATAATGGTCCGGCTATCGGTGGAACATTTTACAAAGTAAATGGATAGGTTTGGACCCCAAGAAAGTAGAGGGGCAATATTGTATATCGCGTAAAAGTAGATAGATGGCTTGTGCCATTTCAAAAGAAAAAAAATGCCCTTCTCCATAATTTAGAAGAAGGAAATTCGGAACAAATAAATAAAACAAAAGCTTTTTTCTAGGTTTGAACGTGGGGATTTTGAAATTTGGCTGATCTGTAATCCTTAACACCTGTTTCTTTTTTAAATTTGGCATATCTAATTTTAAATTTACCAAATCAAAAGAAGTAGCTCTTTCTTTTTCACATCTATTTGGTGCTTCTGTAGCTGTGTGAATGAGCTATGGCTATAGATCATTAATGCATTTTGCAGAAGATGCTGCGAGATTGATGTGGCTATCACAATGATGAACAAGACTTATAATATTATTGTTTTGAGCGTTTCTATCGGCTTTTATCATCGTGTTATAACTTTTGGCACAATGAATAGCAATATATTATCATTGTCATTATTATTTTATACGTTCTTATTATTATCAAGACTATCATAAAATTATTGTAGTGATGTTATTATTTTTTATTTCAAATTTGAAAAAAAGTTGCCATAAATTTGCATGTGCAATAACCATGAGTTTGAATAATTGTCCTAATAATAATCATATCATATATTATTTTCTTCCATGTTTTCGTTATCATGAAGTTAACATATCGATCCTACTATTCGTTTTTTCAAATTTCTAGAAAAAAAATTAAAAAGGGGAGGGCAGCTTAAAATAATCTTTGAAAATCGTAAAAGCTATGACACCTATTTCAAGGATAAAATGCATCACAAATATTATAACTTTTGTACAAAACTTCTTTAAGTGTCATAATTTTTTTGGACCATATAAGTGCCATGATTTTTAAGAAAACGTTCATTTAAGTGACATAACTTTCAATAGATCACTTGAGTGCCAAGAATTTCTAAACAAATATAGTGAAGTGCCAAAAATCCAATGTCGCATAGCATTTGTAATAAACGTTTTTAAAAATTTATAGCACTCAAGCAAGCGCTGTATATAAGTTATAGCACTTAAGTGATTAATAAAAAAATTACGGCACTCAAGTGAATATTGTGTGAATGTGAGGGCATTTGTAGTGTTCTTTTCCTCCTACTTTACAACTTAGCATCGTTGAAAAAAGCCTAATAGTCATGCACTCTCTTTCCAACTTGAAGTTTGGGTGTGCATAAGTGCTTGGGTTGAGGCCCGTCAGGAAAAGCCGGCAAGAGCTCGCTGGCACTTGGGGACAAGTCGCCACTGCCTCCGCCGTGGTGGTCAATTCCAGGTGCTTGAATCGGACTCAAACCGAATATTCGACATCGACAAGGTTTGCCAATTCATGGACATGATTATTCAAGGTTGTCTGGATGATGTCCTACTTTTCAATGGATGGATCCGGAATTCAGCGGATGAGCTGTTGATGTGATCAATGCATGTCATGATCGCGAGAAAAAATTGGTTGAACGAGTTGACAATATGATGGATAAATGCAGACATATTGCTATTGAATAAAGAGAATCTTCATGGAAAATACTTGCTTCGCAGAACCGAAAGTTAGAAGGGTACACTAAAGTGACTCGACCTCTGAAAGTAGAGATTATTACCATCTCCGTGAGCGCTCTCTCTCTCTCTCTCTCTCTCTCTCTCTAAGTTTGGGTGCTGCTCAGTGGCAGGGTATCAGGATCTCGTGTTTTGGGGCAGAAGAACAAGACTAGGCGTCTCACAATTGAAGTTGCTTTAGATTAATATCAAATTAAAATAGGGATAAGTACATTGAAAGTACTAAAACTTGTTACGAAACTACAATTGAACCTTAAAACTTTCAAAAAATTTAATCATGTCTTGAAACTTGTTACAAAAGTGTAGTCGCGTTCCAAAATTTTCAAAATGTGCAATTAACAAAATGACATGATTGAACCAATTTTAATAAGTTTAAGGACTTAATTGCATTTTTTGAAATTTTTCGGACTTAATTGCACTTTCATAACAAGTTTTAGAACTTAATTATATTTTTAAAAGTTGCAAGACCCAATTGCACTTTCATGACAAATTTTAAGACTTCTAATGCATTAGTCAAAACTTATATTAGCAAGAAAAATAACAATTTAGACATAAAAAAAAAATCATTACAAAGTGTATAATCATTATAACATAATTGAAAGATTTAATTTCATAGCTTGTGTTAAGTTCTTTTCCCACTTGTACTTGGGATTTAGTAAAGGGAAATGACAAAAATGATATATGAATTTTAACTCAATGTACAATATTATTCCTAAATTTTAATTTATTCAATATGGTCCTTGAATTATTAGTAAATTTTCAATTGAATATCTTACATGGATAAACCAAGTAAATTATTTATTTATTTTTTATTCACCATTCAAACTTAACAGATTGAAAGCCATATTAGCATATTCCGTTGACTTAAATTAACAGAAGGATGAAACATTTCCATATAGTTTAGGAATTAAATAGAATAAATTAATTATACATTGGACCAAAATTTAGTGCCCATTTATAGGGTTCATTTTCTATGCGGTCAGGGACTTAAAAGAAATTATGGAAGGAAATAAAAAATAGATGTGATTAAAGAAAAGAAAACGAGATGAAGGAGACACGTATAAACTTTTATAAATATCGGAAGAGCTCTTCCATGATCTAAACGCTTTGAATTTTCCCAATCTTTGACCGCACGGTCAACAAGGGTACAATGATTTGCTCATAAATTTCTCTAACTAAAGGTTCAATGCATGTAAAACCAATATGGCATCCCTACTTAAAGATTCAATGCATTTAAGTTCCTGGGCTTTGCCTACCTTGAGCAAGATGCTTGAGTGAGTGCACAGATTGGCTATGCCTTTCCAAAGTGCTTGACTTTTCCCTTCTAAAACCCTTTCTCATCCGTTGAGCTTCTGCTTTCTCGGACATATATCTCTCTTTGACAGCGCGATGATGCGTAGTAGACAAAGAACGGGTCACTCTCGATGATTTTCTATGGTAGAAAGTTTTGTGTACTCACCCCAATCAGATTTTTGTGTCCTACCAAAGCCTCTATTATTGCATACAGCTTCTTTTAAAGAGTCCAACAAAGAAGACACTCCTCTATGACACTGCGTTACCTTTATTCCTCTAGACCTCCTCTAGGTTTTGCCTTTCTTATCTCAGCATATTCGGAGGAAAAATAAAATAAAATGCAGTTCTTAGAACTTCCTTTACCAAATCCTCTCACTCCATCGAATTCAGCACCTTCTGCTCGTGTCTTCACTTCTACTTCACTGTGGCATCAACCCATCAAACTTGGATACAACTCGAGTTCTTTTGCTAGATTGTACACTTCATTCGGGAATTTCTCTCGGCCACTCATCAATTTGGGAAAAAGCAACCTTTCAGTTAGAGTTCAATGTGGAATGGCAGTACATGTTGGCCGTCAAAACGGCATCCCAGGATCAACATAACTAGAAACTCGAACATATTAAAGGAGAAGACGGTGATTTGTGCACTTGATTTGCAATCCATTGTTCTTTATGCGAAATGCCAACAATTCGATGTTTAGACAATGATCCAACGCTCAAATTCTTCTCCTCTATTGAGGATATCCTCAGATCCTGGCTTAATGAGACCGCCCCTCATGACTTGCCTTATCTGAGGTGATAGTGTTTGTGAAGGTATGAGGGTCAAAAAAGAGACCTTAGTGCTATTTATAAAATTTTCAATCAGGTTCTCTCATCAAGGACCAAGTTCAACACGGCCCACACACAAGCCAAGCACATATTCAACTATTAAGAAAACTTATATCTTACCTTATTAGATTAGCTCCGTAAAACAGTAGATTACAATATCAATTAATATAGCCCATATGAAGAAAACTCTTACAGTACATGATGACAGTTTTTCCATGAGGAGGTGTGTGGAGCCTGTGAGGACAGCAATTGGCTGTACAAGCCCCAATCCTATGGTGGGATGTGTAATTGTCAAGGATGGAAAGATCATCGGTGAAGGATTCAATCCTAAAGCTGGTCAGCCTCATGCGGAGGCAGTTACATAAGCTCACGTTAAGGTTTCACCCTCTATCTTTAGTTGCTTAATAACTATGGGGACTAGTCCGTTTAGAGGACACTGCATTGTGTTTTGGCTGGTATTTTTCTTTCTGTGGCTGGAGAAGATGGTGTTGGGGCGGTCCAACCATGACCACTACTAGGCTTGAAGCTTCATTCCCCCAACTGCCAAGTAGATGACAGGAACACAAGGCCAGAGTTTAGCCCACCCATGACTTCACCTAGGTCACAGACAAGGAACTCGAGATATTGATGTGGCTTGTCCACATTTTAACTGATGACAAGCATTCTCTTTTGCTGTTCTGAAGTTGAACATTGAAAGGGTTCTGGGATCCCAGCTAGTATCGAGAAGAAAACAATTGTGATCCCTGCGGAATATCATTAGTGATTTTGAATGAGTTGTTGAAATTTTATCCTCTCCTTAATTCCATGGAATAACAAAAACTTCTGTGAAACCATGATTTAGGTTAAGAAATTTCAAAGTTGATCTTGTTGTCTAATAAACTAGTTGCATGACAGCACCCATGTGCAGGTGTTTGCTTTGGGAGATGCTGGGGATTTGGCGGAGAATGCAACTGCTTAGCCTGGAACCGTGTGACCATTATGGAAGGACTCCATTGTGTACAGAAGCACTGATCAAAGTCAAAGTAAGAAAGGGGGTAGTTGGGATAATAGATCCTAATCCAATTGTAGCTTCCAAAGGTGTTGAATAGATTAAGAGCTGCAGGGATCAAGGTGAGTGTTGGTGTGGAGGAAGCGCTATGCAAGAAGCTCAATGAGGCCTATACACATCGGATGCTCACTGGAAGATCTCTTCTTGCTCTCAGGTGAACTTTCTACAGTTTTCTGTTGTATACGAAGTGCAAAATGTTGATCTTCATGTCGAGAAAAATGTTCATGCATGGAGACAAGTACTCGTGCTTATACATGTATCTTTCAGCTGGTTGTGACGAAATCTTGGTCGAAGTAGTTGCTTCAGTAAAGATAGGTCTTTGGTTATATATTTCTATCAGAATTGAAGATGCACCAATTTGCATGTGCCGGGGAGAAAGCATCTTTAGACAATACTGGAATTGAACTGTTTGAATCAAGCAACTGAAATAGTTTCTATGACTTGTAGGTACTCCATCTCCCTTCATGGACAATTCTCAGATCATCTTGGTGAAGGAGCCATTGACTCTGGTGGGCACTACTCCCAAGTTACTGCAGGATAATGCAGTCATACTCTCTTCAACCTACTTATCTGATAAACCGTCTCTTCCCACTTCCCAAGAACCCAGTGCTAGATAGTAATAGCAAGAAGTTCCGATGCCACACTCGAAGTCCCGGGTCTGACTGCAGGAGTTAATCCCAAGCTTATAATCTTTACAGGCAAAGAGAGCGAAGTGGAATCAAAAGTGTCGCTGGAAGGAGTCAAGACAGTTATTTCAGATCAGATTACTATGAATGCCATCTTGGACTATTGTACACGTCACGTCGAGGTCTGTGCAGCGTTCTGTTAGACTATACAGGGAATACAGATGACTTAGCAGAGCTTGTAAAGGAGAGCTTCGAGCAGAATATGCTGCAGAAGATTGCGGTTGAAATATTGCCTCTATGGTGCGGAAGGGACGACAGAAATGCACGTTTCCCATTGAACACAGAGGAAGTAAGCAAGATGAAGAGCCTGCAACCCAAGATCTACAATCAGAGCATCATCCTGGAGAGTTATCTTTAGCAGAAGAACCTTGTCCTAGACGCTGTGCACAGAGATGATCAGTGAAATTTGCTTCGCTCCTGAGAATTAGTATGTATCCGGCTCTGCTTCTGTGAGCTGAACTGTAGAGTTCGGAAATGGATTTTCTTGATGGATTTATTGGGATTTGCCTGAAGAATGGTGCATCTGGTCTTTGCCCAACTTTAGTGTAGCATATACGCAAAATGGAAAACAAAGTAATTACGTTATAGCATACTCCCAATGATGTGGAAAAGATACATGATTGATTTATTACACCATTGATCTGAGAGAGTTGATAAGTTAAAATCCTCAAATTAAGGGCAGGTGAGGCCGCTTGTATAGATTTTTTTTTTTTCGCTAACACTGTAAGCTCCATTTTTCCTTAATTTCATATACGTGGACGTCTGGTTGTGGATGCTAGAAAAATGGTGGGAGGGGGAAATACCAATGAGAATGAGATTTTCGTGTGTGTACTGGATATGATGGCCAATTACGCTATGGAGGGCTATTGCATAACTTTTAGGTGGTGCTAATGGTGGCGGAGGGCTGAGCTTGTAGGTGGTTGCCGAGTGGGCTATTGGCAATGGCGGTGTTCGAGTGTGGCGGCAATGGGTGAGCGCTGATGCTGGGGGTGTCGGTGGCGGTAGATCCAGCGGCGGGCGGACTGCTCTTTGTTCCTCGTTTAATGGGGAGAGAGAGAGAGCAAAACGAACGTGCTGAGCTGAGGTGGACAATAATTGGGCGCCACGGTTGTCGTCAACAATATGGATGTTGTCCACATATGCATGGCGTTTGTTCATTGCTTATAGGAATGAGTATCATTGCAAGTAGGATTGAGAATTGAATAATCTGTCCAGTTTCAAGTTGTAGCCTAACCAAAGTAGTATCCAAGTTCCATAGTGTGTAATCTAAAATTACCACTATAAACTTCCATTTATAACTATATTTATGACTAAGACTTTCACTTTGTTAATGTTTCGTATTTTTTTTGTGTTTGAATATGAGTTTGATCAATAAATTGTAACAAATGATGATCATTAAAAATATGATTTTTTGACCACCCACCTGGGTGGCGTTGCTGGCTTCGGGCCTTCTCCCCCTCACGAAGGGGAGGGGTTCGAATCCCCAGCACGTCGCAGGGTGACTTAATCGTTGGCGTGAATGTAGTGGCCAGCTTGCGTCAGTCCCAAGTTCTTCCCGCCGGCTGTCGGCTTTCGGGGTTTACGGGTCATCAAAAAATATATATATGATTTTCTATAATTATTAAATTAATAGTATAAGTAAAAGATTTGTAGATCCTAAAACTAATCTAGGGCAAGTTTTTAGATTCTTATGTATGTAAGGTAGGTTTAAGTATTTTGCATTTGGTTAGACTTTTGGAGAAAGTCTTTAGGAAAATGCAAAGGACTTTAAGTGAAATGGACTTTTCAAAATGCAAATGGCGTTTGGAAAATTATAATATGAAAGTCCATTTTGAAGTATCTTTGGACAAAATGGTGTTCGGAAGACTTATATTTACAAAGCACCTTTATTAATAAAAAAAGAAAAAAAAAATTTGGTCGGTAAGGGCAGCAACTGCTGGCGATATGGGATCGCCGGCAGCGGCCGTCAAGCGGCCCCTAGAAACCACCGGCGAGGGCCGCCCGAGGTCGGGCGACCATCGGCGGGGGTCGCATGACCCCCGATGAGACCTCACCTGAGGTCGGGGGACCTCGGCGAGGGCCGCGCCTGGGTCGCGCGACCTCACCAGTGGTCGTACGACCCCGATCGGCCGTCGCCGAGGCTACGCAACCGTCGCCTGAAGTCGGGGGACCTCGGCAAGGGCCGCACCAGGGTCACGCAACCTCGGCAAGGGCCGCGCCTAGGTCACGCGACCTCGGCGAGGGCCGCACCTGGGTCACACGACCTTGTCAGCAGTCACACGACCCCGATCGGCTGTTGCCGAGGCTATGCAACCCTCGCCTGAGGTTGGGGGACCTCGGCGAGGGCCGCACTTGGATTGCGCGACCCCAATCGGCCGTCACCGAGGTTATGCAACCCTCGCTTGAGGTCGCGGCGACTCAAATCTAAGTCGTGAGGACCCAGATCTGGGCGGCCGCGACTCACAAAAGGTCACGCAACGCCACAACTCGCAGAGGTCACCCGACTCTCCGACGACGATCGCCTAGGTTGTTGTCCCTCTAGCCGTCACCGGCCACTTGCAGTCAGGAAGAACCAAACCGGCCACCCTCAACGGAGAAGATGAACAGTGTCTCATAACAAGGGCAAAAAATGAAAAAACAAAAAGTTCATAAGGACAATTTCAAAAAATAAAAGAATGCACAATACCCGCGTGGGCATGCCAAGAAAGCCGAAAGCCCTCACCTGCCTTGGGCTTTCGGCCTTCACAAGGCATATGGGGATTGAAAATTTTTTGCTAAACACCCTTACATTAGCCCAAAGATCTTTAGGGGCTCAAAGATCCTTGGCAAAGGAGTTCCCAAATGGCCTAAATATCCACTGGTTGCTCACCCCTTGCTTGAGAGAGACGAAGAGCGGACGTGGCTGTGGTCGACAGGTAGGCGCCACGGTGTACTGCATAATTTCGGGGGCGAATCTCGAGAAATTTCAAGGACCAAAATCGAACACAAAGTGGCAAAATGCGGGAAGCAAAGAAAATAACAGAATTCGACAGATCTCTCGAAGCAGCAGCATCAGCAGAAGAAGGAACTCGCGATAAAACCCCAAATCCTTCCCCCTCCTCGTCGTCAATGGCGTCTTCTTCTTCGCTGCAACGCCCCTCTTCTTGACCTTCGATCTCGCAGAGCAGCGCTCGCGCCCCCTAGAGAGAGAGAGAAGAGAGAGAGAGAGATGTTGGGCGGACTGTACGGAGACCTGCCGCCGCCGTCCTCCGCCGACGACGAGAACCCTAGCGGCGCCAACCCCGCCTCCACCGTCTGGTCCAGCAGCGCCAAGTTCGCCCCGCCCGCCCTCCGCAAGCCCTCCCTCGCCCCCAGACCATCCTCCGCCCCCGCCCAAGCCCAAGCCCCCGCCTCCGGCCCCTCGGCGCCGCCCCCGAAGCCCGCCGCCGCGCCGCTTCCGCTTCCGCCGCCGCCGGACGACGCGGCGGCGTTGGCGCAGCCCGCGCTGGTCGGGGTGACGTCGACGATCGTGGAGGAGTACGACCCCGCGAGGCCGAACGACTACGAGGAGTACAGGAGGGAGCGGAAGAAGAGGGCGGCGGAGGCGGAGCGGAGGAGGGAGCTGGAGAGGAGGAGGCAGGAGGAGGAGGAGAGGGAGAGGAGAGAGAGGGAGGAGAGGGAGAGAGATCGGGAGAGGGACCGGAACATCTCGGGCGAGGAGGCGTGGAAGCGGCGGGCCGCGATGAGTGGGGCGGGGGGGGCGGCGGCGGCTCCGGCTCCGAGGTCGCCGTCGCCGCCGGGGAGTGCGGACGGGTTCACCATTGGGAAGTCGGAGACGCCGGGTTTGGGCGTGGGCGCGGGGGGTCAGATGACGGCCGCACAGAGGATGATGGCGAAGATGGGTTGGAAGGAGGGGCAGGGGCTTGGGAAGCAGGAGCAGGGGATCACGACACCGCTGATGGCGAAGAAGACAGATCGGAGGGCCGGAGTCATCGTGAATGCAAGTGAATCGAAGCCGGAGAAGAAGGTGAAGAGTGTCAATTTCAATGGCCAGCCAACTCGGGTTTTGATGCTCAGAAACATGGTCAGTGCTTCTACCTGCTTGTTCTATCAGTATCGATATGTCGCCTTGATTGCTTCCTGAGGAAGATCATGATTTAGAATAATTCCCCACAGCTGCTATCCTTCCCTTTTCTTTTATGCTTGTAGATCTCTGTAGGAGTCCTTGCTTATTCCGATATCCGCTTGCCATGATCAGTAATGTGAACTTAACTCTGCATCTACTTTCGTATTTGTTCAAATGAACGAACTAGTCCGTTTGCAGTATAAGCTTATTAAGAGTCTCTTGCGCAATTTACAACGAAGGTTTTGGTCCCTAATGGAGTCGCATTGAAATTATGATGGCACATAATAAATATTTGTGCTTTTTTTCTAAGTTAAGTAGACCGAGATGTAGTTTAGCATCAAAGTACACTGTGTGGATTTCAGTTATTTGCCTTTTGTTTGAGTGTGAAAAATTGTGCTAATGCGAAACTGAAGTAGGTGCATCAGAAGTGTGGCAACAAAATTTCTTTTAAGGAAATAATAGAGTAAATGGGCACCACAATCTTTGCCTAAAAACCAGGACCCTGAACTCCTTTTCTAGTTCCACCCTTGTTTGTTTCTATGCCTAGATACTGCAATTGTGATAAGAACTTGCTGGTCCTTTGATTTGCTCAATGGGCTGATTCTATATTGCTGAAAAAGGGCATGCATAACCTGAGGCAAACTAAACATTTTGTTATTTTGTGCACATGTTGGTGTTTGATTGCCCAACATTTTGTGCCGTAAAGCATTGCTAGCCTTGTTGCCCCTAATAGAATTTTCCCTTGAGCTTTAGTGGCATTCGACATTCACACAGGACTCAAAATACACTTCTCTGCTTCATCCATTATTACTTCTACTTGATAAGTGAGATATGCATCAATTTCATTGTCTTTTGCAAAATGGAGATATTGAAAGTGGTTACTTGTTGAGATTGCCTGATTTTTAGATATCGTGATGCTGTTGTTTGAATCCTGAGTATATTATGTAGCTGCGTTCCCAATGCCCATGAACATTCAATCTGATAGTATACGCCCATATTTGGCGTTATTTACGTTTATTTCCCAAGCAAAAGAAGGATATAAGAGTATTTTATCAAATTTGATTCGATTTGATGCAGCCTTGGGGTTTGCTCATGGCAAATGCAAAGATCACAATCTTTTTCCTCGTTCTGATAAACTGGACTAGGTGATGTTGCAGGCAAATGCTTACATTTTTCTGGCATTTTCTTGTAAGCAAGAGCCCTTAGCCAATTGTTTAGAAGGAAGGGGCAGAAAATTAGGGAAGATCGAGTCTTTTATATTATTTAATGGACTCGATGCTTAGGCTTTCATTGAGTGAGCTTATTTTGATGTTGGTGAAGATTTGTTAGCATGGTTAGAGCTTCTCAGAAGTTTTCAGAATAAATTATCCTTGTCGAAGGTGCTTCACAGGCCCTATTTGGTTTTGACACTTTGTTATCTTGTTGCATCTTGGTGACTTGTTGACTTTGGTAGGCCTTGTATGTGTAGGAATAGCGTAGGAGGTCATGCTACAGTGTTTAGAGTTGGAATGTTTAGTGCTGAGGGCAAGATACATACTCAGTTATTAGTAGAGATGGTGGACTTTTTTTTAATTTCCTGTAAGGATTGGTTTTGTGTTGATACTCTTGCTGTGCTGTTAACAATAAATTTCTTATACATGAATGTTTCTATCACCTTACTTCGCTTGTTAGATTTGTGTTTCTGTAGCAGCTTGCCACCCGTTTCATTTTCTAATGGCTCCCCATCATCAGTTTATTGTATTTGTTTGGCCATTTTTCTTCTGTTGGATTCTGAACTGCATTCTCCCTTTTTTTCTAATGTGGAGTAGTACAAGATGTGGTGGGAAAATTGAGTCGTCTGTTATGATTGTTTTTACGACTAGTTTCTTATACATTTACTACCATTTACATGAGTAGCTTTAGTCTTGCATCAGAAGATTGCTTTGGTGCACTTTCAAATATTAGATAGTGAGGATCTGTGTTTTATAAATATGGAACGAACTCAATCGTATGAATAGTAGGGAGTGTTTGATATTATTTATGATATAAGTTTTTTAATTTGGGAAAAGACTAATTTAATTGAGATCCGTTGGATATCTTCCCAACGATAGTATTTGTTTTGAACAAATTAAACGAATAACCTAATTATTCTGGAAAGATGCAGAAACGTTTGCTTATCAAGCAAGAAAGTCCATTATAAAGTTCAAATTTTAGTAGCAAGAAGTTGCAGGATTTATTAGAAGGATAGTATTAAACTTTTAACTCTCAAGAGTACTCTATGGTGGTCTGATTATATGCTATTTGAACCAATGATCTGTGCATCACATTCTGGGATAGTTTGAGTTAGAAGCATAGCCAAACTCATTTATATCTGGGGAGGCTATATACAGTAGACAGCAACTTTTTTAATTTATTTTGTGAACAGAAACGAGATAACTGTATCCAACACACCATGTAGCATGTGTATTAAGCGAATCGCAAGCTGCCAAGTTTTGCCCCCTGATGATTTATTTTATCACAGTAGAGCAATATTTATGTTCACTTTAGGTGCATTGCAAGAACTGCCTGTTGGCTTTTTGTATTTTAGTCCACCATTTTGGTTGATAGATGGAAAGGAAATCAAGTTTGGTTGTTGATGGTTCCCTGCAATGTGGGACAACAAATCAAGTCCTGTTTTGTTGTGCTCTTCCGTTGGAGTGCTTTGCATGTGCCCTCTGATATTTTGCTTTGGTTGATATATGTGTTGGCATGTAATAGGTTTTCTATGACGTTATGAAGGAGAAAGTGGCTTACCCTAATGTTGTTTTCTTCTTGAAGGTGGGTCCTGGCGAGGTAGATGATGACCTAGAAGAGGAAGTCGCATCAGAGTGTGCAAAGTATGGCACTGTTACTAAGGTTCTTATATTTGAGATAACAGAACCAAACTTTCCCGCCGAGGAAGCAGTCCGGATTTTTGTGCAATTTGAGAGAGCGGAAGAAACAACCAAAGCACTTGTCGATCTCAATGGTCGGTACTTTGGGGGACGAGTGGTTCACGCAACCTTTTATGACGAAGAACGGTTCAGTAAGAACGAATTGGCGCCTATGCCAGGTGAAATACCTGGTTTCTAACAGGTAGCATTTTCCTTTTCTCACAAGCAGCCTTGTTAAGCTATTTAGGAAATGCCATGCCAGATTTAGAATTGGATGTTTATTAGGGGACATGGGAGTAAAAGGCTTAGTATTTTTGGACGTCAATTTATATGTTTTGTGTCTGGGCAATGCGCGAGATTTTCTTGTAGTGGGAAAAGGTCGTTTGATGAGGGATTGATTATCATTTTGTTGGCGAGCGTCACTTAAAAGACGTTGACCAAATATGATTTTCTTTTGAACCATCAATCTTGGGACTTTTTATGGGCACTTCCGTCGTACAGTCTGTCGTGCTCAAAAGCGTCATTGCTCTTTTTAATTGCAAATGGCACCTATTTCTGCAATTATGGTTCTAAGACTGGTACCTCAGATTTTTTCTCATTATCAAGAAAAGGTAACTGATCTTTATTCATCGGTAGATAGGAGGTTATATCGTAAATAGAAGCAGCATGTTTTGGATGGGTCCATGTCGGTAATGCTCAATAGTATCCTCTTCCTCTGCTTTAGATGTCAGAACAATTTGTTTGTCTGTGGCTTCTTGACACTTCTTGTAGAACTAGCGAAAAGTCTCTGCGATGCGCGGTTCTGGAATTGATACACATTGTTATAGACGACTTGGATATCTTAATTCGGATGCGTTTCTGCATATTCTGCAATATGGTACTCCGTAAGGAGTACGTGAATCTTAATGATAAACTTGCATGGGCTGAAGAAATTAGCCTTCATGCAATTGAATTTCGTGAGTTTATTTCGATTTTACAATGTCTAGTATATTTTAAGTTTGAAGCAGATCTTGTTCATGAGACCCCACCGTTGATAGTCCGTTCATTATTGGGATTGATTTAAGAGACCAGTCGCATTTACGCTGCTAGCGATGTGCTCGTGTAATCAAATCTTGATCTGTGCCCCCATTATTCGTATCTCTCATGGATGAATTGAACAAATTTCATTGAGAATGCACATCCTAACACGCAAAACTGATCTCGGGTGAAATTATTTTCATGACTATGAATTCACACCAACCCACGTGGAGGTGATCCCAATAATCGAATTAGGGAAATTCCGAGACTTGGTCTATATCTACTTGTCTCGGTAATTAACCGAATCTTGTAAGATAGCTGTATTCCAAATCAAACATATGTAATGTATACCGGATACCCTTCTTATAACGCTCATCACAAGTAAACATTAGACGAAAAGGTAAAAATTAAAGGAATTGCATGCGGACTGACCGCACCGTCAGAAAGTAAAACAGAGAGAATCTTGCCCCTTAACGGAAAGGCTTTTGAGTTTTGTGCATCACGACATTTTCATAGGAGTCACGAAAAGGGGCAATAAGTTACAACCCGAGAAGCTACAGAAGTGCGCAGGGAGAGGGCGACAAATTCGTGGAGGTGTCACATGTAGAGAAGGATCGCTGCGTGGGAGATTGTCATTTTGGCCGGCTGATCGAACACAGAGGATACACTTGACGTGGCTACCGCGAGATCTTATGTATTTTATTGCTCTTGATTCACAGAAAAGCCACAAAATGGCAATTGTAAAATAATGATCACCCAAATTTTGATAGGAAAAAATTTGCATAGAAAACAACACATTTAACTGTGTTAAGGTGCAAAAGGTGACATTGAAGTTCATGATAGAATTGAAAGTTCGGAAAGGACATTCCAGTCGGAGATGAAGATCCTCTGTTTTTATACCATGAAAACCATCGATGCATTCAATCACAGATTTCAGAACGAATGCGGTACTCACGGATTGATATTGGAATGATTGAAATACCATAGAAAGTACGAATGGAGACAGACAGAGGATCTCATCCACGAGTAGTCTCACTGAGGATTTTAACCCAGATACGAACTTCCAACAGTTCGCTCGTTTCAAGAGACTGGTATCACAAAAGCTTTGGATACAGGAGAATCCTCACATAGGGGTGTTGATGTACTAAAGGCAGCATGAGATACCAGAAGCTTGAATATATCTTTCTGAAAAAGCAGCTCTTGGCAATGGGTTATGGCAGTAGCTGATAAATTGTGCCAACTCGGACTAACTTATGCCGATTAATTGAGCCAACTCACCGGCTGTTAGTGGTCCAGGTAGAGAACCACGGAAAAACCACGTCATATGATTATTCAGCACACAATTTTGGACGACGATTTTCTTCTGAATTTGACTACTGACTCACAAAAATAGCTTCACAAGTACTTGAGCTGAGGTGGGAATTGGTAGGAGACTAAAAACATGTCCAAAGAGAGAAATCTCTATCAGACTTCTATTTAGTAAGGCATCGAGCCTCTCCAGAAGTACCAAAGACGATTGAATTTTATCTTTACATCCTCCAAGGTAATTCAATAAACTATTACTAACTCCATATCCTCAAATATTACTAACTCCATATCCTCGAAAAAACTATCATTTTGAGACTTCAGACATTGGAGTGCCGCTCTAAGTGCTGGCTCAGGAGTCATCTTGTCCTCAACTTAAAAACTCAAATCTAACATCCCCATATACTTTTAACATATACTCTCGTGCAGACCATAGCGATGGGCAAAGTCATGCTCAAATGACATGAACATTATCTTACTGGTCCCCAACCTGTCTTTTACTCCTACTTGACAAATAAAACCTGATCTATTATGGGATCTTGAACATATTGAAAAGCTAAAGAAAAGAGTGTAACAGTCTCTGATCCAGAATACACATTGCAACCAGCCTAACAATGGAAGGCATCCGTGTGCAATACATTGAAAGAAAGATCAACCAATGACTTTATGCATCATCCTTCACTGCAGCGGTTTTTACCAGTACCACTTGCGCCTCATGTCTCATTCACTTACATCAATCACGAAAGAGGTTTTAACAGAGCATGGGTACATGCAAGTTTTGCCCTGAATTACCTACAGATATCTGAGCATCTGCAATTATTCATCCATGGCAACTAGACTATTAGTTCACAGATGGCCAATCCAACCTATTCAACGCATTTGGCCAAAGAAAAACCCCACTCACCATTGATGTTGCCTAAATAATTCAGTAACATGAATTAAAAAAGCATCAAGCAGACTACAACTTGCACTACTCCAGCCAAAAAGAAACACTTGTACTACAGGCTCTTAAACAAAGTGAAAAATCATCTAAAGAAAATCAGGCAACATATTGCTTTGCGAGTATACCGCTAAAGGTAATTAACATAGTACACCTGGCGAGATGGTTCACGAGTTCTGCCCATCTTCCCTTCCTCTATCCCCACTGCAGCAATAGAAATGGGGCAGCTTGACACGACCGCATACCCTAGAACAAAGAGAGGCATATTATGCAATTGAAGATATATATCAAGATATTTCCAAGTTTAGTAACATGTGGACTTGCATGTTTGACTTTTAAGCCAGCACAAATGGTACAAATAGAATAAGTAAAGAGTTTAGTAAATAAGAAGTCAAAAATACAATCAACGCGTGGGATATACTCTCTGAGGTCGTGGGTTGGTGGTGTTCAAGTCTTCCTCGCCAGCAGTCTATCACAGCTAAAAGTAAAGCACAACTTTGAATAAATTGTTTTGTATCTAATAAACTAAACTGAAAAGATGTTTGGCTGGCACAATGAGATAGGTGGATGTATTCAAGAGCAAGAGCTCAACTCCCTACACCTCCCAAGACTTGACTGAAGCAGGTTATTGATTCAACGGTAGAACCACAACCGAGTGGCACCTCTCCCCCCCCACGGCAACCCTCTCTCTCTCCCTATCTCCCTCCAGTGGTGATTCTGAACCATAAAGTTGTAGACATAGAATGCTAGAGAGTTAAAAAGCTCAGATATTATATCCATAAATTCCTGCTTCAACATTTCGGTCCTTATGAAAGTGATATAGAAAACGCTCGAGTTGCAAAGCACCGCATCAAAGTCACAAAAATGACACTAAATAGAAAATGCAATTGTTTTTCTTGAATATTTTCCCATCATTATTTCATTTAATAACTTAGCTCAAATTGTCACACTCAATTAGACTTAGGTTCTTATCAAAATGAGATATAAATAGTAATGTGAAGACACTTACGTGCACCGAATTATCACTGGAACGGGTTTCAGAGCCTTGGGTCCATTTCTTATACCTTTCTTGTGGCGGGAAACCTGCATTATTGGATAGAAGCTAGTTATAACCCAGACTCTGTCAGAACCAGTATGTCCAAATCACTGATCATCGATAAACACATTTATTCACAGATTTGCATTATGGTCAAGAATGAACCTAATGTAAGACAAAGAAGCTCGTAGGCAGGCTAAAAACATTTATCTTAAGGCACAATGAGGTGTAGGACATAAAATTAATCTAAGCGGTATAGGAGATTAACTGAACCACAGAATGTTATATTTGAAGTTGATCACAACTGTAGACAGAGTAGAAAGTGGCATTGGCAAACAAAGGAAAAAAGCAATATTCGCAAGAAAAATGAGAGCATCGAGATAAGGTGAGATACATTTTAGCATGTCAAAGTTTCTACCCCACAGAACATTTCCCTACACTGACTAGATTAAAGTTCAAGCCACACTGTCAAAACCAGGAGAATGGATTTTCCAAAGGTTAAACAAGTGACATAGTATACAAATCAACAAAATAACATATTGCTTATGAAAGACTTTAACAATTTAATTGAACTCAATCCAATTGGCTTTGTACTGGCAATCACAAGTACCATATGAAGACAATGCACTCTCTAAGCTACCTTTCTTTCTCTGTTCTTGATGGTCAGTATAGTGGATCCTCATGATAGGTTGTTTACCTCCAATATGAAAGCCCCTTTGAGAAGTTGGAGTGAGATCTTATTTCCAAGACGTTATGGGACATAGACGGTGCCCGTCAAAATAACATTGTGAAAAATGGGAATGCAATGAATCCATTGACCATCTTGTGATTACATATAAACAAATCGACCATCTATGGCAAGAATGTTTAATGATAAGAGAACAACCATCAATAAAAACTCAAGCCATCAAAGAATACCACCACATGCCTACATCTTTCTTGGCATCCAATGCATTCTTGCTGCACCTAGTACTAAAAGAAAATTTTCAATTTCTCCTTTCTGCTTATCTATTGACGTCATCTTTTACCTGGCAAGAAAAGCCAAATGATCATAAAACATCCACAAAAAAGCAAAAGAAAATGAACTTTTGATCCGAAAATCATCCTTGCTAAGTTCAGCGTTTTAGCGCCTACTTATCAGTCAGGCCATATCACATCCACTTTTCCTATCACTGATCTAACCTTCCTAATGCAAATTTATTGAAATTCCCATTTCACAGGCCAAAATGAACCCGATAACTACCGTCCCAATGGCAAAACCGAAGATAATGACACGGACGGCTCAATAACATTTATCCCCCGAGGAGCTGCAGCTTTTAATCATCATGACTACACACACGTCAACTTATCGGGAAAAATGACTGCATACATCTCTGAAACAAAATGTATCTATGGATCATGGGAATCTCTATTTCAAGAAGAACAACTTTCACAAGCTTAACAGCAACATAACACCATTAAAATTCACAAGGAAAAAAAAAAACTTGATTCAAACAAACGGTCCCCAATTCAAGTTACCACCAAACTACAGTCACCAACAAATTTTCTTGATAAAAGAAAGAGAACGAAATATGCAGAAAGAAAAACCAGAGTCCAGAATCAAGAACACTACCAATACACAAAACCCCTTTAAAACCCGTCGACTCAACAAAACTCTCGTCACCAGAAAAGGCAAATACCTTCTTCTTCGGGACGGCCATGAGCTCCATGGGCCCTCCCACGCCGAAGCTCGGGAAATCGATCCCGACGCGGCCGTCCTCCGGCAACCGACCGTGCTCGGGCAAGACCGGCGGCGGAGACGCGACGGCGGGCGCCACGAGGTCGTTCGAGGCCGCGGGTCGGGCCAATGCCTGGAACCCGCGGCTGAGCCCCAGCATTGAGCCGCCGCCGCCGCCGCCGGCGACGATCCTTTGAACCGCCCTGTGCGACGCCATCGACGAAGCTTTTTTTCTTCCTCTGCGAGTAGCCTCAGCGAAATGGAGCAGCGGAGAGCTTTTCTATTTAGACCCGGATGATCGTTCCGGGTCGGGTGGGCCCAAACCGGCCCGTTACTTTTTCTTCCCCCGGCCCATGACTTAAAAAGGTGTTTTCAATATATAAATGAGAAAATGATACAAATGGTATGTGAGTTTTCGATTAATATGCAATGTGATTCATGAACTTTAACCAATGTGATCCTTAAAATTTTAATTTATTTAATATAGTTTTTGAACTTTTGGTATTGTTCAATTTAGTCTCTAAGTTATATGAAATGTTCAATGTTATCATTGGTCTTAAATTAACGGAAGGGCTTCATTGAATACTTTTATATAGTTTAGGAACTACATTGAACGTGTACTAAAATTTTATGGGCTACACTGAACAAATTAAAAGTTCAAATGCCACATTGAACATTAGGCGAAAGTTCTAAGACTACGTTAAACAAATTAAAAGTTCATAGACTAAATTTCACATTGAGTCAAAATTCAATGACCATTTATGACATTATCCCATATAAATTTAGGTCAAGGCTTGGCCATTCGTGTTGTTAAGGTGTCATAAATGTATTTGTAGTTCACATTTGTCACATTGCCCAAATAGATTGTGGTTTTAAATTGACAAGACAAATGATTGGCTTATGATAAAAACGTAATCGAAATACATGTCAGTATAATATATAGGTTAAATATACAGTGCCATGTCATATTCGATTTTCAAGTAAAGTCGGACCGGGCCCATGGAGAAAAAAATTTGCAAAATTCCCTTCGACAATGGGCGAGCCTAATAGGATCACTTGCCAACGGTAAAATTGAGAGCGAATATTTCCTTCGGTTATAGCAAGTTAACTAAAGCAATCGCCAGAAATAAAAGAAATAGCAAGATATTGACCGGATAAGAATAGTACATTTATGGGGTTCTGCCTAAATTTTTGGTATTTGGTTATAAGGTAACCTCACTAGACAGAAGGAAACTTTTGCTTTTGAGTTGGGGCCACCTCACTTGTCAGTAATTCAGGTAAGCTGTTGGGATTACGTTTCTTATTTTAATGTGTTAGTGTTCGCACGCCCAATTCCCTCCAAGTTCATCTCTATATATTTGTCTTCCCTGGGAGGATGGAATAACCTCCAAGTGTTGTACATCCCAGAAATTTTGAGGTCCAAATTGAAATAAGATGACCCATTTAAGGACTTACTTAAGCCCGAAGATATTGCATTTTGTTAGCATCACCAAAGATAATTTTATTATCTAGGCAAGATAATGATCCAATCACTATGTTGAGAAGGCCTTCACGTGAGGGCCTCGAGCCTTGAAGGGTTAACATCATGCAGTGATAAATTCCAAAGTAAGATGGAGGAGAGGACGCGAGAGGAAGAGTGAGCGATTCTAGTGGTGGGTACTTAGCAACAAGTTAGGAGTGTCGAGTCATTTGTTGCAAAGAGTTTCTCTGCGATTCACCAGTGAGATCAATAAAAATGTTGAAGTTGAGATTTTCAGAAGTCCTCCCAAAGGAGTGAAATGAATGGGTAAGAGGATCGGAAAGATTGGTTGACGGGATCATGTCACATGACAATCTTAATACACGAAACTAAAGATAGATAGGCTGCCATGTGTAAGGGGGAACATGCCAATCATAGACTACCATGTGTATAGGAAGACACTAGCCGACATTAAGGATGAGTATGGTTCCAAGTAGAATCAAACAGGTCCAACTCTCGATTCCTTCTTTTTTTTTCCCAGTTCTCCAGGTGACCGAACCGGGAATCTACAAAACCCTAAAACAGAAATTGAGAGTTCACATTGATGAGGCTTGGCTGCCACATTCACGGGAAGAAAAGGAAGAAGAAGAGGAGCAACGAAAGCGGACCAAGCCAGCTTGTCTGGCGCACGCGAAGTACTGAGTGATGGGGAGCTCCTTTGTGCAAAATCCAGTTCCCAAACGCCAGAATTTGTCCCTCCTTTCGTGATAATTCTCCTCAGCTGTTGCACCGAACACAACAAAAAAGAAACTTTAGACTAAAAAATAAACAAAACTTGGAGACAGAGACAGATAACAGGAGTCAAATGATAAAAACTAACTTCCATACCACACAACCCAGCAAAAGAAGCCAATGAGAGAGAGAGAGAGAGAGAGAGAGAGAGAGAGAGAGAGAGCGTGTGAGAGAGAGTAAGAACTGAGAATAGAGAGAAAAAAACGAGCTGCTCTTTCCGTTTCTTATTTCTTTTTCTTTAAGGCTTTTGGTGACTTTTCAATAGATTGTGAAAAGGGTTGAGCGCAAAAAGCTTAAAAGGGGAAGTTGTCTTGGGATTGCCCAGAAACTCCAGATGCTCCAAACTCAAACCTAGCTATGAGTTTTGAGAGCAGAGAATTTAGAGAGCAAAATTAGTGGATCTTGAAGTTGAAGCTCAGATCTCCATTTAAAGGCTACACAGCAGCAATTTATGGATGGATTATTTTATTTTACATGTTTATCTTTTATGAATTATCGTTATTGACAAACAAGAAATTTTCATTTTTAGTCTTGTGTTCACTTTCATCTTGCATAAAAAAAAAATGAAAAAAAATAAAAATTGGTTGAATCCCAGGTAGACCATAGAATTTTTGGTGGGGTGGTTCCAATTTCCAAGATATGCAAAATAAGTATTGAATTCTAAAAAATGAGAAATCAGCTCCAATAGGTCACCGGAATTTGAAATTGCTTACCCCTTACAAACATCAAGCTCATTTGAAAGGTTTAGAGAATAGGCTAAGCCATAACGAGCCCCACTTCAAACTCATCAACTCAAAACTCTTAAAAAGATTCCAAACCGACAAAATAACGTAGAATCCTGCCATCAATCCCTGTAAATTTTGCATGCTACAATGTTCACGAGCAAAAGAACGCTTCAAGTGCCATAACTTGGTACAAAGGGACACGTAAGTGTCATAACTTACGAAATGTACACTTAAGTGCCAAAATCGGAGCAAAATGGATCACTTGAGTGCCAATTCGGCCAAAATCCGTCCAAAACGCTGACGTGTCAATTTTCTGGCGAAACGAGTGCAAAATGGCATCGTTTTGATGTTGACGTTAGGGGTGAGCGCGGTTCCCGGGTTACCCGGGAACCGGAACCGAACCGGAGGAGGGTCCGGTTCGGTTCCCGGTTCCAAGGGGACCGGTTCCGGTTCCCGGTTCCTTTTTTCTAGGAACCGGTTAAGGAACCGGAACCGGAACCGGTTTCGGAACCGGAACCGGTTACTAGGGCTCCAAAAGAAAGAACCGGGCGCCCCTCTCTCTCCATCTCTCGCAGACTTGCACAATCGCACGTTGCCGCCCCCTCTCTCTCTCTCAACCTCGAATCCTCGATCCTGCACATTCCCTCGCCCCCTTCACCGGCGTCCCCCGAGCCACCGGCCATCTCCGCGCCGCACCGCCGCGTCTCCACCTGCAGAACTCGCGAGTGCTGCTAGCGGTCCGATCTTCCGCCGCCCTACAGCCATCCGAAGCGCCGCCCCCCGTAGCTATTCCCACGCCTCGCCTTGCTGGTCACCGTCGCTCCGCTAGCGCCGACGCCTGCTGCAGCCACGACCCAGCGCCGCTGCTCCTACTCTGCCCGCTGCAGCCCCCAGCTGGTTTCGGAACCGGACGCCCCCTCTCTATCTCTCAACCTCGATCCCGCACATCCCCTCGCCCCCTTCACCAGCGTCCCCCGAGCCACCGGCCATCTCCACGCCGCACCGCCGCGTCTCCACCTGCGGAACCCGCGAGTGCTGCTAGCGGTCCGATCTTCCGCCGCCCTATAGCCATCCGAAGCGCCGCCCCGCGTCGCTGTTCCCACGCCCCACCTTGCTGGTCACCGTCGCTCCGCCAGCGTCGACACCTGCTGCAGCCACGACCCAGCGCCGCTGCTCCTCCTCTGCCCGCTGTAGCCCCTAGCTCCGCCGGCTATCCCTCTCACCCACGAGCTCCACCACGCAGCAGAACGCCTCCGCGCCCCGGCTCACCCGCGATTACCGCCGGGCTGCGTGCCATCCCCGCTTCGCGGTGAGCCGCTCGCTTGAATTTCGTTTTTCGTCGCTTGTGGGCTGTGGCAAAGTGACTGCAATGTTTTCTTGGTATTGTTATTTCTCTTTAGTGGCGGGGGGTCTGTTTCCATGTTGAGGGGGGGCTTTGTAGTTTGTTTTGTTGTCTGTGAGTAGGTTGCTCGATTTTTTCCTGTAATTCAATCTGAGATTCGAGGCTTAAGCTTGTTGCATAGGCTGATAAAGTGTGGGGATGATCTGATTAGATCAAAAACATTGGAATATGTGTGGTGGTGGTCATTTGGAGCCGCAAGGAGCAATCGAGTAGTTTTATTACGCATACTTAAGTCTTATGTATGTTCAGTTTGCGCCAAGTATCTTTGCAGCCAACGTTTGTGCGTAAACTCTGAACAGAACTCTCCAATCTCTTCATCTGTAAGAGTGCATTTGCTACCATGCTTAGAGTATATACTAAAAGTAAAAGTATTTCTACTTCTGGTTACTTCTCAACGTAAATCCACCATCTCTATATCTATTTTGCTATGCACCACATCAGCCGCACCTATGAGATGATTCAAGTCACTGTTCTTCTCATTGTTTTTTACTTTAACCACCGAATAGACTTAGTAAGAGATTGCACCATTTACAGTTGAAAAAATTACACCTCCTCATCGTAATAATACAAGCCAAGACACAAGCTCTCTAAGCTTTATCCCTAGATACAGCCCTCAACAGTCCCACTTTTCTTTTATGGCCTTTATGTCCTTTCTAAATAAAATACAACACTGCCCATTACAAAAAGTTTCAAATCCAAACCCAAATGAGCTTTAGCCCTATAATAAATATGATTTACCCTACTTGAACTCCTCTACACCCTCCAACTGCATCGGCTAGCTCCAATCACTATCGCCATCTATGTTAGACATTCTTGTTCTAGTGGTGTTTTAATTCTACTTTCTAGTTTGCTATTTGTTTTGAAATTTCTAATTATATTCTATTATTGTTGTGTAGTGCGAAGTTAATGTATCAAGATAACACGTCAATGGAGGTGGAGGGATGTGAGGAGATGACTCCGATTACGGAATTGGAGTTTTCCGACGATGAAATTGAAGAAGAGGCACCTCCTACCTCGAGTGCCACAAATAAGGTACCCGGTTCTCATCTTTCCCATGATAAGAAATATACATCCGAATGCTGGAATCATTATTCGAAAATTAGTGATAAGGATGGAAAAATATATCAAGTGAAGTGCATTCATTGTGGGTCAATGCTTAAGTACCGTGTTGCTAATGGTACTTCTGCAATGAGAAAGCACTTGACCACATGCAAGGGGTTTCCCCGTAATCTAAATAAGAGGCAGAAATTCTTTGTACCACGTAATGCCAACATGGCTGGCAAGGCAGGAGGAGATTCTAGTACTGGTAGCGTCTTATCGACATGGGCATTTAATCAAGAACGTTGTAGGCACATGCTTGCTCGGTTCATCATCCTTGATGAGCAACCTTTTTCCTTGGTTGAGCGTGTTGGATTTCGTGAATATGTTTCTGAGTTACAACCTCTCTTCAAACATGTATCACGTTTCACAGTGGCAAAAGATTGCATGAAGCTGTTTTTATGTGAAAGAACTTCTTTGAAGAATTATTTTGGAAAGATTAATTCTAGGATCGCACTCACGACTGATACATGGACTTCCAATCAAAATATGAATTATTTGTGTCTCACTGCACATTTTATTGATGAAAATTGGAAGTTGCATAAAAGAATCATCAACTTTGTGGTGATGCATAGTCACAGGGGTAGGGAGATTGGGAAAATGGTGGAGGAATGCATTGAGGAGTGGGGAATAGAAAAAAAGGTGTCTACAATTACTGTGGATAATACTAGCTCGAATGATGTTGCAGTTAGCTATTTGAGGGAAAAACTTTCGAAACAAAAGTCGTTGATATTAGATGGTAGTGTTTTGCACATGAGGTGTACAGCTCATATATTAAATTTGATTGTGAGAGATGGCTTGACTATGGTACGTGACTCCATTGCACGTATCCGAAATGTGGTTAGGTATGTAAGGAGTTCTCCCACAAGAGCCCAAGGATTTCAATATTGCATTGAGAAAGAAAAGATCACTTATAAGGGTTCGGTAGTTCTTGACGTCGCCACTAGATGGAACTCCACTTACCTCATGTTAGACACCGCCATAAAGTTCAGAAAAGCTTTCGAAAGGATGGAAGATCACGATTCATCTTTTGTAAGTGAGCTTAATCATGAAACTCCTAGTGAAGATGATTGGGAAAATGCTATTATTCTTTCGGATTTTCTCAAAATATTCTATGATGCCACCAATCAGATGTCTGGGACTTCATATGTTACTTCAAATTATTATTTTGAAGGGATAGCTCTTTTGTATAGAAATTTGAAAGATGCGATCAATGCTTCGAATCCTAAGCTTCAAGATATGGGTGTGAAAATGAAAGAAAAATTTGACAAATATTATGGAAGCTTGGATAAAGTGAATATGATGGTGTTGATTGCGGTTGTGTTAGATCCTAGAGCCAAGTTAAATTATGTGAGTTTCTTGTATGGACAAATTTATGATGATGAATCGAAAATTAAAGAGATGCATTACAAGGTGAAGGATATATTGGAGCGTTTGTATGAATTTTATGAGCAATCTTCTCTTATTTCAAGTGATCAAGATTTTGGTGGCCATAATTTGAGTGCAAGTAGTAGTAGTTCCAATTCCAATACCGATACAGGTGGTAGTGAAGGAATAAATAAGCATAACGCCCAAGCTTGGAAGAAAATGTTTTTATACTCGAATGAACAAGGGCGCGATGACAACAAGTCCGAGCTTGATGAGTATCTTCAAGAAAAAATGAAAAGGATCTTGGTCTTGACATTTTGATTTGGTGGAAGACTAATGGCTCAAAATATAAGATCCTTTCCTTGATGGCTCGAGATATTTTGTCAATTCCTGTAACTACCGTTGCTTCAGAATCAACTTTTAGTACATCGGGTCGTGTGCTTGATGGCTTTCGGAGTTCTTTAACTCCAAAAGTAGTGGAAGCTTTGATTTGCACTCAAGATTGGTTGAGAGCCGTTCGTGTACCGCTTGATGTTGAAGAGTGTATTGAGAACGCAAAACAATTTGAGTTGGGTAAGTAATGTTTATATCTTTATATATTGTAATTCTTTTTGTATATCTGATAAGTGAATATTTTATTTAATCTCTTCCTCTTTTTTTCAGATATGGTTGGTCTTAATGCGGAGATTATCGTCGATAAATAAAGTTGGTGGTGTCGCATTTGCAATGGGTCCAACGGTGAGAAGTCAAGCAAGGTTTTTTGTTGGCTTTGTGCTGTTTTAACTGTGCATAAGTTGATTGATGAACAACTTTGTTTGTTGTAATCTTAATGCAGGCTCCTCTTATGTATATTGAATTTTTGAACTATGTTGTCAAAGAATTTAGGAGCCTTTAGATGGGCAAAATGACATTCTTTATGGGGTATTATATTATTGATGTTGATTTTTTTTCTGTGTTTTTACTTAGGATTTTGACTGATTTTCATTTATGTCTTTGCAAGGTTTTGCTGTGCTAAAGGAATCACAGGGAAAGGTTGCAGAGTTCACACTATGGAGTAGATGAAAATTTGAGATCTTGTTTGCACTTCTGCTTTTTCATCTCTTTAGTATATTTTGCTTTATCATTTTCATTTGACTCAGCTGATAAGGCATATCACATATGGCAAATGTGACGATTTAAGCTTTAGTGGACATATATTGACATATGTGGGCATAATAATTATAGTTAATCAAGCATCTCCTTTCCTCTTTGGAAACTTCTTATTAGTTTTGATTATGTATGTCCAAATTCTTGACAGTTGGCATTGGTATGTTTGCTAAGATGTGGGAAGTTACCATATAGTATGCGCGTACGTTATAGTTTTTTTTTGTAACGTGCGCGTACGTTATAGTTTTTTTTTTGTAACGTGCGCGTACGTTATAGTTTTTTTTTTGTAACGTGCGCGTACGTTATAGTTTTTTTTTATAACGTACGCGTACATTATAGTTTTTTTTGGTAACGTGCGTGTACGTTATATTTTTTTTTTTGTAACGTGCGCGTATGTTATAGTTTTTTTTTTTGGTAACGTGCACGTACGTATACTTTTTTTTTGTAACGTGCACGTACGTTATAGTTTTTTTTTGGTAAAATGCGTGTACGTTATACGGTTATAGTTCAAATATGAAAATAACAAAAAAAAAAAAAAAAAAAAAAACCTGTTGGAACCTGGAACCGACCCTGGAACCCGTGACGGGGTAGGTTCCAGTTCTCTTGCTTCGACGGGTAGGTTCCGGTTCCTCATTTTGAGGAACTGTACTGAGGGTAGGTTCCGTTCCGACGGAACCGAACCGGAACCCGGAACCGCTCACCCCTAGTTGACGTGGTAAAAAAATTAATATAAAAATTAATTTAAAACTTAATTTAAAATTTAATTTATTTAAAACATTTAAAAAAATTTAAAAAATTTTAAAAAACTTTAAAAAATTTAAAAAATTTTAAAAAAATTTAAACATTTTAAAAAATTTTAAAAATTTAAAAAAAAAAATGGAGGCGACCCCGACCGACCCTCCCCCACTTTCCGGTGACGGCGGGGAGGCGGCGGCGCGAGGGCTCCGCCCTCGGCCGTTGGCTGCCTTCCTCCTCCTCCTCCTCCTCCTCCTCCTCCTCCTCCTCCTTCGTTTTTTTTTTTAAATAAATATAAATTATATTATTATTTTGTTTTAAATTTAATTTAATTAATTTTTATATTATATTAAAATTCAACGTATACCAAAACAACGTCATTTTGGCCGATTTAAGGGCTCTATTCTGGCCAACACCCGAAACGACATCGTTTTGGTGCTGACGTGGTAAAAAATTTAATATAAAAATTAATTAAATTAAATTTAAAATAAATTTATTTAAAAAATTTTGCAAAATTAAAAAATTTACAGATTTTTTTTTAAAATTAGAAAAGGGAGGCGACTGAGGGCTGAAATTTTTTGTAAATTTTTTAAATTTTTGTAAATTTTTTAATTTTTTTTGTAAATTTTGTAAATTTTTTGTAACTTTTTAAATTTTTTTGTAATTTTTTTTAAAATTTTTAAAGTTTTTAAATTTATTTTTTAAATTTTTTAAATAAATTTATTTTTAAATTTAATTTAAATAATTTTTATATTATATTAAAATTTAAATTATGCCAAAACTACGTTGTTTTGGTCGAATTCGAAATGACTCAACTCTCCGACGAGACACATCGGCAAGAAATATTAATATTTTAATGCCACGTATGATTTTTGGCCAACTTCGTCGGAGATGGCACTCAAGTGTCCAACTTTTTTTAAAATGTGACACTTAAGTGTCACTTTCGTAAATTATGGCACTTAAGTGTCCCTTTCTGTCAAGTTATGGCTCTCCAGGGGTCTGCATGTCATGTTCACGTGAAGTAAATCAACAGTAAATCCCTTAAAATGACATTTATTAGTAAACTCAAGAAATTATACAAATGAAAAGCGTATATTTATCGTTCTTAGATATGAAATGACAAAGTTAAGCTTCAACATTTTGCCCCTTAGGTGACAATTATTTGAGGTATATAGAAAGAAGTGAAATGCATAGAGAACAATGCATAAAGAAATAAATAAGATAACTTCTACAAGTAAAACCGATAACAAATCCCTAACAATGGCGCTTGTAAGTAAATTCAGGATTTTGTTAATCAAATAATGTATTTAAGATACATTAACATGAAGGAAGAAATAGATGTACTACGCAGCAACAACCAATCGCATGGAACATCGTGTCTAGAGTGACAATTAGAGACAATCACTAAAAAAGTCCTTAACCTATTTGATTTGTTCCAATTCAATTCTAAACTTTTTGATTATACCAATCAGCTGGAATTATTTTCCTATTTTGCCAATTGATTCTATTTAACCAATTTTGACCGAAAACCACTAATATGAATGCTAGTCGTTTCAAGTGCCATGGCCAAGTACTAACATGATTATTTTTTAATTTTTTTTTTTAATTTCTTCTCTTGCTTTTTTTTTTTGGGGGCGGTTGAGTTCTGGCAAGGGTCACCAACCAACCATTGCTAGCACTAAGCAAGGGCATTGTGGCCCTCGCTAGCCAAAGCGAGGGCACACGAGCCCTCCCCCACTTCTGGTGAGGGCCATGATTGGGGGGGGGGGGTCTAGGTCAAGCAAGGGCTAGTCGGTAATCTTTGCTAGCCCTCAACCCACAAAAAAATAAAGTAAAGAATAAAAAACCATAAAAATATATATAATTAAAAAATATATTTTTAAGGTCTATGTTAGCACTAATCGCGTCACGTAGGATAACCAACATCAATATCGGCAATTTCTGGTCAAAATTGGTTGAATTGATTCAATTAGTATAACATGAAAAAGTTTAGGACTAGCACAATTAAAAAGTTTAGGACTAAATTGGTACAAATATAATAAGTAACACTTTTTGGTAATATCCTCGTGACTATTACTTTTAACTTTTTGTTTCTTCTTTTTGAACGCACTCTCATTGTAACCATTTATTTAATCTTTAATATGTAAAATTTTCATAACCTAAAATTCGTGAATATTACCGAAAATCTCAAATTAATATACCTGTATTGCACTTATCCCAAATTAATTTTTGCATCACAAAAAATCTTATATTAGTATATCCATTAGAGGTGAGCACAGTTCTTGGGTAGAACCAAGAACCCAGGAACCGGACCGGTTCTCAGTTTTTTTGGAACAGTTGGTTCCTAGTTCAACTCCTGATTCTTATGGAACCGAACCAAAACCGAGAATTGGAACCAGGAAGGAACCTAAAAAGTAAAAACCCTAACTTTCTTCTCAGACCCATGGGTTCGCAGCTGTCCCTCTCTATCTCGCTAAGTCCTCGGTTAATTTCCACTTTTCTTCTCAAAGCTTCAACCTGCATCTCCAAACTTCAACCTGCATCTCAAAGCTTCAGCGTCTCTCTCTCGCTAATCAATGCACCTTTGACATTGAAACAAGAGAGAAAGGCCACATCTCTCTCTGATTGTACGTACGGATTGCTTGTTGTTCGCGAATTTGGACAAATTTTGATTTTCTTTTCGCCTTCCGATGTTTATCATTCTAGAAGAAGAGTTGGGTTCTTGTTTTTATTTTGTTTGTCTTCTGATGTCATTGACTTAGAAGACGAGTTGGGTTCTCCCTTTGTATTCGGGTTTCTTTTCGCTTTTCTTTTGTCCTCATTCTCGTTCGTTCACCAACTGCAGATTGTTGTTCTTGAGACTGATTTTCATCCTGCTTCCTTTTTTGCCTTGAATTTGACTGTCTATGTTGGGAAATGTCACGCGCTAGAGGAAAATCAATGTGGGTCGCAAAAAAATCCAATGGGAATTTGATCCAGTACATGGGCCGCTGCTATTTGTGCTCTCATCAGTCAAAACATTTTGTAAGTCAAGCCACCATTTTTGAATATATCGTCATGTCAAACGAATCAGTCGATCTTTACATGTTCTAAGGCATTTCAAGGTTTTGGGACATCTTAGACTATTGTGCAGCTGGAGTGCCAATTGGCTGTTTTCAAAGCATATAATTGACGAGTTGTATTTGATTAATTTTGTTTATGCCCCTAAATTTCCGAGTTTGGATCAATGCTACACTCGGAATATGGTCATATTGATCAAATTTCCTCGTATTTGTTCGAAACAAATTCGATTATGCTGTATTTTCTTTGGGATAAAATATGTTGGGTGTCTCACAGTGATTGAATATCAGCTATTAACTTTTCTCCTCTTGAGTACTACTCAATGAGTAGTGGACTATGTTGTGCGGAAGAACACTCTAACTAAATGAGAAAAGTAAACAAGAATAATCAAGAACACACAGATTTACGTGGTTCGGCGAAAGAATCCGTCTACGTCCACGGGAGAGAGAGACGATTTCTTATTCGAGCGTATGTCAAAGTACAAGGTACAATGTTGAAATAAATATATCTTCAGATCCCCGCTTTCCTATACTAATTGATAAATCTTCAGTGATTATCCCCTATATATTAGAGATATCATGATACATCCCAGTTACATTGAATCAGGACTATTTCCCATAAAAGTCTCTTATAGATAGGTCCAAATCTAGGAAATATATTTGGAAACAAATAGCGTGCAATCTTCAAGCCTTCCTAGATTTCCCGATTGAATTTTGTGGAATTCAAGACAACATCAACAGACTGAAGCCGTAAGTTTTACTGGAGTAGCTTTATGGAAACGTGGAGCCTTACGTTGTTTGCTTATTCCCCTTTCGTTGCATTGCATTGGGTATATTGTTTAAGTTTGTGAAGAAGGAAGAAAAAAATATGCTGAAATATTGTTTTTAGTTGATATCTCCTCAAAGTGTTCCCTTCACTGGGAAATAGCCTGCAAGAGACATAAGAAACTTGCTTCGTTGCTGTATGGGATGTTATGGTTTGACTCATATCTTGATGCTTAGTAAGAATGGCTTTTGCCGTTCTCTTTCCAACCACTTTGTAGGAAACGGTAACTTCTTTATACTTGGTCATGCTGTCTAGATGTTACAAATCTGGTTTTGTAGAACGGTTTTGGTTTTGTAGAACATCTTTATATTGTTCTATTCTATTTTTCATGTTCATCTTTTATAGATTGTTATTAATGAGAAGCTTTCATTTTTGTCATTGCGTCGACTTTCGTTTTGCTTAACTAAAAATGAAACAAAAAAAAAAAAAAAAAGAAGAGAGAACTTATTAGACCTTGGAACCCGACTTTGGAACCTGTGACATGGTAGGTTCTAGGTTTCAAGTTTCAACAGATAAGTTCTAAATTCTAAAAAATAAAAAACCTGTGCCCAAAGGTACGTACCTAGAACCGTTCACCCCTAATATCCGTGCTACATATCCGTGATTTGAGATTCTGTGAGACAATAATTAGTTTAAGGTAAATATGGCACGAATGTACCGATTTGGAAGTCTTTGTCAATAAAAAATTAGCTTGGGATAAATGAGATACAAATACACTAGTTTGGAATTTTTTAAGATATAAGAATTAGTTTGGGTAAATGTAGTATTGTTGTACTAGTTTTAAAATTTTAGTGATATTAATCTTAAAAATATTGACAGATAGGTCTCCACAAAATTTTTCTAATTTCTTAGATTTGAAAATAAAAAGGAAATTATCGTTGACTTTCAAAAGTAAAGTCCCATGCCCAACAAATATTATTTAATGTCATTGGGGCAATAGCTTCATGACTCGAATTCCCTCAGTAGTGATTATAAGGGGCAAAGACTAGCCAACAATTCCACTTTTGTGATTCCACCACTTATTAACTCACGTTTTCCACACATCTGATCTTCTTGTCATCTTCTACCAGAAGAACATCATCTCTTCATCCAATTCGTCAAGGAATCTCGAGAGAGAGAGAGAGAGAGAGAGTCATCCTCTTATCGATGGATGGAGGAAGATGAAAGGAATAAGAGAAAAAGGTCAAAAGGGTGCACTTATTTCGTTGACCACTTTGAATTCAGAAGGAAAAGACACTGGTTCAAAGAACGAGGCATACAGGACATGACAAACAACGTTGCCTCAAAGATCAAGAATGTCTGTCTAAGAAAATTCAAAAAGATCGGCGTTGCTCTCTCTCTTTTCTTTTCCTTACTTTGCTCTCCAAATTCAACTACTTAATCATTTGCCGCAACCATAAATTTGTCTTTTTTAGGACTTCTTTTCTTTTGCCAACCACTTAAAAGGACTTTGAATGATGTCTTTTCAATCCTCTACAGCATGAGAATTTGAGTCGTTCATCTATCGCTTTTAACTACCGATAAATATATAATTAGATAGGACCGCTCAATTCTCTATAAAATAATAAATTGAAATTTTCTTCAAAGGTTAGAAAAGTGAAAGTCAAAAGGGCCTTTCATGTTGGGTCTCATGAGATGCCCGGTTTTATATGAGAAGTAAAATAGTTGAAATCGGAAAAGGGTTCGTCAAAGTCAAGAAATCATGTGTGGATTTAAATGAATTTTAAAAAGATTAATATTGAAACTTACGAGATTGACGATTGGATGTATTGCCCTTTAATAAATGTTTGGGAAACAATTCAATAATTAACTTATTGCAGATTTAATTACACTACTTGTATTTAAGCTGGCCGGGATTTTTGCCCTCGTGCCCTTAATTTCTATTAGAAATTTTCTATTTGACCTTCCCAAAGGAGTTTTTGATGTATAAGATAATTCTGTTAAAGATTCAACGATATTAATTGACATAAAAAGTGCTCAAATTACTATCAACGTATTTAAATTCAATAGGAACCAGGATCACATCACTTGACATTAGGCGCAAGGACTTGTTGGTAGTTCAACAAACAAAATTCACTTGGAAGCTAGACATTTTCTGCTTATTAGTGATAGAATTTTTTTAAAGTGAAAAGACTAATGTATGAAAGAAGAAATGAATGAAATAAATTCATTTCGAACCTTGACATTTTTTTCCTTCTCAACTTGTAAAAAATTTTATCCGGTTTGTTTGTTTAGTCCAGTTGCCTAATCGTAAGCATCACGTAACTCAATTGGTTAGACATATCTCGACAGAAATTGCATTAAGAGACAAAGGATATGTGATTAAGCACTTTTGATGATGAGCCAAATAAATGGGTGTTTTCTGGGGCATGACAAACGGGTTTCCTTAGCATTTAGGGTGAAGTTGAATCGAGTTACTCACGAGAAATCAAAGCTTGATTGGGTGATTACTCGAGATACATTCACCTATTTTTAAGTTCAATGTCCAACTATTTAATATCTTGTCAAGTTGACCTCACACCTAAGATACTCAAATATCTTGTATAATTGAGCTCGAACTAGTCAATTCGTAGCTTGACAAGCTCACGAGCTTGATTAAGCTTCTATTATTTTTACGAAATTATTTAAAAGCTAAAAAGGACATAAAATCCTCACAATTTCATAATCGAGCTCATTAAACTTGACCTTGACTCTATTTTAGCTTAATTATAGTCGAGTTAAATCGAGCGGGAAAGTGATAATAAATCGAGACCAGAGTTTCGAGCAATGAGTTTGCAATTTGACTCGGCTTCATTTTCCGAAAGCATAGGGGCATGCAAAATGGCCCTTGCTATCATTTAATCACAATATGCTCTATTTAAATTGAAAACAGTGAGACTCAAAGTCATGGGTGGTGGTGGTTTAGTGTTACGGGCTGTCATTCCATAAACGTGGGGCGACAAAGTCGAACTGTCTTGAGATAGTAGTGTGGATACCTGGCTTTTGAGCCTAGGTCCCTGGCGGCCAGGTATTCAGATTTTGTGCCTGAGTCACTAGCGTCCGAGTCCGAGTTCATCGGCTCAGATCCCTCCCTTGAGGCCAGGGTCAAGACCTAGATGCCCGTATTTGGGTCCGTGGCGCCCTTCTTCAAGTACCCACCTCCTGCACCCTAGTCTCCATTGCCCAAGGCTAGGCCCACAAAGGTCAACCTCGAACCCCAGTGTCAATGCCAAAGTCCTTGGCGGTCATGCTCGAGACCCAAATGCCCGTGCCCGTGTCCCTAGCGGCCGTGCTTAGTACCCAGCTCTCATCCTCATGTCACTAGCTCTCACGGTCAAGTCCACAAAGGTTGAGCCCAAGTCCCTCGAAGCTTGGCCCAAGACCTCAGCGCATGTACTTGGGTACCTAGCTCCTATGCCTATGTCACTAACGCTTAGGCCTAAGTCCATCAAGGTCGGGCTTAGGCACATGGTATCCATGCTCGGGTTCGTAGTGGTTGGGTCTAAGAATTCCCAACGACTGAGTATCTATTATATCACACAAATAATGCACGTCTCTTAAAAAAAAAAAAGATTAAGTTTTCCTTCCAAATGATAAAAACAATTTCCAATTCATTTTCTTACTTTAACCAAACATTAGAAAATATTGTTATTTTCGTGAAAAATATTACCTACAATATCAAATTTTCTACAAAACAAACAAAGCCTTAATCATCATATGCAACTTTTTTACTATCATTAATTGGATAGGATCTCGGTAATATTGCTTGATAATGTTATCTCTTACACTAAAATGTCCTTGTGCTTTGGGTCGTAAACCGCCAAAGAAGCGATGGTCATGACAATAGTTGCACTAACGAGCCTCGCCGGTCCCTGACGCACCCGCACCACCGGAGTGCACCCATGCTTCCAACCCCGAGCTCCCTTTGCTACTATCCCTCAGGGACCGACAATGGAGAGGGAGGCGTCATTTTGCAAAAAGGGACGGAGCTGGCGGCATCGGGCTGTGGCGTGGCACGGAAGTCGCGGTCGTGGTCGAAGGTGTTGTTAGTCTTGCGGTTGGCCACAGCACATGGTCGGAGTGATAGGCACTTGTGCAAGATGGTCCCAGGAGCAAAATGGCAAAGTAGAAAGAGGGGAACATGGGAAAAGGAAAGAGAAAAGGAAAAGGAAAAAAATAATATAATATATATAACTAATTTGAAACGTCCAACTTGCTTGTTGCTGATGTGTCCAGATCTCAAGGGGGTGCATTTATCTAGTGTTGAAAGAGTGCTAACTTTAAGGGATCTCGATTCTAATTAATTGCACTCAAATGTTGGGACCTTATTTATGCACCGACGAATTTGTAGTGAAGTTGATTACTCCAATCAATTAGCTTACAAATTCTGATTATAAGTGTAAGAATAATTGTGTCCCACATATTGATAGATTATATATAAAGAATCTAGTTCTCTCTCCACCAAACATAACAAAGTTGTATTCTATCTTTCATCGGATAAATTACATTAAAATTAAAGCCAGTTAAAGGAGAGAAATCAAATTTATTCATTTCTCTTATCTCTGCAACAATTTTTCTTAAAGTTACTGTTATGTATAATCATCTATCTTCACTCCTCTTGTTACGAAAAAAAAAAAAGATCTAAGATTCTTTAATTTAGATTTTCTGCATTAAGAATTATGTTATTCCTAACAATAAGAGCTCCCAAGTTGGATCTTCCAGACTTCAGATTTATACCAAACATTATTCATCGCACTTTCTCTCACTCAAAAAATGTCGGCTGACATGGGAAAAACGAGACGTCGGCAAAACCATATCAAATATATAGTTGGGACAAGAACCCCCTACTCCATCCGGTGCCTCTATTCATGGTACATCAACAAATCTCAATCATTGTTACGTTAATCATAAATTTCATCACTTCATGCGGATTATTGTTTTGGATCCTCATTCTTTTAGTCGGTGACCAGAGGATGATAACTAGGAGCCACAACCAGAAAAATAAACAAGAGAGCTTGAAGCTTTTGGACGTTAATTAATCCAAAAGCTTAAATAAACTTCAGAAAGCGGATTCATGATGTGGACACAACCACCACTATAAAGCATGTTCATGCTTCCAAATTAGCATGAACATCTTTTCACATATACTAATACACATGCATGTTGACTGACTAATTACAAGGAGTGATGCATGCATGGTTGATGTTGTCGAGTTGACGTTGACTCGACGACATTAGTCCTAAAAAAAAAGTCTTCCTTGCCAATAAAATCTCCCTTCCTTTTTCACCATTTTGCTTTTTCCCTAAGGCTTAGACCAATGGAATTCGCAAACTTTAGTGCGACTCCTCATGTTGTAGGTAGGATATATGATATGGAGTGCCATCATTGGTACCAAAAGAGACCAAGATCTGCCCTGGGCATGAGCATCCCATGAAGGCATCAATAGCTAGTGTCTCTCCTTTTGTTTGAGTATCAACAGTATTTAGAAGGCTAGGGTTTTGTTCTTTTCCTTATTAATGGCCACCTTTACACCTCCTATCATGCATGAGAGAGACAGAGACAGAGAGAGAGAGAGATGTAAAATGGAAGCAAAGGCAACGTAATCAAGGGTGACAAAAGTGGAGGGTGGGGTTCACTTAATTTTTGAATTGAGAGATGTGGGGAGTTCATCTTTTGGTGCATGACAAGAAGAAAAAAACAATGGGGTCTCGATCTCAATCCTCCACCCAAGGGGGCTGTTTGGGTCCCTCTCTTTGAAAAGTACTCACACATTTTTTTTTTAATTTTTGCAAGATCACGCAATCTGAGATTGGGGGGAGCATGCACACTTATTGAGTTTGGCCTGCGCCTGTGCATGGTGGGGAACTCTACTCGGAAAAAGTTTTTTTCCCTATGAAATAGAGTCAAAACATAGATAGGTGTATGAGAATAATAGAAGACTCTTATCATCTTCGTTCATGGACTTGTGTAAAGCGTGGATCCTCTACACTTAGGAGGGTAAATATATTTTCTAAATCTATCCCTCAAAAGTTAATATATTAGACTACAATAATTTAATTGGTCAATATATCGCCTAATAAAACAAACCCGTCATCTCAAAGTTACAATTTGTCCAAGCTCTCTTGACTCGACGATCACTCCTTGCTCTCACCAAACCGGGTATGGGCCTAGATGTTTCCACGAACCATATGCTTACTAAAGAGAGCTCGTTCTAATATCATTTGTATAGTCCAGCCCGTTTCACATAAGTCAAGTCTCTAAAAGGAATTCTTTAAGTAACCACAAAGTTGATGACAATTTAAGAATGGATCTTACTTACGAATAACATCATAAGGCATCATCCATCCGATATTGAACTTGGGGTTCTACACACAGATTGGAGGCCACACATTTTAGCAATTTAGAATGTGCTTGATGTGTTCAATATTTAATAAAGTAAATTACGACGTGGATTTACCTCCTTAAACTTAGATGTCTCTAATCATACAAAAGACTAATGAAATAGGCTACTGATTATATGATAGATAGAATAAATAACAATATCAGACACATTCGAGGTTCATGTACTTGTTTGAGGATATAGTTTGCGTGTCAGGTAATACAAGATTGATTATTGTGACATTTGTCATCTGTTAAGATAACACAAGCGTTTGTTCATAGGCATGCTCTTTATTACATGCAGAGGAAGGAATTTTACTACTTGTTGATCAAGGCAAGCGTGTGTGTAAGTCCTTCTCTAACTTAAGATATAGCACGGCATCACTTAAATATGATATTGAAATAGACCATGTAAACTTATGTAGTCTAAAGAATTTTTTTGCTAGACTTTCTAATATAGTATCAAAATCTAATTCCGCTTGGTTAAACTTTTTTTTCGTGGAGAAATGACACGGGGTATGCTTTAACTATCAAGATGTTACATAGGTTAAAAAAAATTTCATTCACTTTGTTTTTTGCAAATTCCTACTCTATGACATAGTTTTACTAAAACGTGGCAGCAGCAATGCTGCGGAAAAAAAAAAAAAATTTCTACATAAGACATTTTCCAGCTAACAGATTATTCGAACATCATTATCTTTATTCTAAAGAAGAGTATCTTTATTAAAATTTAATCATACATCCTAAAAGTTAAATCGATCATACTATTTGACAATAATATTATAGTATTCCAATTTCTCATCCTAATTTGATTTTCATATAACAAACTCGTAAATGGTATGTTAATTTATTAATTTGAAAAACAAAATCAAATTTGAAGTACGCTTTCATGCTTAAAATATAAGTTGAAAATGATAAGGAAATTCATTAATTAGATTAAGGATAATAAAGAGGAAAAAGGGGGAAAAACTAAGCTATATAAAATCTTATGATTGTTTGGGGATAAAAAGGACAAAATTTTCCTTACCCAAAAAAAAAAGGACAAAATTTTATTAAATATGACAAGCGAAAAAAAAGAGAAAGAAACAGTGGAGAAGCTAGAGTTGGGAGTCGAGCCCTCGACTTGGCATATAGAAAACTGGCTTAATTCCTTTGACCAAACCCTCAAATTTAGGTCTAATTTCCATTTTACTTGAACTTCCTTTTGTCTAAAAAGAAAAAAAAAGTCACCATAGTCTTCAATCTGCCCTTACATCCAAAAAGAGCCACTAATTTCTTCAAATTATCAACATTAAGGCCAGCTAGATTCATTATCAAGATCTACGTCTTCACCAATACTCTCATTTTTGTATGGAACGATAACAATCTCCCAATATTGATAAGTTTGAAGAAACTGGTGACAACTATTGGACGTGGGATAGATTTAAAGTTAGAGTGAAAATTGGTGATCTCTGGTAGACAAGAAAAAGTTCATGATAATATTAAGATTAGACCTAAAATGGTGTTTTTTTAGGGAATTACGTCATAGGAAATTAGTATCAATTAGTGGGTTGGATAATCAATCTTTACTCGACGCACGATGCTTTGTGGGGATCGCTTGGATGCTAGTACAATACTTTAGTATTTTCCAAGATTGTGTGTTCATTGTGACTGTCAAATTATTAAAACTGACTATCAATAAGAATTTCCTGTGCATGCTAGTGACAACACCTTTTGAGAGAGAGAGAGAGAGAGAGGGGGTCATGATAGTAACATTGAGAAGGCAGACAGGAGGAAACACCGAGTGAGCCTGTGTGGCCATTGACTCGCCCTTGTTCTCCATCATGAGCCCTCACTTGATTACAGGCATATGCAGAGAGAGAAAGAGAGATTGACTTTTTTGGATGCACAAGGTTTGACTTTTTCTTGACTTTTTTTTTGGCCCTTTTGAAGAGTGAAACAGTGTCGAAAGCATCCAAGGCATTTGCTACAGAGAAAAGAGAGTGCGAGACGTTGTAAATCTGTGTTGGGTCGCACTTTCTTCTTTGGGACTTTTCATGAGTGAGAAAGGTCCCAATGTGCGCGGGCAGGAAGAGACAAGGCTCGTGGTAATTTAAACGTGTGATCTAATTTAACTGCTTTTAAACAAAAACTCAATGTCGACATATTAAAAAGGTAAGAGAAAATCATTTCCCATGTGAAACATTACTCCTAGTTAGGTAATTAGGATCTTAGTTTAGTGGACAAATACCGTAATTAATTAGTCATGGTGACTAAGTGTGTGCTTTGAGGAAAAAACGCATCATTAATGAATCTTTTCAAGGCTAACGAATTTGGTCGTGCCATTTGAACCGTGGACAAGGAAAATCTTGCAAGGGCTTGGATTTGCAATTTAATTTAAATGCTTTTAAAAGAGAAGTCAATATCAACAAATTAAAAAGAAAAGAGAAAATCATTTCCCATGCGAAACATTATTACTAATTAGGTAATCTGTTTCTTAGTTTAGTGGACAAATACCGTAATTAATTAGTCAAAGTGACTAAGTGTGTGCTTTAAGGAAAAGATGCATCTTTCATGAACCTTTTCGAGGCTTGCGAAGCGTCTAAGAATCTTGGTTGTGCCATTTGGATCGTAGATGAGGAAAATCTTACCAGGATTTGGATCTGTCCATGATGACACATTTGCACACCGAAATTGGAATTTTCTGGAATTTGTCTATGAAATGATGTGAGACGTTATTGTTGGTGCTAAGATAGACCGCTGGCTTCAATAATCATACATCGAGTACGCCATCAACCACCAAAACAATTCAGTGTAGAATAGCCATAATGTCTATCGCATAAATACTCTCGAAAAGAATCTGACCCTAGATCTTGAACCATGGCCAAGTATTAGACCGAGAATCTTGGACGTACCATCTCATGTCGGAAATATCACGCCTCATGGATTTGTCCAACTCCAAGATATTATACGAATTACTCGTGGACGAAGTTATTTACATATCTGATCGCAAGAAATTACATGCCTTTAATTGGAGGATGATTTTCAGAATCCGTAAGTCACCAATTAGAGGTATAATGGGAGCGACCGAGGATATTGAAAAATATAGCTTATTTATCGTCCTTATTGTCGGACCCACAACCCGTTCAATAATCAAGTTGAACAAAATGGTAAAGTTTAATGTTAGGCAAAAACTACCAAAAATCGTAAATTATAACCACTCTGACACATTTATCATATACTTTTTCCGCGGCACCGAAAATCAAAAACTTCATCCTTATTGTTGGACCTAGACACAACATGTTCAATAATCAAGTTGAACAAAATGGTAAGTTTAACATTGGGCAAAAGTTACCAAAAATTCTAAACTATACCCACTCTGACACATTTATCCTATACTTTTTTTCATAACACCAAAAATAAAAAACTTCATCCTTCTTGTTGGACTTAGACACCACATGTTCAATAATCAAGTTGAACAAAATGGTAAGTTTAACACTGGGCAAAAGCCATCAAAAATCCTAAATTATACCCACTCAAAAACATTTACCCTATACTTTTTCCCGTGACACCAGAAATTCAAAACTTGTACCTATGTGACACATTTACCCTTTGCAAAATTCTATCAATGAGAACCATTAAGACTTTGTCTACATGGAAGCCGAAAAGCAAAAAATGTTGATATGACGCCCATGTGGCTTGAATGAGATAAGAATCACATTATTTTGGTTGAAATATCATTTAACGGAACCTTGAAGGATGGTAACTATGTCACATAGATATAAGTTCTGGATAAATGTGTCACAATAGATGTTATTTGGAATTTTCAATGTCACAAAAAAATCTTCGAGGGAAATGTGTCACGATAAGTATAGTTTGAAATTTTTTAGGCTTCTTCCCTTAAAGATTTGACTTCTTAAGTATAAAGATAAACTATTACTGATGTGTATAAATTTATTTGAATATCTCATTTTCACACTAATAACAATTAATTACTTACTTGATCAAGTATGTATCTGGATATCACAAATTGAATTAATTCATTCATTTTTTACTTACAAATGGGGTTAATCTATATAGGATATGGAACAATTAGATGCAAGCCAAATAACTTATGTACATTTCATGTACACATATTGTCTTTTGCTTAATTGAAGCTTTAGAGAAGCAACTCATTGAAATTACAGCAAAGTGGGAGATTCTAGTAAAGAAGCCATCTAGTCAATAACTCAGCATATTGAGAAACTATGGAGGTAAGAAGAGATATATTGGCGCATGGGATTAGAAATCAGTTGGTTGAAGTGGGAAGATAGAATTATGAAGCATTTTTGTGCCACAACCGTGCAAATTTCTATGCTGAAGACTGTTGAGCAGAATTTGTGCCGTGAGCCTAACTTGTTAAGGCATCACACTCTAGACTTCTTTCAGACACTTCACAGTATTATGGGAATAGTGGCTTTCCAACCAATACTAAACCAATGCCCTTATATAGTTTTTGAGTTATGAATGAAGCCCTGACAACTCCAATGACTTTAGAGGAGGTGAAAAGGCTGTATTTCATGTGGGAGATGGAGTTAATGGCAATTTTATCAACACCAATGAGAGGGCATTCGATTGGATGTGTTTCAAATGGTTAAAAGCTTTTTTTGACATAGGTACCATTAATCCCCATTTGAATGAGACCTATATTTAACCACTAGGGTTTGCCCCAGTGGCCACCCTTCCAACATGGAAGGGAGAGATGGAGATGAATTAGTTTCAGGAATGAATTTCGACTCCCACGCCCTGCAAAGAGGCAAAGCAAAAGTTTGAGAGTGGGAGTTAGAATAGAAATAGAACAAGACTGACAAAAAAAAAATAAGACCTATATTTTACTCATACCTAAAGTCCAAAATCTAGAGAGTCTGAACAACTTTAGACCTATCAACTTAAGCCACTTCGATTACAAAATGAGTTCTAAGGTTATAATATATGGCCTTCAACCTTGGCTTTTTGAAATAAATACCACTAAGCAAAGCTGCTTTATTAATGAAGACATTCAAAATAACATTCTATTTGTTCAAAAAGTTTTGCATCAATTGAGAATTAGGCGAAGGAAAAAGAAATTCCAAGTAGTATTTAAACTTGATAAGTAGAAAGCTTATGATAAAATGGGATGGGATTTTTTGGGAGCGTGCATGTCAACGATGGTATTCAGTGATACATGAAATGTTTTGGTTATGCAATGTATTTCCACCATCACTTTTAGTGTGAAATTTGACGTGGCACCTCCACAATACTTCCAAACAACACGAATAATCAAGCAGGGTGACCCACTTTTTCCTTACTTGTTTGTAATCATATTTTGAGCAGAGTAGTGGATGGTGCCAGTATCAAAGGAGTCAAATGAACAAATTTTGCCAACATTATCTCATCTTTATTTCCAAAAGATACTATTTTCTTTCTCAATGAAAAGGTTAGAAAATGTCAGAACTTAGGTTGTTCAGAATCAATATTACTTTGCGACGGGTCAAGCCATTAATTTGAATAAATCTAGAATTTTATCTCAATAGTGGTTGTCGACAAAACTTACAAAGAAATATGGCTTATAAGTTGAGAGTACTAGCAATTGAGAAGACAATGAAGTATTTATTTATTTATTTTTTAAAAAGTAAATTTTCACTTGGGTAACTATGAAATTGGAGAGATGGAAGGAGAAGTTGATGTCTACAGTTGGGATGGATATCCTAATTAATACCGTTGTGCAACCCCTACCTCAATATGTAATGTCTATTTTTAAGATCTCAATCTCTTTTTGTAAAGCCATTGAGCCAGAGTTAGCTTTACTTTGGTGGAAAAAAAGTGAGTTCAAATCTGGCATGCATTAGAAGAAATGGGGCTTCTTAAGACAAGGAAAGATAGTGGTGAGTTTAATTTCAGGGACCTCATAAACTTTCTATAAGGCCATGTTGGACAAGCAACCTTAAAGACTTTCACAATTCTCATAAGCTCTATGGATTCAATTATTAAAAGGAATCTACCTTCCTATATGAGAGTGATGAAATGCAAGAAAGGGGTCCCATCCCCTGTAGAGTTGGCAAAGTGTGTTAATGGGTAGAGATGCTATTTCTTGAGAGTAAGATGGCTAGTAGGTAATGTAAATAAAATTAACATCTGCGGGGATAGATGGTTGATTGATGGATTGATTGGTGGACCTAAGAACCAGGAAGATCCTCAGAGAGTAGTGGATTTGATTAACTAGGATGAGTAGCTTGTTTGAAGAGCACATGGTGAATGAAATCTGACTATCCCACTCGGCATGGTTAGGGAAGATGAGCTAGTTTGGACTAGGAATCAGATACCTACTCAATTAAAAATGGGTATAACAGAATGCGCTTTATAGACCATTAGCCGCATTCAAGTCAAGCATCCTCCTCCTATCAAATGTCCAGTGCTCTATGGACGAAGATCTAGAAGCTGAATTCTTACCTAAAAATCCTACTCTTTATGTGGAGTTTGTGACGGAACACATTGCCTACGCGAGAGAATTTATTCAAGAGAAAGGCCTCACCTGACCCACTTTGCTATCAATGTCAACAATTTCCGAAAACAATGAAGCACCTTCCTTCTTTGGCATCAAGCAAAAGCATTGCGGTTGGACCTGAGACTGAATATCAATATCTCGTGCAAGGATATCACAAGAATGGACAAGTGGGTGTTGCAACCTTTTGACTCAAATTCGCCTTGCCATACAGGGTGGTGATTGCTGGAGTAATGTGGCATCTTCGGAAAGCACCAAATGCTTTCATCTTTCAATCCCACATACCAGATCCGCGATCGATTGTTTACGTAGCTCGTGCAACGAATAAGATATTTATGAGATGAAATCCAAGAATTGTGAACCAAGATAGAGGCGAGTAAGCCAACTTGTACCGTGGAATCTACTGGTAAAGGGCTCTCTGAAGTTTAATATCGATGGATCTCTACCGGAAGGATCTTCGAAAGGTGTAATTGCAGTTGCATTTCGAATGGAGTTCTCGTTGATGGGTTTGCAAAATCAATTAAAAGTTTCTTCTACTATTTGTGCCGAAGCCTTAACTCTAAAGGAGACATTTCGTACCTAGAGATAAGAAGTGATATGAGAAGTGGAACTGATCTACGATTAGTTATTGAAACTTATAGCTTATCTTTGCTTCTTTATGTCTCGGACGCTGATCAAAGACCATAGGATTTGCAGGTCTTGATTGATGACTATAGAAGACGTATGGCCAATTCAATTTCATTCAAGTGGTTCATTGTTCCCGCGAGACTAATCAATAGGCAAACTAGCTCGCGAAAATCCATTGTAGAAAAGGCATTTCTTCAAATTAGTTGTTTAAATTCCTCCGGCCACTGTGGGATATTTTATATTTAGAAGCGCGTCAACTTTGTTTTAAAAGGCTTGGTTAATGGGATGAGAAGGTATTTTTCGGGGGAGGATAAACAAGCACACAAATTGCAAAACAAGCATGCGGCCCTACTAGTAAGAAGCTCGGGGGTGAGGCCGGAGGGTATCAGGTTCATAATTCAATCCCTGTGAACACTGCACGCATGTGCATAAAATAGAGGAATAAGACAAAAAGAAAAAGAATGAGAGGATAAGGGGTGGTAGTATACCTGCCCCTAAACTTCTAAAAATTCCACTATGGCCCACTTCTTTGAGTAAATTATTCTAAAGTCCAAGCCTCTTTAAACTTCAAAATAGCATTCTAGATTTGTAGTAAGGCTGTATTTTGTATACATATTTGAAACCAAAAAGAATTATCAATTAAATATATATTCGGTCCATTTTTCTTTATAATCACTCAGAGGCTTGTAAAGAACGTTGCTAGTAATATGCGTACATCGGTAAAGGTTTAAGATGATGTTTTCGTAAAAATGGTTCCAAATGGCTCTTACAAGCACATTCAAAAGAATGAGAGCATATTTCACGCCACGTCAATATCATGATCTAACTAGCCAATGAAATGAGTAACTTCAAAATTTTAGTAATATGCAGAATGATAAACATATTACATGGGTTATGCGATTTTTGGGCCATATCACATAATTTATTTGACCAGCTAAGTACTTTTCCCAAAAGAGGACTATTAATGATTTTTTTTCTTTTTTCTTTAATAATTAGAACTAAAAAGGCTGAATATCTTAATCCATTAATACTACCAAAAAAAAAAACCTCAAATTATGCCTACTGTAATAAAGGCAAGCGGCGCCGGCGTTCCGGGATCATAACGGATCGCTAGGGCTGCGCAACTGCCCTTCTTTCGGGGGAGACAAGGAAGGGTTCTATAGATCCTCGCAACGATAGCCACCCAAACCCGATCACGGTTGGATGATGGCATTGCAATCTCAGTCAGCCACAGAGGAAGCAAAAAGGATAATTAATTTATGATGGCGAACCAAAATATTGATATTAGGAGAGGGGAAAAATAGTCAAACATGTTAATTTTCCTTTGAAAATTCATTTACATAAATATAAGAAATTATTGGACATAATTGCAGCTATTAGGTTTACATCATATATTTAAATGAGTTGTAAATTAAGGAGATGCCAATGTAATTGTAATTTAGTCATTGAGTGTTGTTAACGAGTGTCTCCAATAATTTATAAGGAACATTGCAATTTTCAATCCAATAATTTATGTTTCATTCCAACGACTAGTGCATTAACAACTATAATGTTTTCTTAATTAGTGACTTTCCGGATGCCTTTAGAACACTTATTACAAAATTCCTCATTCATTTGGCCAAGGAAAATGAAGTAGGCTTCGATCCAATTTAATTTTCTTTCATCCGTTAAGGCTTCTTTCTTTGGATTTTATTAAGGGTTAATATTACGAAAAACTCAAAATTGATAAAAATCTATTATAAATTTACTGAAATCCCAGATGGCGATTGCATGCCCCTGTCAAGATCATGAATCTTAGGGGCGGAAGGGGTCGACTTAGTAATTTGTTGACAATAAAAAATCTCAAACTAATACGCTCATGATAAATTTATCAAAAATTAATTTTTTTACAACAAACATCATCAAATTAGTACATTTCTAATAAATTTACCTTCCATTAGTTTCTGTTAAAGGACTAATACCATGGAAAATCATAAATCGATAAACTTGTGATAAACAAATGGTAAAATTCTAAATTAATACATTTGTTAATTGTCGCATGTCATATGACTCAGTAATTTGATGGGTAAATTTAACAAAAATTAACGGAGAATAAATTTATCACGTATACCAACTTAAGATTTTTTGTGGTCAAAAAATTAATTTGAGATAAACTTGTCATATGATTACTAATTTGAATTCTTTCGTGATATCAACCCTTCTATTAAAGCACTGGCACAATTAGTAGATATGACTCCCCCTTTTGCTTCACTGATTTCTTTGAGAATAAAAACAATGGGGGTGAGGACTAGAAGAGCTACCTCCTCCTATATCATAAGACCTTCTACTTGTTACGGAACGTTCGATTTTAAATAATAACTATTACCTCTTTGCTCGGAATTCAAAAGTTCAAGATTTTTTTTTTTAAGTTCAGGGTTGATAAGCCAATCACTGCCATTTTATTTACGTGTTAGAAGGTCATTTGCAACCATTTAAAAAAAAAACCCGTTAATTCTTCAAAATATGACCTTTTTCTACTATGCTACTATGCTCGATTCTTTTGCTCTTCATGTTTTTTTTTTTTTTTTGGGATTATACATTATTTAGACTCGATGTATAGAGTCAATTTTCCTTTTCGGCTAAAAAAAAGTGGATTTTCCTTGTCTCCTAGCACAATAACTATCCATAGTATTGCAAGGTAATAGAGGATTTGCAAGGAGTCACTTTTTGAGACCACGTTGAGCATGAGTATGAACAAGAGATCTCATATTTTCCCAACACAGGAAATTCTAGCTATATGCGAACTTAGCTAATTTCCAAGCTAGCTCTTTGACCATGTTTACGCTAGGTCCCCATTTCTCATAGGGAATGTAATGAGCAAACGAATGTAGACTACACTTTGAATTATTAATTATTATATGGATAAGTACAATGATATATCGATCGATCGAGTCAATAATATTAACTCTGGTTAAGCGAGGATAGACTAATTATCAATTTCAATCCAAAATAGCAATGTTGACTTTAGTTGTAAGATCAGTTAGGCTTGGACTTATCAATCTTGAAATTCCATAAAGTTTTTCACAACTTAATCGATCAAAATTTTATAATATATGAATAATAAAGACTCGACGGGCCAAATGAGAAAAAAGACTCAAGAAATCAACCAGACAAGACATTCTAGAATGCCGTCATTCGATGTTTTCTTTGGCCTTTCTCTCTCCTCCGGGCGACCATACATACATGCCCCCCATGCGCATGCGCATGCATGCATGCATGCATCATCACCATGCATGCGCATGCGCGCTCTCATGCCCATGTTGTCTACTGTAATGTGAACAAAAAACTAGAAAGAAGAGAGAGTAAATGCGCCTTTTTTTTTTTTTCTCCCAGAGTTGCCATTTCATGTCACCCCAGAGAACTGTTGCAGTAGAGAGAGAAAGCTAGAGAGAGAGTGAGAGAGGAGGAGAGAGAGAGAGAGAGATTTGCAGAAAGACCCAGAAGAGAGAGAGAGAGAGAGAGAGGGGACACCTCAAAACTGGCCGTCTCTTTCTTCCTGCCATTGGCTCTTCCTTTTGTATTTTCCTCTGCTCTCTGCTCCCTCTCTCTCTCTCTAAAAGCCTGTGGGCTTATAGGGTCCGTTGAATTGTCTCTCTCTACCTCTCTCTCTCTCTCTCTATCGCTCTCTACAGAAAGCAGAGGGAAATTCTCGAGATTGGCGTCTTGGGATAAAGACCAGCACAGGGACCATCTTCTTCATTCCCTACTCTCTCTCTCTCTTCCCCGACTGGAACAAGAAAAGCTCTGTTTGTAGCGGAGGAAGTGCGTGAAGAGAGAGCTCTCTTGCTGTGAGACATTATTCTCATGAAGGAGATAGGAGGCTCTCTTCGGCAGAGAGAGCCCGCCTCCGGAGAGAGCCTGCCCGACTGACCCCCGCGCAGACATTGGCATTCCCTCATCTTCCTTCCTTCCCCTCTCGAGAAACCTTCGGAGACAAAGCAACAGAGCGAACCCGGGACTGCGGATGGCTCTGGCGATGCACAGGGAGTGCTCGAGCAAGCAGATGGACGCGAGCAAGTACGTGCGGTACACCCCCGAGCAGGTGGAGGCGCTGGAGCGGGTCTACAACGAGTGCCCCAAGCCCAGCTCGCTGAGGCGGCAGCAGCTGATCCGGGAGTGCCCCATCCTCTGCAACATCGAGCCCAAGCAGATCAAAGTCTGGTTCCAGAATCGCAGGTGATGAAACCGAGAATGCTTACGCATTGCTGTCTCCCCTGCTCCTCCTCCTCCTCCTCCTCCTCCTATCTCCGTTAGTCTCGCTCCATTTCGTCGCGTTTGCGAAGCTTCGGATGAATCGGAGCTGGTGTTTACGTTTGCTCTCCTCTTTTTTCTCGAAAGAGAGAGAACATTTGCACGGGTTGGGGAGCGTGTTTCTTTCTTTCGAAACTTTTCTGGGGTTTCGTTTTCTTGTCGCCAGAGGAAAAAAGTTTGAAAATTTCTTGGTACTGCTGAAAGTTTTTCCAGAAACGAGGTGTTCTTTCGTCGGGCAATGTTCATTTTTAAGTTGGTTTTCGCTTTTTCTCTGGTTCCATATGTCGTGAAAGATGTAGAAAGGAAGTTACCGACGGCTTTAAATATCCTAAATATTCGCCTGAGCTCGTTGCAGTTCTGTCTGTACGTTGATGGTTTCTGGTGGAGCTGTTGGTAATCCTCGTTTATGTGTGCTTTCCTTCATGGCCATATATATATCATCACTCTGCTGCTCTGGATCTCTTTTTTTCTTCTTTGGGATGTTTTGCCATTGGAGGAAAGAGACAGAACCCAGATAATTTCTTGCTCTATCGTTGCCTTGTTTACCTAAGTAAAAGACATGTTGCGTTGTTGATTGAGAAGCTGTTCTCCATCTGGAAATGGTTGAAATATTCTCAGTGGCATCTTTCGTTTTGTGGCGCTAGAATGGGATCACTTTGATCTTCCGGACTGTGACTATGTCCGCTGGGCAGTGCAATGTTATGAAAACTCTATTTTGAGTATTTTTTTTTTTACAAACACACATCTATTGTTGTAGCAGAATTGGGTTTTTACTTTTTGTCTGAACAATTTAATGATCATGGACAACCAGTGGTGGGAAGTTGTCAGATCACGTTTTGATTTCTGTTTCCTTAGTGAGCAAGTGAGAGTCTTTTGGTCTGCTCCGTAAGTTTTTTGACGTAATCATGTGGCCTTGCAAAGCCATTCTTTGTCAGAAAGCTTGTCAGGACTTGGATTACCTAGAGACTCGCTGAATTTCTAATGTAGTTTGCTTGTGATGTTTTATGGAGAGGTTAGGTTGCAAATGTATATATTTTGTTTAACTTGTAACTCAAATTACTGGAGATGCCACCTTTGTCTATCCTTCCTCTCTCTGTTTTGGAGTTCACACATACCGAAAATTCGCTATGCTATGCTTATGCAAACACGTTATTTACTCTAAAGTAAAAAAGTACTCATTTCTGTTAGCACATCATGTCAAAAAACAATCTACACGGCGCGCTCTTAGGTGTTCTTCTATTGTACTGTATATTTTTCTCTGGTGGTTGGTCTAAGTGATACATTTTGAGCGTATATGTATATTTAAGACTGTCTGGTGCCTCACTGATAAATTAGCCTTTTTACGTAGATGTCGGGAAAAGCAGAGGAAGGAAGCATTCCGTCTCCAAACAGTTAACAGAAAGTTGTCTGCCATGAATAAACTGTTAATGGAAGAGAATGATCGCCTCCAGAAACAAGTTTCACAGTTGGTTTATGAAAACGGCTACATGCGGCAGCAGCTGCATAGTGTGAGCGCTTCCCCCTTTTTAACGACAATGTGTCTGATTTTAGATGCTGTTGAGTCTTCTACATGGATCTTTGGTGCAAATGGCATGGCACACAATTCTTTCATTGACGGTTGCATTTTCTTGGTCTTCCAATGCTATTTATTATGCGTACCATTGGAATCTGGTCAGAAGTTTAAATTTTGACCATGATATAAGTATATTTTATTTCCTTCTAATTCTACATCTAGAGTAAGTATGTGGGTGGAAAACTCACCGGTTGTAAGCTTGTCACTGAAAATAGACCAGTGAGTCAGGTTCCTGTTAACCCTAATGTTATACTTGTCAATATGATTGGGCCGTAATCGTCACTTATCTTGGTTATGCTCTCATTACGATTTTGTATATTTGGCTATCTTTGGGGATGGCTCATTTCATTCATTCTCAGCAGGCATCAACAGCGACCACAGACAATAGCTGTGAGTCTGTGGTCATGAGCGGTCAGCACCAACAGCAGCATAACCCAACACCCCAGCATCCAGAAAAGGATGCCAGCAGCCCAGCTGGGTAAGTAATTGCTTTACTTGGAAATATATTCGGTGCACGTGAATGTTTCATCTCACAAATAATGTCGCCGGTCTAACGCACTTTATATCAATGTATTCCTCTCTTAGTCTTCTTGCGATTGCTGCGGAGACCCTCACACAGTTCCTGGCCAAGGCTACTGGAACTGCTGTTGACTGGGTACAGATGATTGGGATGAAGGTACAGTTGACTGACTCTTTTAAATACCTTGGTTTCAGTGACATTCATCATACTCATAATTCACGTGGTGATTTGTAGCCTGGTCCGGATTCTATTGGAATCGTTGCTGTTTCCCGCAATTGTAATGGGGTAGCAGCGCGAGTCTGCGGTCTTGTGAGTCTAGAGCCCATGAAGGTATGTGTATCCTAATTGGCTTCAATCATCCTGATTAAGGCAATTAATATTCACGATGAACTACTCACAGGTCGCTGAAATTCTCAAAGATCGTCCATCTTGGTTTCGCGACTGTCGATGCCTTGAGGTTCTTAATGTGATCCCTGCAGGGAATGGGGGGACGATAGAGCTTGTATACATGCAGGTTGGTAGTAGCCTTAGAATTTTCGCAGTGGTGCCTATAAAAATGCTTGCTTTTTCTGTTCCTGACTGTTCATATGTTACTGGTTAGACCTATGCACCTACAACTCTGGCAGCAGCACGTGATTTTTGGACAGTTCGATATACCACTACTCTGGAAGATGGCAGTCTTGTGGTAAGTAAGCCCTTGAATCTTTGTTTTGACCTTAATTCTTATTTAGAATTATGTGAACTCATGGTAATTTTAGGAAACTAATTTTGAATAAGTGTGTTCTTTCATTATGCTACTATAAGTTTTCCTCATTTAGGTCACTGATGAACTGTAATCAGATTGTGGCTTGTTTCCTTTCCTCAATTAATTTTCTTGTGGGGCCTAGCTTTACATGTGGTATGCTTTGTTTCTAATGAGACTTGATTTAGAGGTGGTAATATGTGAAATATTCAGCACAGGGAAATCATGTTAGTGTGCTTGTGATGTTATTTGTTGTCTGAAAATTCTTTTTGCAGATATGTGAGAGGTCATTGACTACAAGTATTGGTGGCCCATCAGGGCCGTCGTCTTCAAGTTTTGTCAGAGCTGAAGTTCTTCCAAGTGGTTATCTCATCCGACCTTGTGAGGGAGGTGGTGCGATCATTCATATTGTGGATCATGTTGATTTAGATGTGAGTGCATAATTCATTCCAGCTATTCACATGCTACTTATGTTTCTTTTAATCTATACTAAGATATTTATGTGGATTCTTTCATGTTCGTTCTCTTGTTAGGCTTGGAGTGTTCCTGAAGTTCTCAGACCACTTTATGAATCGTCCAAAATTCTTGCACAGAAGATGACCGTTGCTGTAAGAATGGTTCCATGTTTTGTTTCTTGTTGAATTATTATTTATCTTTCACCTAACCGTTTTAACCGTGATTTGCAGGCTTTACGCCATATTAGACAAATAGCCCAAGAAAGTAGTGGGGAGATTCAGTATGGAGGTAGCCGACAACCTGCAGTCTTGAGGACGTTTAGTCAGAAATTGTGCAGGTATATAACATGAGAAGTTCTCAGTTACATTGAACTGTTGTATGGGCTTGCCTCCTCCATTAGGTCTTTTGCTTCTTCAAAGATGCAAAAGCTAGGTTCTTCATGATTTTCAACTGGTGTCTTACAGCTTGGAAACATGTATTCCAGGGGGTTTAATGATGCTGTGAATGGCTTTGTGGATGACGGTTGGTCTGTTCTAAGTAGCGATGGGGTAGAAGATGTAACCATTGCTGTCAACTCATCTCCAAATAAATTTCTTGGTTCCCAATACAATGCAACCATATTTCCAAATTTTGGAAGAGGAGTGCTCTGTGCCAAGGCGTCCATGCTTCTTCAGGTGTGTTTACAATAGGATGGCGAGAGTTGCCCGTTGCACTTATGGTGGCTGAAAGCCGCTGTCTCTCCCACCAGCTGTTGTTTTATAATTTCTTGTTTGTTGCTTTGGACTTACTTTTAACTTTGTATCCGATTAACTTTGTCTTTGCTTCTTACTTACAGAATGTTCCGCCTGCTGTGCTTGTACGCTTTCTGAGAGAACACCGCTCTGAGTGGGCTGACCATGGAATTGATGCATACTCAGCTGCATCTTTGAAAACTAGTCCTTATGCCATTCCATGTGTGAGACCTGGTGGTTTCCCTAGTAGCCATGTCATTTTGCCTCTTGCCCACACTGTTGAGCAGGAGGAGGTAATACTTGATAGCTCTGTCTATGCATACTGATCTTTCTTTGATTGCTTTCAGTGAATTCTTTCTGTTATTTCTTAAGCATCACTGCTCACAAGTTCTCATATATAGTTCTTGGAGGTGGTTCGGCTAGAGGGTCATGCATTCTCACCTGAAGATATACCTTTGGCACATGACATGTATTTACTTCAGGTTTGCATTTTCAATTGGCTTTTTACATGGACGTACTTATCATTTTTCTACCCCATGTTAGGAAGCTCTTTTTCACTGATATGGCATTGTCAAATCCTTGGTGCAGTTATGCAGTGGGGTGGATGAAAATGCAGTTGGTGCCTGTGCTCAGCTTGTCTTTGCTCCTATTGATGAATCTTTCGCAGATGATGCTCCTTTGTTGCCATCTGGCTTTCGTGTCATACAATTGGATCCTAAAACAGTTAAGCATCCTTGATACTGCCTTCTTTCATAGAGTCCTCTCGGGGTATCATCGGCTGAGACTTAGCCTGACGATGCTACCAATCTACTTCTTGTTTGCTCCTGTACCACTTACCATACAATACAATCTAGGAAGTAATCTTTACTGCACAAACAATTTTGTCACTGGGTATCTGTTTGTTATGCTAATGCATCTTTCAGAGACTTCAAATATTGTGAAATGGAAAGGCTCTGAAGAATGAATGGCTACCAAGAAGCTTGTTTGAGTAGTTTCCTAAGATTACTTGAAACTCCTAGCATGCCATTTTTCTAATCTTTGCTTCTCTGTGCTTTCCTCGTTCAGGATGGGCCTGCCCCTACTCGGACGTTGGACCTGGCCTCTACGCTGGAGGTGGGATCTGGTGGTGCTCGTCCTACTTGTGAAGCTGATGCTAGCACCTACAACCTGCGATCTGTCCTGACCATCGCATTCCAATTCGTGTTTGAGAACCATTTACGGGACACTGTTGCCATCATGGCTCGTCAGTATGTGCGTAGTGTTGTGGGATCAGTCCAGAGGGTTGCCATGGCAATTGCACCTTCCAGGCTAGGTGGCCATCTGGGGCCAAAATCTCTCTCTGGTTCTCCTGAAGCTCTTACGCTGGCGCGATGGATCTGCCGTAGCTACAGGTTTGAGTCTTAGCAATGTTTATGTTAAAAATGGGTGGAATTTTGGGCTCTCTATATATACGAGGGAGAGCTGAGTTAGAGAGGAGTGATATTACACTTCCCTGAACATTGCCGTACCACTTTTGCCTGGCCAAAAAAAAAAAAAAAAACTAAATTATTCATAGTGTGTTGCAAAATAACTAGGGAGCTTTGGAGAAAAGGCATTGGTAGACGTGTTATTGGATTATAGGGGGTTTAATAATATACTTTAAGATGGGTATCTGTGTAAGACTTTGGTGGCGTGGACATGCTTTTGAATTTGAAAGATTTTCCTCTGATTTTTGTTGGGTTTATTCTAAAGTAGCTGAGGTGTAAATATGTTGATATCGCACTGTGTAAGCTATTATCAGCTTAGGCTATACTGGATATGTCTGATGATGTTTTTTACATTTTGGTGCTGCTTGAGAATTTGCATTGATGTTTTCACTTTTATGGACATAATTTTGCGTTGATTCTATCCTTGAACTCTTTTCTACCCCCTGCTAGTAGCCACCAACCAATTTTTCTGTTTATAGAATTTGTGCTGGAGCTGAGCTGTTGAGAGGGGACTCCCAAGCTGGTGATGCTGTTTTGAAGGAATTTTGGCAGCATTCTGATGCAATTATGTGCTGCTCTGTGAATACAAATGTGGTACACGGCCATTCTTCTCTTTAATTATATACATTTATCAACTAAATTGTGCCTTTCAAATTAAACCTATATCTGCCATCTGAGTATTTTTATTGCCTTTAAAAAAGAGAAGATTGCTGGCCTCTTTTTTACTTAAATAAAGAAATTTTTCACAGGCCTCTCCCGTCTTCACCTTCGCCAACCAAGCTGGACTTGACATGCTTGAAACTACTCTGGTGGCCCTCCAAGATATTATGCTGGAAAAGGTTCTTGATGAAGGTGGCAGGAAAGTTCTTTCTTCGGAGTTCCCGAAGATCATGCAGCAGGTGCATTTAGTTTAACCCTTCATCCTAATATAATAAGCTCCAAACTATAATCAAAGCTGCAGACTCAAACTTTATAATGAAACGAATGGGAAAAATTAAAGCAGATAGGCAGGTTTCATCTGAAAAAAGTGTAAATCATTCTTTTGTTAGAAAGCGGGAAAGAAAGTGTAAATCGATCAACTATTGCAGAGCTGTGGTACAAGTCAGTTAAGTCTGACATTAATTCATTGTTTTCCAGGGTATCGCCTATCTGCCAGCCGGAGTGTGCATTTCTAGCATGGGAAGGCCGGTGGCTTATGAGCAAGCTGTTGCATGGAAAGTTCTCAACGACGACGATTCCCACCACTGTCTGGCCTTCATGTTCATGAACTGGTCTTTTGTGTAGAATGAACACAGTATCCCCCGGTCTCATTTTGGCGCATGTGCACACTTTAAATTATATATATAGCATGTCTTGAGTATTTGACTGCTAGAACTTGAAGACCTTACATGTGAATGTACTCATGGCACCAGATCACTGTTATCATTATCATTATTATTATTATTATTATTATTATTATTATCGTTATCATCCTTATTGTATTTCTCGAGATCGAGTGTGAGAAAATGCCTTTATATTGCGCGATATGGCGACGCGTGCTAACATCTGTTTCTTCAAAGATTGGCAATGTAGTCAGCGTGACTGGACATGTGGATGAGTCGTGTACCAAAAGTTAACCTTTATTCTCTTTGGAGTGCACTAATTTGTCTCACTGGTGGACCTTTTTGTCTATTTTCTTGGGGAGACTTGTCCGCGCATGTAAAAAAGAATTGTCATTGCTCCGCTTTTGTTCCTGCTTTGTCTGGCATGGAGAATGAAATGATGACTTTGTTGGGAGTGTGTCGCATATGTTATGCTGATGGACATGTCCTGTTTGTCTTTTCCAATGTTTTCAAGGCTTAATCTTTTATTTCGGGCAGGATTAGCTAGGTATAGAGCACGCGTCTATTGCCCATTTGTCAAAGGAAATTTGACCAAAGTTAATTAAGGAAATGTCTGCAGAACCTTATGTTTATTTAAGGGTAATGATAAAAAATAAATCATGAACTTTGTTTAAATGTGGAATATGGTCTTTGAATTTTATACTTCTGTGTAATATGATTTTTGAATTTTTAATTTATTTGATGTGATTTTTTAATTTTTTGTACATATTTAATTTAGTTCATAAGTTATATAAAATCCCTTATATTGAACATTTTCATAAATTAAGCATGTACCTGAGGTCTATCAACTTGATTGAATAATCTAATTTGGAGAATTGTCAAAAAAATTCTAAATTTATTGTACTTTTGTCAATTTAGTCATAAATCTTTTAATTTTACTAATTAAGTTTAAAATTTTCACTTCTTGTCAATTGAGTCCATCCAATTAAAGGAAATTGCTGATATGGATGCTAGCGATGCCATGTAGGATTATCGGCGTTGATGTTAACGATTTTTAATAATAGTTTAATATTTTTTGAAATTTTATTATATTTTTTTACTCTCTCTCTCTCTCTTCTTCGTTTTGTTGGAGGTCGGCCACTGGCCATGCCAGGCCGATTAGCCTCGCCACCTAGGCTAGGGTGGCCTCGCTCGGGCGAAGGCGACGTTGGGCAAGGCTCCCTTGGCCTAGGCAAAGGCTAGCCTCACTCGAGCTGGCTAGGGCAAGGCCGACCCTCGCTAGGGCAAGTCTTGGCTAGGGCTCCATTTGCTAGATCTGGCAAGGCCACCTTGGCCTGGGTGAGGGCTCCCCTCGCCAGGGCTTGCCAAGCCACACCTCACTTGTGGCAAGTGAGGCTAGTCGACATGACAAGAGGAAGAAGAAACAAAAAAAGAAAATAAAGAAAAAAAGAGAAAAATATTAAAGAATATTAAAATATTATAAAAATTTATCCACGTTAGTACTAGTAGTCCTACATGGCACTATTGGCTTCCATGTCGATGATTTCCAACTAAAATTGGCTGAATAGATTTAAGCGGCAATAAGTAAAAATGTTTAGAATTTATGACCGAATTGGCAAGAGTACAATAAGTTTAGAGATTTTTAGACAATTTTTCCATTTAAAATTTCAGGAATGACATTGTATGCTGGGCTAAAGTTCAAAATACATATTGAATAAATTAAAAGTTCATGTATCGCATTGTATATTGAGTTAAACTTTAAAGATCATTTGTATTGTTTTTCCGTTAATTTAATAACTTGAAAATTGATTTTTTCTCACGAGAAGAATTTTTTCCATGACATTTGACTTGGGGGGGGGGGGGGCGGTACAAGGGAAGAAGAAACTCTTCATGCAAAATGCATATATGCACAGTTTAATTATTTCCGTTGTAATTCATCCCTCTAAAGATAGGTGTTAAGGGAGTTTAGAAACGGATATATCATGAAATATTTGACATATATAATGTGCATTTGGTCATAATATCTGTGCAACATATTCGTATGCCAGATAGTTATGAATGCATATCTTGTGTATTGTGTATTATTTAGGTAAAATTGTCTTTGTAATGGGGTAGAAATTATATATTGTGTCGGCTTTAATCAGGGATAAGTGCAGAAACAAGACTTAAAAGTTCTTATCCTAGTCCATTGAGGATTTAAGGTTTTAGTTTGGTCAATCAGGGTTTAAGGTTTTGAAAATGCTCCAATCAGGTTTTGAGCTTGCCGTTGCCAGTCAAGGATGTAGTTAGTTCTATAAATGTATCATTTTTTTAAATAAAATAAATTTGCTTTGGTAAGATTTACAGATCAATCTAATTTTGGCCTTATTCTATTCTACAACCCTTGTGGGGTCAGTGACAGGAGACTATCTAATGATATAACAAATTGGCGATATTTAATTTCCACGGCAATATTTACTAAATAAAATTTTATCTTTGTATAAGCCTAACACAAACTCATCTATTCTATCTCAACTGTTTTATAACTATATTTGTAAGCAGCCCCACACGACTTGCTTCCATCGACATGATATTGTTCACTTTAGTTGCAGCTCATTTGCATCCACACAACCTCAAATATGTGTCAATTTGGAATTGTACAAAACTTATTTATCAAAAAAATTTAGATCTAAGATAATGTGAGATCAAAGACATATGAAATCCAACACCTCCACCGACGCCCATAGCATCAAGATATCGTTTGCTCTAGCCAGACTAATTGACGTCTGCACAGCTTAAAAACATCTTTTTTGGGGCAATTCCAATTGAACAGAGTTATAAATGCAGTGATTCAAAATTCTAATATTTATCGGTTTTTATGAATAACAAAGACAATAAATATCAAACAAATTTTCTGATATAAAAGCTGTAGCATTTAACAGAAATTGTCATAAAAAAATCAAATTAGAAGGTGAGCTAAACTATAACCAAATCTTTACGGAAATGAGTTACTTATTCTGAAGAGAGTGAAATACTTCCTCTCTCTCATTTTTTTTTTTAAGCTTGATTCTTTAAATGTGTTGGATTTGGTTTAAAACTCAAAGTAGATTGTCATTTGCAGCCCAAAAAGAAGCCACCTAAAAAAATAGGCTCAGCATCTTTTCTCAACAAAAAACCTGAGAAGAAAGTAATGGCTTTAACTGACAAAAAGATCTTCCTTGAAAGTCATAAAGGCCGAACCCTGACCCTAACCTAACCCTCACCCTAACCCTAACCCTAGCCCTAGCATTTATGCCAAAGAGCATTAATTCGCAAGCACTCTTTTATTGAGATTTTTGCAGTGTGAAAAGGTAGTTTTGATGAGGGATTGTTATCATTCTGTCGACAAGACGATTGACCTAATGGGGTTTCTCTTTTGAACCATCAATCTTGCTTCCTCGCTCTTTCCGATTGAAAACGCCACCTATTATCATGATTCCATCGAGGAGTAAAGTGACTAGTACTTTATCTATAAGTTAATGGCTGTAACACTAGCATTCCAGCTCGTTTCTTTCAAATTATTTCTCGTTATTAAGAAAAGGCAACCGATTGTTCGATTACTAGGAGATTTAGCTGGAAATGGAACAAGTATTTGGTTGAGAATTCATGTTGTTAGTGGTAAGAAATGTCCTCTTCCTCTGCTTTAAATGTTAGAACAATTCGTATGTCTTGATGGCTACTTTTTTCTTGGGTGGCCATTGTCCCCAGTGGAAAAATAAATCACTGATGAATAACGATGTTGCTCATTCGGAAAAAAAGAATGAAGACAAAGAAAACGAAAATTTGAGACATAATAGAAATGAACTTTCCTACAAGGCTACAATCATATTGCATTATAAAGGAGAGCCTAGGGATAAGTGCAAAGACAGGAGTTAATGTTTTAGCCGTTGGTTAATTGACAACTTCATTTTCTTTTGAGCAATTAAGGACTTTTTAAGGTTTAAAAATGCCCCAGTCAAGTCTCGAGCCCGCCCCTTGGTCGAAGTCAGGTTTCAAAAATCTGTGGTTCCCACGTCTACTATTTGAGCATTTGCCACGTGTTATTTAATATGACGATTGGTAACATCAATGTTGAGCTATGTATCTAAATGTGACTTCTCTAAAATCTTAATCTCCATTTGATCAAATGAATTTCTAGTCATGATAGTACTAGATGAGGTATAATGTAAAATCTAGGAATTTTGTTATATTAAATCTATTGTTAAGAGGATCATAATAATAAAACTAGATATTTTAATATACTATAATGTCCAATGTTTCATAGCAATTGTATATTAAGAAAATGATAATAACCTCTAATGATTCACTGTTAAAGAAACCACAAATGCACAAATGAAGACAATTTCCAACAATCGGTTCTTGATTATTGTACGATATTAACCTTCAACAGCAAAGGAGTTCATTTAAGCTTTCTAGAGCGGCAAGTTCTACCATAACAAGAAATGTAAATGAGTTACAGCAATATGAATGAAATAGATCAGTTAGTGAATGCCAAATCTAGTGAGAGAGAGGTAGCATAATCATCCACTTTCGTGATAGTGCTTAATTCTTTTGTTGCTTTCGTAAAGTTTCAACTTGAACTAGAGAGTGACGGAGGAGGAGAAGAAGGAGCTCAACTTTCTCTTTGTGTTGTAAGGCTTTGATATAAACCAAAAATTAATTTGGGAGTTGTGAAGTTTCAACATGAATCGGTGCTGTAAATGAGAAGGAGATGGGGAGGGTTGGGTTTTTAAAGAAATCTCTTTGCCCCTTGTCACGTCCAGTCTAGGGGTGGGTAGGATAAACCCGTTAGGACCCCCAATGGTTTACCCTTTCATTTTTGTGACTTGGAATGGGAGCTCCGATAACCGGGGCCTTTGTTTAAGGTCCTTAGGCTAGACCTTATTCTTGATAATTAGAAAGATCCATTTTCAAACTTGAATTTGTTTATTTAAAATCTGGGTCATTTTACTTTATTTTTATATACTTGTCTTTTATTATTTTTCCTTCTCTTTTTTTCTTTTATCTTTTTCAATTCCCTTCTGACATTCTTTAATTAAAAATTCATTGAATAACAAACTATACTAACATACCTAAAATATGTAATAAATATAACTAACAAATACATATATATATTATCCATTATAGAATAGAAAGAAATTCGAATACATAAATAAAAATGAAAATTATTGTTACTTTGAATTTTTCTTTTTTATATTAGAATTTAAATATTATTCAGCTTTATTAACTTAAAGAGTCTTGTTATTAAATAAAAAAATAGCGTTTATACATTGGACATAAGAAATCATGTTCGCTTTTATCTCACATCACACAAGATATTTCAATCCGGGCTCTATTTATCTTATATGTACCCTTATCTTGTCTTGAACAAGAATCAAATACACGATATTTAAACATAGGTATCAAACGTAGGATGACTTTTATCTAAGATACGGAATGCAGTACAAGTACTTTGATTTTTCAGTGGTTTGGCCGTTGATGACATTACCTGGTTCTGCAATTTCGTTTTTGCCTTTCCTTTTTGCCAAAATCTGGTCCAAACTTTGGCTTCAGGCATTCTGATTATGTCCATACATTTCTCCACCACGTATGGGGCGATGCACTGAAACCGAAAGGAAGTGCCCATTACTACTAGTCGTCCTTCTGCTAACGCATCCCTCGTCTTTTGCCTTTGCAAGCCTCTCTCGAAAAGGCTTTTTAACTGTTTTTACTCACCATAACCTTCCAAACGAAGACTTGTCCCTTTCCCTATTGAAATTGACCAAACATGTCTCCGTAATTGTAAATCCCCATGCTCCCTTTGTCTTATTTTCGCTTCTCAGCCAAAGGAAAAAACAAAGGCGAACCCATTAACGTCCGAGAAAGATTACTCAGTAAGTCATTAACTCATTACAAGGATGTTAATTCAATTTTAAAATTTATAACTTATCAATTTAATATTAAAATTTTACATGAAAATTTAATGTATTTTCGCATGATATTACTGATATGGTGTTCCAGTTATTGTCAGTAGTCCTTCAGCTGAAATGATTATATTGAAATTTTGCGCTATTTAAAAGTCAATTGATAAAGTTAAAAAATTTATGACTGAATTATCAGTTGTACAATAGATATAGTTCATGACCGATTGGACAATTTCCTTCCGATTTGAGTATTTTGACCTAATGCGGCTGAAATCTTTGAATAAAGAAAAACAATTTGATTTATGTAGACTTCATAAGACCCCGAAGTGATCAATGTAGTCTTAAAATAATGATCCGAGCTAGCCAACTGGCAGGCGAGAACCCACGACTCTCGTGACACTTTCCAAGCGACAATGACGGCAATTTTCAAGGTTTTCAATATTTTGGAAACCAGACACCTCTTTCTAGCTCTACCAATAACCCGGTACCCATAGACTAATGTTCTTAGCATCACTGATCAGACAAAAGAGGAAATTGAGATTTGATTTTGATAATGTTGCCGTTAATTGACTTAATCTGTTGTTTCTCCTCCTCTCAAAACTCCAACGGAGCATGACGAAAACTGGCTACTTTTGGGATGCATAACGAGACGAGACATGAAGAATCGATTTTGGATCTTTGTCTTCTTGTTTATGGACAGTGTAATTTCAAATTATTTATGTATTTTCTTTAGACCTCACAAAGGGAAAGTTGCTTCTTTTTTTTTCACTCAAATATTTCATCACTTGCATTTTTCTTTTCTAGTATTATTTTGCAATTTTAAATTTGAGTTGACAACATTTGCACCTGATGACCTTAGTTTAGAATATGATTTTTGCATCACTTTAGACTATTTCATGTGATTTTACAGAATTATCTTTCCGCCTAACTTCCCAATGTGTAAAATAATGCCACCTACCGAAATTATGCACGCAGAAAACTTTTCAAAAAAAGTGAAATCTTAGTGTTTTGAAAAATCAAGAAATAAATTGTAAATCCTATCAAGTTGATTAAGACACTCCTGCGAGTTTGATTTGATTCATGATAAAATAAAATCTCTGATAGATAGTGTGTTCAAAGTCCAGACAAAACATGCCTTTTTCTAGGAGCATGATAGGGACATAATCACCATCAAGGTGGTTGGACAAATAGGAAAAGGGTCACGTATTTTTCATAAAATCACCTGTTTGATATAAGTAGTGAGCAAACTTTTGAATAGGATGGTGGTGTGTATTATATTGCTAAATCATGACATATCTTGTGTGAAGAGATTTCATATCCACTAAAATCTTGATAGAGTTGTACTGGGGAGCTCGCCAATCTTGTTTTTCAAGTATCAAGTTTTGTGTAAATAATAATGACTTGAATTTAATATTTCGTAACGGGCATGAGATTGTTATGTTGATGTTCCAAAATGGTGATTATTGTCGATCGCCCCTTGAAATACTCTCATTAATATATTAAAATAAAACATTTTTGCTCAACTCATTGTTGGTGAAATTAGGAATAATTTAGAAACTCACTTTCAGAGGACATAAATTTGAATACGAAACTAAATCTAAGCATGCATGGATATATAACGACGAAGGTTAATGCACAATATTTTTTTCTCCTTTTTTTGGTTTTACCCTGCCATGGATGATGGATGGAACCGTGATGTGTCCACGTTTCTATTGAACATAACATGCATGGATTGGATGATGATATGGGCTAAGAAGCAAGAGCTCGGCTGGACTAAGGGGTGTTCCAGAGATAGCTTTATCAGAATTTTAAATTTCCCTTTCTTTGGCTGTCACTTTCTTTTCTTTTTTGTTTTTTTTTTGGAATTCGAGGCTCCCCTCCATCTTAATGGGATGAATGCGAAAGGCACCGTGCTCTCGAGCCTCGTGCGCGCAGGCCTCTCTTGGCTTTCTTTAATTGAATCTGATTGCATGCGATAGGAATCATCATCAGTACATCCATTCATTCATCGGCCGAAACCCTCCTCATTTATTATTTGATAAATGCTTTAAGAGCATTCTTTGATGTTTTTTCTGCTTTAAAAAAGTACCATTTTGAGTCATTGACTATAATTTTGTGCATAGTGGAATGTATCATTTTCTTGATTAAAATACTCAAACAGTATACTCATGCCCATCAATGTATGTATATATACAATTTTATTATTTTGTTTGTGGAAGTATGGTGAACTTAAACATCTCATTTCTGGCCAAAAAGGAAATACAGTCTCCCCCCCCTCCCTCTATCTTTTGGTGCAGGGCAAAATCTAAAGAACTGTTCCCACGCATGGACAGCCATTGCTTTCTGCTTTTGTCGATTGGATCACATCAACATCTCCCTCTCTCTCTCTCTGAAATATTGGAAACTTTATGCAGTTGAAAATACAGGGAAAAGACCACTTTTCCACGACCCTTTTCAAGAACACCAATCAAAAGTGGCCTGAATAAGAAAATTATCTCGGTTCTTGGTTTTTGCAGCAACACAGGGTGTGTAAATGCAGCAGTAACGAAAGCTTCTTATTAATTAACCTGAAAAAGGGTTTCTTCTTTTAGCTTTTTCTGTCTTGTTTTTCTTCGTGGGTTGGGACGTAAGAGATCTTCGGTTTTTTCAGGGAAGAAGATTTAGTAGAGAGTGACTCTAGTATAGGGTAGGCCCATCATGGGTCTCTGAGTCTAGTTTTGCGGGTTTTTGAAGATGAAGGTGTTGTTCATTGACTGGGTTTTTTGTATGGAACGCATCTTGTTCTTGCATGGGAAATTGAGGGTTTCTAGGGTTTAAGGGAGTTTTTGCTCTTTTCTTTTTTTAAAGTTTATTTCTCAGTAACGTCCCTCTGAATTCGTGGGATTTTTCTTTTCCGTTTTTGCAGATGATGAAGATGAGATTTTGTCATTTTAGGTGAATTGTGTGTTTCTTGCGATCAGAGTTGGGGTTGAGGGTTTTGCAGGGTGGATTTTGGGGAAACCTTGAGGTATGACTTCTTGAAGTTTGTGTAGCAGTTGGACTACTGAAGAAGTTTAATGGCAGATCTATACAGAGAGATCTGAATATCTTGTAATTTCCAGTAATGGACTCTGACAATTTTGACATTTTACCATCATGCAATAGGCCACTTTTATTCAAATTTATCGTGAAAAATTTGCCGTTGAAGAAGCATGACACTATGCTTTGTATCAGAGTTCAGGTTCTTAAAAAATCTATTGAGGATAAGGGTTGTTGCCACACTGACTCAATCCCTAATGTGTCATGGGAGATTGTTGGGGTTATATTACATCAACTGTGGAAGAGGCTGATCCAACAATTACACAGAAGATATAGGTTATTGTTGCTCCGATCGAAGGTCTAATATATGAGGGGGAGACTGTTGAGGTTATTCCACATTAATTATAAAAAAATGTCAATTATCAATTTATAAATATGAGAGAAAGTTTCACCCTTTAAACAAATTATGAATTGAGAGAAATTCGAGCATGCTCGAGATTCAGAATGCTATTTTGTAGGTGCAAAGCCAATAGCTCTCTTCTTAAGCTAAAGAAGGCGGAGAGATGTAGTTATGTCCTTTGGGAGTTGTTTTATTTGCAAAATGGAAAGATGGTTTGATTCTTTTTTCCCCTTTTGATTGTAATTCGATCAGAACTTTTTGAATTATCCCGATTTGGAGGACTAATTCTTTGATTCTGCAATTCAAGCGGAATTGGAGTAGCTCCCTACGTACTCTTAAATTACTTGATTAGCATGAAATAGGCTATTTCATTCGTATGAAAGCCAATTGGGTTTCGATATTTCTTATTTTTGAGGCTAACGCTTAACTATATATCCCAACTATAGTAAATTGGAGTAATTAAATAAAGTGATTCTCTTTATAGTGCGCTCTTGGTACATATATCCAAGACGGGGGAAAATGATACAATAAGTGCCATAATTTCCGTAAAGCACTCACTTCAGTACCGTAATTTTTTTTTTATCACTTAAATGTCATAACTTATATATAGCACTCACTTGAGTGGTACGATATTTTTTTTTCTTAACCATCTAAGTGCCATGTAATTTTTTAATCGATCATTTGAAATTTTTTACTATTTGAGTGTTACAATTTCTAAAAACATTAATTTGAGTGCCATAGTTTTGAATCAATCAAGGCATTCAAGTGAACGCTATATGAAAATTATGACGCTTAATAATGTGGGATTAGAGATTAATCATTTTTTTTTTGGTCTAAGAGGATTGACCGTGTTAGAGTGCTCGAAAATTGCATAGAAAATGCGATATAGAAAATGCCATCTATAATGAAGTCAAGATTTGATCGACTCATTTGTGGGAAAGTTACGAGTGATCGCTTCTTCGAGTTTGGTCTTGGGCTCGATTTGGTCTTGGGACTTTGTGTGGCAGTTGGGTACCTACCAGTGAAAGGACACAGCTCTACGATCCACATGATCACTTCATAGATGCAAGCCATGAGCTCCTCGTCAGCTCAAATGTACCGTTCCGGAATAAAAAGTCCGAAAGAAATGTACCATTCTTCAATTCAGCAGTTATCCTCATCTTAAAATGGTTTCTTCGTCTTCATGCATCTTTAGCTTCATCTCACCAATGAATCAAAGTCATTGCCTTTTGGCTTGACTTCTGTAATGCGGCATTCCTAAAGACGTCATCGGGCTGTCTCGATGTTTTTAATAAATCGCACTCGCAGGGTATCGCCAGTCTCATAATACAAATATTGAATTGGTACAGTGAGTATTTAGCAGAGTAGATTAGCAAAGGCTTGTAGAAGAAAAATCCATCAGACTCGCTAGAACAAAAAGATCCTCGCAAAACGAGAATGCTGAACATGAGAACAAGGCTTTACAAGAAATCAGTAATCCTAAAGAAAAAATCATGATCATTATTAATAGTATCTTTGACAATATAATCATATCCGACAAAGAATAATGTACAAACTACGACAGGCGAAATATTGGGGCTAATGTCAGCGGCTCAGCTTACGCTTCTTTGCCATTCTCCTCATCTGTTCTTGTCGCTCCTCCTCCTCAATTAGTCGTTGTTGCTCCTCATCTTCCTTCCTTGCGATTTTAGCACTGTACACCCCAGCAGGCAAACAAATCCGAATTATGGTCAGCACTCACTAGATCAATACTCAAAGCACAAACACACTACACATGGAATCTAGAAAAACCAACACAATCAATTCGACTACTTGGAGATGTTTCGCATGAATTATAGTCAGCACCATATTCAAATTCAAAGTGCAAGTGGGCTTAATTTTGAAAGATCATCAATATGACTATTTTAAGTTGCGCGATTTTTTCAAAGGGCAAGAGACTTCAACATTTTTCATCCCTTCACCATTTTCTTTCTGAAATCACATCTTATTCGTACAAGCACTAAGCATGTAAAAATGTAAGACAGCTCTCATCTCACACATAAAAGTAAAGGTGCACCTATCCCCTACATTCCACAACCCAGTTTCATGCTTTATCCATTTGCAGTGGCAAACATGCTGCAAATGACACTATGATGAGGCCGCTCCACAACATTATGAAATTGATTTGGTGGCAGAACCCAGTCATAAAGAAACCATAAGGTCCCGAGGAAATCACTCATAATGTGACCAGTGCAGTAGCAGTGGCAGTGAACCTATAGATACAGTAGGCTCGCTGGTTTAAGCATAAAATAATGCACAGTGCCGTGACACTAAAAAAACAGTAGACGTAAAAAAAAAAAAAAAAATTGAACGAAAATAGGAAAGAAGTTCAAGCATGACAATCAATGTTCAACCACTATGGTAACTAAATGGTACATGAAACAAACCTTCTCTTCTCCTCCTTCATAATTTCATCAAAATTTGCTTCCATGTCACTGTCGTCATCATCCCGACCAGCATATTTTTGAGGATTATACCTGCAACAATATTATGATTGAATATTAATCTTAAAGCACTAGCATCAAGCATCTAACCAAATATCATCAAGTATAACTATAGAAGATAAGCTATATACACCAGGTATCATAGCCATTTCAAATTTTCCCTCAAGATACATCAGATAAACTTATAAAAAGCTTGTGCTGAGAGAAGACATCAGTTCGTTAGTAAATAGACAATGTCAGGACCATAATTCTAACACCTGAGGAAACCTACATAATCATTCACATTGAACCCAGTCCACCCACTAGTTCTCAACAGCATTGGGAATGGAGCACTCATGGGCGATTTGTGAACAGCAAACACTTTCACCATACGAGTGAACACGAATAGCTTGCTATTGATGGCGATGTGTTCCGGATCACAACTATACCACAACAACTTTAGCCTTTTTTTTTTAAAAAAAGAAAAAGAAATAGCCTGGAGGGAAACGCACAAAAGGAGTGGCCGTACCATATGGTCAGACGACCTTTTTGGAAAAAATGAGACATGGCATAAGAAAAGTCCCCACCTCACCTACATATATTTTCATGAGACCTGTTTGCTTATCCTCACCAAGATCAACTGGCAACTAGATGCTCTCTTATAGCCCAAATGGAAAATAACATTTATTTTTATATCATAATAGCCTTTCACCTAAGTGTCACCACCAGGATACAATCCATATACAAAAGCATCAACAGAATATCGAGCCGACTAGGTCCAGGATAGCATATTATAAAAACATGCCACGTGAGGAAGAATTTGCAGAATATCTTATCTCAATTAAAACAGGAAATACACCAGATTAGTCATCTGCTCTTCTATTTTGCGTGTACTTGAAGAGAAATACTTTCTATCATCTTGCTTAAGTATAATTTGTACTATTTGGACAGTAGATATATGATTAAATATCTGCTGTTTTGGTTGAACATAATCATCAGTCTCAATTTGCAGCTCATATTTTTCCTAAGAAATACAATGGGAACTGTTAGATTTGTGTGGAGAGAGGCAGGCGGGGCAAGAAAATGAAGTTCATCTAGGAGCAGGGAACAGGCAGGAAAGAGCCTGTCCCTGAAGATATGGGGCAGGATCCTCAAGATTATATGTGGCAGCAATCTTACGGACCACAAGCAATTGTTGTATATCTACGGAAAGTGACGGATTATGCCTACCATGATATAAAATCCTCCTCTGCAACTTATTTTAATTTGATCGTGTAAGGAATGGAAGGAACTATAGGAGAAAGAAGAAATCACCGGAAAATATCAAGAATTGCAGGTCCAGTTGTTTTGATTGACATATCATACGAGTGTATATATATATGTGCACATCCTTATGCTCTAAGTGAAAAATCTATCATTTGCTGATCAATATTGGCCTGGTATCCTTAGATTCTTAACAGGTCTTGGGAGAGACTGATTTCATTGGTTCATGGACCAGCAGTTAAAAGCACCGCCACTTACTCCATCATGACATTCCTTTTTTTCGAAGAGAATAGTCAAAATAATTGAAATACACAATGGCAAAAACAATGCACCCTTTCCAACTAAGTGAAGTCTGCTAAAAGAAAATCATTTCACACTGTTACTGTGTCCTACCACGTCTTCAAGTCCCAACAACTCAACATCGTCCATTCTGCTTTATTTGTATTATTTTTTTTTTCAACATAAAAAAGTAGTATAAGAACACGAGGGGGCTGACCACATACAAGCTGAGTAATTGAACAGGTATCAATGGCTTCCATATCCTCTAAAAATGTTTTTAAGACTAGAATTTTGAGTTGAAGAGTCACATCTCTTCCTATGAAAGCTATCTATAGAATCCTACTGCTACCAGAAGCATTCTGCTACTAAACATACAACTTCAGTAACCTACAAACAAAAATTTTATAGAAACAATTATCATCCACAGCTGGTCTCAGCACATCTAAACAAATACACCATCATGGCCAATAACTACTTTGGAGTAACTAAGTCCTGGCAGCTGAGCATAAACTGCCAGGTAAGAATAATTACAATCAATGCTTGATCAAGATACTGACCCCAGTCCATATGGTGCCAACATTCAACCTCGCCATTGTCACAAACATTACAAGATGATTACCAGAAATAATGTCCTTTATGACATTTCACTGCTTAAAATGCCACGATCAAAATTCCAGATCAAGGAAATTCCTACTTCACACGGCATCAATCATAGCTTAGCTATTATCAGACATCATATTCTTTTCTTGATTTTAGAGTACTTCATTTACACCCATATAGTGCTGTTAACTTATATTCATTCTCCTTCATCAAAAGAAATTTTTCATGCACTCATGTGGCAAGATAAGGCTTAACAATTGTATGATTGCAACTGCAAATATTTTGTGTCTACAAAGCACTGAGCCTTTCCAAATGGGCCATCAAAAACATTTAATATAAAAACCTTTACCATCAAGTTCCTGAATTATTGCATAAAAAGATCATCTAGACAGAAGGAAATTTTACTTAATTGGCTTGAAGTACTTTGTTGAAACTAACTCAAAATCATGAGCGAAGACAGAATTAGTTTTGTTTATAACTAAGCATCTCATGAACAGAGAGGTCTTGTGAAAGGAGTTATGCAACTACTCCCAGAAGTGCACACAGACAGAAATATTATCAGGCCATCAAATATAGATAGAAATAGAACAACCGAGTAAAACGACCATAGAAGAAGCATAATAAGATGATATACAAAAGACACTTGCCTGAACATCTGCCTGATCATACTAATAGCCATTTCATCATCATCTTCAACATCAGAGAATGGTCTTATAGGCTTCTTCTTGGGCCTATGATCTTGAGGTTTAACAGCAGATGAAATTTGTTTTGGAGGCTTGTTCATCTGTTTATAAGAAACAAGATCAGATAATCATCGAACCAAAGTGACGACAACAGATGTCCATCTCTTGTGAGTTTACATGAGTATGATTGTATCCCAAAAAAACCAAGCACAAAGAGATGGGACTTAAACCTGAGGCTTTATTGAAGCAACTGGCTGTTTAGGTGCAATTTTGTACTTGTTGGGATTCCCTACATCCTTTCTCTGTTGCACATTGTGCTTCAAAGCAGGCGTCGGTGCTTTTCCAACTGGCTGTTTGGACATCACAGGAGCGGAAATCTTAGCAACTTGTGAAGTCTTCCCTGTGATGGCAAGAGGTTTCTTTTGTTGTGACCCATTTGACATTGCAGGCCGCCCAGGACCATTTCCATTGTTACTATTTAACCGCCTTTTGTCTGCTGCCAACATCGAATTAGATTTGGTAGTGGATGAGACCTTAGTTGGGCCTGCTCTAGAGTTTGTCTGACCATTTAACAAATATAGTCTCTGACCATTAGTGGAAGATGGTCTCTGGCCATTTACGGAAGATGGTCTCTGGCCATTTACGGAAGATTGTCTCTGGCCATTTACGGAAGATGGTCTCTGGCCATTTACGGAAGATGGTCTCTGGCCATTTACGGAAGATGGTCTCTGGCCATTCACGGAAGATGGTCTCTGACCATTCACGGAAGATGGTCTCTGACCATTCACGGAAGATGGTCTCTGCCCATTTACGGAAGATGGTCTCTGCCCATTTACGGAAGATGGTCTCCTATCATCTCTAGCATTTTGAGGGATTCTACCATTGCTACCAGATGCCTGTTTGCTTGGCAATGGCATTTTAGCTGGACGTGCCTCTTCAAAACCACAAAGAGCCATATAAGCTTATTAATGAAAGATATAGGCAACAGATATATATTTGAGATTTCATATAGAATGTAGTAACACACCAGAGGTAGGAGCAGAGGTACTTCGTGAAGGGGGTTGCTTTGGAGGAGAAGGAAGTTCAGCATCATCAGATAATAAAAATGAATAGTCTCTTGTATCCTTCAGCTTTTGAACCTTCTGTTTAACCTTAAAGAATCAGCAAAAGAATTTATTAGTAAAAAGTGGCAACTAAGTTTAAAAAGCGGTAATAGAATCTCTGGAGGCAATTTACCGGATTGATTACTCTAGGTATCTTGTCACGAACTACAGGCCTTGATCCCGTAGATGTTGAGGAAGAACTCTTCTGGTTCTGGAATGCATAAAGGTCTCAGCAAAGAGCTGATAGCATGAAAAGTATGATAAGAGTATTCACAGCTAGATACATGGCAAATTAAGAAATGTCTTGAAATTTCAACACCGTGATGCCTGGCTAAGTCTACTATATTAAAATCGGATCATGGAAAACAGGTGGCCCTTGTGGATGTGAAGAACCTACTTTCACCATTAAAGATCCTATTATTACTTAGATACTGCCTATTTGGGCTTATATTTGCACATCTCCTTCTTGCCTTGTTATAAGCAGTGAATCAAATAACAAACTCAAAGGTTGTCGTTTATTCATTGCTAATTGTACAATTCACAAGTTGCTAGGGTGAATAGGGCCTCATGAATCCCATGCTGCAAAGACTCAAGGGAGCAAGGGTGGAGGACCTGATGCCACTTATAACTATTAGGTACGATGAATCTCCATTATGAATTCTCGTGTAATCTCCAGAAACAATAAGAGCAACAAATTATAGCATGGACCTTGTACTGTGACTCTAGAACTCGGGTAGCCAAATGTTGATTCTCCAAAAGTGACTTGCTTTCTTGAATCACTCTCTGCGCAATGACTGGCTTAGAAGGGCCAAAGAAGGAACCATAACTGTTGAAATGAGTGGAAAAAACCTTAAGCATCGATTCATAAATCATCAGTGCAGAAAATGCATGTGAAAAGCATTCCAAAAGACCAAATTTTGACACAAGCAAGAACGACTTCCGAAGACACTACACCTAAGCCATTATCACAGAGATTGAAAAGACGCAAGTCAACAACACATAATACCTTTTCTCGGCCACGATGTGACCAGATGATAGAAAACCTTGGAAAATCCCTCCTAGATAAAGGAATTCGAAAAAGCAGATTCAACAACTGAATCTTGCAGCGAGTTGAGGGGCAAACTCACTTGTCATTCGGAAGCTTCTTTCTGTCCTGGGAAGCAGAAACACCTTCCTCCTTCCTCTTCTCCTTCCTAATCCCTTCTTTCAATCTTTGCCTATATTGGAGGTAGTCCACCTCCTCCTTGGAGGGTTTTGGTTCTTCTTCCTCCTCCTCCTCCTCTTCATATTCCTCGCCCTGTTCTCCTCCATCCTCCTCGTAGTCATCATAATCCTCGTACTCCTGCACAAGCCCGGGCCCCCGTCAACACGGCGACCACAATCACTCGCATTACCGACGAAAAACAAGCAAGACACCGTATCAAACACGAAAACAACAAGAATCCGGCGTTCCCCAAAGATGGGGACTGTGAACAACAGCAAGCGCGGAACTCACATCTCTGTCGTACCCCCTCATCGCTGAGCCAATCGAAGGAAAACCTGAAGCGGCGAACCCGATCGAAGTGATTTCGCCGCAGAAATCAGATCGGTCGTCGGGCCGGGCGATTCGCGGGTCGCGAAACGCGCGGCGGGGATCGTCGGACGCGGCGTTCTCCGGCGGATCCGAAGGAGGCGAAAACGGCGGCGGCGGCGGCGGTGATCGGAGGAGAGATCGATTGGGAAATCGAAAACCCTAGCGCTGATGGGGAAAACGCAGAAAGAGGACGACCCCGACCTCACGCGTCTGGCGCATTTTAGCCGCGAGAGAATGCCCAGAGTCGGAAATAATAGAGCCCGAATCGATCCCGGTCTGCGGAAATGTCGAAAGTGGGGCCTGTCCTTGCTTGAAATTACCAGCGCTGCCACTGAGATTTCCGCTATCCGCGTATCGTTTCGGACCGGAGGACCTAAATGTCGAAAGTGGGGCCTGTCCTTGCTTGAAATTACGAGCGCTGCCACTGAGATTTTCTGCTCTCCGCGTATCGTTTCGGACCTTTTGTCGAACCGCGACGCTCTTTCTTTTTTATTTCTACGGGAAAGGGACGGAGTATCGTAACCAGTGGACTGGTGGTGCCGAAGAAGGCTGCGTTTGGTTCGACTTAAAAATGGGCCTTAGAAAAATGTAAATATCTTTGATCTAAATTGCGTTTGATATAAAATTCTTTACAAAGTTATTTTGACGTAAAGAGTGTTTGTCAAATCTTTTTTTATAAAAGGTTTTTGGATTTCGTTTTTCTTTTTATTAAAAACATTAAACTCTTTGTCAACTCTATTAAAGGTAGGGTTAGTTTTGGAACAATGAGAGGTACAATCGAAAAACTAAAAAAAAATTATGATAGTAGTTTTGAAAAAAAGAAGTAATTTTAGCATTTAATCAAATGCTAATGTTGGCTTTGGTTGAAATTTTGAAAGTTCTTTGAAATTTCAAAGCCTATTGGATAAAATTTGGGGAGTTTGGCAATCATCCCCAATGGGCTTTCAAGTAAAAGCTAGCCATTGGAGCCTGTTTGTTAACTTGCCAAATAGCGAAAATTTCTATTATTTTGTTTTCGGAAATAGGTTTAGAACAAAAATGCGTTTGGTAAAAATTTTGTTCCCGAGAATAAATTTCTATTTTTTTGTTACCAGAAGTAGATTTAGAATAGAATCGAGAAGTAAAAAATAGCTGATTCTTTGTTCTCGGGAACAATTCTATAATCAAACACATATTTTCTCTCTTTTCTTTTTTTCTTGTTCTTCTTTCCTCTTTCTTCTTCTTCAACTGCTGCCGTCGCCCACCGCCATCTACCTTCCGTCGCCCACCGTCACCTATCCAGCGAGCTCGTCGGAGGCTCACCAAGCTAGGGAGAGGTTCGGCAAGCTCGCCAGTGGCCAAGCGGGCCTCGTCGAGACCTCCCCCGGCCACCGGTGAGGTTCGTCTGGTCGAACGAGGCTTGGCCCAACTGCCGGTGACGCTCTGGTGAGGTTGTCGGCCCTCGTCTGGCCGGTCGCCAGTCATTCTAAGGCCGGCGATCGGCCACCTTGAAGAAGAAGAAGAAGAAGAAGGGGAGAAAGAAAGGAAAAAAATAAAAGAAGAAAAAAGAAAAAAAAGGAAAAAAAATTATCTAAAAATTAAAAAAAATGATTTGAAGTAGAAATTTTGAGGATGGTACCAAATACAATTCTATTATGGGAATTAAAATTTTAGACAGCTTACCAAATGATTTAAAATGTTTAGAAATTGTTTCCAGGAATAGAATAAAAAGAATAATTTCTAATTAGAAATTGTTCCCGGGAACAGAAGCGTTACCAAACATGCCCTGTGAATGCTTAAGGGCTCATTTAATGAAAATTAGTAAGTTGCCTATTTTACCCTCAAAACTTTATTGAAAAACCAATTTTACCCATTTTGAAAACTAAAACCCTAGATGGTGTTCTCTCTGCACGATTCCATCGCTCTGCACCCTTCCCCATTGCTCCCCCTTGTGACGACTGCGAGCTCGACTACACTCTTCGCTGCTCGACTACGCTTTTGGCTACTCAACTGCGCTTTTCCTTCACTCGCTCAAGTGCTCGTCCTGTGCAGGTTCGACTCTCCTCTCCTCTCCCTCTCCCCTCTCTTTCTGGTGGATCCGCTTTTGATAGCTTAGATCTAAGAAGGAACCCGAGCCCTCCCTCCTTTTTCATCGTGCTTATCATTTTTGTTGCAATGATTGAGTTTTCGGTGATGGCGATAGTGACTTCCATTCGTGGTTATTATGGATTGTATTTTTCTTGGAGTTTTTTTCTGCTCGTAATTTTTGACCCAAATTGTTTGGCTTCGAGTTCTCTGTTCATAATTTTTCTCTGGGTATTTGCAGTTTTTTTCGGTTGTTATGTGCTTGTGGTTTTTCTTTGGCGTATAAATGTTCTAGATTCACTAAGGCTGAAGGTTAGTGATAGGCATAGATTATAGGTTGTATTGGTGGTGGCAGTGAAAGAGCGATGAGTAGGTAGAGGAAGTAGCGCTCGTTTCCTCCATTTATGTCCATTTATTAATTGCTTGTGAAAAGAATATGGTCTTGTTTCTTTTTTCGTCCTTTTTACAAACTTGATTCACTTTAGCATTTCTTGCCTCTTTTGTTCAATTTCTTTTTGGCTTTTTAACCTTTTCCTCAACCACCAATTTCTTTCGTTTCGCTTGGTGGGATTCGATTTTGGTCTTTTAGAGATTCTTATTCTTCAGCTCTATGCTTCAAAATGATCACTGAGTTAAATTTTGTTTAGCTCCCAATCGATCTGATCTCCTTTGCACTGTTCTGGGCTCAAGTCAAAAATGTGAAAATGATGCTATACCCTATGATCATCTAGAGATTGTTATGCTGATACACTCCTCTAATGTGAAAGCCTTTCTCTTTCTCTGCATCTTCTGCCACCATATCATTCCTTTTCCCTCGTCCATGATCACTTGTCGATTGTTTTGCTATAATTGAATCTTGCATATGCTAAAGAAAGAACGTTATCGTGTCTAACACCCCCCACTAAGAAAAAGTACATAAAAATGGAGCCTGCTCTCGGAAAAGGCACAATTGGTCATTACTGGAATGCTCATTCACCTACCACCAGCATAATTTAGTAGTTGACTTAAGGCTATGAGTACTAAATCAATGCAGGACTGAATCTATCTCATCTCATCTTTGAATGTACGGAGATTGAATTCAAATTGACATCTTTTAAAGTTATTATCTCTTGATTGCTCGCTCTTGAATTTAGCACAAGGTTACGGATGTCTAAAACTGAAAAAAGCAGTTCAATGTGAATTGCATATGTTGTTTATTGTCTTTAAACTCAAATTGCATTTTTTTTTATGTTATATTTATTAGTAGATGGCAAGTTCATCAAAGGAAAATGCATTTTGGAGCCCTGAAGATGTTGAAACCTTTTGTAAGTTACGCGTTGAACAAATTGACAATGGCAATCATCTTGCAAACAACAAAAGTGATGGATAGACGGTTATAATTAAGAAGTTTGAGGACCTAAGGGGCAAAAAGTATGATAAAGGTCAAATGAAGAGTAACTGGGATAATCTTAAAGAAGATTGGAAAAGATGGAGAACATTAATCCTAAAGGAAACTGGATTAAGATGGGATCCAAAAAAGAATACCATTGATGTAAGTGATGAATGGTGGGAGAGGAAAATTTAGATTTTTTCCTTCTTTTATTAATTTTTTTAAGTTCATTTTTTTTTCTATAAAACTCATGAAAATGTTTTTTATAACATGAAAATCCTAAGGTTAGAGCTTTTAGAATGAAATGCATACATTCGGATCTTCAAGTTTTGTTAGATAGAATGTTTGGAGATACCGTTGCCACTAGAAGCATCACATGGAATCCTGCACAAGACTTATATGTTGATGAGGATGTTGTGGCCACATAATTTGATATCGGTGATTATGCCGGATTTACTGATGATGATATAGAGTGCGATGTGGGTGAAAAGACTAGTGAACAACCTTGAAGCGATAAAAGAACGTGGCAGAGTTCGGTAAGGTAATCTCAAGGAAAGAAACAAAAGAAATTGAGTACAATTGATAAGCTAGCAATGCAAATGGAGAGAATTTGTTCAGCTATTAAAAATATAAATTATGTCAAAGAATTTGATCCTTACAAGGAACTCATAAAGACGCTAAAAGCTATACCTGAGATTAAGCAAGACCAAGAGTTATACTTTTTTGCACTAGATTATTTTTCAGAAAAGAAAGATAATAGGCAAATCTTCATGAATTTGGATGGTGATCAAGAAAAAGTCATGTAGCTCAAGTATAAATTCGCACAGTGTAATCGTCACTAGGATGTTTGCTACTTATTTGAATTTTTTCATATGTAATGTTGTAATGTGAGACCAATTTGCATTACTTATTTGTACTAGTTGGTGAGATATATTTATGCTATATTGTGAGACTTGTTTCAAATTGGTGTTCTTTTTATTAAGTGGAGTTTGCACATATATATATATATATATATATATATATATATATATATATATATATGATGTTGATAAGTGTTTTTTTTTTTATTGATGGATGATTTGAATAATTTGTTATATCTTTTTATTCTAATTCTATTTTGTTACTTTAACCAGCTTATGGATGATTCTGCTGAAAGGGAAAATTATGAAAAAGAGGAAGAGGAATATTAGCAGCTTTGTGCAGCTACACATACCTACGGTGTTTAACAGGCATCATATGGTCAAAAAATACCGTGCATGACCTTATCATATACAGAAACTACATAGTTAAGAGAGTTGATGGGCATGAATGCTAATTCTCAAAGGTTTTATTGAATGTTTAGAATGGATAGAATTGTGTTTAAGAATTTAATGCTTAATTTAGTGACACGATATGGTTTGCAAGGATTTAGGAATATTGATGTTGCAGAAATGCTAGGATTGTTTTTTCATATTTTAGGACATAATATAAGCAAAATAGGTTAGCACAAGAGTGTTTTCAACATTCTGGGGAAACCATATGCAGGCTATTTAGTTTAATGTTGGATAAAGTATGTGAAATGAGAGCAGATTTGATCCAACCATCCGATCGATAATTTAGGGAAGTTCCAAAGAAGATCAAGAATAATACAATATTTTTTCCACATTTTAAGGGAAGTTATGATTATACAATAAAAAAGATAAACTAAATATAAATCAAATAATATTTCTGTTTTTGTTTTAGGATTGCATTGGAGTTATAAATGGTACTCATATTCCAGCGGTGATACCTACGAGTGAGCAACTTCGTTTTATCGGTCGAAAAGGAACACCGACGCAAAATGTAATGGCCATATGTAATTTTAACATGGAATTTACTTATGTTTGGGCCGGTTGGGAGGGAACGGCTCATGATACTCGTATCTTTTATGAATCTATTAAGAGACATGATTTACAATTTTCTCATCCTCCGAAAGATTCGTTATTAGTGGTTTTTACTCATTAAATTATGTATGTTTAATATGTTGATTAAATTTACAACATTTTTGTGTAGGTAAATATTATTTGGTAGATGTTGGATATCCAAATCCCACGGGTTATCTGGAGCCATACAAAGAAGTTAGATATCATTTGCCTGAGTTTTAATGAGGTCCTCAACCAATAGGTTATAAAGAAGTATTCAATCGTGTCCACTCCTCACTACGATCAGAAATTGAGCGAGCTTTTGGCATACTGAAGAAGAAGTGGAAGATTCTAAAGAGTATGCCAAGTTATCAATATACAAAGCAAGTGAAAATTGTGATAGCAACAATGGCTTTGCACAATTATATACGAATAAATGCCTTGAATGATGCATATTTTGCTAAAGTGGATTTGAATCCCAATTTATATACAATAGATTTTGATGATGTAAATGAGGAGGGTAATGCTTCAAATGATGATGTAGCATTTGATATGGCACGTTTACGTGATCAAATAGCTATGAATTTAAGAAATAGTTAAGGATGTTTGTAATTTTTAAGCATAATGAATTTTTTTCCTTGAAGCATATGTTATCATGTTTATTGTAATGAAAGTATTCTTCTTGTAATTGAGAAAGAGAGCACGTCAAATTTTTCCATTTGATATTTTTTAACTAAAAAAAAAAAGAAATTTTAATTTTAATAAAATTGTCTACACAACATTTTTAATATTCTTGTATAAATAATTGCAAACATTATTTTTATAATTTTAAACAAACAAAAATTTAAAAGTTACGAAAATGACTTTTCAAATGTGTTTTTTTACCAAACAAAGATTTCTCTCAAAATTGCTTTTGAAAGCAGAATTTATCAAACGATCTTTGCATTTCTCCCAAAGCCCTTTAGGTTAAACTGCATTGCATTTCCCCAATAAACTTTCGAAATGCTGAACCAAACACACCCTAAAAGCCCAAAGCTGGTTCTTATCAATATTAAACTTTTAGCTTTCCCAAAACTAGCATTTGATTGAAAGCCCATTGGAACACTCAACATTTCCTTAAGGGGCTTTGGAGGCTGAACGCCCCTTGGGAAAGCTGAATCAAATGCATCCGAAGTAAGTCGACTTTCTCCATCCGAATGACATGGCTGGGCATCAATTACGCTACTGCCCTTTGTATTAAGGTGAAGAGTATTTGATTTCAAAATGAGTAGGCTCTCGACCTTCGGGAGTCTTATTCGAATTTTATATTTTAGTTCCTTGTTTTGGTTTCATATTTTCTATAGCAAAATAATATAAGTAATAAACAATTTGAGGTGAAAAACAAATGAGGGCAAGCAAGAAAAGGTGAGTCAGGACTGCAAGGCTCGAAAAAACACGGGCGAGCGGAGAGGAGGGCGAGTCGCGAGCAAGAGAATAGGGAGACAAAGAAAAAGATGTCAAGATAAGATTTAGCATTGTTAGACTTTATGAACCTAATTTCAAAATCGGTCCAATTTTCAAGAGGTTCTTCACTCGGAATCGGAATCTAGAATAAAATCGGTTTTTCAAGGTAGTCTGGTCCAATTGCACAGCACTACTTTGTATATCTTCGGATGGGTGACATGCATGCTTAATTTCAAGATCATTTGGCTTGAAAAACTAAATTGAATCGATCAGCCATTAAGAGATGGGCATGATCACAAAGAGTGGGAGGGAGGGAGATAGGGAGAGATAACTCTGGACTTCGGAATAGGTTGTGACCGCAAACGTATGGCACACGCTAATTCAGCCAAGGATGACTACTGATGACCAGCCCAACGACCTCTGACGATCGATAAAAGCTTATACCATCAAATCCGACTCAAGTGCGATGTGATAATTAACTTTTCAAGTTAACCCGGTTTGCAACTCCAATTGCTACTTCTGATTGATTTTAGCTGCGACCCTTCCGAAATGAGCATAAAAAGACTGAGTTCGAAATCGAATCCACCAAAGCCTTTGAGATTCAATCTTGACATAGATCATCATCAAGTATGAAAAAAAGAGACTGATTCGATGGACGAATCTACTTTTGGCATCAGATTATGTTACAATAGAGATGGCTAGGTAAAGCTATATGATTAGTCTAATTATGATTGTATGAACATGCCACAGAAATGGTTTAACTGATTTGTAACGAATACGCACAATAATCACAAAACAAGTTGGTGCTGGAGCACTTTGCTTGATCATTATTGTCGCGTTCCTTCGAAAAGTGAACCGCTAGGGGAAAGTTAATGGATTACTAAGTCTAATGGAGTTAATGAAAGACTCGTTTTGAGTTTTTGGAACCTGTGATTGGATAAATGTAGGAATGCTATTGCACATGAATTTTAAGACAACTTTATCCAGTGTTCTTTCTCTCTATTGTTTTAGCCGGTAGGCCATGGAAGTACTAAAGTGGTTGATTTTTTGTCGAACGTTATTGTCAACCCACTATAACCTCACTACTCACAAACCTGGGGGCCAATAAGATAATAATATCTAAACAAAGTTGAACAACAATCCTTTATCAATCTTTGATTTTTGACCTTGAGCGCTTTTTCTTTTTCTACAGAAAGCATTTATCCAATGTAAAACACTTAAGAAGGACCAAGCATATATGCCCAACTAACAAGAAACTTGGCCTCCCATGCATTATTTGTCCATAGTTGTGGACTTAGTCCCAAGGCCCTAAGGCTAAAACTGTGCATTGTTTTGTTATAGGCCATTTTCAATGCCCTAAAGAGAGTAAAAAAGTGAATCTTAGCTGCGCATATGCACTCATTTTGATATGCTTTCATTGAAACTCAAAGAATGATACTCACTTACATAACAGGTCTTAACAAGTATAGGAAATGCTCCTATACAAACTTGTTGGGCTCAAGCCTAGACCTTGGAGTGCTATGCAATCAACGCTCTCATTCCAATAGATTATGAAAATAATGAGTATTTTAGTTATAGGTTTAAAATCACAAAAAACCCTAAATTATGTCCACTATGACACAAATACCCTGAACTATTTTTTGTGTCGCTAAAAATCCTAAACTTACCTATTGTAACATAAATACTCCATTCTTTTATCATAAAAAACCCTTAACTTATGCTAGTGTGATAAACATACCTTGGATGGAACTGAAATAGAGGGTATAAATATCACACATGTATAAGTTTGTGTTTTTTGGTGATACAAAAAAAGTTGAAGGTATTTGTGTCGTAACGGGCAAGTATGAGGCTTTTGGTGACATAGAAAAAAATTGAGGCATTTGTGTCACGATGAGTATAATTTGGAGTTTTTTTTTTTTAATGATATTTGCCTTTAGTTACATGAGCTACTTTGATTGTCTGTACCTTATAAGTAGTCCTCGCGGTTGAGTCACATAATCGTAAAATTCTACTCCCGACCACTTCTTAATATCAATCTGGCCATACCATGGTTGCATTTGGGAATGATACTCCCAAAGTCCCTTAGGCCAAGTTTGTGGTGTTTGGCAAATTTTTTTGAAGTCCCATTGTGCAAAGGCTAGCCTTTTGAAGGCTGAAAGCCCAAGGCAGCTTAGGGGCAATCTTGAGCTTTCTCGGCATGTCAAGCCCAAGGTTAGTAAAAAAATTCTTTTGAAATTATCCTTGCTAAATTTTTGTTTTTTCGGTTTTGCACTCAATGACTGTTCATCTTCTTCTTCTCTGTTGAATAGTAGGGGTGAGCGTAGTTCCCGATTCCAAGGAGAAAGGTTTCGGTTCTTGGTTCCTGGTTCTGAATAAACCCTAATTTTATTTCAATTCCTTTCTTTTCTCTCTCTCTCTCTCTCTCTCTCTCTCTCTCTCTCTCTCTCTCTCTCTCTTTGGCTCTAACCCCAACTCTCGACTCTCGACTCTCGACTCTCTCCTTTGCTTTCTTTGCTCGATGACGCCGCTCGACGACGCTGCTCACCCCCCTTCGCTCGATGATGCCCTTGACGACGACTCGTCGCCGCTCGTCCCCCCTCTGCTCGGCGACGCCCTCAACAACGACTTGATGCCGCTTGCCCCTTCTTTGCTCGGCAATACTCTCAATGACAACTCGACGCCGTTCTCCCTCCTCACTTCCCTCAGCCTTCGTCCTCCATCTTCTCGAGCTCCCAATATGCTCTCTCTCTCTCTCTCTCTCTCTCTCTCTCTCTCTCTCTCTCTCTCTCTCTCTCTCTCTCTCTCTCTCTCTCTCTCTCTCTCTCTCATTCTTGGTGTAGGGGTCTTCTCCGTCCAATACGCCAAGGAGTTTGTTTCGGGTTTATGGAACCGCGAGAAGCCAAAATTAGATCACCTCAACAATTGTTCATGTCAAGTTCTTTATTTTTTAAACGCCACTTGGGATTGTTTCAAGTGTTTACTCATTTCAAGTTCTCTAGAATGTTTGTATGGTTCGGTTCGGACATAGGTCCATTACAGTTTTTATTTCAGTTTTGGTTTGCTTTCAATGGTTTCGAATTGGATGCATTGAATTTGAATCGACGGTCAATACTTTTAAACTAATTTTGTGTATATTGATGCTATATCTTACTTACAATTGCATGGTTTGCATTGCGTTGTGATGTGGACATCGAGCCATATTGAGAAGATGGTGCTAGGGACCCATTGTCTATTCCTACTGGTTCGATTACTCAAGTGCGGGCCAAGCAATTCAGGCAAGCTGTTGGCGTCATGGTTCGTGATCTTCGGCGTGGAGACGACCTTGGATCAAATCTTGAAGAATCTTGGAAATCTTGGTGCAATTTGATTATCTGGACACCAAATATTTGACCAAGTCACACACACACACACACACACACACACACACACATATCTTCTTGTTTAGGAATATTATAGAATATGACGTATTAGATTTTTAGGGTTGGTTTTAGGGTTTGTGTGGCACCTAGAAGGCCTATATATAAGACTGACTGAATTTCTTTGGGGGAGAGATATATTTTTTTTAGAGGAAAAAAGTTGAGAGATTCTCTTCTACTGTTATTTTGAGGACTTGAACTTATCAAGGTTTCCTTGTAACGGTTGATTCGACTAATCGAGCAAGATAGTGAATTCTTTCGCTTGTGGCGTTTATAACGTTGGTTGGTTGATATGTGTTCGTCAACAGGTCACGTTCATACCGAGGTTGCCAATCACAGGTTGATTGGAGGTCGAGGTTCACAATTCGCACCATCCGGGCCTTCGTAGAACGATCTTTCTGCAACGATTCACATCACGTTGAGTCTAGGTTCATTTAGGATTCGAGTTTCTTCAATTTCCGATCGACTTGGTTCTAATGGATGAAATGCTTGTATTCTTGAGTTATTTCGGACATGAATCGTGTCGATTATTAAATGGGTTGGTCAGTTTTCTTTCTGAATTTGTTTGAAATAGAGATTGATCTGTATGCTTCTAAGGGGGTTGATCAATTTCTATCACAAATACATAAGAAAGTTAAATTTGTGGAGTGCATTGTCTTAATCTCTTTATGAGGCATATGTTAGAGTAAGAAGATCGAGTTCTCGAAATTTTGTATGTGGCACCTCAGAAGCAGAATGCTAGATTAGATAACTCAATCTACCCTCGATGGACTAGAAATTGCCACCAAACTCGATCTACCGTTGATGGCTAGAAATTGCCACCATCTTGGTTTTCAAAAAATGCTAAGTATATTAAGATTACCACGATAGATTCTTTGAAGATTGATTATTACTCGCTGGTTTACAGCATTGCATTATCTCTTTAGATTTCTTCCACCACATTTTGCGATTGTCTCTAGTTCCTCTTGTCTTTGTCTGCCTATGCTTTGGCACCGAGTTGAATTGTCGAATGCAAGAAGGTGATCAAATAGCACTCAAAGTTGAAACAAAAGCTATGTATATGTAGATTTAAATGTTTGTACTATTGTCCATTCACTTATGATAACATCCATATCTGCATGTATTTGTACTATGATTGGGACTTTAGAGATACCTACTGATTTCATTCTATGTACTTGGAGGGATTACGATTGCTCTCACGCAATCACCTTGTTCATCAGGCGGTTTTATGTCATGTTCTTGTCATCTTATGTCATTGCCATAATCTAGGATGATTGGTTTCTAGTCCAATCCAATCTTACCCAAGAATTGGGAATTGGACCAGAAGGATTGGTCAAAAGGCCCTCATAAGTCATCTTAGGAATCTTTGTGAAGTTGTCTTCCCTTTTTCATTTGTTTGAAATATTTTTTGTACTCTTTATATTAGGAAATCAAGTACGGAAATATTTTTGTATAGAACTATGTTGCTTCATCGATAAAGCTTGTTTTCTTTAGGATATGTCACTCGCCGTCTAGAAAAGTCCGTGAAAACATTGCTTTTGCTTTTTAGAAGAGGTAAAAACAACAACCATCCAAATTATGATGAATAAATATAGGTACATATCATTCCAAATTGAAATACACGAGTAGTAGTTTGTTTGCTCGTTTATAAATGTTTGATCTTTATTATGAAATTTCTAACAATATTCTCATATTGTTGTGTATGTGTGAAGTTAATGTATCAAGATAACACGTCAATGGAGGTGGAGAGATATGGGGAGATGACTTTGATCACGGAATTATCTGGTGATGAAAATGAAGAAGAGCCATCCTCTATCATGAGTGCCACAAACAAGATACTTGGTTCTTGTATTCCTTCTCGTGATAAAAAATATACATCCGGATGCTGGAATCATTATGCATGAATCAATGATAAGGATGGAAAAACATATCAAGTAAAGTGCATTCATTGTTGGTCTATATTTAAGTACCGTGTTGCTAATGATACCTTTGCAATGAAGAAGTATTTGACCACGTGCAAGAAGTTTCCTCACAATGTAGATAAGAGGCAGAGATTCTTCGTATCACGTAATGTAGACATGGCTAGTAAAGTATGTGGAGATTTTAGTACTGATAGCGTCTTATCAACATGGTCATTTAATCAAGAATGCTGTAGGCAAATACTTGCTCGGTTTATCACAATTGATGAACAACTTTTTTCCTTGGTTGAATGTGTTGGATTTCATGAATTTATCAGTGAGTTATAACCTCTCTTCAAACATTTATCACATTTTACAGTAGCAAAAGATTGCATGGAGCTATATTTTTGTGAAAAAACTTGTTTGAAGATTTATTTTGGAAAGATTAATTTTAGGATCGCACTCACGACTGATACATGGAGTTCCATTCAAAACCTAAATTATTTGTGTCTCATTGCACATTTTATTGATGAAATAGGGAAGTTGCATAAAAAGTCATCAATTTTGTGGTGATGCATAGTCATAGGGATAAGGAGATTGGGAAAATGGTGGAGAAATGCATCCAAGGGTGGGGAATAGAAAAAAAAATGTCCACAATCACCATGGATAATGCTAGTTCGAATGACGTTGTAATTGGTTACTCAAGGGAGAAAACTTTCAAGAGAAAAATTGTTGATATTAGATGATGAGGTGCATGGCTAATATATTAAATTTAATTGTGAGAGATGGCTTGACTACGGTGTGTGACTCTATTGCACGTATCTGAAATGTGGTTAGGTATGTGAGGAATTCTCCCACGAGAGACAAAGCATTTCAATCTTGCATTGAGAGTGAATGGATCACTTATAAGGGTTCGGTTATTCTTGACGTTACCATTAGATGGAACTCCACTTATTTCATGTTAGACACTGCTATAAAGTTCAGAAAAACTTATGAAAGAATGGAAGAAGATAATCTATTTTTTGCAAGGGAGCTTAACCATAAAATTCCTAAAAATGGTAATTGGTAAGATGCTATTATTCTTTTGAAATTTCTAAAGGTATTTTATGATGCCACTAATCGGATGTCGGGGAGTTCATATGTTACTTCAAATGATTATTTTGAAGGGATGGTTTTTTTGTATAGATATTTGAAAGATGTGGTGGATGCTTCGAATCCTAAGCTTCAAGCTATGAGTACGACAATGAAAGAAAAATTTGACAAATATTATGGAAGCTTGGATAAAGTGAAAATGATGGTGTTGATTGTAGTTGTGTTAGATCCTAGAGCCAAGTTGAATTATGTGAGTTTCTTCTTAGACAAATTTATGATGATTAATCGAAAATTAAAGGGATGCATTACAAGGTGAAGAACGCATTGGAGCATTTGTATGAATTTTATGAGAAATCTTCTCTTATTTCAAGTGATCGAAATTTTAATAGCCACAGTTTGAGTGCAAGTAGTAGTGGTTCCAATACCAATGTGGGTGATAATGAATGTATAAAAAAGTATAATGCCCAAGCTTGGAAGAAAATGTTTTTGCACTTGAACGAATAAGGATGTGATGACAACAAATATGAGCTTGATGAGTATCTTCAAGAAAAAAAATGAAAAAGTTCTTGATCTTGACCTTTTGATGTGGTGGAAGACTGTTGGCTCAAAATATAAGATCATTTCTTTGATAACTCGGGATATTTTATCTATTCTTGTGACTATTGTTGCTTCAGACTTATATTGGGTTGTGTACTTGATAGCTTTCGAAATTCTTTAACTCACAAAGTAGTGAAAGTAGTGGAAGTTTTGATTTGCACTTAAGATTGGTTGAGAGTTGTTTGTGTACCAATTGATGTTGAAGAGTGCATTGAGAATACATAAAAATTTGAGTTGGGTAAGTGATGTTTATATCTTTATTATTGTAATTCTTTTTGTATATCTAATAAGTGAATATTGTATTTAATCTCTCTCTCTCTCTCTCTCTCTCTCTTTAAGATATGGATTGTCTTAATGAAGAGATTATTGTTGGTAAATAGAGTTTACTAGTTAAAATGGAATGAATATATGTGATAAGGCACCACCGCCTTGGTGGCCGAGATGGTTCGGGCTTTCTCCTTCTCACGAAAGGGAGGAGTTCGAATCCCTTCTTGGTCGCTTGGGGTCTTAAGCATGACGTCAGGGTTGTGGGTCCTTCGCTAGCGTCACCCCAGGTTTGCTCTGCTGCTATTGGCTTACGAGAGTTCCTGGGTCATCAATATATATATATATATATATATATATATAATACTTATATTAGTTCACCAGCATCTCCCATTATACTTCCATTTGATGGCTCTAGTTCTCATATATGGATTGATTATATAGTCAAGTTGAGCATCGTGATACGTTATTTTATGTATGCTCCAGAAGATGTTAGTTCTCATCATGTCCAAGGAGCACTTACTCGAATTGCAATGCTAGGCTACCCTACATATGGTGAACTTTCAATTGCAAAGAAAACGTTGTAGTTGCAATTGCAAATAATCGATACGCAACACTTCAATTTTAACTTTAAAGCTATTATTAAGTTGTCAACTATGATTATTGTTTCTTTTGATTTCAAGTGATCAAAATTTGGAACAAATTTTCATGGATGTTTGAGGACCAAAAACTCATATTTCTTTTAATGCTCATATATGCAATTTTAATGCTCTAGTTTTATGGTCTAGTTTGTTCTATAGTGTTATAAATTCCCTGATACAAAGATCCAAAATAAAATTTATGGTCTAGTGAATTTTGTCCCATTTCAATGTAGGCTTTTGTTCAATTTCCTCTCTTTTATCTAGTTGAATTCCTTGCTAAGAATTCCTTTTTCTATGTTGATAATTTTGTTCATTTTGTATTCTTTTTGATGAATGACAAGCTTGTTTATTATTGTTACGTTCATTTCCATTTTTTCAAACTAAAAATGAAACCAAAAAAAAAAAAAAGAATCCGTTTGGAACCAACCCTGGAACCTGTGATAAGGTAGGTTCCAGGTTCTTGGTTCCGACGGGTAACTTCTAGATTTCAAATAATGAGGAACCTGCATCCGATGGTGGGTTACAGGTTATAAGCGGAATTTGTAAGGAACTTGGAACCGCTCAAACCTATCAAACATGATTGGTATGGCTGCCTCTGGCCATTGGCGAAGGGTAGGCGGTCCAATGAGGGTCGCATGACCAAATTGCGATCTAGGTCGCCACGACCATCACCAAAGAGTTGCGTGACCTAGATCGCGTGGCCCCAGCGACCTCTGTGCGGAGGTTGTCACGACCCAGATTGCGCTAATCCATTTCGATCATGTGACCCTAGCCTTAATTTTGATCGTGCTAATCTGTCCTTTTCTCCTCCTCCGGCGGTTGAGCCCCCGTCCTTGAATCCATCCCCATCCCCAGATCTATCATCTGCTTCCCTGTGACATTGAAGAGACCGATAGTGGTGTGTGTGGTTCAAGTGGTGTCGCAGGTATTGCCGTCTGGCTTTTCTTTGCTCCTTGGTGCTTTTATGATCTCCTCATCAAGGACGAAGGAGAGTTTGGGGGGATCAAGCGATTGCAGAGTTGGATTGGTAGTGGGATCCATCGTTTGGGTCCATCGTAGGAATGGCTCCTGGTGGCGAAGGTCGCCGGGCCTACGGGATTTGGGTCGCGCGACCCTTTGGCGATGATCATGGCAACCCAGATCATGCTTTGGTCGCAGGATCTAGGTTGTGGTGACCCTCGCTGAACCGCCTGCCCTTCATCGATGACTGCCTGCCCTTGGCTGGCTAACTCTTCTTTTTTCTCTCTCTTTTTTTATTTTATTTTTATTTAATGACAAAAGTCTTTTACAAATATAATTTCTCCAAATACTACTTTGTTCAAAAGTATTTCATAATGGACTTTTACAATACAATTTACCAAACACAATTTGTATTTTGAAAAATTCATTTAACTCAATGACATTTGCATTTTCCCATAAACTTTCTCCAAAAGCCTTCCCAAATGCACCCTATCTCTAACTTAATTAGACAAAGAAATAATCATCCCACTTAGTAGCATTAATGTGTCTTAGAATAGCTTATTACTTTGAATTGAATTTGATACGATAGTTACCTAGCTCTCACTACAAGTGTGATCCAATTTGCACAGCACGTGCGTGATTGCTTTTAGGCTCTTTTTTTTTTGGTAAAAAGCTTTTAGGCTCTTTTAGAGTGCCTTAGTTTTGAGAAAAATAAATGGCTTTTAAAATATCTTCTAAAAAATATTATCTTATATCACTTACAAAAATAAATCAAAGTAAAACAGTTTTATCTTTTACGAAAAATATAGACATAAATTGTTGTCAATAATACGAAAAATTTTCATTGACTAATTATTTTAAATGATTCAAACAATCATTTTTAAGAAAACATTTTTCAAATTATTCATTTTCAATGAAATAAACACACCTTTAATACGAAATCGATAAAAAAGAACTGCGTTTGGATAAAAGAACGTTATGAATTGAATTTAGACAAATTATCATCTAAAAAAAAAAAATTAGAAGGTTTTGTACGACAAAAAAGAAGCATGTCCTCTGCAAGTTCGTAATCAAATGAAGAAATCCGTCATCTCTCGCTTAGAACAAACGGCACTCAAGGCAGAATTTGCACTCTAGGAAAGATAAATGAGCAATGGTGCTTTCCCACTTTCTCAAATATTAAATTGTGAATCACTCTAATGTGGATTGATAAACATATATTTGCTTCAAGTGCAAATCATATGAAAAAGCCCTTTATAACTGATATGTCTAAATGTGATTTACAAACGTAGTGCATACGACGTTTCATTTTTCCGGACAAAAAATGTCAATTGGCTTTTTGTTTCTCTAAAAAATGGGTATTAATCAAAGTAGTTGAAAAATCTTTCATCAAAAAGTCGATTTTCGGTGAGTAGGTTTAGCGGTAATTTAGAATTTAGAATTCAAGAAGTGTTGCAATGGAGATAAACAACAAATTTAAAGGCAAAAGATCATAAATGATGGAAATGGAAAAGCAAATAACATTTACAGATTGATAAAAGTACATTCAAAATTATGTGTTTTGGATGATGGATCCCTACATAATTACATGCTGCCATATGTACGGTTATAATTGCACTCCCGAGATTTTAGTCCCTTTATCTGCATGCCAATACCGTACATAAACAGTGGCAACTTCCAAGGCCAAGTTCGGTGTTCTATAAATAGGTTAGTCAACGGTCATTCGGTATTTTTTCCTTCAATCGATATCCTTATCGTCAAGTCTCCCTTTGCTGCTAACACTTAACCAATTATAGAATGGCCAAGTCTTTCTTTGTTCATGAACTTCGTTGTACGCCACTTTACTACTCGTCCACGTTGTCAACACATAACTTTTGACGATTCTTCTTCATAGATGTTGACACTCAAGCCTTACAATTGTCAATTTGTTTAATAGCTTGAAGTGCTCTAGTTGACCAATCTTCCTTGATTAACCGCAATTCGTTGCTCATCAATAGCTGTACAGTTGCCGAAAACTACACGCTATGGTCATCGATGAACTGATAAATAAATCATTAACTATGCTGATCACAGTCAACCGGGCTCACTTAACTGACTAAGCCCATTATTTATCCATTTTGAAGGAATTAGGTTATTTATTGGTGTAAATAGTTTCAGTTATAATTGAAGCCCTTCCTATACTGGAAAAGCAAAGCTTTCCATCTTCTGGGCAGGGCATGTATAGTCTCAAACTTGATTTCATCTCGCTTTAGAGTTCCTTGAATTTAAGTAAATTAGTACGAGGAGAATGACACATCTAAAATTTGGCATCTCCAAAGCAAGGTTCAAAATTAGGTCTGAGTGGATATAAAAACACTTATAGTGAGTTTATTTGGGGAAAAACTTCCTGAAAATGGAAAATGCTTTTCGAGAAATTATTTTTCAGGAAAATGGTTAGTTTTCCTTTAATTGATAATATGTGATTGAAAATATTCTCTAATGTTTGGATCTTATTTGAAAATGATTTCAATATCATAACTTTATCTCAGGTAAAAAAAAAAAAAAATTTTAAAATTTTTTTTTAACATAATTTAATTTAGTTTTTTTTTCTTTTCATTCTTTTCTATTTTCATTTGTTTTATTTTATTTTTTATTTTTTTTCCTTCTTCCTTCTTTGCTGGTCGCTAGGCATTGGTGATGGCCACGACAAGCCACTAGCACCATTGTTGAGGCTCGGCAATGATTGACCTGGCAAGCCTTAGGCAAGGTTGGCCCTCATGAACCCACATGTCAGAGACTGGTGGAGGAGGAAGAAGGAAAAGAAAAATGAAAAATATTTAAAAAATCAAATTTTAAAATGCGATATTAAAAAAATTAAAGATCAGCAATTCCATAAAGTGTTTTTACCTTATTAGATTTAGGAATTCATTTCCCTAATTTTATGCATGAAGATATTTCTTGCCTCCGCCTTCGCCGCTGCTGCCCTCCCTCCTCCTCTTCTTGCCGCTCCTCTTCTTCGGCTCGTTGTCGCGAGGGCGGCTGCCCCGCCCTCCCTCCTCCTCTTCTTGCCGCTCCTCTTCTTCGGCTCATCGTCGCGAGGGCCGCCACCGCCGACACCGCTCGCCTCCGCTTCAGCTTCGTGCGGTCTCTTCTTCTTCGCCATTCCCGCTCTCCAATATCAGAAAGTTCCGATTTTTCAACACGGTACGAAGTCGACTGGTCGACTGGTCAAGGGTTTAGGCGTCAATCTTGGTGGTAGTATTGCGTTTCAGGATCTGAGGCCTGACAGTTGCATAGATGGAAGTGGATGAGCAGGGTTTGAGCATGTGACTCGAGTTAGAGGCTAAAGCTATAAGTGTTAGACGCAACTGGCAGTGATCAATCACGGACTCAAATGAGGAAAGAATTTGATGCTGATCTGAGAGTCCCTCTCTTGTTTCCATCAAATTTCGCATCTAGTTGCATTACGGAACAGGCCCAATTCATTAAAAAGAAGGCAATAAACGAGAGGAAATTACCGGAGATGGAGGGGGTGAAGATGAAGAGTCCGGATCAAATGTTGAGAAGCAGATGATGATCCCAAGAATAAACGCTCTTGGCTTTCGAGTTCAGCTGAAGAGAGGCAAGACTTCTACAAGATGGTGAATTCACCCTCCTTCGCCGTGCCCTTCCAGGAAAGTGAGGGCTTGCTAGTTGCAGGGAAACTACAAGCAGACCGTGGAAAAGTGAATACGCGTTGCTTTTGACTTTTGAGTAAACGACTTCAGTTACAGGGAAATTTCTGGAAGTCCGAAAACTTTTTGGCACGAAAGGTGAGGGTAAAAGAGGATTTTCATTACATGTTATTAATTTAGAAATCATACAATTTATATTAATTGATATTCTTTCAATGATGATGAAGGTGAATTCCAGGCCCATTCTTATTTTACATATATTAAATAAAAAATGTGGAATTCATGTATTTTAATTATGTCGGAGTTATACACAATGAGTTCGTAAGACAAAAAAGTTAGGGAAAATAACATCACAAATGTCATAACTTTCATACAACACTCACTTAAGTGTTATAACTTTTTTTGATTGTTTAAGTGATATGACTTCTGTTTTACGTTCACTTAAATGCCATAATCTTTTCTTTTTCATTCACCAAGAATGAATGTTCCTATGAGGATCGCCATCTGTCAATGTCCTTCTTGGCTGTCCACTATTTGTCTCTTCTTCTTTTTTCCAAATTTTTTTGTTTTTCCTTTCTAATTTTTTCTTAAAATTTGCTGACATGGCAGCCATATTGATGCCTCTATCTTCATAATTTTTTTATTAAAAAAAAGTAATGTCAATTTTTCTTGTTAGTTAAATTGGATAGAGTTAATAGCAGGCCTTGATTGCACAAATTTAATAAGTTTTAAAATTTGATTGTACTTTTGCAACATATTTTAAGACATATGGAGCATTTATCCCCTCTTAGAGAATAATAACACAAATGGTCATAAAACTTTGGCTCAATGTATAATGATATCCTTAGATTTTTAATAATATGATCTCTAAAATAATGATTGATGTTCAATTTAGTCTCTAGATTAAATGTGTTATTTCCATATAGTTTAATGACTAGATTGGACATTTATTAATAGTTCATGGATCACATTAAATAAATTAAATTTTAAAAATGACATAACATATTTTGTTAGAGTTTGAGGATCATGTTAGATAAATTCAAAATTTAGAGACAACGTTAGATATTGGACTAAAATTTAGGGATTATTTATGTTTTTTTTTTCAATTTTTTAATCTAAAATTCCAAAAACTTAAGGATAGATAAATAAATTCACATATAATTTTTTGATAATTTTCTGAAATTTGAAAAATAATTTAAATTTTAACTAAAGGTAAAAGAACTACTATTAACTTCTTTAGTCCAAGCAAAGAGGCATTATATCAATTAATTTTCGCCATTTCTTTACGATCTCACTTCGCGTGGGCACCATTTTCGTGGGAGGGACGATTGGCGCATTGACCCTCAGGAAAGTGAGGACTTGCTAGTATAATGCCTCTTTTAATGACGAGTATTCATCAGACAAGAAATCATTCTAGAGAGGTGAATTTGTCTTTATCAAGTAGTTTTGAACATCATTCATTTAGAAAGGAAAAGGAAAGATGCTCCGAACAGTGTTTTGGACAGTGGAGATTGCATTCGTTGTTGCACGAATTCATCCTCCCATAATCAAATTTAATTCATGAAATTTATTCTACTTTTAGTTTTGTGTGAAATTTCTTTGCCTACCTAGTTCAGGGAGCTCTTGGAGAAGCCAAAGATTATATTCTTTGATCTTCTTCAACATGTTACTGCGAACATGCGCCTCTCTAAGTCCCCGAGCTTCTTGGCGTCCACCACCTTGCAGTCGAGCACCGGCACCCTTTCGATAATCTTTGCAAATCTGAGCAAGGGTCACGGCCATCGTTGCTGAATGGACAAGGGCAGCTAGCGGCAAGGTCGCAGCCGGCCTCACCGGCAAGTGGCCAGGGGCTGCCACCTTGCTTGGTTCGCTCATTGCATACGGGCATGCACACTCACTCACTTCGTTCCTTTCTCAAGATGGGAAGGTGGTAGTGAGGGCCGAGCTGGCTTCTTCTAAGTCCGGCGAGGAACACCGGCCAAGCACTGTCCTTCTTGGTTCTCCACCATTTGACTTTTCCTCTTTTTTTCAAATTTTCACTTTTTTTTTCAGGTTTTTATTTTTAGAAATCTTGGAATCAATTTTTTTTTCCCTTTTTCTTTTTTACACTTTCTTAAATTTTGCTGATATGGCAATCATTTCAATGCCTCTATCTTCAGGGGAAAAAAAGTCATGTTATTTTTTCCCATTAACTGAATTTGAAGGAGTTAATAGCGGGATTCGATTGCATCAGTTTATAAGTTTTAATATTTAATTGTACTTTTTGAAAATTATTGAATGTGATTGCACTTTTGCGACATATTTTAAGACTTATGGTGCATTTATCCCTCTTAAGAGATAATAATACAAATGGTCATTGAACTTGGGTTTAATGTATAATATTATCCCTAAATTTTTAATTTATTTGATGTTCTCTAAATTATTTATAGATGTTTAATTTAGTCTTTTGACTAAATTCGCCATTTCCATATAGTTTAAGCACTAGATTGAACATTTATTAATAGTTCATAACTGCATTATATAAATTAAAGTTTAAAAACGATATAACACATTTAAACAAAGTTCGAATATCACATTAAACAAATTAAAAATTTGGGGACCGTTTATGTCATTTTTTTCCATTTATTTAAAAACGATAGAAACTTGCCGAGAAACACCTGAAGCTCGGCATGACCGTCCACTCCCACCTCATCAAGACCGCACTCGCCAGCGACTCTTTCATCGTCAACCATCTTATTGGCATGTACTCCAGGTTGCTCTTCCATCCGAAGCGCCCACAAGGCTTTTGATGATCTTGATACAAAGAACAGTTACTCTTGGAACACCATCATATCTACATATGCTCGGATGGGCGATTTCAAGAAGGCCCTCGTCTTGTTCGATGAAATGCCGCAGAGGGCTCTTGTCTCTGAGCGTCTTCATGCATATGCAAAAAGAATATGATTGTCTATTCATGGATGAGTTTACTTTTGTGGGTGTTGTGGGTGCTTGTGCTCGCTTGGGTGCATTTAAGTTCTTGCGCCAGGTTCATGGAGTTGCCATCATAATGGGCTTGGAATTTACTAAGATCACTTACAATTCCCTGATTGATGCTTATGGTAAATGCGGTGGAGTTGATATATGCCGTGCGTTGTTCGAGGTTATGCCTGAGAAGGATATTGTGTCGTGGACTTCTATGGTTGTTGCTTATACGCAAGCTCAGAACTTAGATGACGCTTGTGCAATATTCAACAATATGCCAGTGAAGACCACGGTCTCTTGGACTGCATTGATCTCAGGCTTTGTGCAAAATGGCCATGGTGATGAAGCTTTGGACCTTTTCCTTCAAGTGCATGAGGAAGGAATACAGCCAAGTCCTCATACTTTTGTCAGTGATCTATGTGCTTGTGCTGATCAAGCACTTGGTGAAAGAGGCAAACAGATCCATGGTTACATCGTGAGGACCTGCTTTAATAGAGATTTGGAGAACATATTCATATGGAATGCTCTAATTGACATGTATTGCAAGTGTGGTGACATGAGATCAGCTGCGATCTTATTCTTGAGGATGCCGAAAAGGGATATTGTATCATGGAATTCGATGATAACTGGGTTTGCGCAAAATGGTCTAGGCCATGAGTCACTTGTTTTTCTCAAGACAATGCTAGAGACGAATGTAAGACCCGACCTTATCACGTGTCTTGGCGCTCTATCTGCTTGCAGCCACACAGGTCTAGATGTTGAAGCGCTTCAGATTTTCAATGCAATGGAAAAGGATTACAGCCTCCAACCCAGATTCGATCACTACGCTATTTTGGTCGATCTGCTCGGGAGGAAAAACAGACTTGAGGAAGCCATGGAGTTAATAGAGAGTGTCTCAAACAAATCAAAGCATGTTGGAATGTGGGGTGCACTTTTGGGTGCATGCAAAGTCCATGGTCCGAAAAGCTGTGGATGCTCTGTTGAATTTGGAACCGCAAAATGCTGCGAGGTATGTTATGTTATCAAGCATAAATGCCAAACTAACAGATGGGATGATTCCTGCGGAGTAAGGAAGCAAATGGAGGAGAGAGATTTGACAAAAGATGTGGCAAACAGTTGGATTGAGATAAAGAATGAAATGCACAAATTTCCAGAAAAGGACCAATTCCACTATCAGATAGGAGACACATACGAAGTGCTCAGAAAACTAGCATATCATATGAATGAAGCTGGATATGTTCCTGAGCCCAAGTTAAGACTCATCTTAGATGATGATGATGATGGTGATGGTGGGTAATGAATGAAAAGTGTTTAGATGTAAGATGCTGGAGAAAAAAAAATAGAAGGCTACGGCTGCAAGGTGATAGCTCTTCTACTAATGAACAATTCATATCTTCCTAGAGAACCTCAAGTTAAAGATACCATAAAGTTTCAGGAAGGACTCATGGTCCACCGAAAATCAGGCATCATGAAAGCCTCTCGTCGTACCTGGAGGTTTCGCGTGAGGTAGGTGGAGATTGCTTAGATGCAATCTGATAATTGCATTCTGTGTACATATTCTTAGATTCTGACCTCATTGTTACTGGAACAATGGAAAGTGTGTACCTTACCATTTTTGGTTATTTTGGATGCTGCCTAACCAGATCAATTTTTTTTTTCTTGGGTTATGTCCATGTCCCTTTGAGGGAATAGACGGTATTGCAGAAGTTTTCTCTCAGGTTAAACATGATGTCCCTGACCAGGGCGTGACCTGGAACATCTCTAAGAACTATATACAGCTTGAAGCTCCACACTTGTCATTGTTCCCGTGATTTCTTGTCAGGCTTCTGCTTCAGCAAGGAAGCAGTTTAGAGCTAATGATTTTCCACGAAGTGTTGATGAAAGGTCTAACTTGATGAAAGGTCTAACTTTTACAAATCTGGGATGGAGTTCCATTCTTTGTTTTCTTCTCACTGAGTGTATTGTTCTCCAGGAATTCAGGAAAGTATGCGCATGGTCAAATAGAGGTTGTGGCCTATGATTCTTTTAGCTGTGGCTGATGGTTTGATCATTGTCCCGTGGGATTGCTTACGAGCGACCTGTATTTGCGGTGTTGGTCTGCTCCCAACGGTAGAAATTACCTCAGGGTTTGACTGTACACGTGCAAGTTACAACTCCTGGTATTTTCTTCTATATCTTAACATAACTACATCTAGAAACCAGAGTGGATATTTTGAATCATGCTAAGAACGGATGTATTTGTCGACAGAAGATGTAAAATATTTTGCATGCAAAGCACCGTGCGAGTGTCATTGCATCGAAAGACGCACATTAAGGGCGCGCATGATAAAATTTCTACTGCTCTATTTTTTTGTTCTCCGGAACAGGTTTGGAACAGAAATCCGTTTGGTAATGCAATTTGATTTTTCAATTTTTGGAATAGATTTCTATTCCAGAAATAGATTTGAAGAATAAATTAGAAGCTAAAATTTTTAACTTCTCAATTTCTGAAACCAGAAATCAATTTCTGTTTCAGAAATTTTGTCATGCGCACCCTAAAGATCCACCTTTGTAGAAATACTAATCTAAATGTCCGTAAACTCCGAACCCGATCAATATGGACAATATTATGGACATATTTTGGAGGGATGAGTCTAATCTCAACAAATGAGAGTTCTAGGTCCATGTACTCACCAGTTGATCCGAGAACACAACAGTATAGTAACAATTATGGTCAATTGGAAAAACAATACTCACTTGAGATATGTAATCCATGCATTATATACAAATGACTATAATTATCTGTGCAATGAATCAAATAGATGCACTCCAATGCAAACGATTGAACGTGAGATGTGCAATACCTGTTGCTCATCCATATACACAGGTGAGTATTTATACCCACTTGTCACTGGTCATGACTTATCTCGACTAGCGAGACATCGTCACCGGTCATGACTTATCTTGACTAGCAAGACATCGTCACCGACTCATGAGACGAAATCATAAAAACATTTTTGTCACGCTTTAGTCCATTCATCACGGATATCCTCCAACAATGACAAATATAATACTCTACACCCACATGATGATGGCTATCCCAGACTCATTCTCATCAAGATTCTTACCCATTCTATTTTCTTTCTAGTTCTTGGACCTCAAGTTCATAATATCACATACGGGCTACTTAATTCACATTTTGTTACACAAATGTTGTCATTTCATGTATGAATTATTGGACTTCATGTCCTTTCGACCATATAGAGACATTTTTTGAAAGGTAGAATATTCGTTTTTTCTAGAGTCTTATATATGTACTCAGGAAATTAATTGCAGTGTTGGTATATTACTAACAACACTTGCAGAATTTCCATGGAGTTGGTAATTTACTTCATTATTAGAAAATTACTAGTAAGATTGGAAAATTACTGGTAAGATTGGAATTCTACCAACATAGAAAGTTTTCGATTTTCCACTGCATGGGACTGTAAAATTTTGCAAAGCTTCATAAGTCTCTACCTTTGTGACAAGAACTTAAATCCCAACTTATAATTTCAATTGTTGAAACTTGAAACGCGGTCATTAATCATTCAGAAGCCCACGTAGAAATCTGTTTTAAGTTATCAAAACTAAAGGACCTTTGTGACCATTGCACATGATCATTAACTAGGGAGGGTAATGTTCATGCTAGACAAGATGTTTTGCCCTACTTCTTCATTTCTTTAATGTGAAAATTTTTAGGGGAAATCAGCAACAATTCTGTGAATACGGCTGCTGATGTCTAATTGAATTCGCAACACTGAATGCAACACATTGCACATTAATCTCCGCGAATAAATTCTGGAGCAAGTCATCTTGAATCCTCGATGAATTTCTCCCATGACGAGATTAATTAATAATTACACCCGCTAATAATTTTAGAGGTAAGTAGGACCACAACAGACCAAACAAAGAAGAAAGAAATTGCAGAACCAATCGATTATAGTAAGTTTTCATGCCTTCCAGGACAATATTTCGGTTTTAGCTAGACCTTGACAAGCTCAGAAGAACAACTGATTCCCCATGTATGTTTTGAACTAGTTCCTAAGGAGCGAAAATCAATCCCCTAATTGGTGTAGAAGTGAACTGACGCACAGGTTTTGAACTAGTTCCTAAGGAGCGAAAATCAATCCCCTAATTGGTGTAGAAGTGAACTGACGCACAGGAGTTGCAATGTTTTTCAATATAATGTGACTTGGTTAAGGCTAAAGCTATTAAAGATTAGATGCAGATGGAACAAAATCAATCGAGTGAGCTGCCGAGTGAGTTCATCGAAAGGCTGTTTTCATTGCGTATGTATGATAAGTCATGACTGATATAATAAAAACCAACTCAATCCGTTCCAAATATTTTCCTAATCTATCACTGATTGCATCGAAGATTCACACGCAGACCCAATTCATGCAAATGCGAAGAGAAAATTACCAGAAAAAGACATGCAAATGCACGCAGACCCATTTTGGTGAAGATGAAGGAAACCAAATGAAGATGCAGAGAAGGAAGAACCCACGTTGACCTCAGTCAGCTGCAACCAAAATGGAAAAGGAAGACCACAATCCATTAACCCCTCGTGGGGAAAAGATCGGCGGGCAGGAAGACGGGGTTGCAGTCCCCGGACGGAGATCTCCGCCTGGTCGAAGCGCGTCTCGTTCTTCTGCTCGGGTCGCCGTCGCTGCTGGTTCTGGGCGAGCTCCTCGCTCGGGTCGTCGCTGATGAGGGAGGATGACGAAGGAAGCGGAAGGAAAGAAAGTGAGAAGAGAGAGAGAGAGGGGGCAACGGGAGAAAAAACGAAACGAAAAAAAAAAAAAAAAAACAGAGAGAAAAAGTTGAAATTTCTTTAGAATGGGTCTTACCTTTACGCATCATATCAAGAAAATATACCTCGCCAAATCTGATACGGAATCTTCTCTCCGTGAATTCAATTGTCTCATCCTTCTTCCTCGGAAGGGTCTTCGCACTTTTTTCAAATCTCGGTACTCATCGGATTCCATGATCTCCTCCAATCTCTCACATTCTTTTATTTCCAAATCCTCTAGCTTCTTGAAGCTTGAAGGATCAGAAAACTTTCGCAGAGACCCGCAGCCATCAATAAGAAGCAACACCACTGATTTCAGCTTACCTCGAATCTCAACTAGACGAGGGCAACGCGTTAATTCAATATCCTTAAGCTTCTTGGCATTGGTCAAATCAGGCAACTTCTCTAGCAACGGAAGATCGTCCACACATAAGACCCTCAAGTTCTCCAAAACTGCTAGGCCTAGAATCTCTCCTAGCTTCCAACAACCATATATATCCAATTCTTTTATATGCTTAAAGCTTGATGGATCAGGCAGCTATTAAAGTGATGCACAGCCAATTAAACGGAGAGACTCCAATATTTCAAGCTTACCTCGAACCTCAACCAATTTAGGACAAACTGTTATCCAAAGTCTCCAGAGCTTCTTCAAGCCGGTCAGGTTGGGCAGCTTCACTAGTGAAGGAAGATGCTCAAGATCAAGTGTTTGCAGGTTTTTCAAAGGTTCGAGGCCTTGAATCTCTATTAGCTGTTCACAATAACAGACTTTTAATTCTGATAACTTCTCCAAATATGAAAGATTTATCGACTTTTCCGTTAACCCGCGCCCAACAAAATGGAAGTATGACAAATGAGGAAGCTTAGGTAGGCATTCTAGGTTATCTACAAAGAGTTCAAGCTTACTGAGCTTCAAAAGAAGATTAAAATCTGAAGGTAGGGTGACCAAATTATGACAACACAACGACAAGGACTCTAGCTTTCTTACGATCCAACTGAGGCTTGGAGCTGGATGGGAAGGCCTTTGATACTCCAATCCCAACGTCAAAACTCTCAAATTTAATAGGTTTGAGAGATCTAGGAATCTCATCTGTTCATTACCGGTCAGGTATAGTTTGGTCATACTTTCAGGAAGTTTAGGTATATTAGAAATTCTCGTGCCTGATAACCTCAAGATTCTTAGAAATGATAGTTCTCCAATCTCACTTGGAATTTCCCCACTCAAATATCTACACCCGAAAGCATGGATCTCTTCGAGCTTCTCCAACATCCCAAGGGCGCTGGGGAGATTTACTAAGATGGAGAAAGAGATCCTTAGTATTTTCAAATTCTTCATCGTCTCTATTGAATTGGGTAACTCTTGTATGTCCGAATTAAAAAGATCCAACTCAACAAGAGATCCAAAATTTCCAAATGGAAGTTCACTAATTCTGGTACTTGACAAGTTAAGATATGATAGTGATGTTGAGCAACCAGCTAAATTACATTCACTCAGTAATCTACAATGATTTGCACTGAGAGTTTCTAATTTCTCCATTCCTTTCCATTCAGGAATGTTGGTAATAGATGTGTGATCAACAAGAAGTTTTGTCAAGGCTTCCAGTCCCTCCATCTCATCTGGCAATATTTTAAGTTTTTGACAACCTATCAAGTCTAATGATACTAAATGCTTTAACTTACCAATAGACCTATCAACTTGAACCAGTTTTGTGCACCGTTGAAGAATCAATCGTTCTAAATTTTCATGAGTAGAAAAGTCAGGAGTTCTACGCAAGTTTTTGCATCTAGTCAAATTTAGAACCTTCAAATTCTTTGCCATCTGTAATGAAGAGAAGATGTTAATTCTTAATCATTTTGAGATACAGGACAATAAAATCAATATAGCAAATTCATGTTCAAATAATACCGTACCTTGAGGTGGTTCCATCCCTCCCACTTATCTGTAATTTTACTCCTTGATAGATCAAGAATCACTAGCTTCATAGGGGAAAATGCGGTGAATTGGAAAAAGATAGGAAAGTTATGCCATGAGAGCCATCTCAAATTTGGAAGCACGATGCACAAGTTGGTAGAAGGAAAATGCTTAACGTTGTTCTCATCCAATTCTACACAATCCACTTGAATAAATCTTAAATTTGATAGGCTTAGAGATTCTTCCTTCTCAATGAAGTCTTGGAATTGATGGTCAAATTTGAGACTTATTGCTTCAACATTTTCTCTTCCTTGCCAAAGCAAAAAAATTAAACAAAAGCTAGAGATCATATAATTGCCCGTTGAAGGCATTCAAGTTGAGCATACTCGAGGAATTTACATCTTATTTATAATGTAAAATTAATTTACAATATAATTTACAGATGAGCATGTGATCATACTAAGCAGACAAGTAATGACTCGGTTTAAATAAAAGCAAATAAGCAAAGTCAACGTGTATAACTCGTCTCTTTGAATAGGAATAACTTCGCAAAAACTTTACCTTCTTTATTCCAAGAACATTAATTGCTTGCTCATGATCCCACACCCGACTTTGCTCCTCTGGTTTATAATCATCATTCTTACAAACGAAATCTCGCCCAAGGTCTCTTACAATGTCATGCATCCACAGTTGGTTATGTCCTGTCATCTTTATTAATGACATCTTTTGCAGGACACGAAGATAAAAGTCAGGATGAAACCTACAGCTTTCCCACATGTGACTCACAATTCTCACATCAAACCCAATGAAGAAGCAACAAACATCGAGAAATATTTTCCCCGCCAATGGGTGTAATGCCTCAATACTAATGTTAATTTTTTTTCAACTTGTTCATCGGGAATAGTTTCCAGCTTCTTTAATGTGGTCTTCCAAGATTTTTTTGTCTTCCTCAGCTAAAAAAGAACCTATGATCTCAAGAACCAAAGGAAGACCTCTGCAAATTTTTACCACTTTTTTCGAGAGGTCGAAGTATTCAGTCGGAGGATGATCACTTTTAAAGGCATGTTTGCTAAACAGTATAAGGGAATGATCAAAATTCATTTCAGTAAGTTCGTGCTTCATATCAACATGTTTGAGAACTTCCTCATTTCTTGTGGTGATAATAACCTTACTTCCTCTGCAAAACCAGCGTTTACCCATCCCCACAAGAGCATCCAACTCAGTCTTTTGGTCGACATCATCAAGTACAAGTAAGACCTTTTTAGAGGATAAACTCTTCTTGATCTCAGTTATCCCTTCTGCAATGTTATGGATTGGCAAACATTTCCCATTTTGGAGATCAGAGATGAGCTGATTCTGCAAACTCAAAATCCTTGTATGTCAAACGTTAGATAGGAAGCAACAACAATCAAAATTAACTGACGATTTAATGTAGACAATTCTTGCAAGAGTTGTCTTTCCAACATCACCCATACCATGTATACCAATAATCTTTGTTTCAGAGGTGTCTTCACCTATTACTTCCATGATCTTGTCCACTTGATCATCCATTTCAACCAAGCAATCAAGTGCTCCCAAGTAGCTCTTTTTCAACTCGAACAAAACCTTATAAACAACTTCTTTAGTGAACTCGCCTTTGCCTATGATAGTTTTGAAGGCAAAAGAATCAAACTGTTAAGTCAAGATGAACAAAATAATATCTAAGGTATGAACAAATTGTGCACAATAATAAATTCAAGTACCTCTTATTAAGTTCGCATCCCTTTAATTTTCCAACCTTGTTGGGAGCTGCCTTCCAGTTTCGAATAGTCTTATCAGTGTTCTCATTTATGTGTGACCGAATGGCATCACTGTAGGTTCCAGTTTGCTTACGAACCATCCGTGGTTCAACATCATAGAAAATTGGTATGATCTTTTGCCCCCACTTTTCTTTGCACTCCACCATCTGGGCCAATTCAATGAGGCACCATTTACTGGCAACATATCCTTTAGAAAAGATAGGAATCGAGATTTTCGACTGCTTAATCGCATGGAGAAGCTCCGGGCCAATCTCTTCCCCAACATGAAGCTCTTCATTATCTCTAAATGTTCGTATTCTGGCATCAGTGAGGCTGTGGTAAAGGTAATTAGTGATGTCGTTGCGAGTATCTAATCCTCTAAAGCTCAAGAATACATCATAACAAGGTTCCTTTGGCTTCTCCATTTCCTGAATTTTTAGAGGACTTGCCAGGACTTGATATCGCACCTGAAAAACGTTTATTATGAAAGTGGAGTGATGATGATCATGATTTCTCTCAGAAACTCTTTTTTTTTTTTTTTTTAAATTCACTATAGAAAGAAACCTCGATGACAAATGCACGAGCTCCATCTACGGCCTTGCACTAGACAACAAAATATGTTTGCTTACTTTATAAAAAAATTAGTAGAGAAGTCAAATCATCTCAATTCTAAAGGAAGAAATCTCCAAATTATTGCAGAATTATGGGTTGTTATTCACACTCTAGATTGATTGGAAAAAAAGAAGAAAGAATATTTCGTGCAAAGATAAATCACTGTCAACCTATATTTGTCTTAAACTCTTTCTTTAGGTGATAAAATTTCTCCTGAAAGGTGATGTCGAATGTCCTGTGCACATATGCACCCAATGTTGCTTGTTGGTTGACTAATTATCTTATTATCTGATAAAAAATTATGATCGAACCTTCCTAATTTCATTTAACCATAATAGATTTGACAAAGACATTCCACAACACTATATTAGTTGCTCCCTCAACCTTAACAGATGCTGGTGAAGAACTCATTCCCCTATGACGACCTCATTGGAATAATGAAATCAAGAAATTATGCTAAGGCAAATGCAACCCTCACTATATTGGACTAGTTTCTTACGATCATAAACCGATCCCTAATTACAGCCACCTCATAGGTTATCTAAAAACAAATACACGGTCATGGGCGAGCATCAGTTAGGGTTGAAGCTATTATCCACATTTGCCAGAAAGTACCAGTATATCAGAATAAGGGGAGTCACTCACTAATCAATTATGGGGTTAATAAGATTTCAACAGAAAATAAAAGCATGAATGCTATATTACTGTTTTTTTCCAGCAAATAAGTTGGAACACACAGGAGTGTAGGGATGAGAGCCGCATTTTATGAAAGCAGAGAGTTCCGGTTCACCACAGAGTGCAACAGTATAGTGTATTCAATCCGTCTCTACTGTTAAATACAGAGTTGAGGGTATCAATTTTCTGCCTAGGAGTGTTCTTACTGCTAATCACTAGACAATAATGTACGAAATTTGTCATATTGAAGTCTCTTAAAGATACCGCTATCACTGTTCGCACAAAAAAAAAAAAAAAAAGATCCCATTAAACAAATGAAATCAACAGATCCACTCAAAATATCAGAAAGTTTCGATTTTTCGACATGGTACGAGGTCGACTGTTCAAGGGTTCAGGCGTCGATCTTGGTGGTGGTATTGCGTTTCAGGATCTGAGGCCTGACAGTTGCATAGATGGAAGTGGATGAGCAGGGTTTTAGCATGTGACTCGAGTTAGAGGCTAAAGCTATTAGCGTTAGACGCAACTGGCCGTGATCAATCATGGAGTTAACTGAGGAAAGAATTTGATGCTGATCTGAGAGTCCCTCTCTTGTTTCCATCAAATTCTGCATTTAGTTGCATCACGGAGCAGACCCAATTCATTAAAATAAGGCAATAAACGAGAGGAAATTACCGGAGATGGAGGGGCGAGGATGAAGAGTCCGGATCAAACGCTCAGAAGCAGACAAAGATCCCAAGAATAAACGCTCTTGGCTTTTGAGTTCAGCTGAAGAAAGACAAAGACTTCTATTAGACGGCGAATTCACCCTCCTTCGCCGTGCCCTTCCACGAAACTGAGTGTTCGCTACGTGCAGGGAAACTTCAAGCCGACCGTGAAAAAGTGAATACGCGTTGCTTTTTCACTTTTGAGGTAATCGAAGTCCAAAGATACTTTGCCACGAAAGGCGAGAGTCCAACTGCAAGACATTTTCATTGCAAGTTTTCTCAACACCAACCAATGAAATTAGGCGCAACCATCCCTTACGTTCTTCCATCCACCATACTTGAAAGTCCAAGAGAGAAAAAATATCCTAAAAAACTACTCTGACGAGTTGGATTCCACAGGATCAGACTGTCTCTGCCTTCAACGTCCTCCACCCATCATCAGAACCCAGAGAATCTTCTAGCTTCTCACACTTACGCATAAGCAAAGATTTCAGCTTCTTGTGGATTGATGGATCGGGTAACTTTCTGAAAGATTTACAGGAACCGATCCAGACTGTCCCCAACGATTCTAGCCTTCCTTTGATCTCAACTGCTTTAGGACAACACTGCAGATAAAGTTTCTGGAGCTTCTCTAAGTTGGTCAAGTCAGGCAACTTGTCCAAAGATGGAACTCCTTCAAGCTTTGATGCTCTCAGGTTCTCCAAGCCCTGGAGGCCTCTAAACTCTCGCTTTAGGCAATGAGCAACTTCCAAATCTGACAGTGCTTTCAAATTTGAAAGGTCTATTGATGTTTCCTGCATGATTATACATTTAGGTATGACGAATTTGGGGGGAGGCGAAGTAGGCGTCGCAGCTTCTTGCGGTGGACCAGTTCAGGTTCCTTGAGCTGTGAAAGAAGAATGATATCTGAAGATGAGGAGGTTGAAATAATGACATTCCTACTGCAAGGACTCTAGCCTGCCTATGTTCTGACCCACCAAGCACTTGGAGCTTCATTGAATTCAAAAGCATCCTCAAAATTGTCAAAACCTTGATTTTCCATACAATTTGTAGACTGGATTAGTAAGAAATTTAACATTGAATGACACACATTCTTTTGTTACTTTACATAATCAAAACCTCGTACAAAAGATCCACCTATGTAGAAACACTAATCTAAATGTCCCTAAACTCCAAACCCAACTAATATGGACAATATTTTGGAGGGGTGAGTCCAATCTCAGTAAATGAAAGTTCTAGGTCCACCTACTCACAAGTCAATCCAAGAACGTAATAGCATAGTAACAATTATTGTCAATTGGAAAACCAATACTCACTTAAGATATGCAATTCATGCATTATATACAAATGACTATAATTATTTGTGCAATGAATAAAATAGATGCACTCCAATGCACACAATTCAATTACTAATCTCATGAGCGCAATACCCATTGCTCATCCATATACACGAGTGAGTATTTATTCCCTACTTGTCACTGATCATAACTTATCTCGACTAATGAGACATCGTGACCACCAACTTATCAGATAAAGTCATATAAACGTTTTTGCCATGCTTTAGCTCATTCATCACAGGTGTCCTCTAGCGATGATAAATATATCACTCTAGAGCCACATGATGATGGCTATCCTAGACTCATTCTCATCAACATTCATACCCATTCTATTTTCTTTCTCAATCTTGAACCTCAAGTTCATAATGTCACATTTGGGCCATTTAATTCGCATTATGTTACACAAGCATACCATTTCGTGTATGAAATTGAACTTCTTGTTCTGTCAACCATATAAAGGCCCATCTTAAATGGTAGAATATTCGTTTTTTCGAAAGTCTTATAAACATATTAAGGAAAATTAATTTTAGTGTTGGTATATTACTAACAACACTTGTATTCTACCAAAAAAAAAAAAAAACAACACTTGTAGAATTTCCATGGAGTTGGTAATTTACTTAATTATTAGAATATTAATAAATTCCTAATAGCTTGTTCATTAACTTACAACAATGGTAAAATTTCAAAGGAATTGATACTTTGCTACTTCCTTATATTGATAAATTTCTGATAGTGTTAGTAATTTGTGTAATATACAGGTAGAATACAAGAAGATTTGGTAATTTACCGATTTAGTGGAAATTTGATAAATTTATGATAATATTGATAATTTACTATTGATTCACCTAACAAGCAGGTAACCGGTCATCTTTTTTTACCAGGAAAATTGGAATTCCACTATCACGGAAAATATTTAATTTTTCAACCCCATGGCATTGTAGAAATTGGCCTTGAAGTTTCATGTCTCTACTTCTGCGACAAGAACTTAAATCCCAGCTGATAATTTCAAATATTGAAACTTGAAATGCAGTAATTAATCATTCAGAAGCCCCCGTAGAAATCTATATTAAGTTATCAAAACTAAAGGAACTTCGCGACCATTGCACATGATCATTATCTAGGGAGGGTTATGTTCATGCTAGACAAGATGTTTTGCCCCTGCTCTTTCATTTCTTCAATGTGGAAATTTTCATGGGAAATCCGCAACAATTCGTGAATATGATCGCTGATGTCTGATTAAATTCGCAACGCTGAATGCAACTCATTGAACATTAATATCTGCAAATGACTTCTGGAGCAAGTCATCTTGAATCCTTGACGAGTTTCTCCCATGACGAGATTAATTACTAATTGCACCCACTAAAAGTTTTAGAAGTAGGACCACAACAGACCAAAAAAAGAACAAAGAAGTTGCAGAACCAATCTATTATGGTAAGGTTTCATGCTTTCCAGGACAATATTTTGGTTTTAGCTTGACCTCAGTAAGCTCAGAAGAAGAGTGGAGTCCCAGTCAACTATATTGCATAAGATGAATGAAACTGACGCTCAGGAGTTGCAATGTGTTTCGATAGAATGTGACTCATGGTTGAAAAGTTAGGAGAAAAAATTCTGGCGATCTGCTCCCTTCTCCTGTGATGCTCTTCTCCTCCGCCCCTCCCTGAGGATGGCCTGAGTTGCCGCCTCAGCCTCCTCCTCCGCCTCAACATCACTGCTTCCTTTCCCGCTTCTGCTTCTATAGCTGGAGATTTTTCAGATCCGAAATGCAAGCGACGCTGGCATCATTCCCGTAGCTCGAGCATACTCAGATCTGCAAGGTAACCAGCTCTGGAGCCTCGCCCTTAGCCCGAATCGCCCTGCTGCCGCTGCCTCTTTCTCCTCCGGCCATCCCTGCCTCCACCCTCCTTCTCCAACCCTTAGCCAGAGCCGATCTTTACCCAGTTGCAGACTACGATCCTTCACCTCCCAAGACCTCCGTCACCACCGTAGCCACTCCCCATTTTCTTCCCAAAACCAGAACCGATTCCAGGTGTTCTTTTTCGGCTAAACGAAGTGTGCACAGCAAGTGATTGACAGGCTCTTCACCCAGTTAGCCTTCCGCCTTCTTGCCAGCTTGATTCTAAGTCGTATTCGGCTGCTGCCCAACTCCTTTCAGCCGGTTGATGGTTGAAGTCGAGGTCTCTAGTCTGGGTATCGAATTTCATGGTCCAGGTTCTTAAGCATATCGACCCAACCACTTCTGCCCATAGGTTACGACTTATTTTGACAATGATGGTAAGTACGCCGTGTAGAAGAGGCAGTAGCTGGAAAGCCACTCCTTCGGTCACCCCAGAACTCGACACTTTTTCTGCAGAAATAAAGAACAACCTCTTTTGTTCAAAGACGGAGGAACCAAAGGTAGGAGCTCAGAATGACAAAGTTACAAGTCTCTCAGGTAAAACTTTTGTCGTTCTCCCTAGTTGCGATGATGATACCTTGGCCACGGGGAATTATTCTACTGGTAAACATATATGTGATAAAATTTTTCTTGAAAGGTGAGGTTGAAAGTCCTCTGCAAATGAGCGCCTACTGTTGCTTGCAGGTTAACTAATTATGTTATTATCTGATAAGAAATTATGAGGAAACCTTCTCTTTAATTTCACCAAAGTAGATTTGACAAAGACATTCCACAACACACAATTAGTTGCTACCTTGACTGATGCGGACGAGGAATCACACTCCCCTATGACGATCTCATTAGGAAAGTGAAATATCAAGAAGTTGCACTGAAGCTAGTTCAACCCTCATCTTTAGACTGGTTTCTAAAGAGCATAAACTGATCTCTAATCACAGTCATCTCTTAGGTCATTAACAAACACAATCATCTCTTAGGTTATTAACAAACAGATGCAGGGTGAGCAGGTGAGCATTAGTTAGGCTTGAAGTATCGGCATTTCAGAAAAAGAGGAGTGAACTACTAATTAATTACGGAATCAATAAAATTTCAACAGAAGAAAGAGGCAATGAATGCTATAACTGTTTTTCCAGGAAAAAAAAGTTTGAACACACAAAAGGGTAAGGATGAAAGTTGCTTTTCAAGGAAGCTAAGAGTTTCGGTTCCCCACAGGGTGCAATATTATAGTCTATTCGGTCTGTCTCTACTGTTAGGTACAGAGTTGAGGGTATCAATGCAGTGAAATCGAGCACGTGCAATTAAACATAATTAAATATGTAAATTAAACATGCAATATAATTAATATACGAGCAAATAAAGGCCTAATTACACTAAGAAGGCAATACATAACAATTCCTAACCAAACCCTACATTTTTTGGATTTTTGAATTCTTTTAATGTTTTTTTTTTAATTTGTTTTAAATAATATATATATATATATATAAAGGGGTTATGATCGAGAGTACTATATGAGAGAACAAGGAAGTATAGAGAATAACAGATCTATAAGATAACTAGAAATGAAATGTATAAGAAATGTATAAGAACAAGAAAGTAAAGAACTTAAATAAAATCGCGAGAATTAAAAATAATGTAAAGACAGAAAGCAATATATAGAATATAAAGTAAGAGTATGCATAAACAAAAACCAACCATGAAGGTGGTCTGAACTTGTATTACATAAACTGGAAATTAAAATTACATGTATTGAAAGATGCAGAAACTAAAGCATCAAGTCATCCACTAGGGCGGTAATCCGCACTCCAGGGAGTATTGATGTTTGTATTACAAGAAATGGTTAACCAACTATCATGTGAGTTGGTAACCCTGTATGAAACTATGTATTTGAAAACTAACTTACTTTGAAACTAGGGGGTACAAGGTAAGAAAGCTTGAGGCTTGAAGGGATGAGGGTTACAAGATGGAAGGAAGAGGAAGGAGAGAGAAGTGAAATCTGAAAAATTTCGAATCCCTTTCTCTTGTGCCGGAGGAATGTATTTATAGGAGGTGCTACAGTGTTGAATAGTGTAAAGTGAACAGTACTGTGTGAACAGTACTGAGTGAATAGTGAACAGTGTATGTCTATTTTGCTGTAGTGTGTAGCCTTTGCGCCGCTGTAATAGTGTTTGCATGTGATGTCTTGATTTTAATCTCTGTCTAGATTGATCCCGTAGCAATCGTCTTCATTGGTGTTTCCACTGTGATGTGACTGGAAGGATCCGTCTGTATTGTCTTGAGATTTGGAAGATCCACATTGTGATCCTTCCGCTTCAGAGAGCATTGTTCTGAGGATGTTGCAGTATTCCTCCTTGCTCTGGACTGCAGCCAGTGCTGCACTTGCAATGGATTTTTCTTGTAAAAAAGATGTATTTGATGGGTTTGTGGTTGTTTGATTTTTTTGGCTTTTTAGCCATGTTTGAACCGCAGTCTCAGATCCTTGTTCATGTCAATTAAACCCATCCCACCATTTTGTCTTGTATTGTCGGATGAGTATGGGTATTAAATTGGTGGATGTATTGTATCCAAATTCCCAAGCTATTACCCATGAGATTTTGAATATTATGAAAAAATGCATAAGGCATGGGAACCTTGAATCATGTTGATTTGGTACAAAGTGTTTACGAAAGGTTTGGTATCCTTGATTGACAATGGGATGTAGTATGACGTCCAAAGGACCAAAGAAATCCCACCAAGAGTTAAACCAGTTTGGTAGGCTTTGTCTGGGGAAGTTGTCTTTGAAGAATACTAGCCAAGTATGTTGGAAATTTGTATTTTGTTTGTAGAAAACATTCCACCAGGCTTGTTGGTAGTCCCAGTAGGTATAAGATGTGGAGTATGGCAGGATTTGGGTAAGTCTAGTTTGGAATTTTTTGGGTGTATGAGGTGATTCTCCCCAGTGTGAGGGGTGTATGACTTTACTGATGGATATAGTGGAGTATAGGATGTTTTCTGTATTGTTTTTGTCAGCAAAGTGGGTGAACCTTGCTGATTCAGTCTCCACTAGAATCTGCTCATAGTAAGCAATGGTTTTGTTTGTATTATGTGGTTTAAATAACCAGTTTTTGGGAAGATGTTTTTTGCAAATTTGATTGGATCTTCATTGTAAAATCCATCTTCTACGGTCAGTATTTTTGGAAAGATGTTTTGGGGAAAAACTTTGATCTTTGAGAATGAGGGGTTGCTGTGGCCTAATAACCACCTCATTCGAAATTCTTTTGTATTCCGTTTGTTTTTGTGTAGCAAGCGGAGAAGGATTGTTGCTTACCTCGATAGCCTTGGATGGCTCTTTCTTTGCTGTGTTTTGTAAAGACTGGGCAAGTAACAGAATTGTTTCTTTTGGTATCATGTCGGCTAGCTGATTAAAGGCTAGCATGGGATCAGATGATGTATGTTCTATTTTCAAGGGTGTTTGGTGTAAGAATGTCTGGTTGTTTTCTACCATTTCAAGCCATGTCTTGATGGGTGTTAAGCCTGTTGGCTTTGGTGGTGTATTGGAGGATTCGGCAGTGGCTTTGCCTTTGCCTTTATCTTTGTCTTTTTTGGATCTTGGCATATTGGTATCCCCTGTAAAAATTCTCTTGTGAGAAAATCAGGTAATGAATTTGAAGAACCGTTTATAAATTCAATGTCGAAATCAAATACTGAAAGTATGGCTTGCCATCTGGCAAAAATCTATTTTGATGCAATGTTTAAACGTCTTTTTGTAAAATGTCTTTGGCTGATTTGCAATCAATTCTCAAGAGAAATTTTTGATTCAATAAATCTCCTTGGAATTTTGATATAGATAAAACTATAGCAAGTATTTCTTTTTTGATTGTCGAATAGTTTTGTTGAGTGGAATTCCAATGTTTTGATATAAACTGAACAACTTGTTCTTTGTTATTATTGACCTGTTTGAGAATGCCACCATATCCTAATTCTGAGGCATCAGTCTCGACTATTTTGAAAGTAGAAGGATCAGCAAGATGTAAGCAAGGAATATCTTTTACATGAATCTTTATTTGTTTGACAATGTCTGTATGGACTGAAGTCCATGGCGGGGGATCCTTACGTAACCTTTGGTGTAAAGGTTTGCAAAGAATATTAATATTTGGAAAGAAGTCTATAATATAATTGAGGCTGCCTAAAAATCTTTGTAATTGTGTTTTGTCTTTAATCTCATCTGGAAATTTGTCAGTAAAAGAGATTGATCTTTCTATGGGAGTTATGGTGCTTAAATGGATGTAATGACCTAGAAATCTAATTCTGGTTTGAAAGAGTGCTATTTTAGTAGGAGAAACTACTAAACCATTTTGTATGATAATTTTTATGAAGGTAGAAAGATGTTTGAAATGTTGTTCTATATTAGAGGAAAATACAAGAACATCATCTATATAAACTATGATGTAATCTGAATAAGGATTGAAGATGTCATTCATGATTCTCTGGAATTCGAAGGGGCATTTTTGAGACCAAATGGCATAACATTCCATTCATATTGTCCAAAAGGAACAAGTAAAAGCTGTCTTGTATTTATCTTTTTCATTGATTTGTATTTGCCAAACCCCGACTTCATGTCAAATTTTGAAAATATCTTAGATCTACGAGTCTATTTAGTAAGTCCTTTTTATTGGGTATTGGATATCTTATCCATCTAAGGGCTGTGTTTAGAGGCTTATAGTTAATAACTAATCTTGGAACTCCTCTTTCTAGTTCGGCATTTTTATTGACATAGAAAGCTGAACAGCTCCATGGTGATTGGTTTTTTCTTATGAGTTTTTTACTCAAAAGGTCTTGTATTTCTGACTGACAAAATTTTAGAACTTCTTGGTTCATTTGTGTAGGGCGAGCTTTTGTAGGTATTTTGTTCTCAGAAAAATCATGTTCATAGGGCAGGTCTACAATATGCTTTTTTCTTTCCCAAAAGGAATTGGGTAAGGTAGAGCATATGGTTTTCTTTATGTGTTTTTGTAGGGAAGCTACTTTTTCTATAATTTTAGGATTTAAAAGATTTTCTTCTATCCTTTTGAATTCTAAATCTTCTTTTAAGAATTCAAGCTGGTTTTCTTTGTCTTTTATAAGGCAATTTATTTCTGAAATGGAATGTTCTTGTAAAATATTAAGGCTTCTCTTACGGGGTTTTGTTATGAAATTGAAGGTGATTTTTTTATTTAAAGCATGAGTTTCAATACCTTCGTTAGTAACAGTAAAAGGTTGGATTAATTGTATAAAAGGTGTTCCAAGGATAACTTGTTGCCTCATGTTTTTAACTAAAAGGAAAGATGTTTTGTAAGACATTTGGTCTTTTATTATTAAAGCTTCGGGTAACTTGTATTGTATATTCAGTTTGTCTCCTGAGGCTGATTTTAAGGATTCAGAAGTTTTATCAAAGTATCTTGTTGGAACAAGGCCTTCTTTGATACAATTGAGGTCGGCCCTTGTATCAAAGAGTGCTGTTGTTTCAATAATATACTAATTATTGATTTTTATCTTAATATTTATTATCCATTTTCTAGATGTTATTTACGTTAACAACATAAGAAAGGCTTGGATCGGTATCGGCGATCTTGGTGATTTCATTTTGGTCATCAAGTTTTGTCTTTCCTTTTATGACAAGAGATTTGATAACAGAAATTTCTTGTTTCATTTCTAATTGAGTCTCTTTCAAGGCCTGTATTTCTAATTTCTGTTGTTTAATTTCGCTTTGGAGGTCATTAATATTTATAGGTCTAGACTGGGGTTTTTTGTTTCTATTCAAAATGTCTTTAAGATTGTAGGAAGTATTGGGCTTAGAAGTAATATTCATAGAGGAGTGTAGCCTATCTAAGTATTCTTTTTTGGCTTCGGGGTCACGTATTTTATCAGCAGTACTGAGAAGGAATTCTTCTTCTTTTGTTAAGACGTTTACTTCAGGAATGAGTTTTTCTGGATAAGCATCTTCATAATCGGAATCAGAAGAGGATTCTATCTCATTAATCTGAAGACCTTCTTCCTCAAGCAGTTCATCAGAAGAAGTATCACCATTTTGTATAAAGATGTTGTTTAACTGGTTAAGAGTGTTGTCATCTAAAGAAAGTTCATTCAATTTCTTATTAATTCTACAGTATTTTGAAATATGACCTTTTTTACCGCAAGAGTAACATTTAATGTCTTTAAAATTTTTTCTATCCGTGTGAGGTCTATTTTGGTTACTCTGGTGTCTTTGGTTATTCCTACGGGATTGAGGTTTATTACGATGTTTCTTTAATTCTTTCTCAGGAGGACAAGTTCCCTTACATTTTGGTTTTGTTTTTTCATTATAAGAAGGGTCATACTGAGCACAAAAATCTCCTAGACTTCTATTGGTGAGGGATTGTTCTTCCTTGAGTTGTCTTTGTAATTTGATTGTATTACACATTTGTGTTCCTTGTCTATAGACATAAGAGACTATTTCTCCATAAGAAAGGAGATCATAAGGAATTTGACCACTGTAATCTTCCATAATTTTATCTCTAACTTGGTCACCTATAATCTGAGGTAAACCGGCTAAGAATTTTTCTTTCCAAAAAGGTTGGTTGCAGTCGGGTCTAATAAGAACCCTTTGAAAGAAAAGTTCTTTGTATTCTCTAAATCTTCCTAAGGATTTGCAACGCATATTGGAAAGGAGATCTTGGTTTCTATCTCTAATATGTGAAGGATCTCCTACGAAGTGTTGTGAGACGGAATAGATAAGAGTATTAACCGCATCTTGGATGAGATGTCCTTGATCATCATCCATGCGTTGGCCAAAGTCATCTACCTTATAAGCAATTAGAATTTGTGTTTTTTGTTCATCTGTCAGGTAGTTATCCCACCAACCTTTTAGTTGTCCAGTAAATCCGGCTACTAAAAGATTAGCAACAGCATGGTCAGAAACATCTTGCTGTGTTTTGTAGGCATTAGCAAGCATCACCATGTTGTTAAGAATGTTCATAATATTGGTTTCGGCGACACCATCAATGTTCCATTCATAAATGGCGTCAGGAGAGTATTTATTCTGTATTTTTTGTGATGATTCTTCTTGGGCAATGTCTGGTGGGGTAGCTCTACTATAATAAAGCTTCTGAGGTTGTCTCCAATTGAGTCTGTTAATCTCATTAACTGACTCATTATCGGAATCACCGGAGGGTTTGGTCAAGGTACTGATAGTGGGTTGGTCCGGAGTGTCTTTGATGATAAGATTCTGGAATTTAGGAGTGTCTAAAATAGGAGTGGGCTCTAGCTTTGATTTCCCTAGGAGTTTTTTCTTTTGTTCTATGGCTTTGGCAAACTCTGGGCTAAGATTTTTGGGGAATTCAAAGGCCTTAAAAATGGGTTTTTTGAGTGTGTCTGTTGGTGTGATGAGTTGAGTAGGATTGTGGATGGTAGATTCTATCCTATTTAACTGTTTTCCTATGGTCACCAGATGTTGGTTCGTATAATTGTTTTGTTCTATGACTTTGTGAGTGTAAAGAGAGTCTCCTTTGTCTGGAAGTCTGAAAAAGGAGTATCTCATTACCTCACTATCTCCATGTTGTATTTTTATTCTCCTAAGAGGAGGATGATTGGATTCTATGGTTTCACCATTATCAAGTTTCCACTTATAATGATGATCTAAGACAACTATTTCTTTTGGTTCAAGAAATTGTTCTTCTAACCAATCAAAGAAAAATATATGGACTTCATATTCGTATATGTAGTCATAATATTTTTGTTTGATATCTTTTGCTTTGTCAGCAAAGGTTTTGAAGAACCATTCCCTAATTTGTTTGTTGTCTCCAGAATTGAATTCTTTGTTAAGGAATGCTCTATTAGGTTCAAAATGTTTTTCTAAAACATTAAGCTCGGAATCTATCATTTGAGAATAAGTGGGAGAATGATGAGGAGAATCTGTGTTTTCTAGGATTGGTTCAGGCTGGTTTTGTTGGTAAACTAGCCTGGAAATTCCTGATCTATTATCTAAGCCACTAATTTCCGGTTCAGGTGGTGTCTCATGGTTATTCCTACTAGAAGAAGGAGGTAAAGGTGTAGTATCACGTGCGGTAGTGTTTCTATGCGTACTTGGAGGAATGGTGATAATAGGAGGAAGATTGGGATTAAGATCTATAGACCTTGTATAAGAAGTATGAAAAGAAGGACTAGATCTTGAATCGAAAGATCTTCTAGGAAATCTAATGGTCACTCTTCCTTCTGGATGTTGAATGACATTAGTAGGATCTGTATTTTGAACAACTTGTTGGGGAATTTGGTTTTCTAATTCCCATTGTTATGGTAAAGTAACTTGATTCCAATTGATAGACCTAGGAATTGTTGTATTAGCTCTAGAAATGTCAGTTTGAAGGAGAAGTGTTTCTCCTCTTGGACTATGTTTGAAAGCATTTTCTCCAAAGGCGGAGGACATGGCTTTGTAATGGATTCTATAAACAAGGGCTAAAGGAATAGACCCATCTGCCACTTTGTAATTATGAGTTTTGATTTGAAGTGTGAGAGCTCTAAGGATGTTTTTATCTTTGAGGGAAACAGAGAAATTAGGATAACAGTCAAAATGTATTGGTCCTTTGCAGAGACTTGTCTCTACCGTACCGAGGATGGATTCATAATAATTTAAGAGACGTGAATCTCGTAGAACTAAGAGAATGGAAGTATTAAGACCTTCTTTTGTAAGAGGTTTGACTCCTACTTGGACTAGTCCTATATGAATATAATTGTATTTTTGCCTATGTTTTTGATCGACTCTGATTCAAGAGATGTATTTTTTCATAGGAATTAGAAAGAGGAATATCTCTTTCTTCGGTGGCTATGACATAATCTGATTTTTTGAAAAATTTCAATTTTGATTGTTTGTATATTTCCTTAAGCTGTATTTTAGGAATTTCCCAATTTTCTATAGATTTGTTGAAATCTTCTATCCTTACTTCTTCTCTATGTATAGGACTTGGATCTGAGTCCATTTGTGATAGAGAACTAGAGGAAGATGTAGATCTTCTAAGTAAACTCATACTTAAGATCGGGACTATTCCTTCTTCAGAATCGTTACAGAGCTAAACCAACGGTCTAACAGCCACTCAGGGACTTACGGCTTGGACCACTCTGTAGAAACAAGAAGGATGCCAACGAATGGCTCTCGATCTAAGAGTATGTTTTTACAAAGACTATCTATACCTTCTCAATGGCTCTGATACCATAGGCAAAAATACAATTATATTCATATAGGACTAGTCCAAGTAGGAGTCAAGCCTCTTACAAAAGAAGGTCTTAATACTTCCATTCTCTTAGTATTACGAGATTCACGTCTCTTAAACTATGATGAATCCATCATCGGTACAGTAGAGACAAGTCTCGCAAAGGACCAATACATTTTGACTTATTATCCCAATTTCTCTGTTTCCCTCAAAGATAAAAACATTCTTAGAGCCCTCACACTTCAAATCAAAACTCATAATTACAAAGTGGCAGATGGATCTATTCCTTTAGCCCTTGTTTATAGAATCCATTACAAAGCCATGTCCTCCGCCTTTGGAGAAAATGCTTTCAAACATAGTCCAAAAGGAGAAACACTTCTCCTCCAAACTGACATTTCTAGAGCTAATACAACAATTCCTAGGTCTATCAATTGGAATCAAGTTACTTTACCAGAACAATGGGAATTAGAAAACCAAATTCCCCAACAAGTTGTTCAAAATACAGATCCTACTAATGTCATTCAACATCCACAAGGAAGATTGACCATTAGGTTTCCCAGAAGATCTTTCGATTCAAGATCTAGTCCTTCTTTTCACACTTCTTATACAAGGTCTATAAATCTTAATCCCAATCTTCCTCCTATTATTACCATTCCTCCAAGTACGCATAGAAACACTCCCGCACGTGATACTACACCTTTACCTCCTTCTTCTAGTAGGAATAATCATGAGACACCACCTGAACCGAAAATTAGTGGCTTAGATAATAGATCAGGGATTTCCAGGCCAGTTTACCAACAAAACCAGCACAACCAGTCCTAGAAAACACAGATTCTCCTCATCATTCTCCCACTTATTCGCAAATGATAGATTCCGAGCTTAATGTTTTAGAAAAACATTTTGAACCAAATAGAGCATTCCTTAACAAAGAATTCAATTCTGAAGACAACAAACAAATTAGGGAATGGTTCTTCAAAACCTTTGCCGACAAAGCAAAAGATATCAAACAAAATTATTACGACTACATATACGAATATGAAGTCCATATATTTTTCTTTGATTGGTTAGAAGAACAATTTCTTGAACCAAAAGAAATAGTTGTCTTAGATCATCATTATAAGTGGAAACTTGATAATGGTGAAACCATAGAATCCAATCATCCTCCTCTTAGGAGAATAAAAATACAACATGGAGATAATGAGGTAACAGCCTACTCCTTTCAGGCTTCCGACAAAGGAGACTCTCTTTACACTCACAAAGTCATAGAACAAAACAATTATACAAACCAACATCTGGTGACCATAGGAAAACAGTTAAATAGGATAGAATCCACCATCCGAATCCTACTCAACTCATCACACCAACAGACACGCTCAAAAAACCCATTTTTAAGGCCATTGAATTCCCCAAAATCTTAGCCCGGAGTTTGCCAAAGCTATAGAACAAAAGAAAAACTCCTAGGGAAATCAAAGCTAGAGCCCACTCCTATTTTAGACACTCCTAAATTCCAGAATCTTATCATCAAAGACACTCCAGACCAACCCACTATCAGTACCTTGACCAAACCTTCTGGTGATTCCGATAATGAGTCAGTTAATGAGATTAACAAACTCAATTGGAGACAACCTCAGAAGCTTTATTATAGTAGAGCTACCCCACCAGACATTGCCCAAGAAGAATCATCGCAAAAAATACCGAATAAATACTCTCCTGACGCCATTTATGAATGGAACATTGATGGTGTCGCTGAAACCAATATTATGAACATTCTTAACAACATGGTGATGCTTGCTAATGCCTACAAAACACAGCAAGATGTTTCTGACCATGCTGTTGCTAATCTTTTAGTAGCCGGATTTACTGGACAACTAAAAGGTTGGTGGGATAACTACCCGACGTATGAACAAAAAACACAAATTTTAACCGCTTATAAGGTAGATGACTTTGGCCAACGCATGGATGATAATCAAGGACATCTCATCCAAGATGTGGTTAATACTCTTATCTATTCCATCTCACAACACTTCGTAGGAGATCCTTCACATATTAGAGATAGAAACCAAGATCTCATTTCCAATATGCGTTGCAAATCCCTAGGAAGATTTAGAGAATACAAAGAACTTTTCTTTCAAAGGGTTTTTATTAGACCCGACTGCAATCAACCTTTTTGGAAAGAAAAATTCTTAGCCGGTTTACCTCAGATTATAGGTGACCAAGTTAGAGATAAAATTAGGGAAGATTATAGCGGTCAAATTCCTTATGATCTCCTTTCATACGGGAAATAGTCTCTTATGTTTATAGACAAGGAACACAAATGTGTAATACAATCAAATTACAAAGACAACTCAAGGAAGAACAGTCCCTCACCAATAGAAGTCTAGGAGATTTTTGTGCTCAATATGACCCTTCTTATAATGAAAAAACAAAACCAAAATGTAAGGGAACTTGTCCTCCAGAAAAAGAATCAAAGAAACATCGCAATAAACCTCAACCCCGTAGGAATAACCAAAGACATCAGAATAACCAAAATAGACCCCACACTGATAGAAAATTTTTTAAAGACATTAAATGTTACTCTTGCGGTAGAAAAGGTCATATTTCAAAATACTGTAGAATTAATAAGAAATTAAATGAACTTTCTTTAGATGACAATACTCTTAACCAGTTAAACAACATCTTTATAGAAAATGGTGATACTTCTTCTGATGAACTGCTTGAGGAAGAAGGTCTTCAAATTAATGAGATAGAATCCTCTTCAGATTTCGATTATGAAGATGCTTCTCCAGGAAAACCCATTCCTGAAGTAAACGTCTTAACAAAAGAAGAAGAATTCCTTCTCGATCACTAGCGATAAAATACTTGACCCCGAAGCCAAAAAAGAATACTTAGATAGACTACACTCCTCTATGAATATTACTTCTAAGCCCAATACTTCCTACAATCTTAAAGACATTCTGAATAGAAACAAAAAACCCCAGTCTAGACCTATAAACATTAATGACCTCCAAAGCGAAATTAAACAACAGAAATTAGAAATACAAGCTTTGAAAGAGACTCAATTAGAAATGAAACAAGAAATTTCTGTTATAAAATCTCTTGTCATAAAAGGAAAGACAACACTTGATGACCAAAATGAAATCACCAGTACCGCCAATACCTCGATCCAAATTTCTTATGTTATTAACAGAAATAACATCTAGAAAATGGATAATAAATATTAAGATAAAAATCAATAATGAGTATATTATTGAAACAACAGCACTCTTTGATACAAAATGCCTCAACCAGTATCAAGGAAGGCCTTGTTCCAACAAGATACTTTGATAAAACATCTGAATCCTTAAAATCAGCCTCAGGAGACAAACTGAATATACAATACAAGTTACCCGAAGCTTTGATAATAAAAGACAAAATGTCTTATAAAACATCTTTCCTTCTAGTTAAAAACATGAGGCAACATGTTATCCTTGGAACACCTTTTATACAATTAATCCAACCTTTTGCTGTTACTAATGAAGGTATTGAAACTCATGCTTTAAATAAAAAAATCACCTTCAATTTCATAACAAAACCTCAGAAGAGAAGCCTTAATATTTTACAAGAACATTCCATTTCAGAAATAAATTGCCTTATAAAAGACAAGGAAAACCAGCTTGAATTCTTAAAAGAAGATTTGGAATTCAAAAGAATAGAAGAAAATCTTTTAAATCCTAAAATCATAGGAAAAGTAGCTTCCCTACAAAAACACATAGAAAAAACCATATGCTCTACCTTACCCAATGCCTTTTGGGAAAGAAAGAAGCATGTTGTTGACTTGCCTTATGAACATGATTTTTCTGAAAACAAAATACCTACAAAAGCTCGCCCTACACAAATGAACCAAGAAGTTTTAAAATTTTGTCAGTCGAAATACAAGACCTTTTGAGTAAAAAACTCATAAGAAAAAGCCAATCACCATGGAGCTGTTCCGCTTTCTATGTCAATAAAAATGCCGAACTAGAAAGAGGAGTTCCTAGACTAGTTATTAACTATAAACCTCTAAATACAGCCCTTAGATGGATAAGATATCCAATACCCAATAAAAAGGATTTACTAAATAGACTTTGTAGATCTAAGTTATTTTCAAAATTTGACATGAAGTCAGGGTTTTGGCAAATACAAATCAATGAAAAAGATAAATACAAGACAGCTTTTACTATTCCTTTTGGTCAATACGAATGGAATGTTATGCCATTTGGTCTAAAAAATGCCCCTTCTGAATTCCAAAGAATCATGAATGACATCTTCAATCCTTATTCAGATTACATCATAGTTTATATAGATGATGTTCTTATTTTTTCCTCTAATATAGAACAACATTTCAAGCATCTTTCTACCTTCATAAAAATTATCATACAAAATGGTTTAGTAGTTTCTCCTACTAAAATAGCACTCTTTCAGACCAGAATTAGATTTCTAGGTCATTACATCCATTTAGGCACCATAACTCCCATAGAAAGATCAATCTCATAAAGGGGTTAGGATCGAGAGTACTATATGAAAGAACAAGGAAGTATTGAGAATAACAGATCTATAAGATAACTAGAAATGAAATGTATAAGAAATGTATAAGAACAAGAAAGTAAAGAACTTAAATAAAATCGCGAGAATTAAAAATAATGTAAAGACAGAAAGCAATTACAAAGATTTTTAGGCAGCCTCAATTATATTATAGACTTCTTTCCAAATATTAATATTCTTTGCAAACCTTTACACCAAAGGTTACGTAAGGATCCCCCACCATGGACTTCGATCCATACAGACATTGTCAAACAAATAAAGATTCATGTAAAAGATATTCCTTGCTTACACCTTGCTGATCCTTCTACTTTCAAAATAGTCGAGACTGATGCCTCAGAATTAGGATATGGTGGCATTCTCAAACAAGTCACTAATAACAAAGAACAAGTTGTTCAGTTTATATCAAAACATTGGAATTCCACTCAACAAAACTATTCGACAATCAAAAAAGAAATACTTGCTATAGTTTTATCTATATCAAAATTCCAAGGGGATTTATTGAATCAAAAATTTCTCTTGCGAATTGATTGCAAATCAGCCAAAGACATTTTTACAAAAAGACGTTTTAAACATTGCATCAAAACAGATTTTTGCCAGATGGCAAGCCATACTTTCAGTATTTGATTTCGATATTGAATTTATAAATGGTTCTTCAAATTCATTACCTGATTTTCTCACAAAAGAATTTTTACAGGGGATACCAATATGCCAAGATCCAAAAAAGACAAAGATAAAGGCAAAGGCAAAGCCACTGCCGAACCCTCCAATACACCACCAAAGCCAACAGGCTTAACACCCATCAAGACATGGCTTGAAATGGAAGAAAACAACCAAACATTCTTACACCAAACACCCTTGAAAATAGAACATACATCATCTGATCCCATACTAGCCTTTAATCAGCTAGCCGACATGATACCAAAAGAAACAATTCTGTTACTTGCCCAGTCTTTACAAAACACGGCAAAGAAAGAGCCATCCAAGGCTATCAAGGTAAGCAACAATCCTTCTCCGCTTGCTACACAAAAACAAGCGGAATACAAAAGAATTTCGAACGAGGTGGTTATTAGGCCACAGGCAACCCCTCATTCTCAAAAATCAAAGTTTTTCCCCAAAACATCTTTCCAAAAAATACTGACTGTAGAAGATGGATTTTACAATGAAGATCCAATCAAATTTGCAAAAAACATCTTCCCAAAAAACTGGTTATTTAAACCACATAATACAAACAAGACCCTTGCTTATTATGAGCAAATTCTAGTGGAGACTGAATCAGCAAGGTTCACCCACTTTGCTGACAAAAGCAATACAGAAAACATCCTATACTCCACTATATCCATCAGTAAAGTCATACACCCCTCACACTGGGGAGAATCACCTCATACACCCAAAAAATTCCAAACTAGACTTACCCAAATCCTGCCATACTCCACATCTTATACCTACTGGGACTACCAACAAGCCTGGTGGAATGTATTCTACAGACAAAATACAAATTTCCAACATACTTGGCTAGTATTCTTCAAAGACAACTTCCCCAGACAAAGCCTACCAAACTGGTTTAACTCTTGGTGGGATTTCTTTGGTCCCTTGGACGTCATACTACATCCCATCGTCAATCAAGGATACCAAACATTTCGTAAACACTTCGTACCAAATCAACATGATTCAAGGTTCCCATGCCTTATGCATTTTTTCATAATATTCAAAATCTCATGGGTAACAGCTTGGGAATTTGGATACAATACATCCACCAATTTAATACCCGTACTCATCCGACAATACAAGGCAAAATGGTGGGATGGGTTCAATCGACATGAACAGGGATCTGAGACTGCGGTTCAGACATGGCTAAATAGCCAGAAAAATCAAACAATCACAATCCCATCAAATACATCTTTTTTACAAGAAAAATCCATTGCAAGTGCAGCACTGGCTGCAGTCCAGAGCAAGGAGGAATACTGCAACATCCTCAGAACAATGCTATTTGAAGCGGAAGGATCACAAAGTGGATCTTCCAAATCTCAAGACAATACAGACAGATTCTCCTAGTCACATCACAGTGGAAACACCAATGAAGACGACTGCTACGGGATCAATCTAGACAGAGATTAAAATCAAGACGTCACATGCAGACACTATTACAGCGGCGCAAAGGCTATACACTACAGCAAAATAGACATACACTGTTCACTATTCACTGTTCACTTTACAATGTTCACTCAGTAATGTTCACTTTACACTGTTCAACACTGTAGCACCTCCTATAAATACACTCCTCCGGCACAAGAGAAGGGCATTCGAAATTTTTCAGATTTCACTTCTCTCTCCTTCCTCTTCCTTCCATCTTGTAACCCTCATCCCTTCAAGCCTTAAGCTTTCTTACCTTGTACCCCCTGGTTTCAAAGTAAGTTAGTTTCAAATACATAGTTTCATACAGGGTTACCAACTCACATGATAGTTGGTTAACCATTTCTTGTAATACAAACATCAATACTCCCTGGAGTGCGGATTACCGCCCTAGTGGATGACTTGATGCTTTAGTTTTTGCATCTTTCAATACATGTAATTTTAATTTCCAGTTTATGTAATACAAGTTCAGACCACCTTCATGGTTGGTTTTTGTTTATGCATACTCTTACTTTATATTCTATACATTGCTTTCTGTCTTTACATTATTTTTAATTCTCGCGATTTTATTTAAGTTCTTTACTTTCTTGTTAATTTCCAGTTTATGTAATACAAGTTCAGACCACCTTCATGGTTGGTTTTTGTTTATGCATACTTTTACTTTATATTTTATGCATTGCTTTCTATCTTTACATTATTTTTAATTCTCGTGATTTTATTTAAGTTCTTTACTTTCTTATTTATACATTTCTAGTTCTCTTATAGATATGTTAATCTCTATACTCCCTTGTTCTCTCATATAGTATATATATATATATATTTTCAGGCCGGACCGGGTTGGGTCTGGTTTGATCAGACCCGAGTCTGACCCGGTCGGGGCGGGTCGGTCAGACCTGCTCGGGTTCGGCCTGAATGGGGGCCGGGCCGATCGGCCCACTTGGAAGACAAGGCCCGACCAAGGTTGGTCGGGCCTTTCTTTGGTTTGGGCCCAATCCCCCGCAAAAAGGTAGCCCACGTACGAAGGCCCAGTTTAGTCTAATCTTTTTCATTTTAAAAAAATGAAGCGCACAAGCCCATTACCTAAACCAGCCCAAACTCGGCCTTGAAATACCCGGCACGGATTGCTCAAAAACCCTACCTGGTTCGCGATACGGGCTCGACCCTTTTGACCCGGCTCATACCTCCTCTCTCTCCTGCTCTTCTGCGGCGTCGAAGGAGGACGTTCGGGATGTTGGCGCCGATGGTCACTGAGGAGATGCCACTGGTCTGTGACCAGCCAAGGACTTTGGCGGTGGATTGCAGCTCGGCGAGGACGTGGCGGGTGACGGCACGGGCGGTGACGCGGTGGGTGACGGCACAGGCGAGGGGGTCGATGACGACGCCAGGGTCTGCAAGGATGGGCGGCAACGATGTGGTGCTGGTGTGGCCTGGTAGTGTCGTCGATGAGTGGATGGCGGCGGCGGCCGGCCTGGTGATGCGGTGGAGGGCAACGACTCCTAGATTTGATCAAGCGCGATCAGCTCTGTGCCTTTGGCGGACCCCCAGCCTTGGATCTTTGAATCGAAGGCTCCGAGTTCATCCTCTCGCTCCCTTTGGTCTCGGCTGGCTCGGCGTTGGGAGCAGTGGCGGCGGGTGCTGTAGGTCGGCATTCAGAGGGCAGTGGCGATGTCGCAGCTTCGAGTCGCAGGGGATAGGCAGGTTGCAGGGGTAGCGGTGGCGTGACGAGGGGACTGGGAGTGGCAGTGGTTGGTAGAAACGACGGCGGGTGTTGTAGGTCGTGCAGCGAGGGGGCTTGGCGACCAGCTCAGGCTACTGGTGTCGCGAGTTCGGGCAGAGGGGATCACGGTAGTAGTGGTGGCACTCGAGCGGGCAGCTGGTGGTCGCTCAAGAGAGGGGGCTCGGAGCGCCGGTGCCCGAAAGAGGAGGGCTCCGGTGCTCAAAGGGCGGAGGGCAGCGACGGTGCCTCCGTTCTCCTAGTTTCTCTCCCTCTCTCCAATTTTCCCTTTTTTCTCCTCTCTCTCGAGCTCTCTCTCCATCTTTTCCTTTTTGCTCTCTTTTCCTTTTCTCTCTGCCCCTCTCTCCTCTGCTGTGCTTTCTTTTCTGCCTTTACAGGTTTGGGCATGAAGGATGGCTGGAGGAGGACGACCAGCCATGGTGGGCCGGGTTGGTGGGCCGCGCGAGGGAGTAAAAGGTCGAGCTAGGCCTAATGTGGGGAAAGGAAAAGGAAAAAAAGGCGGGTCGGGCCAAAAGTCGGATCCGGCTCGACCCGACCATTAACGCCCCTTTTTGTTTTATTATTATTAATTTTTAATTAATTAATAGTTTTTTATATGTAATTAAAAATATAAATTAGGTGTCAACACCCATCGCATCTTATCAATCCAAACACTAACCTCGCTCTGATACCACTTCGAGTGGGGATGTCACGCTCCGAATCCCGAGCACGCAACAACCCCTTCCTTGGTCGATAGAAAGCGACATCCCAAGACTCGTCGTCGACCATTCATTTTTATCTTTCATTATGCGCAAGCAAAAAACGAACCATCTCCCCGACAAATAGACAATCAAGCAATCAAACAGGGATAGAGAGATGAACAGCAAAAGCAACAACAACAACATCTACTCGTATATATACATTTTTATATTGGATTAACCTAAGGAGGATCGTTTCCGATCTACAAGCCCAACAGAGGACCGATCCATCCTTTAAGCCAGACCAAAAAGAAACTTGGCTAGGCTAATCCAACTATACACAAAAAGAACCATCGGGCTCGGCACTACAGTCACTTGGATCTAGCGAACTTAGACCCCGTCGAGTCATAGTCGGAGGCGTACGGGTCGATCACTGGTGAAGTGGGGCCAGGATTCTCCATTGCATCGTCAGGAGGGTCCAGCACCATGGGATCCCAGTCGGTGTCCTCAGGGCCCCTACTGGGCAGCCCGTCAAAACCTCTCAGGGGATCGATTAGCAAATCGCCATCCCTGATGAACCATGCCAGGAACCTATGGGGTATCCACTGCCCTGGCCCCTCATCCAGCCAAATGGTGGAGAGATACTTCTTGTACAGATGCGCCCAACCCGGGAAGTGGTGGTGCGTCACGACAGTATCCCAGTCCTTAGGGATACCGAATCTCATTGGTGGAAGCGCCATGCTAAGGACCTGAAAGTGGTTATACAATAACCAGTCAGATAAAATCTCAGCGAGTCCTCCCCTAAACCCTCGGTTAGAACACTAACTCAACTCGAGGTATCTCTCCAGAACCACCCCACAAACAGCGCAACGACTAACAACCAACAACCAACAAATAACAACAGCAAGGGTCAACCACTAATCACATAATCGGTTCGCATGCAACCTTACTTGGTATGCCAGACCCTGCACATTACATATCAACACAATACACGCAATGCACATGGCCATTAGATGATGCAGATCATCAATCACATATGAGTCGCGTCACAGCGATTTCACCTGGCCATTGCCACACCCTGCACGTTATCGATTCATGCGTGCGTACCATAAATAATGTGATCAACTCATGCATAGTCGAAACCAATGATGCCATGATTCTCATACGCTTTTGCACATTAATGCGCCACATAACACATATCAATCAATCACATGGGTCCTGATTATAAGGTGAAATCGTTATGACATATCCCATATCGTGCTACACAATTTTACCTCATGATAAGGCCCAACTATCTCAATTACTCGGACACGTTCCAGTTATCATGGCCCATCGGCCACGCCCAACTTGCTAGTCGGTGATCATCCGGACCCCCGCCGGGCATCCGATATAAATTGGGCGTCGTCCCGCCCCGTCGAGCACGGCATCATCTAGAACTCCCGGTTAGACGGCAATCCCGAAAGAGATGGGCTCGGCCTCTACCGCGACTCCGCATCCGAACCCCCGCCGGGCATCTGATAAAATTGGGCATCGCCCCTAAACTCCCGTTGGGTGATGGTTTCCACTTAGCAATCACGCAAACATACCACCACAACTCATGATCATTTTTGAGTATCAGTCAATGCACACATGCTTGCTTATATAACCCCAAATCATTTTCGCATAAAAGCGGTCTTTTTCCAATGTCCCTCGGACAATTCATTTTCCCCTTTTTGTGAAAACCATACGATTCATGCAGATGTCCATGTATTTACACATTCAATTCACCTCATAAGATCAAAACACATAAAATTAGATAATTTTTCACTCTCGGATGAACAGTGCGCGTGAACGTACTCTATGAACAGTGCACGTGAACAGTAAAATTCCATAATTAAATAATTAATAAATTAATTCAGAAATTAAGCAAAACATTAATTAAAGCAAACAATCAATCAATTAAAGCTAAACATGCTTAATAACACATAAACTGCAATTAAACAACATTAAGCAAGATTAACCTAAACTAATCTTAACCATCTATCTAACCACCTATCTTAGAGCTAATATAAATTAATTAAACCTCCTAAACCAGGATTAGTTTTAACTAAACTAACTCTAAGCAAGTTTAGGCGCTAATTGATGGATTAGGAGCTAAACTCACCCGTTAAGCGGGTTGAAGACACGGACGTGGCGGCGACGACGGAGGCTACACACGGGGACCTCAACCACGATGATCCAAGGCGGTCCCAAGGCTGAAACAACAGTCACAAACTCTACCTCTCACTGCAACTTTGGAAAACTGGACTACAGAGGTGGGAAATGAGCTGAACGGCCTGGCTGGAGCTCTAGCGAGTGGCTGGCCGGCGACCAGCGGCACCTGGGGGTCAAGGGGGACCTGTTGGTGGCTGGGCTAGGTGGAGGCTGGGTCAGAACAGGAGGAAAATAGCTGCAAAGGCGAAACAAGTGGAGCAGTGCAGGGACCGAGCGAGTTGGGCAACAATGGCTTCTGGCCGACCGGCGGGTTAGTCGGCAGCTCTGATCGGTGAGTGGCCAACTTGGTCCGTACGGACTGGATGTCCTGAGCACAGTGGTGGGTGGCACATGCGGTGATTCTCACAGGAAGACAACGATCAATTCAAGTTTTTGAAGGAAGGTCAGCAGGAGAAGAAGAAGAAAGGGAAGGAAAATAAGGGAGAAAGAGGGCTGCGAATTTTAGGGGCTGAGAGAGGAGAGGGAGAGAAGTGAGGGTAGAATGCCAAGCCTTACTAAGGCTCTTTAATGCATGCTTCAACTCCCCATGCAAGTGACATCATCTTCTCTCTCTTCTTTTGCCATTATCCACATAATATCTAAGGGCAAAATGGTCATTTCCACCTTGCATAATTCCCAATCTACCCTTGGGCTGAAAATGAAGGGCGGGCCTAAGAAACGGGCTAGGAAATGAATAGGAACGGGCTTGGGAATTGATTGGGCTCAAAATGGCTCAAGGCTAGATAATGGGCTTGGAAGATAAAATGGTTGGTTGGGCCCAATGGGCTCACTTGCTTGCCTTGAGCCTACCATGGTGGCTGTCCCACCTTGGGTCTGAGGCCCACACTGTCCTTGCTCAGCCCACGTCCTCACAGGCTCAATTCCTCGGTCCGTAAGTCCTTTTTCCCAATACTCAGCTTGACTGGCATTACCGATTATCGAAGTAGCATCATCCAAAGTCCATCTTGGACGTTCCCGAAAATTCGAATTCCAATCTTGGGTTCTCATGCCATGTCAATTTCGCCAGAATGCCATTTTGGTACAATTCAGACTGACATGCGGCTTTGAGGATTCATGCGTAACCGACTCGTGCCAAACCATGTTCAAGACATTTCGACACATGGACGTCCTTGACTACATGAAATTGTGGAGGATAGATTCTTATTTCAAAGTACACGATTACTAAGGATCGACATAGGGTTGTTCGCGAGCTCGATAATAGTAAACAGAATCACCCGTCGTTCCATTATGTTCTATCCGCGAATCGACTTCTAGTCATCCTTGAAATCGGTCTACCTATCTACAGGATCATCTTCACGCAAGTCTCACGGTCCAGTCGTTTTCCCAGGTCAAGTCCTTTAGTCGCATGAGTTCTGTCCTCATTGGCCTTTCCCCTCAAGGTTAGTATCTCGGGAGTGATCAATTTCGAGTGAGATCAACCAACAATGCATTGACGAAATTCATATTCATTCATCCCTCAAAAGGCTCGAATTTCAGGATGTCACAGATAGCATACATAGCATTTGAAACAGGATGGCCGAAATGGCTTGTGCAAGGTGTGAGGATGTTGGGGAGTAGATTAGCCGAGTAGATAAAGAAGTCAAAGTGAAAGGCCATCAAATTTCATGGACAATGAAATTGTTTGAGGAATCTGTCTTTGTGAACTAGCAATGTAAATTTAGTTAATAGAGATGCCACCAGGACAACTTGAAATGTCATTTCCCTTATGAAGGCTCGTTTGTAATGTCCTGTCTCCATATCTCTTTGTGCAATTTTATATTGGTAGAACTGAGAAGAAGAATAATATGATCCACCAAGCACGTGGCTTTAGATAAAGAAGAAGAAAAATACAAAAGAAGAAAATGAACCAAGTGCCATTAATATCTAAAGATATATTTTCCATCCTCCCATGTGCATAATGTCCATGAAGAATTAGAAGTGAAGACTACGTTTCACTCCTCCAGTCAAAGTTAGTTAATTACTTAATATGCCAAAGAATTATGTCTTGAAGGATGCAACCTAAAATCTGTGTATAGGATCAACCATTTTTTCTATTCAAAGAGTAAATCTTTGGGTGGAACGTACTTAATGTTATGTTTTATTAAATCAACTTGAGATAGTTGTACAAGTGGTGGGTCTTGTCAACATATGAAGTTATCTAAATAGTCGAAGGTTAACAGAATTCATTGACCTCCATAGTGTGGGCTTTTTCTAAACAGTGGTCTTCAAAACAATAAACTTTTAGAAACATCTTCAGCCATGCTCTTTATGAGTGAAAACTAATTACCATGAATTTTATTTCTTCTCATGCCTTCTTTGAACATAGGACTCTTGCTGAGCCCAGTCCATCCGCAAGTTGGGCCTTCCACCTAGTTCCCTCTGCGGTATTACTTCTCGGGGTTTTTGTCACGCCCCGATCCTCGGGCACGCATCCATCCCTCACCTTGGTCAATTTATAGCGACGTCCCAAGATGCATCACCGACCCCTTCAATTTTAATACGCACGCGGAAGCATATAAAAGAATCCCCAGATAATAAAACAATGTGATATGAAAGTAGGGTCATATTTTTCATATTGAAATTCACAACCAAACTTTTATACAACCACACCTCAAAGTATTTTACCATACTATTAACAAAGGTCTAGTCTCACACTCAACCACCTATAAATAGGGTTCACAAAAGAGGGTGGTATCTCAGTCCTCATCCGGGTCGTACTTGGGATCATCATCGGGGTTCTCCTCCAGGTACTCCTCTTCGGGTTCTTTCTCGTCAGACTCCTCATCAGGGTCTTGAAATGTTATCCCACAACCGGGATGAGACTACATCTCAGTAAGTTTTACCCCCTAAGACCCGAGTAGTAAACCAATACGCTATCCAGGCTGCCTATGCACGCACGGGTCAGAGGACTTACCTTGGCCTCAGATTCCACCTACATATTAGCACAGTTCAATAGGCACCCAAGCAATCACATCACAGATCGATATTTCGATCAATCGACCTAGTCAATTTTAAGTCAATCGGACCATTCATCGGTCATTTCAATTCAATCAATCAATTCACGACATCTGATCAAAGCAATGATCAATCGACCTAGTTGATTACATGTCATCTCGACCCTTCCTTGGTCGGCTCATCTCATACTATCTATAAGTCCGTTCATATTAAGACTGCTCACTACTAAGCTGATAAATAGATAGTATAGCTTGCTTCTTAGATGATCGGGTATACTGCTCTCTGCTAAGCTGCCATATCGCCCTTAGGCTAATATCGTATACCGACAGTGCTCAATTTAAGCTGATAAGGTATATTGCTCTCTGCTAAACTGCCATATCACCTTTAGGCTGATATAGTATACTGACATATTCCATCAAAACTAATAAGGTATACTGCTCTCTGCTAAGCTGACATATCGTCCGTAGGCTGATATAGTATACCGGTATACTGCTCTCTGCTAAGCTGACATATCGCCTGTAGGTCGATATAGTATACCATCCAAATCATATAACCAATTCCATCTTTTTATCATTCTCGATAAAGTAACCGTGTGTGGGGACACAGTCGGCCTTAGTCAAAATATAATATTTTCTTTTTCATAACTCCCACATTTTCTGTAGTCCACTCAAATATTTTTGGCATTATCAACCAATGCCCGGTTATTTTTCAATTAATAACCAATGATTATGCAATTAAAGAATAATTCCCACTTTCACAAATAATTCAATTCAGCATGAAATAAAGCTCAATTAAATAAACGGACTGCGCCACGACAATTAGCATAAAATTCCGATCGTCGGCTATCCCTGCCTAATTTCCGAAAAAATAAATAAATAATTAAATTAATTTCGAAAATTAATAATTAAATACTAAATATCCAATTTAGGACCGTAATGCCTAATTGAACACCAGAACAGATTGGGAAAAATCCCAAGATGCATTCAATAAATAGAAGTACGTCTCTACTTGCTAATTACATTAATCAATCACCTAACATGCATCATTAAGTCACTAATTAAATTACTCTAAACTAATCTAACCACCTAATTGCACTTAATTAAATCTAATCAACCCTTAAGTATCATTAGCAAACTAAGAAAGCATTAGTGAGCAAAACTCACCGGTTTAACGTTCCGGTGAGTCCACGGCGAAGGCGACGCCAAGGCGGTCAATAAACCTCGAACCGGCGACACCAAGCGAGGCCGGGAAGACACCCAAAATGGGCCTAGAAGACCAAAAATCCTTGTTGTTCTTGGTTTCTGTTCTTGAGCCGAACAACTGGAACTGACGGTGGTTTGGCGTGGAAACGGCGAGCGGCGAAGGTCCGGTGGCTTGGGGGCGGCGTACGGCTGATGGACGGCGACAAGGAGGCTCGAGAACCTCAACCACAGTGATCCAAGGCGGTCCCAAGGCTGAAACAGCAGCCACAAATTCAGACTCCCTCTGCAAATTGGAAAAACTGGTCATCGGAGGAGAAATAGAGCTGAACGGGCTTGGCTGGAGCTCCGGCGAGGGATTGGCCGGCAACTGGCGGCACTCGGGGGTCGAGGGGGACCTGCTGGTGGTTGTTATGGGTGGAGGAAGGGTCGGAATGGGAGAAAACACAAAGAAAACGCAAAACAGGCGAAATCATGCAGGCTGCCAGGCGGACCGACGGACTGACGACCGACGGCTTGCGACGGCTGTACAGGACGGCCGGAAGCTACGTTTGGGGCGAGGTTGAATTCGTTGGAACGGTCAGGATTTCCTCGTCACGGTGATAGGTATTTTGTTCGCTGATTCATCCGGTAAGTCTACTTTTTACTTGGATCTTTGGCGAGAGGTCAGCTTGAGCAGAAACCGGCGGTGGCGCGGGTGAAGGCGTGCGACGGCTGCAGCTCCTTCTGCCGGTCTTCTTGCTGGCTTGAGGGTTTCGAAAATGAAGAGGAGAGGGTGATGGATAGTAATGAGAGGGAGGGAGAGAGAGAGAGAGAGAGAGGGAATGGATAGAGATGAGGGAGAGATGAAGGGTCCCCATGGCTTGATATTCCACACCCTCGTCCCCTCCTTTGCTTGTCCACCAAAACAAGGCTCCATGGTTGGAAATGAGCCACCAACACACTCTCCATGACTTCTCAAATGGTCCAAAAACCATAGGAAGAGGGGGCACACGAAATTGAAGTGAGATAGCTTCAATTGGTTGCTTAATCTTGCTCAATTCCTCCTCATTTGGCTTCTATAAAATCAATTGGTATCTCAATACTTCAATTGATAATTTTCCTCACCCAATAATCCATCCTGCATCTCAAGTTTGAAATCAAAAACAATCCCCGGCTTTAATTGAACAAAAACGGTCTTGAGCCGACTTTTTCCCAAAAATACCTGGTTGACAGTAAAATCTTCTGAGACTGAGTCGACGTTCCTAGAATTTATTGTGACATGACAGAATCTTCAATTTCTAAAATTGGACTTGAATTGGCAGTTAATTTCCATTCGGCGCGTTTTTAGCGTGACTTAGACTACTGGGTAGTTTTCAGAAATTTTTAATGCAAATAACCTGTGGTCAATTTTCTTCGAGCCACAATGAACCCACTCGACACATTGGTGACTCTCGATTGTCGTAGAAATCTCGAGAATTCAAATACGGACATAGGGTACCAAAACGATAGAGAATTCAGTCTAGTGCCGGCCGACAAGAATTTTCCAATTTAGTGGTGTCATCCACGATTAGCTACACATTTCTGTCGAACCGACCTATCTTTGATCTCTAATCAATTTACGTCTGTGCCGTAATTATCTCAGCAGATGAATACGGTCGAGCAGACGATTCTTGGTCAAATTCTAAAGTCTATTTGCCTTAAAATCTTTAAAGGTTTCCCCAGATAGTCTAGTTATCTCGAGAGTGATCAGCTCTGAGAATAGCCCTATAGACGCGTCAATGAAAAGCCCGATTTATTCAGTAGAAAACAGAGTTAAAAATCTGGGATGTCACAACTCTTCCCCCCTTATAAAAATTTCGTCTTCGAAATTTAAACCTTTACCTATCCTTAAACAAAAAGGTGGGGGTGTTGTCGTCTCATCTAGTCTCACTTTCACCGGTTTCTTCTTCAGTCCCGTGGCGTTGTCAGACCACTTTGACCAAGGGGACTATCTTGGTTCACCGAATCCGATCTTTCTGATTCATGATCTGAACTGAGCTTTCCACGCACAACACTCTGTCGTCCACGTCTAATTCTTCAAGATTTAGTACGTGGGTCGGGTCAGGTTCATACGTCCTTAACCTCGACACGTGAAAGACGTCATGCGCTTGTGCCTACCTTGGCGACAACGCAGACGATACGTTAGGATCCCAATTCTTTTCAGAATCTCAAAGGAACATACGTACCTCGGTTTTAGTTTTTCCCCTCCTTGCTGAAGCGCAAGGTATCCCTCATTGGTGACACATTTAGAAAGATGTAACCACAAATTTGGAACTCTAAGGGCCTTCAATGCTCAACAATACAACTTTTCTGGCAACTCAGAACGGTCTTTAATTTGTTTCTGATCACGGCAACTATAATAACTGACTGTTGAACTGACTCTGGGCCTGTGATCTTTCATTCCCTGGTTTCATCTCAATAACTGAAATTCTGAACGCTCTGCTATGCAACGCTTCAAAAGGAACTATCTGACTGTTCTGTTGAAACTGGGAACCTCGGTTCTATATCTGATATAAGTTCGTCACTAGCACTCAATGCAGATGAACTATCTGACACACATACACTTCTGCATGCTTATTCCAATCAAGATCCTTCCGATGATAAAGTGAGCCGACTTCATCAGTCTGTCGACCATTACCCAAATGGAATCATTACCCCTCTGACTTCTCAATGAGTCCGTCACAAAGTCCATTGTGATGTGCCCTCATATCCACTCTGGGGTCTCAAGAGTTTGTAACAGTCCTCCCGGCTTACAAAGCTGTGCCTTAATTCTAATCTAAGCATTTGGCTCAATTTTGAGAGCGGCTATAAGATTTGGAAGGTAGCCCATCTCAAAATTAAAAACCGAACCTCGAACTTTCTCAAGTAAGGTCCATTCTTTAACCAGTATATGTGCAACTGAAGACTCCTAACTCAGCACATACGTGACTTAATTCGTCTTCCCAGGGTGGTACAAAATATCACACCCTAATCCTTCAAAAGTTTTGATTCATAGTGATATCTCACATTCAATTCCTTTTAAAAGAATAAATACTGGAGACTTTGTTGATCCGTGAAGGTCCAGAATCATTCTCCACACGACTAACGCCTCCATGTCTTCAGTACGAAAAATTTATGCTACGAGTTCCAAGTCATACGTCGGGTAATTCAACTCATGAGGTCTTAACTAGCGGGATGCGTATGCAACACTCCTACCATGTTGCATCAGCACGCAACCTAGTCCTCTGAACAACGCATCACTATAGATCTCGTACCCTCCAAGATCATATGGAATCGTTAGCACAGGTGCGGTAATTAGCTTTTGCTTCAGCTCTTGGAAACTACACTCGCACGTGTCTATTCCCACGAACTTTTCTTCTTTCTTCAGGAGTTGAGTCAACGGTGACATTAATTCGGAAAATCCTTCAACGAATCTTCTGTAGTAATCTGTCCAACCTAAACAACTTCTGATCTCTGATACTGTTGTCGGTCTTGGCCAATTGATCACGGCTTCAATCTTGCTCGGGTCCATTGAAATTCCTTCGCCTGGGATCACATGCCCTAAGAAAGTAACACGAGTTAGCCAAAACTTGCACTTGCTAAACTTAGTGTACAACTGATGAAATCTCAGCTTCTGCAGCACTAATCTCAAAAGATTCTTGTGCTCTTTATCACTTCTCGAATACACCAGAATATCATTGATGAACACAATCACAAACTGATCTAGGTATTCCTTGAATACCCTATTCATCAAATTCATGAAGGCAGCTGGAGCATACGTCAACCTGAACGGCATTACTGTGAACTTGTAATGACCATACCGAGTACGAAATGCTGACTTAGGAATATCCTCATTCCTAATTCTCAGCTAGTGATATCCTGTCCTCAAGTCGATCTTTGAAAATATCGACGCTCCTTGTAACTGATCAAACAAGTCATCGATCCTTGGCAATGGATACTTGTTCTTGATTGTTACTTGATTGAGTTGCCGATAGTCGATGCATAGGCGTAACGAACCATCTTTCTTCTTCATAAACAGAACTGGTGCTTCCCAAGGTGATGCACTAGGGCGAATAAATCCCTTATCAAATAACTATTGAATCTGCACATTCAGTTATTTCAACTCAAATAACGCTATCTGGTAAGAAGCCTTAGAGAGTGACTCTATCCCAAGTGCTAGCTCGATCGCAAATTCTATCTCTTTCTCTGACGATGGCTTGATAATTCTTGTGACAACACATCTAGAAATTCTTGGACTACTGAGATGTCCTCAACCTTCAGTTCTTCAATTTGTCTTATCTATGACAACCGCCAAGTATCCTTGGCAACCTCCGTCTAACAAACAGGTTGCCTTCAGCCAACGATATTAATGAAATCAAAGATTCTTTTCGACTCCCAATAACATCGACACTTTCACATACTAATGGACTAAACTGGATTACTCCATGACCATAATTCATTATCACAAGATGGTCCATGAGCACACTTTACTCATGTGGCGTCCAAATTATATTTCAGCAACTAGTCGAACACAACTATAACTAGTGTTTCCCCTTTCTTCCACTTTATTTCAACTAACTGAAATTCTACAAATTTAGTCCAAGGCTTTGCTGCGCTACTCTGATAAAATCTCCTCATGAACATTCTTCTTCTGATTGGTGCAGGGTCGATTCTATTCTCGTTCCTTTCGCCATCCTAGTGGCGTCTTATCTTCGGTAGCGGTATCTGTGCTCCCTTGGATTCTCACTGGCAGTCTATCACCTAATGGCCGTGCGGGTCATAATTACAACACGTTCTAGTCATTCTCGAACACTGGATTTATCCATGTTTCCTTCTACAAATCCGTCACCTATCTGGTGCGTCTTCTATCTCCTATCAGGTGACAGCATGCGCTCTTTCTAGTACTAGAGACCTATTCCAAAACTCCACTGTGCGTTCTATAGCGCACTTCCTCTGATCTGTCCCATCAGCCTTCTAGGACTGTTTCCAGTCAGGTAACTTTATTGGCTATACTCGAAACAAATTCTTGTCCTAAGAAAACATAAGGCCGATCTTTGCCGTCACGCACAGGAACAACATGTTCCATTTTGACTCAGTGCTGACCTAACTATCACACCCTTCTTATTGGGTGGAATAGAATACTCTTCTCTCCACATCGGTCTTTTCCTTGATCGATTTCCATCTCTACCTGAACTAGATCTATACCTCGACTCAGGTGCAACGGCTCGCTCCCAGATCATATCTTCACACTGGACCTCAGTAGGTGTGGCAACAACAGTGGTAATGACAGCGACAACAGCGGCGGCTCGGTCCTGAGCTTGCTGGCTCAACCAATTCCAAGGACACTAGCGCCTGAATGATCCCGTCGATCCTAGGATCGCTTGGTGCTGCTACACTAGTATTGGCCTACAACGGTACTCTTACACTCGCGCTGGCCTAAGCCAATGCTTTGCCGCAACTGCCTCGGGCACCGGTCCTTGTCGGTGTTCCACCCCGATTCACAAAGGTTACAACCCTCTTACTAGGAGTCCTCAGCTCCTGATCACTCATGCTACATGATCTTTATAGAATCCTGTTTTCTAATTCTAATACCATATTAGAATTTAAGTGACCCACATAACAAGCTACCAATCAGCTAGCATCGACATGCACCAGACATGAGTTTAAATGTCTTTCCTACTACTATCCCATAGGTCATCGCACCTTATCACTCCATTTCCTACAACCATGCTCTGATACCACTTAAATGGGGATGTCACGCCCCGATCCTCGGGCACGCACCCATCCCTCACCTTGGTCGATTTATAGCGATGTCCCAGGACGCATCGTCGACCCCTTCAATTTTAATACACATGCGGAAGCATATAAAAGAATCCCCCGACAATAAAACAATGTGATAGGAAAGTAGGGCCATATTTTTCATATTGAAATTCACAACCAAACTTTTATACAACCACACCTCAAAGTATTTTATCATACTATTAACAAAGGTCTAGTCTCACACTCAACCACCTATAAACAGGGTTCACAAAAGATGGTGGTATCTCAGTCCTCATCCGGGTCGTACTCGGGATCATCATCGGGGTTCTCCTCTAGGTACTCCTCTTCGGGTTCTTTCTCCTCAAGCTCCTCATCAGGGTCTTGAAATGTTATCCCACAACTGGGATGAGACTACGTCTCGGCAAGTTCTACCCCCTAAGACCCGATTAGTAAACCAATATGCTATTCGGGCTGCCTATGCACGCATGGGTTAGAGGACTTACCTTGGCCTCAGATTCCACCTACATATTAGCACAGTTCAATAGGCACCCAAGCAATCACATCACAGATCGATATTTCGATCAATCGACCTAGTCGATTTCATGTCAATCGGACCATTCATTGGTCAATTCAATTCAATCAATCAATTCAGGACATCTGATCAAAGCAATGATCAATCGACTTAGTCGATTACATGTCATCTCGACCCTTCCTTGGTCGGCTCATCTCATACTATCTATAAGTCTGTTCATATTAGGACTGCTCACTGCTAAGCTGATAAATAGATAGTACAGCTCGCTTATGAGATGATCGGGTATACTGCTCTCTGCTAAGCTGCCATATCGCCCTAAGGCTTATATAGTATACCGATAGTGCTCAATCTAAGCTGATAAGGTATACGGCTCTCTGCTAAGCTGCCATATCACCTTTAGGCTGATATAGTATACCGACATATTCCATCAAAACTAATAAGGTATACTGCTCTCTGCTAAGCTGACATATCGCCTGTAGGCTGATATAGTATATCGGTATACTACTCTCTACTAAACTGATATATCGCCCGTAGGTCGATATAGTATACCATCCCAACCATACAACCAATTCTATCTTTTTATCATTCTCGATAAAGTAGCCGTGTGTGGGGACACGGTCGACCTTAGTCAAAATATAATATTTTCCTTTCCATAACTCCCACATTTTCTGTAGTCCACTCAAATATTTTTTGCATTATCAACCGATGCCCGGTTATTTTTCAATTAATAACCAATGATTATGCAATTAAAGAATAATTCTCACTTTCACAAATAATTCAATTTAGCATGAAATAAAGCTCAATTAAATAAACGGACTGCGCCATGACAATCAGCATAAAATTTCGGTTGTCGACTATCCCTGCCTAATTTCCGGAAAAATAAACAATTAATTAAATTAATTTCGAAAATTAATCATTAAATACTAAAAATCCAATTTAGGGCCGTAATGCCTAATTGAATGCCAAAACGGATCGGGAAAAATCCCGAGATGCATTCAATAAATAGAAGTACATCTCTATTTGCTAATTACACTAATCAATCACCTAACATGCATCATTAAGTCACTAATCAAATTACTCTAAACTAATCTAACCATATAATTGCACTTAATTAAATCTGATCAACCCTTAAGCATTATTAGCAAACTAAGAAAGCATTAGTGAGCAAAACTCACCGGTTTAATGTTCCGGTGAGTCGATGGCGAAGGCGACGCCAAGGCGGTCAATAAACCTCAAAGCGGCGACACCAAGCGAGCCCAGGAAGACACCCAAAATGGGCCTCGAAGACCAAAAATCCTTGTTGTTCTTGGTTTCTGTTCTTGAGCCGAACAGCTGAAACTGACGGCGGTTTGGCGTGGAAACGGCGAGTGGCGAAGGTCCGGCGACTTGGGGGCGGCGTACGGCTGATGGACGGTGACAAAGAGGCTTAGGAACCTCAAGCACAATGATCCAAGGTGGTCCCAAGGCTGAAACAGCAGCCATAAATTTGGACTCCCTCTGCAACTTGGAAAAACTGGTCACCGGAGGAGAAACAGAGCTGAACGGGCTTGGCCGGAGCTTCGGCGAGGGATTGGTCAGCAACCGGCGGCACGCAGGGGTTGAGGGGGACCTTCTGGTGGTTGGTGTGGGTGGAGGAAGGGTCGGAATGGGAGAAAACACGAAGAAAACGCAAAACAGGCGAAACCGTGCAGGCTGCCAGGCGGACTGACGGACCGACGACCAACGGCTTGCGACGACCGTACAGGACGGCCGGAAGCTCCATTTGGGGCGAGGTTGGGCTCTTTGGAACGGTCTGGATGTCCTCGTCACAATTATAGGTATTTCGTTTGCTGATTCATCCGGGAAGTCTACTTTTTACTCAGATCTTTGGCGAGAGGTCAGCTGGAGCAGAAACCGGCGGTGGCACGGATGGAGGCGTGCGACGGCTACAACTCCTTCTGCCGGTCTTCTTGCTGACTTGAAGGTTTTGAAAATGAAGAGGAGAGGGTGATGGACGGTAATGAGAGGGAGGGAGAGAGAGAGAGAGAGGGAATGGATAGAGATGAGGGAGAGATGAAGGGTCCCCATGGCTTGATATTCCACACCCTCGTCCCCTCCTTTGCTTGTCCACCACACCAAGGCTCCATGGTTGGAAATGAGCCACCAACACACTCTCCATGACTTCTCAAATGGTCCAAAAACCATAGGAAGAGGGGGCACACGAAATTGAAGTGAGATAGCTTCAATTGGTTGCTTAATCTTGCTCAATTCCTCCTCATTTGGCTTCTATAAAATCAATTGGTATCTCAATACTTCAATTGATAATTTTCCTCACCCAAGAATCCATCTTGCATCTCAAGTTTGAAATCAAAAACGATCCCAGCTTTAATTGAACAAAAACGGTCTTGAGCCGACTTTTTCCCAAAAAGTCTTGGTTGACAGATAAATCTTCTGAGACTGAGTTGACGTTCTTAGAATTTATTGTGACATGACAGAATCTTCAATTTTTGAAATCGAACTTGAATTGACGGTTAATTTTCATTTGGCGCGTTTTTAGCGTGACCTAAACTATCGGGTAGTTTTCAAAAAATTTTGGTACAAATGACCCGTGGTCGATTTTCTTCGAGCCACAATAAACCCACTCGACACATTGGCGACTCTCGATTTTCATAGAAATCTCGAGAATTCAAATATGGACACAGGGTACCAAAACGATAGAGAATTCAGCCTAGTGCCAGCCGACGAGAATTTTCCAATTTAGTGGTGTCACCCACGATTAGCCGCACATCTCTATCGAACCGACCTATCTCTGATCTCTAATCAATTTACGTTTGTGCCGTAATGATCTCAGTAGATGAACACGGTCGAGCAGCCGATTCTTGGTCGAATTCTCAAGTCTATTTGCCTTAAAATCCTTAATGGTTTCCCCAGATAGTCTAGTTATCTCGAGAGTGATCAACTCTGAGAACAGCTCTATAGACGCGTCAATGAAAAGCCCGATTTATTCAGTAGAAAACAGGGTTGAAAATCTGGGATGTCACAGTTTTTTCTTTATTTTATGGTGCGACCAAATTTTTTCCTTTTTTAATTTGGGAAGTCTCTTATTTTGCTCTCATCTTTTATCTTAATATATAGTATCTTTGTACATAAGCAGTGTTGGAATCTCTCTTGCAAATTTCATTTCAGGCCGGTAGTTTTGATGTGTGCGTTCGATCTAATAGAGTGAGTTGTGATCAGCTTGGCTTATATTTCAAGGCCGAATGTTCACATCATGATTTTTGCCCACGAAAACTTAGGATAATCAAGACAACCGAAATTATAATTTACAGCAACTATTCCCACACAAGAACTTTCGATGCAATCCCAATTTGAAAATACTTTGACGTTTAACGGAGAGATTAATTTTTATGATGTGTAGGGCAAGTGTATTAGTAATTTAAAATTTTGTTTATTAAATTTGCTCAAATAGATATAAATGAATACGAACTGTTTTTTGTGGTGATGGGAGACACGTACAATGATGGAGGGGAAGGGATAAGGCGAAGAAGGGGAGGGTGGTGGTGCTGGGCCGATAGACAGGAGGAGAAACAGCTGCCCCCTAAAGGTGAAAAACACACCACCACTCGATGCGACAAATCAGGGCCGAATTGCATTGATGGATCCTCTTCATTTTTCCCATATTGGAAATCACTTCTTTTCATCTTTTTAATTTCTGGAAAAGCAAAATAGAAAAAAGGATTAAAGAATTAAAAGATCTGCCCGACCCGAACCTTCCTAATATTATTGCGTGCTATGTATGCACCCTCTCATCCCGCGGTTCTCCATCAAAAGCCGAGAAAAAGAAGGGGAGAGAGAGAGAGAGAGAGGGGCGAATGGAGGGGAGGCCCGGAGGGTGGGGTGGTATTGTGTGGCTGAGATTCCTGGAGATGACGTGGGACGTTGGTGAATTCGTGAGGGACTTGTTAGGGTTTTTAAGTGTGCTACGATGCTCAAGAAAGAAACTGGGTATTCGACCAACCCACCCCCTCACCATGGCTAACTCGTAATGGCTTTTATCTGACTTTTGGATTTGGTGAATTAGTAAGGATGGTTTGGGAATGTTGGGACGGGGATGAGGATGGCACGTCATGTCCCTCTATCATCTAGATTTTGCTCCATTGCAATGTATTTTTTTTTTTAAATACCATCATTGTTTGTCTTGTAAATTTACTTGGAATACGTCATGATATATTATAGCTTATTTTACACATTTTACTTTGGATAATGAGACCAATGATGCTGTTGTGAAATTTTTCTCTCAAATGTAAAATTAGTTCATCTTGGTCAACTTAAGCCTTGCCTAATGACCTACAGTCCCATATTTTGGATGGGGAGGTACGAGGTTTGATCCCTATCTCTTCAACTTGAAGAATTGGGTCCACGAGCAAAAGCTAGCAATGGCTAAAAAAGGTTGTCGTGATTGGTTTTTCTATGTTTATCGGAAAATTATAATCATCATTCCAACATTTTCTTTAAAAAGCGTTCCTCTAAAAGCATTCTTTAGGTTACAATTTTTCTTTCAATGGTCAATTTTTGCTAACATAAGTTGGTTCGATTAGCGACACAAACACAGTTATACGCATGTTGTGCCGTAACTCGCTCAATTTACACGAACACACTAAATTGGAGCCACGTCAAGCAACATAAAATAAATAAAATAAAAAACGGATAGAGAGAGAGAGAGAGAGAGAGAGAGAGAGAGAGAGAGAGAGAGAGATGGGTCGATTAGGACAGCCATAGAGGCTAAGCACTAAGTTTACGGCCACCGGAGACATTTAAGCTCAAGCTTTTTGATGCCATGGCTACTCAAGCTCATGACTGTATCCGCTCCATGGGAGCTTGCGGCAGCCATGGCCACTTGACTTTCAGCTTAATGTCATGGCTGCAATATCTTTTCGAGCCATGAAATTTGAGGCCATGCCCACTCAAGCTCTGAGCTCGCCCTGGATCAATTGATGGCACTTCTAAGGCATGATTTTGTAGCAAAAAGGGTGGACTGACGATTTTGTTTTCGAGCAGTAGTACCCCCATTATAGATCCACACGATTTGAATAATTGATCAAAGACGGCAACTAGACCACGAGCATCAAACCATCCACTTTCCCTGTGCCTTAGCCATAGCAAATGAAATCGCACACGCAACTACCACAGCATCGCCGCTGCCGCCGAAGTGACAGACGACCAAAACAATCATCCCCTTGGCGGAGCTACGACCAACGAAGGAGCTCATAATACCGAACACTATCAATTCAACCCTCTCTAAACCTGAATCCCAGCAAGTTCGACTCGGTTCTTGGACCACAATCAAATTCAACGGTTGCGGTTCCTCTCGGAGCACCTCATCAACACAGGAAGGCGAATGTGAAGACGAAAATGAAGAAGAAGAAGAGGATGGTGACGATAACGAAGCAAGGAATTACGATCGGGAGACGGGCTTCCTACTCTTCGCAGGTCCAAAGTGGACGTGTACTGTCGGCGCGAGCCTCGGCCTCGATGCATTCCACAGCGTGGGCCTCTGGCACGAATGGCAGAGGAGATTCCTCGAGCGCTTGGTGACGAGGATGTTCACACCGTGGACTCAGAATTGCAGTCCCAGCACAGGTTCGCTTAGTCCGACTTGCGGTGCATGGTGGCGAGGCTGTTGCAGAGCTCGCATGGCTTCTTCTCCTTCATATCTCTCAATGTGGCTCACTTGCTCTTTTCGGTTTCAGTGAAGAGGAAGACGATGGTCACAAGTCGCAAGAATAAGCAAGGCTTTTCTTTGGAAATGGGTTAAGTGAATTGTGAACCCATTTACAACCTACTTGTTTCGGCTTTTTCATTTTGTAAACCCGTTACAAGTAAAATTGATGTGACCCATTTTTATAATTTTAGATTATTAAATGGGTTTTGGACCTATTTTGATGTCTACAGCTTGACTAAAACCACAAGCTATATAAGCTTTCTCCTACTGATCTATGTAATAGAGCCTAAGTCTCTGACAATGATAATTTGGGTAGAAACATCCTTAATTTTATGTTTCATTAAATTAATTTACGACGTATGTACAATCAATTGATTGCATGAGTGCGAAGTTATATTTGTAATCAGAGGTGAGTACAATTCATCGATTTTGACATGGTAAGATTCTGCTGAACCTTGGTCCTCAAAATAATTTAACTTTGGAACCATCTTTTAACTATGCTCTTTCTTTATGAGTGAAATTCGATTATCAAGAGTTTTCTTCTCATGCCTTCATTCTCCAATAGGCCTCTTGCTAGAGCCTGGTCCATCCAAATGTCGGGTCCTCCAGCTAGTATGCTGTAAGATCATACCTTGCTCTATATTTACTTTTTAATGGGGGATCATTTTTTTCCTTTTTCTTAATTTGGATTGTCTCTTATATTAATCACGTCTTATATCTTAGTGTATTTGTATATAGTAACTTAGTATATAAGTAACTTTGGAATTTCTCTTGTAAATTTCATTTCAGCTCATATATTTGATGTGCACGTTCAATATGATAGAGTGATTCCAATCAACTTACCTTAACATTTTAAATCAAGAGTTCACTTAATGAATTTTGCACACGAAAACCAACCGAAAGATTGACTCCCACATTATTTAAATCTCACTGTAAACAAGCTTTGACTTTTGTTCAATCCGAAATACCTAAACTTTCACAACATACAAATTATTATTGACACTTGGATTTATACATAATATATTAATATTTTTTAAAGTTAGAACAATATTTTAACTTTTGACATATTTATTTTCGTCGTTGAATTTTAACGGGACTAGCCTTTTGTTAAGTAACTAGATGCAAGAATACTGTAATATTAAGAGAACGACTAATTTTTCATAATGTGCATTTCAAGTTTATCAGTATTTTAAAAATTATTGATTAAAAATACTTAATAAAACGAAATTGAACCAATTTTTTTAGATCAGAGACCATGATGGAGGGAGGATAAGGAAGGCGAGGGTGGTGCTGGGCCGAACAGAGGAACAGCTGGCTCTCAAAGCAAAACAACCACTCGAGGCGACAAATCACAGCGGACATGCACTGGATCCCTACTTTTTCCCATATTGGAATTGATTTATTTATCTTTTTCTTTCCAATGGAATACATTTTCTTTTGAGCAATTATCCATGATCTAGTCAATTTATTAGGAATATGTGAAGATAGCTTACTTTACATATTTCACTTATCCAACGAAATGGATGATATTTTTATGAAATGGATTTGGATCTCAGATAAGTCCATATCGAGTCGATTAAACTTGGCTTTATTGATTATGCATCCGATTTGGATAGAGCAAGTAGGGAACTCGGCCATACCTCAGAGGTTTGAGGATGGGTCCGGCTAGCGTTGGAAAAAAAAAAACAAAAGGAGAAAGTCACCGTTGGTGCTTTTACTGGAAAATTAATATCTTGCCTCTACTTTTTTTAGGTTCAAAAGTAGATGCAGGGTTTTGTTTTTAGGGAAAATCTAGAGAGATCGATGGTATTATAAACATTCTAATGGCAACTTTTTAGCCAATTTCAATGTGTGTGAAGTAAATCTATTAGAAATTTACACGATTTGAAAAGTAAAAAAAGTGGAATTGACATAATGCAATTCGATGTGTTGTCAAGTAGCGCACCTTGATCATCTAAAAAAAAAACATAGAATAGTGTGCCTTGCCTATAAGGGCCATGCAAAGCCCTTGGACCTTTATTGTCTAATCAGGTCATTAAATTTATATAGCTTTCCTAACAAATGTTTTCAACTCTAAATTTGATTAACCGGAGCTCATTTGTTCAACAAAGTGGGCAAGAGTCGGACATGAAAAGGATCTTTTGCCTTCTTGAGCTATACGAACATAGTTCGCGGGCAATCGTTGTGTCTCCAACCTTTAAAATGAGTAAGGATGGGCAATTGTTGTCACGCCCCGATCCTCGTGTGCATGCCCATCCCTGGGTGGTCGATAAATATGCGACGTCTCAGGACGCGTCGCCGACCCATTCGTTTTAATACGCATGCGGAAGCGAATAAATACCCCTGATAACAAACGCTTGGGATAGAAAGAAGCAGGAAACCAAATCACCCCAAAAACACTTCTCTTATAAACATACAGGTTTATGTACAACATTGGTCTGTCTACAAAAGACCGGCTCAACAAAAAGGGAACTATCCTATGACTAGCTAGTCAGACGCGTTCGTCGATTCTTTGGTCTCCACCTCCTCAGACTCCGGGGCTTGGGATCCTCCACAACCGCCATCTAAGGACCTGAAAATGTTGAGCCCATGACGGGGTGAGACAATGTCTCAACAAGTTCATCCCCTAAACTCCGACTAGGAAGGAAATACGCGTAGAGGCCTAACCACACAAGTCATAAGACTTACCTTGCCTCAGTTTCTTCCTGCATATCAGTACAATTCATAAACCCAAACAATCGATCTAATTAATCAATTCAATCAATTCGATCGCTCGCATAAGCGTAATCCACCAACACACATCGGTCCATCAATTTAATAAATCACTTCTCGCACAAGCTGAAATGTACCATTGCTCACACAAGCTGACTTTTATCGAGGCTCACACAAGCTGACTTATTATTGCTCTCACAAGCTGACTAATTATTGCACTTACAAGCTGAATAAGTATACTACTCTCACAAGATGACATATCAAGCACTTATAGGCTGATATAGTACTGCTCACACAAGCTGAATTACGATAAATTAATCCCGGCCAAGAACTTGGAGCTTTGCACTCCAGTTCCTCAATTAAATCACGAACTTGGCCTAATTTCACCGTGTTAAAATATACCCAATAAAAATAATCGTGTGTGGGTACACAGTCGGCCCGGGCTAAAAATGCAATATCTTTCTTTCCAAAAATCCCACTATTTATATAGTGTCTAAAAACATGTTCGGCATTAAAAACCGACACCCCGATATTTTCTAATTAAATACCGAAAATACTCAATTTTGGAATAAATACCCAAAATTACAAACAACACTCAATTTGCACAATCTAGCATTCAATTAAATAAATCAATCACACCATTGCAATCAGCATGAAATTCCAATCACCGACTACCATGGTCTAATTTCCGAAAAATAATAAATAATTAAATAATTACCAAAATTAATTAATTAAATACCAATAAATGCCATAAATGCAAACTTAGGCCGAAAAGCCTAATTAAATACCGAAATGGGCTCGGAAAATTTCCAAACCAATTTAGATAAATAATACAACCTATCTAGTTGCTAATTACATTACTCTAACCACCTAACATGCATAAACGAATAATCAAATTGTTAATCCATTCTAACTAACCACCTAATCCAAGCTTAATCTAAACTAATCAACCCTTAAGCATAATTAACTCCCTAAGCAGAGTTTAGTAAGTAAACTCACCGATTTTGAAATTCGATGAGTTCACGGCGATGACAAGGCAGAGATGAGCAACAAACTCCAAAGCGGCGATGCACTACGAGGTTTGGAAGCGGTCCAAAGTAGGCCAAACAGTGCACGTCTAGGCTGAGGGAGTTCGGTTTTGTTTGCTGCTGGATGGAGCGGCTACGAGCAACGGTTGAGGCCAAAACAGCGAGGGTGAGGTGGATGGCTTGGCGGAGGCGAACGGTGGCTGGACGGCGACGGAGCGGCGACGATTGGGCTCCTACTGGGCTCGACGGGCACGGGGAATAGCTACTGGGCGCGAAACGAGCAGGGCGAATGGGCGGCGTGTGTGGGGCACGCATGGCTGGCGGGCGGCATTGGATGGCAGCGACGGGCGGCAGGGAACTCCGGCGAGCGTGCGACGGCTTGGGCGAGGAAGATGGCTGGTTTCTCTGTAATTTAGGAGCTCCAAAATGTCTGAAAATGGAGAAAGCAGCTGAAGGAAGAAGAAGAAAGGGACAGCCAAGCTTGGAGGGACCCAATTTGCTCTATCCTCATCCTTTTGTCCCCTTAGCTTGACCCCACCGGTTCGCTGGCTTCCTCAGCACACCTTGTAGCCCACGAAGCTTCCTTAGGAAGTCATTGAAGGGGTCCAAAGGTTGAGGGACCATGGGGCTACGACTTTTGAAGCAATTTCCTCAAATCCTCTTCAATTCTCTTTTGAATTGATTCAATTCGGCTCCCATAATTTCAATCGAGGTGCTCATGATCAAATTGACATTTTTCCTCACCCATAGAACCAACTTGCATCCCAATTACGTGATAAAAGACGGTTCCCTGAATTTTCCGGACAAAAACGGCCCTATCTTGAAATTTTGCCAAAAATCTCGGTTTACAGAAAAATCTTCGGATGATGAGTCGACGTTCCTCAAATGACTCGTGACATGACAGAACTTTCAAATTTTGAAATCGGATTCAAATTCGCGGTTAATTTCAATCTGGCGCGATTTTAGCGTGACCTAGCCTACCGGGTAGCTTTTATAAATTTTTGGTGCAATTGACCCGTGGTCGATTTTCTTTAAGCCACAATGTACCTCTTCGACACATTGGCGACTCTCGGTGGTTGCAAAAATCTCAAGGTTTCAAATATAGACACATGGTACCCAAAACAACAGAAAAATCGGTCTAGTGTTGATCGTCGAGAATTTTGCAATCAGGTGGAATCACCCACACTTTGATCACATATCTTAGCCAAATTGACCTATCCCTAATCTTTGGTCGATTTTGACAATGTCGTAATGATCTCTGCAGATGAGCATGGTCAAGTAGTCGATTTCGGGTCGAATTCTCAAGTCTATTGCATTAAAATCCCTTAACGGTTTCCCCAAATAAACTAGTTATATCAGGAGTGATCAGCTCAGAGAATAGCACTATAGGTGCGTCGATGAAAGGCCCGATTTATTTAATTGAAAACGGGATTGAAATTTCAAGATGTCACAATCGTCGTGTCTCCAACCTTTAAAATGAGTAAGGATCACGCCTATTTCCAAGTCAACAAAAGTCAGAGAATATCGTAAAATCCCTAAGTCATGATTGACAAAATCAGCACCAAACGAATTCCCTGCAGTTTTTTTTTAATCAAAGAGAGCTCTTGGATCCTAACTTCTTCCCATTTTATCATTAAAAAAAAAGCAAAACAAATAAAAGATGTAAATTTACATAAATTCTTGATCTACGAAATACGCCCCATTCGCTTAATTGTTCTTTGAGTCAATCCATTGTTTCGGCACCTTTTCCATCACATATAAGGAAAATATGCCAAAATTTGTGTTTACATAATCAAAACATAAATGTTCAATTAGGTGTCCCAACACCCTCTAAGATCTCATTATATACACGTTTAAACAATTTACAGGAATTTGAACACCTAGTATAATTGGCATGTTAGGTCATGTAAGTAACTAATCATGTGAAGACATGAAAAGATTTCGACAAGTTTTGAAAGTTATAATTTAATTATAATAAAGATATTTTCGTAGTAATCCTATAAAAGCTTACTAGCTTCGCAATCAGAAGAAATTACTAATTATTGATTAGAAACCTTCCTAAGTCTCTTTACGAGCAAATGTGATTCGACTTGTAAAATGGAGCACTGTGATCAGGTAATACTTTCTTGACAAATCATATTTTTTTAGCTCATTTATAAATAAGACGAAAAATGCAATTAAAGAATTTAAAATGGTGAAATTTGTCAATTGTGAAGCAGATTTGTGAGTGCCGTGACATTAGGTGTCATACACGTGTCAAGATGTCGCGCGCACGAGATGCTTCAAGAAGATTTTTCCATGGAAAATCTCCATGGCACTAAAATTTTCCACATGCAATGGACCACCACCATGGAAATTATGTGTCCCAATAATGCCATTTGAAGAAGACTTTGACTTTGACCTTATGGAGAAGACCCGTGTTGATCACTCCACGATACAAAATGGGCTTTATCATAAGTGGAAATACTAAATTGCAAAATGGAAAGGCATGGCCTCCTTTGTTTCCACTTGTTCTTTCATTCCTCCCTTCGCTTTCTTTCGCCCATTTGCCTTCCTAACCAACGCAATGTCTTGCTCCATTTTAGAAAAATTCTTCGTACTTGATAGCATGCATCATAGCATCGGACTTTTGTGATTAGAATGACCATGTCATATCCAAAGACAAGCATCTTTTCCATCACTGATGGGAAACATATGCCCAATCTTATGTTTACATAACCAAAAAGTAAATGTTGAATTTAGTGCCCTGACATTCTCTGAAGTAAATGTTGAATTTAGTAACCAGACATTTTTTGAGACTTTTATTACACGTTAAAAACAATTTACAATAATCCAACTACCTATTATAATGAGCATATTAAGTGTGAGTTTGGTTCAACTTTAGAAATGGGTATTGGGTGCAACGTGAATATTGAAAGCCAAAGCTCTTTAAAAAAGGGTGGTCACACAACCTCAGGCAGTCATCTCATGGGTCGCGCAACCTCACCGACCGTCCTCGCAAAGAAGATGAACAATAACAATGAGGGGCAAAATTGGAAAACTAAATAATTGGTGATGATAACTTTGGAAAAAAATTATTCAACCATAGTTTCAGTATTCCATAAATGTTACTTCGAAAGGCTTGCTAAAACACCTCAGTATTTCCTTAAGGGACTTTGAAGGCTGAAAGTCCCTTAAAAAAGCTTAACCAAATGCATCATAATGTAAGAAACTAGTCATGTGAAGAAGTGAAAAGATTTCGATAGGATTGAAACTTATTATTTTGTCATAATGAAAGTTTCCTAATAATTCTATGAAAAGCTCAAGAGCTTTGAGACAGGGTTATTAATTTTTGATAGCTAGGTTACGAATTTTTATCTGTGTTTTTCAATGGACAAATCGTTACAATCACCCTAATTCTCTCTGCTAGCAAATGAAATATAAAGAATACACTTTTGTCGTTCTTTTGCTCATTTATAAATACCAACAAAAAATGCGACCAAAGAATATAAGAAACTCAAATTCGTAAGTTGTCAATTGAATTGTTAGTGCTGTGACATGGAATTAGTCATATGGCACGACATCTTGCTCAAGAGGACCTTTCAAGAAGGCTTTTTCTTGGAAATTTTATGGCACTAAAAGTTTTTTCACGCCTAGCTAACCTGGCCAAGACAACAACAAACACCAAATATGGAACCCCAGTGATGTCGTTTCATAAAGACTTTGATTTCTACCAAACCGTGTCTTTTCTTTCCCTTGTCAATTATAGCAGTAAAATACTCGACAATAATTACTTTTAAATTAATCGTCGGCGAGTAACGGAAAAGATTAATTTCCAATAAGAGTTTTCCATTGAAATTTCTATTCCACACTCAATTAACAACACCAAAGCTCTTTCCCACCAAAGCTCTTTCCCATGGAGATTCGGTGATTTCGATTATTTTATTTTAAGAAGACTTTAACTTTGACCTTTAAGAGAAGGCTCACGTGATCACTTCACACTATAGAAGGGCTATATAAGTGGAAGCACTTTCCTCCACCACCAATAAACCCGTTGGCAACTTGGCATGCTAAATTGTAGAATGGGGTGCCATCACATCCTCCACCTCCTTTGTTTTCACTTTTTCTTACATTCCTCCCTTCGATTTGCTTTGCCCCTTTGCCCTCCTGACCAACACGATGCCTTGCTCCATTTTAAGAATTCTTTCATGCTTGATAGCAAGGCATCAGACCCTCGTCATTGGTTTTCCGTTGACTCCTATTATCAAAATATAAACCATGTCAAGTCTTATCCAAAGACAAATTCATGGTACAAGGGCATGGATTGCTGCTCATGGGACGGTGTCGCTTGTGATGGTGCCACCGGTAACGTCATCAGTCTTGATCTTAGTCACAGTTGGCTTCGTGGCACTCTCCATTCCAACAGCTCCCTCTTTCTTCTTCGCCATCTTCGGAGCCTCAACCTTTTCGGTAATGACTTTAGTGGCTCTCACATTTCGTCTAATCTGAGTGCATTTGCAACATTGACTCATTTGAATCTCTCTAGTTCATCCTTTTCGGGTTCCATTCCTAGTGAAATCTCTTGCCTCTCCAAGTTGGTGTCGCTTGATCTCTCTAACAATTATATTTTCAGCACACACCAGTTCTTTTTTCTCAAATTGGAAAATTCAATTTTCACAATGCTTGTTCAAAATCTAACAACATTGAGAAAGCTTGTACTTACTGAAGTAAACATGTCCATGGTTTCACCAAAGTCCTTTGCGAATTTGTCTTCTTCTTTGACATATCTAAGTGTTGATTCTTGTTCCTTACGGGGGATATTTCCATATGCCCTTTTTCAATTACCGAGCCTCACTGCTCTCTACATAGGTAACAACCGAAACTTGTTCGGGATTCTTCCCAAATCCAATTGGACTAGTCCTCTTGAGGCTTTGTCTCTCTGAAGTACAAGCTTTTCGGGAGAGGTACCCAATTCAATTGGTAACATGAAGAATTTAACAATTTTAGATCTTGAGTATTGCAATTTCACAGGACACATCCCCTCGTCAATGTGGAATCTCAACCAACTCCAAGTTTTGTGGATTGACGAGAATAGCTTTAGTGGGGTTGTAGAGTTTGAATTATTTGCAAAGCTTAAAAATCTCCAATCACTTTTGGTTTCTCAAGAACTAAATATAACCTACGATACACTCAAGTATACATTCCCGAAGCTTCAAGTGTTGCGATTGTGTTCTTGCAACTTGACTAAGTTTCCCTATTTCTTGAATTCATTGAAAAGATTAATACGCTTAGACCTCTCTTCAAATAGGATTAGTGGGGAGATCCCGATGTGGTTTTGGGGAATAATAAGCCATTATACATTGGAAACGTTGGATCTTTCTAATAACCTTTTGGGGCGAGGTATACAACTATCAAAAGGTTTCACCGGTGAGATCCCCTCCTCAATTTGCCAGTTTAGTTCACTACAATATTTATTCTTGTCTAATAATAGTTTCTCTAGGAATATGCCATCATGTTTTAGTAATATAACTAATCTCAAGTCTCTAGACTTGAGTAATAATCAATTGCAAGGACCATTACCACGCTCCCTAGTCAAATGTGTGAACTTATCGACACTAGATCTCAGTCACAATGAGTTCAATGATATATTCCCACATTGGCTGGAAGCATCGCAATTGTATAAACTTGATTTGCAATCTAACAAATTTTATGGTAGGATCAACCTCACTGTCTTTAGACTGTCCTTCCCTACTCTTAAAATTTTAGTTATTTCCAACAACAATTTCACTGGACAGTTGCCCATACAAGTTTTCTCAAACACCTCATTAGGTGTTATAGATTTGTCCAACAACAAGTTTAGAGGGTCAATTCCACTTCCATCTCCTGTCACATATTATTATTCTATTGCAAGTAATAACATAACTGGAAAAATCCCCTCTTTGATATGCAATGCCACCTGGCTCGAGATCATTGACTTGTCCAACAACAGCTTAACAGGTAGCTTGCCTGGGTGCTTAACAAATTTTGGCATCAATCTGTCAGTTTTAAACTTGCGAATGAATCAGCTCGAGGGCACAATTCCTCAATTTTTTTCTTTGAGAAGTGGCTTGATGACTCTTGACTTGAGTCGAAATTGGTTTGAAGGCACATTGCCCCAGTCGCTTGTCAAATGTAGATATTTGGAAGTTCTGGATCTCAGTCACAATCAGATAGAGGATACATTTCCAAGATGGTTGGGAACACTCCCAGAACTAAAAATTCTCGTTTTAAGGTCCAACAATTTGAAGGGTCCTTTGGATATTCCTAGGGGAGCTCACCTCTTTCCCAAGTTACACATTTTGGACCTCTCTAACAATAGTTTTAGCGGTCCTTTGCCAACTAACTTGATGATGAACTTTAAAGGCATGATGAATGGCGAAAATGGGCATGGCGAATCATTGTATATGACACGATCTTTCCAATTGGCGACATACGAAAATTCGGTGGCCGTGATGATGAAAGGGCTAGAGGTTGAGCTAGTGAGGATCTTGACCTTCCTCACAATTATTGACTTGTCACGCAACTCTTTCCAAGGGAACATCCCCGGAGTTATTGGACATCTTCACTCTCTTGTAGGGCTCAACCTCTCTCATAACTATCTTACGGGTTCCATCCCACCGATTCTAGGGAACTTGGCTAATCTTGGATGGCTTGATCTTTCTTCAAACAAGCTTAGCGGGTTGATTCCTGGAAAACTGGGAGATTTGGCTTCCCTTGGGTACTTAAACCTCTCGAAGAACCAACTTATCGGTCGAATTCCACAAGACAAGCAACTGAGCACATTTTCAAGTAACTCGTTTAGTGGGAATCTGGGCTTATGTGGAACTCCATTGCCAAAAGCATGCCCTGGCGATGCACAGTCTCCTTTGCCATTGTCCTCATCAACTTTTGACCGTGAAGGGCATGAGAGTTGGTTCAAAAAGAATACAACATGGATAGGCTATGCATCGGGAATCGTAATTGGGATTTCAATAGCATACATTGCATTTGAAACACAAAGGCCCAAATGGCTCACGAGAGGTGTGAGAATGCTGGAGAGAGGAGTAGTCAAGTGGATGGAAAAGCCAAAGGGGAAGGCCATCAAATTTCATTGACAATGAAATTGTTTGAGGAGTTGTCTCTCTACAATAGCATTGTAAATTCAGTTAATAAAGATATTACCGAGATAGCTTAAAATGTCATTTCTCTTATGAAGGCTTTTTTTTAATTTCTTCTCTCCATATTTCTTGGTGCAATTGTATATCATTTGAATTGATAAGATGACTAATATGATCTGTCAAGCACACAACTTAAAGAAAAGAAGAAGCAAAAAACAAAAAACAAAAAAATAAAAATGAAGCAAGTGCCATTAACCTTTACAGAAATCTTTTCCATCTTCCCATGTGCGTAAGCGTAACTTCAAATGTCCATGAAGAATTAGAAGTGAAGACTAGCTTTCACTTATTCAGTCAAAGTCGTTAATTGATTAATATGCCGAAGAATTATCTCTTGAAGGATCAACCTTGAAATCTATATATAGGATCGACTATTTTTTCTATTAAAAGAGTAAATCTTTGGATGGAATGTACTTAATATTATGTTTCATTAAGTTAACATGGGTCATTTGTACGAGTGGTGGGGTCTCGCCAACATATGGAGTTATATAAATAGTCAAAGGTCAGCTGAATTCAGCGATCTCCATACCATAAAGTTTACGCTAAACCTTGGTGTTCTAAACAATAAACTTATAGACACATCTTTGGCCATGCTCTTTGTGAGTGAAAACTAATTATCATAAATTTCCTTTCTTCTCATGCCTTCTTTGAACATAGGCCTCTTGTTGAGCTTGGTCCATGCGCAAGTTGGGCCTTCCACCCAGTTTGCTGCTCACTCTATGGCATTATTTCCCTTTCGGGGTTTTTTCCTTAGTTTATGGTGGGACCATATATATTTTTCCTTATTTTCTTGTTTTTAATTTGGGAAGTCTCTTATTTTGCTCACATCCTGTCTTGGTATAGAGTTTCTTAGTATATAATCGGCGTTGGAATTTCTCTTGCAAATTTCATTTCAAGCTAGTAGTTTGATATGCGCATTCAATCCAATGGAGCAATTTGTGGTCAACTTAACTTATATTTCAATGCTAAATGTTCACATAACGATATTTGCCCACGAAAAGTTAGGATAATCAAGACAACCGAAATTATAATTTACAGCAACTACTCCCCCACAAGAACTAATCCCCGATTCAAAAATACCGTAATGTTTAACGGAGAGATTAATTTTTATGATGTGTACCGCTAGTGCATTAGTAATTTAAAATTTGCTTATTAAATTTGTTCAGTAAATATAAATGAATACGAACCGTTTTAATAGTGATGGGAGACAAAACTACAATGACGGAGGGGACAAGGAAGGGGGAGGGGAGGGTGGTGCTGGGCTCGGTCGATAGGGGGAGGAATAGCTGGGCCCCCTAAGGGCAAAAAATCCACCACCACTCGATGCGACAAATCATGGCCGAAATGCACTGGTGTCGATCCTCCTCTTCTTCCCCCTTTTTCCCATCTTGGAAAATTGTTTTCCTTTTTATCTTTTTTTAATTTCGGGAAAAATAGAAAAGAGGATTAAAGAATTGAAAGATCTGACCCACCCGAACCTCCCGAATACTATTGCGTGCTGTGGACACCATATCGTCTCAGGTTCTCCATCAAAAGCCGAGTAAAAGAAGTAGAAAAGAGAGAGAGAGAGAGAGAGAGAGAGAGAGAGAGAGAAAAGTAAGGGAGGGGAGGGGGTGATAATGGGTGGCTGTGATTCCCGGAGATGGCGTGGGAGGTCCGTGAATTCACGAGGGATTTGTTAGGATTTTTAAGTGCGCTGCAATGCTCTAGAAAGAAACTGGTATTCGACCTACCCACCCCCCTGACCATGGCTAAGTCATAATGGCTTTTATCTCTGTTTTGATTTGGTGAATATGTGGGCTGGTTTTGGTATTGTTGGGACAGGGATGACGTGCCACGTCCCTTCCTTGTTCAGATTTCGCTCCATTTGCAATGCATTTTCTTTTACACCGCCATCATCCGTCCACCCCGGCCAGTATCCTGGCTGGGCCTCTTCATGTCCCTGTACCACGCCCGGGATTGGTTACCCGGGGAAGGCGTCGCGGGGATCCAATGTGGCCCCCTTAACCCCCTTAGAGGGGGTGTGGACGGGGTGACCAATGGGGAGGAGATCTTTTTCGAGGCCTCTGCCTGCCTCTACCAGGACTTTCCCTGTGGTTAGAGCCTTTTAAGGACCTGCTCAGGTCCACTATTTATCTCATGAATTTACTCAGAATATGTCTAAGATATAGAGGTTGCTTTGCATAATTTACTCTTGTGTAATGAGATCCATGATGCTTTCATGAAAGGAATATTTCCACAGCAAAAGTGGATTTTAGATGAGTTCACATTGGTCAGCTTAAGCTTCACCTAATTAGCTACCATCCCATTTGGATAGGGAGGTGCGGTGTTCAATCCGTACCTCTTAGGCTTGAAGCTAGCATTTGTCATAAATAAATAAACAAATAATTGGTGAATATTACAATCAGTCATTATTATTTTGCTTAAAAATCAAATTCATTCTACTACTTTTTTTTTCTTCTTTTCACCAAAACGTTGCTCTACTTTTTAAAAAACATCAAGCATTCCTTGAGTTATAATTTTCCTTTTGAAGGTCGATTTTTAATGACATAGACTGTTGACACAGACACAATTACACACCCGTCATGCTATGACTTGCTCAATTTTTGTAGCACCTAATTGACATGATATCCAACAATATAAGAAAAAAAATACAAATTGAGAGAGAGATGGGAGTCCATTGCGATGCCCATAGTTGCCAACTCAAGCTCTAAGCTTACGGCCATTAGAGCCATTGATGCTCAAGTTTGTGGATGCCATGGCCACTCAAGCTTGTGACCATGGCCGCTCGATCTAAGCTAACAGTCATGGCAACTTGAACTTTGAGCTCGATGTAGTTAGGTTTGCAATATCTTTTCAAGTCGCTCGAAGTTCGAGCTCATGGCCATGCCCACTTAATTGGTGGTCATGAGGGGGGTACAAATCATAATTTTTTTCATTGTTGTGGTTAGTAAATCTTGTGACTTTTTGGTTTAGTAGGATTTAAGGAAGAAGAAGAAGAGCAATATGTAGGAGAAAGGGGGAGAGAGAGACAAATAGACATTCAAAAAAGGAAAGAGAATACCACATTGGCAAATCAAAGGAAACCAAAGTCCATGCCAAGAAAGAGTTAATGGCATTAAGGCCATGTCAGTAAGTTCCATAAAAGAAAAAGAAAAGCCGCTCTAATGCACGTAAGGTAAACTAGTCAAAGATCTATGCAATTTGAATTGAGCAAAGATTGCAACGACACCACGAGTAACGGAATATTTCATTATAGTCATTGGTCCCAAGCTTTCCACGTTGGACTCCAAGTGAAATTAATACTTATAAGAACTTCGCACACAGAGATGATGATTGCGGGCAATTTCTTTCTCTTAGCATGAAATTAGAGCATTCGTCATATTTTCCCTATTGAAGTCATATAGCATCACGTACTAGGATTATTCCTTGGTCCAAAAGCATCGCCAAAGCAAAAACCATCAAACACAATGCTTAATCATCCAGGTCCTGGATATGGATAAAAGCTACATGAGCATTAGTTCACGAGCAATCATCGTGTCTCCAGCCTGTAAAATAATTAAGGCTCACGCCTAATTCTCCAAGTCGACAAAGGGGTCGCAACATAATACCGTGAACTCCCCAAATCATGACTAGCAACGAAAATCGGCACCAAACACCCACCCCACAAAATTTCAATCGAAGGGCGGGTTCAAATCCAGGCTTCTTCCCTTTCTCAATTAGGAAAAGAACCAAAGCAAGTAAAAAGATTTACTTTACGTATTTTCCCGACCTATGAAATATCTTCATTAACTTAATTAATTTTTAAATTGATGCAAAGTTTCGACATATTTCTATGAGAGAAAATGATACAAATGGTCCTTAAACTTCGACCCAATATACAATATGATCCATGAATTTTTAATTTTATTCAATGTGATCCATAAACTTTATCTCAATGTGTAATATGGTATATGAACTTTTGATTTGTGCAATATAGTCTCTAAACTTTATATGATCCCTAAAATTTTGGTACACATTCCATTTAGTCCATGGACTATACTATTAACGGAAGACAATATTGAACAAATGTCATAAAATTCAAAAGTTACATTAAATATGCACCAAAAGTCCATGGACCACATTGAAAAAAGCAAAGTTCAAGGACCACATTACATATTAAGGTAAAGTTTAGGGATAATACTGAATAAATTATAATTATAAATATCAAATTATATATTAAATCAAAATTCATGGACTATTTCTATTATTATTCCGTTCTATGTGGAGAATAATGCCGTATCGCAGGTTTGCATAATCACAAAGGAAATGTTGGATTTGGCGCCTTCACCCCCTATAAGACCTTATTATACACGCCTTGAAAACAAGTAAAAAGAAAAGGATGGGAACCAAGAAGACAACTTTGTCCCTTTCTTCTACCATTTCTATTTTAAGTTTAACTACGACCCAATAAATTACAAGCTCATTAAAATAAAATAAAATAAAATAAGAGAAGGAAAAGGACACGAAATGCACCACCAAGTGTCCCGCGAAGCCAAAAAGTCTAGTACACGGCCTCCCAAATCGTGCCAGGATTTTGACACGTGTATTTTAATTGACCGGCCTCCGATTGCTGGCTTTACTCGCCAACCAGCTACCCCATCCTGAATATGGCCCATTACCAAATTCGTTTTGTTTAAGACGTGTTTTGGAGCAGCGTAGGCAGGATACCGTCGCAATGTAAAGAAGGGACAAACACGAATCCATCTGCCAACCTGCGTCTCCGCGGTCAAGATAAACCACAGAGCTAGCAGCTTTCGGGATTGCCGGTGACCCGGTTCTATTTGTTAAAATATATATATATCATCTGCTTAAGTGAGAGATGTGAATGCAAGTCCTCATTTTTTTCTAAAGGAAACCTCCTATTCCGACAAAGTAATGAGAATATCACAAAGAAGAGTCACTACCTTTATGAACATAATAAACTAAAGAATACTCAACTGACGTTGTATTTTTTTTATTTTTTATTTTACTTTACATGGGAGATTATTAAAAAGAAAAGAAGATATAGTTCTTATATGATAAAATGCCTATCTTGTAAGCTTGTGAATAATGCCACTTTGAGGTCTATAGGCCCATGAAATATTCCATCCAAAGTTGCATATAGGGAGCAAGTGTGCAAGATAAAAGGATAAATGTTGCAATGACAAATACCCTTTTAATCAAATGATATCACTTAATACCTCGTAATCATTTAAAAAAAAAAAATCACATTGTGGATGTCGAGGGGATTGAACAAATTTGCGGGACGAGGAGAAGAGCTGCATCTTCCAGTCCCATCAGTGAATTTCAACTTGTGCATGTTGTCTATGCTCGTGCAATAGAGCCTCTAGCTAACCATGCAATAATACCAATGACCCATTTATTATTCTTTTAAAGTGCTCATCAACATTAAACTTTGGAAGGGTGGTCATATGAATTTCACGTGAAATTCATGTAATTGATAGGTATATTACGATCCTTCTTACTTCTATTTACCAGACAATAATGTACTAATTTGTAGTATTGAAGTCTGTTCAAGACACCGATATCTCTGTTCGCAAATGAAAAATCCCATTAAACAAAATGAAATCAACTAATTCCACTCAAACTAATTCAGCTTTTAGCACCAGCCCAGTTCCTAAAGTGCATAAATTCAATCCCTACTTGTAGAAATCTGAGTTTTATTGACAAGCCGGTGCATAGATGTGACATTGTGCCCAACCGTAGCATAGATGGAAGCAGATGAGCAGAGTTTAGCATGTGACTAGAGTTAGGCAAAAGCTATTAGTGTTAGATGCAAATGACAGGGATCAATCATCGAGTCAACTATTTAAAGAATTGATACTGATTTGAGAGTCGCTCTATTGTTTCCATTGCATTATATACCTAGTCGCGTTGCAGAACAGACCCAACTCATGAAAATAGCAGTAGATGAGAGGAATCACCGGAGGTGGATGGGGTGAAGGTGAACTGTCAGGATCAAATGCTGAGAAGCCGATAAAGATCTTGGCTCTGAGTTCAGCTGAAGAAAGACTCTTTATTAGACAGTCCACTCACCCTTGTGTCTTGCTGATGCAGGAAGGTGAGGACTTATTAGTTGCAGGTACACTGAAAGCCGATGACTATTGATGACCGAAGGCGCCAAAACAAGGAAGTTGGGATGTAAAGTAACCCTCCTGCACAGAATAGTTGCCTGAGTTATGACCTTGCAAGACAAACATTTGAAGGTTGAGGGCTCTGAAGTGTGCGAAACTGCTTAATACAGTCAACCATGGATGGTTCGAACAGTAATTCCAAGCCAGTACTTCCTTTATCATGAAATTTTTCTCCAAACAAACGCACCCTTAATACGAAAAGTTCACCATGGATTAATTTAAAAGAAAATTAATGGGAGAAAAAAGTGAATTGCATTTTTTATCCTTTGAATTGATCTGCCTTTTGATTTACATCATCAACTCCTTCCTGCAAACAACATACAAATACTTGGTTTTTTGGAATAATTGTTAGAAAAATCTTAGACCTATTATGGGCAGTCCGTTCAGTCCTAGAGTTCTCAATTTGGCTAATTTGGTGCTAAACCTTATGACATTTTTAAATGTAGTCCTTTCAACACTATAGATTGCTCTATCAGCAATTTTTTGGCAAAAGTTTAGGGTTAAATTGGTCAAATTTAGTAGTAACTAATGAGCAACTCCTCTGCTGCAGTAGGAAAGACAATATCACGACCAAAACAAATCTTAATACCTAAATTAGTGGGTTGACAATTTGTGGACCAAACACAAAGAAGAGTAGCTCCTCTCACTTGTACATGTAATTAATCGTTAATTTTATGTAAATTATCTTAAAATACAATCTATATGTACTTGATAATAATTTGCCATGATAAAATATGCTATTTGTCAATGCACCGTATAAAAACACAATATCTTGACATGAAAATGACCATATCTGAATTTACATTAACTGGATTATTGGGAAAAATATATAGACCTCGCCTTTAGCCTATTTGCATTCATTGTTAGTTCTTAAAGCCAAATTAATAAAATGTGTTATGTAATGACTTTATTGGAATAATAATCATATCTTTTGATCCTATGTTAGTTCGGCATCTTTCAAGTCATTTATGTACCTCCAAACGTATCATTTGAGATGACATTGAATTATGTTTTTATATGGAAAAGTGGGTTATTAACTAGCTACATTTATTGTATAATATCAAGCTAAATTAGTCTTTTCTCAAACCCTTTTTAACAATGCTCACATATTAGAAAATTTTCGTTCAAAAGACTATCCTCAATGCTTATACACTCATTTTCCTGATGGAGACAAGAAATATGTTCTAATAATATGTTACCGTGATATACCAAATATTGTTTGACAAGAATGATAAAAATAGGAATTCTTCACATATCTAACTTCTTTTTTCCAAATCTTTATTAAAAGACTGTCCATGATGCATCTTTTTAGATTGGAAAAAGTTCGATTCTTCACACATATAACTTCTTCTTTCTAAATCTTTATTAAAAGATTGTCTATGATGCATCTTTCAAGATTGGAAAAAATTCAATTGAAATAATTGTATGTTATTATTCTCAGTTCCGCCTTCTGAAGCCACGGGTTTAATAGTCATTATATGACGTTTGTCACAAATTTTACATTTAAACTTTATAATTTGTTGAAGAACAATATCGCTTTTCTGCAAGTCCGAATGCTCATATATGCATCTTGCAAATTTAAATTGATTAGAAATTACCGGAACAATTGCAATATGAGTTCTAAAATTTATCACAATCGTCCACTTTAGTTCTTCCATTAACTCCGTCAGACTTTATCGAATGGGAAAATGTATGTGGGTGTTTTCTACTACAGACGTGTAGGATTGAATAACAAAAAGCAACGTAGCATTTCCCATCTAATGATAATGGATAGGGTGAACGGGTATTGAAATTGCAAGTTTTAGGAATTAAATGGATGAAATGAAAGTTTTAGGATTGAAGTACATAATCGTGACGTGTTTTATGACTTGCCTTGTAATTGTCCCAAAATTAATTAGCACCTTTAGTTATATGAGCTACTTTGATTGATCTAAAATATCCGTCCCTACACTTGAGTCACACAATCAGAAAATTTCAAGTGTTTTTTTTTTGTGTGGGTAGAAAATGAATGGTTTTGAAAACATTTTTCTAAAAATGATCATTTGTCTCACTTACAAAAATGAATGAACGAAAAATATTCTCATTATCCATGAAAATATTTAGATAGAAATTATTATCAATAATCAAAGCATTTTTTGTCGACTAATTATATTGAACGATATAAGCGATTATTTCTAATAATTTTTTTTCAAATTATTCATTTTCCATGAAATAAACAGAGCTTCCATTTCCCTCCCACTTTCTTAACATCAATTGCGACACACTATCTCTACCTTAATTAGACCAAAAAATAATTATCCCACTTATCCAGCATTGATGTGTCTTAGAATAGCTTGTCAATTTGAATTTAATTGGATAGGAGAGTTACGTAGCTCTCACCACAAGCGTGATGCAATCTGGATAGCACGTGCGTGATTGCTTTTAAGCTCTTCCAATAAAAAATCACTAATGTTGAAGTCCAAAAATACTAAAAAACCTGTGTTTGGACAAAATAACGGTATGAATTGAATTTAGACAAATCATCATCTCGAAAAAAAATTTGTTGAAGGTTTTGTAGGATAAAAAAGAAGCTCATCCGCTCCAAATTTGTACCCAAAAGAAGAAATCCGTCCTCTCTTGCTTAGAACAAATTGCACCCGTGGTAGGACAGATAAATGAGCAATAGTGCTTCCCCACTTTCTCAAAAATTAAATTGTGAATGACTCTGGTGTTGCTTGGTAAACCTATATTTGCTTCGAGTGCAAATCATACGAAAAAGCCCTTCATAATTGGTATGTTTAAACATAGTGCAGATGACATTTCATTTGTCAAGACCAAAAATGTCAATTGGCTTTCTGTTTCACCAAAAAATGGGAGTTGAAAATTCGTGCAGATACAATTGCTTCCTTATCACAAAAAAGATAAGAATAAGAAGAAGGATGTGCAATGGAGTGCCAAGATGAAGTGTGAGTATCGGCAGGATGCTGTTAATGTGAATGCTGGCATTGGTATGGTGACTTGAGTTTAGAACTGATTGATCTAATCTATAAAAGTAAATTGGCAGAGTGATTGTGGAGATGTATTAAGTGGATAAGAAGAGGGGGACCAGGAAAATTGAGTAGATAGTACTGGATGTTTTTCTTGAAGAGGTTTTTGATCATCAGTAGAAAGTATTTTAGCTAGAAGAGAGGCATGGTCAAGTTAGGTTGCAAGCCAAATGAAATGACAGGTATTGTCACGCCCCGAACCCCGAGTACGTGAACATCCCTTGGTGGTCGATTGAAAATGCGACGTCCCAGGACGCGTCGCTGACTCATCCTTTTTTTATCTTTCGATTAAACGTATGCGGAAACGAATTAAATAAACCCCCGGTCAATAAACAAATAGTCGGGATAGTAAAGCACAACAAAAGTTGCCAAAAACAACTTATTTATTTATCCACTGTTACCCCTAGGAAGTTTAATAATTACAAGCCTTTCTATGGCCACTTCTTATCGACCCTCTCAAAAACCTTCAGGGATCAGGATTAACCTAAATTTCACTAACGGCAGAGCCAGCCAAAAAGTGTCGCATCTCGCACCCACCACATCCGCACTCAACAGATCTCCACGCTACGGCCTTGAAAATGGTTAACCACGACAAAGTAAGATAAAATCTTAGCGAGTTAAAATCCCTAAGCCTCGACTAGGATGCGAATTCGTCTCGAAGGCGGCCTAAGCACGCGCCAAACATAAACTCACCTTGCCTCGGCACGCCCCTGCACATTAGCACGTCTCATACAATAATAATAGAATAACGTGCATAAATAACAATCAGAACACATATCTCTCGTGCACCAAGCATCCACATGGGTCTTGATTATAAGGTAAACCCGTTTTGGCACATCTCATACATACCTAATAGTTTTACCCCATAATCAAGCGCAATGCATCACAATCCATCACAATCATTCACACTTGTTACGATTATTACGATCCCTCAGGCCACAGCTAACACGAAAGTTGGCGGTCTTCTGGCATAACTGGGCATCGTCCCGTCCCATCGGGCACGGCAATGTCTAGAACCCCCGCCTAGATGGTATTTCATAAAGGAGTATCGGTTCGGCCTCAACTGCGACTTGGCTTCCGGACCCTCGCCGGGCATCACCCCCAACTTTCGTTGGGTGACGGGTTCCATTAAGTGACCATGCAGGCACATATTTAGCCAATAACACCATACTTTGTTTTCAAATGCTTTGTCTTCAAATAATGAACTTAGCTAATTTTTCTTATTTGAAAATCCCGGTAAAAGAATCGTGCACGGTCACGTATTCGAAATCGAACCATCAAACTTGGTACACTCCCATTTTAAAACTCCACGGTTTTATCCGGCACGTAAAATTTGGCATCCAAACCCGACACCTTCCATTTCTCCATTTTATTGCCCCTAAAACCATCTTTTGTAATAAAAGTCGGAACCTACCATAGAGCAATCAAACTCATAATATCGGATGTGCAAACAATCAAAATCACGCATAATTTCATCCAAGAAAACAAGCGTAAAATTCTACATAACGACTAATTCGTCACTAATTACACTAATGGCAATTAATTAAATAAATGACGATTAAATATATAAATTACGATTAATTAAAATAAACTCAATTAATTAATCTAACCATGATTAATTAATCTAATCGTAATTACTTAAACTAATCACAATTAAAATTAATCTAAATCATTCTTAATCTTAATTAAACTAAACCAAGCTTAATTAAGACTAATCTAGGCTTAACTAAGACTAACCCTCATTAGCACTAATCTAACCACCCCTAAATGCAATTAATGGCCTAATCAAATATTAGAAAGTTAACTCATGGGTTTTTGACGGCGGCGGGCTCGCAGTGACGGCGATGTGACGGTGGGGAAAACATGAGATAACCATGGCTCGAACGGAGGCTCGACGGCAACGATGGCTATCCTACAAGCTCTTGGCCAAGGGGGGCGGGGGGGCCTCGGCTTGAAGCTGGTCTCGGTGGAGGTGGCGGACGGCACGAGTGCTGGTAGCCGGTGGTTGCTGGCGGACAAAAATGGGATGACGAAGCTGGCGAGATGGCTGGATGGTGGAGCTGGTAGCAACGGCGGCTGCTCAGCGGTGCTGGATGTGAAGGGGCTGCTTGGCATTGGACGGATGGTGAGGTGGCAAGTGGAGTTGCGGTGATGTTGCGGTTGTGGTGTGAAGATGGTGGTGTGGTGGAGCTGCGGTGGAGTTGCGGCGGGATGATGAGTGGTGATTGAAGTTGGTGGTGCTAGCGTGAGGGGTGGTGGCTGGGGTGATGGTGAGGCTGTTGGTGGGCGAAGATGATGCTGGAGTGGTGGCGAGGTGGTGAGGCGGTGATGCTGCTGTGATACGAGCGGGCGTGAAGATGGGATGGCGGTGAAGATGATGTTGGAGTGGTGCGGCAGAAAATGAAGGGGAAATGGAGAAGATGAGGCTTAGGGAAGAAGATGAGAAGAAGGAAAATCAGTAGAGGGGGGGGGGGGATTTCACGCGTGAGAGAGGGGAAGAAGAGTGGGGGAGAGAGAGAAATAGAGAGAGAGAGAAAACCAACCAATCGAAGACTTAGGAAAATATCTAATTCATCATCACAATACCTCAAAAGTCTCTATGCTCATCCTTGGCCTTCCCAAATACTTTCTAACTCTAATTTCCCAAAAAAAAGCCTTTTTGGGTAGCAAAATCCTAATTTGCCTCCCCATCCGAATTTCATTTCCTTTTTCTCTTTGTCCAAAAATCGTTTTTCCGCAAAATTTTGGACTCGTTGAAAATTCACCGAAAGATGAAATGACGTCCAATAAATAAATTATGACACGCTCAAATGTTCAATTCTGAAACTGAATTATATTTCGTGGTTAAAATCGATCGAACGCGACTTTAGTACGACCTAATTTACCGGGTAGCTTTTAGGGTTTTTAGCGCGTTTGACCCGTGGTCGATAATTTTCAATCCGCATTTGTGCATCTCCGAATCGTAGATGACCCTCGGTTGTCATGTAATCGCGATAGTTTAATTACGTATCCTGAATATAATATCAATAGAAAATGAGTTAATTGCCGTTCGACACGAATATCGCAATCGTGCGAAACCACTCGCAATTCGACTACGTACTTCCATCGAATTGACTTATATTAGTTCGCTAATTGATTTATATCAGGGTAGTATTGACCTTTGCTGATTATTATGGTCGAGCGGTCGATTTCTGATCGAATTATCTAGTCTATTTTATATCCCTTAACAGCCTCACCTAATAGATTAGTTAACTCGTGAATGATCAGTTCTGAATAAAATAATCATAAGCGTGTTGATGAAATAACCATTTCATATATTCGAAACAGGGGTCAAATTTCGGAATGTCACAACTCTTCCCCTCTTATAAAAATTTCATCCTCGAAATTTAAACCACTACAATCCTTCCACAAAAAGGTGAGGGTATTGACATTTCATCGACTCTTCGCTTTCCCACGTGGCTCCCTCTGTTCCGTGGTGTTGCCAGACCACTTTAACGAAGGGGATCGTTTTGCTGCGTAGTACTTGCTCTTTTTGATTCACTATCCGAACCGGTCTCTCCATGTACGATACTCTCTCGTCCACGTCTTTTTCTTCGAAATTCAGCACGTGGGTTGGATCAGGTTCGTACTTTCTCAACATTGACACGTGGAAGATTTCATGCACTTGAGCAAGTCTCGACGGCAACGTGAGACGATATGCCAAAGTCCCAATTCACTCCAAAATTTCAAAGGGATTGACGTACCTCAGACTTAACTTCCCTTTCTTGCCAAAGCGCAAAGTACCTCTCATCGGTGACATTTTGAGGAATACATGTTCACCTACTTGGAACTCTAGTAGTCTATACCGCTTATTTGCATAACTCTTCCGACGACTTTGGGCGGTCTTGAGCCTTTCTTGAATGACTTTGACGGCGTCGACTGACTGTTGAACCAACTTAGGGCCCGTAATCTTACATTCTCCAACTTCATCCCAATAGACAGGATTCCTGCAGGCTCTGCCATACAACATTTCAAATGGTGCCATCTTGATACTCTGCTGATAGCTGTTGTTATAGGCGAACTCAACTAGATGAAGTTGTTTCTCCTAGCTTCCCTTGAAGTCCAATATGCAAGCTCGCAACATATCCTCGAGCGTCTAAATGGTCCTCTTAGACTGGCCATTCGTCTGCGGATGATAGGCCATGCTGTACTGCAATTTCATTCCCAAAGCAGTTTGTAAAATTTTCCAAAAAGCTGCCTGAAACTTCGGGTCTCAATCTGACATGATCGTCACATACACTCCACGAACACGAACTATATGCCGCACGTACAATTCAGCATATATGTCTAATGCAAAGTCCTTTCGTACAGAGATGAAGTGAGCAGACTTCATCAACCTGTCGACTACAACCCATATAGAATCATTATCTCGCTGACTCCTCGGTAATCCCATCACAAAGTCCATTGTGATATGTTCTCATTTCCACTCGGGGATCTCGAGAGGTTGCAAATGTGACATCTTGAATTTTTGACCCCATCTCGATAAAACGAAATGAGCTTTTCACCAACGCGCCTATGGTCCTTTTTCTCTGAGCTGGCTGATTACTCATGAGTTAACTAACATATTAGGTGAAGCTGTTAAAAGATATAACTGCGGTAAAATCTCTAAAAGCTACTCGGTATGTTAGATTTGATTAAAATCGCGTCTGGTCGATTTGAATCATGAAATTGAATTCAGTTTCGGGAATCGAATGTTGAAGCGTGTCATGATTTATTTTTAGGACCTCGTCTCATCTTTTGGGAAAATTCCGTCGAGTCGGGAATTTTGTGGAAAAATTCAAATTGGACAAAAAGAATTTTTGTAAATTCGGATGGGCACCTTTAAGTGAATTTTTGGCCACCGAATTGTTTTGTTTTATGGAGCAAATGGTGGAAATTCGTATGGCAGCTTCAAGGGGATAAATTAGCCACCAAATTGAATTAATTGGTGAGGAAATTGAGAGAAAATGGCTGGAAATTCGTATGGGCACATTGGCTGCCATTTTTGGCTACCAAAGTGAGTTGGTTTATGAGGGAGTGAAGGGAAGTTGGTTTAGGCTGCTTCCATGGCATGTGTGGCCATTAAATTGAAGTTGTTAGGTGGGAATTTGAATGAAGACCAAGGCAAATTCGTAGGGGCAGCTGCTAGGGTGATTTTGGACACCAAAATGAAGTCATGTGGTGAAGATAAGTGAATGATTTGGCTTGTGGAAGAAGCTGGACAGCAGGGAGTAGAAGACTTTGGTGTCCATGCACTCAAGTGGAAGATATTTGGGCATGGAAGGCTATTGGCTACTTGGAAGACTTTCAAGCCTCTTTGTCCCTCTTGGTCTCTCTCTCTTCCACCTTCTTCCCATATATGCAGCCCCCCTCCAGCAAAAGCAATTCCAGTTTCTTCTTCTTCTTCATCATTTTCTCCTCCATTTTCTTGCTGCAAGTCCCCACAACTAGAACCAACTTGCACCAGCCAAAGTCAGCCGCCAAGCTAAGCCATCGAGCCCGTGCCAACCCCGACCTCAGCCCGTCCCAAGCCCGCGTCCGCCTCAAGGTGCCCTGCTGTCCGCGTAGGTCCAGCGTGTGTCCAGCTTGCCGTTTGTTGTCCCAACGCCACCACCAACAGCTCCACTCAGCCGTGTCCAGCCCCCAGCTCGCTAGCCGCTAAGACCAGCTCAGCCTAAGCAAGAATAGAGCCGAACTAGCAGTTTCAGAGCCTGTTTTCCAGCAGCAACCGTGAGCCATGTTGGGCCTTTTTCATTGCCTTCCGGGCCTCCCTTGGAGCCGCCGTAGACACAAGATCTCACCGCCGATGCGCCACCGTCGCTGTGAACCCGTTTCCTCTCTAATCCGGTGAGTTAACACCCTAATCCTTGATTAGGTTGTTAATTACGCTTAGGGGGTTAGATTAGTGCTAATTAGCTTAGTTAAATTAGTACTAAGCGAGATTAGCCTTAAGATGGATTAGTGCTAATCTAGTTTAGTATATTAGCCTTAATATGGATTAGTGTCAATCTAATTGGTGAGATTAGCACTAATGAGGATGGATTAGTCCAATTTAGTGGATTTTCCTCAGATCTAATTTCTGGACCCTCGCCATTTGCCATTTTTGTGGATCAAAATGGGCTACGATTTTAAGGTTGATTCCTCATTAAGAAATGTTTTAGATAACTTTAGCTATGACATATATTTTACTCAAGATTTTTAGGGATTTAAAAGAATGAGATTTAAGTTTCGTCATTTCAAAACAGAATCTCGGATTGTGTTGGAATCTGTGACCTTTTGGTATTGCAAGGATTTTTATCAACTCTTAAGGTTTGATTTTCAAAAGAGTTTCTTCATGAAACTTGTTTGTCACATCTTATAGTTTAACATAGTCAATTTTCAGATCAAATAGACAAGTTTTGGATCTCGAACCAAGCTGGTTTTGGAAAAATGTGATTTCTGGAAACGGGCCCAGTTTTTGTACTGGATTGAGCCATTTATTGGGCTTAATCTAGAAAGATCTGGGTTAAGGTGTCTTTATAATTTTTTTTATGTGTCCTTTACAACATTTTAAATTTGGTAATTTTATGAACTCGTTTAATTAGGTTTCTGGATTTAAACTTGGAGACGCGCAAGTGGACCGTCTCTGCCGGTTAGGGCCGGTAGTAGTTCGTGATTGTTCTTGATGCTTTGCTTGCTAGAAATTGCATATTTGGTGATGTAGTTGACTTGTGATATGCTTGGAACTTGTGTTTGATGAGATGTAAATGGCTATGCTATGGTGATGGTTTATGGTCATGTTAAAGGATGGCTATTGAAGGGTGATATGTGTTGTGTTGAGGAAACTGAATGGATTGTGAGCAGGTAAAGGACTAAGTGCTTCACGACAATAAAACCTCGTGTGAGCCACCTCTAGAGCCTTGTACCGTTGCTTATTGTAGTCAAGGGCTAAGTGTTACATGGTGACTTGAGTCACATGGGAGTCACCTCTAGAGCTTTGTACTACTATCGTGCATAATCGAGGGCTAAGTGCTACACGATAATGAAATTTCATGGGAGCCACCTCTAGAGCCTTGTACTGTTGCTATTTATGGAAAATGACTAAGTGCTACGCGACAAAGATACCCCGTGTGAGTCACCTCTAGAGCCTTGAACTATTGCTTAGTATGGTCAAGGATTAAGTGCCACATGATAACGTAACTTCGTGGGGGCCATGTCTAGAGCCTTGAGTTTGAATATCAAGTTTGATTATTGAGTTTGAATATTGAGTGTGGATTGAACCACCGAGATGAGATATCCGCGCTTGATTATAGGACGAAATTGTGTGACACGGAATGTGACGTGTCATAAGGACTTGGCCTTATAATAGGGACTTCTATGAATATTTGATGAGTGATATGATGTGTTTTGGTCATTGAATGCATTTACTGTATGCATATGTTTTATGATATGCACTGATGTGCAGGAAGGTGCTAAGGCGAGGTAAGTTCTAAGTGGTGTATGTTTAGAACGCCTCTGAGTGAATTCTCGTCCTAATCGAGGTTTAGGGTGTTGACTCGCTGAGATTTATTCTCACCCCGTCGTGGTTTATAATTTTTTAGGTCCTTAGTCTAGAGATACCAGAGGGTGTCGTGGAGGATCCGAGCTAGAGTCAAAGGGATCCGGAGTATAAATTGTCCAGTAGTTCTTTTGGGGCAGACCTTTAGTGTATAAACCCGTAAGACTGATTTGGCATGTGTATAAAGTGGTTTGTGATAATTGGCTTGTTTTTCCTCTATCCTAGTATTTGATGGTTGTCAGGGTATCTGTTTATTTCGCTTTCGCATGTGCATAATGAAAGGGTCGGCGACGCATCCTAGGAACGTCGCAAAATTTTTGTCGACCGCCGAGGGATGTATGCATGCCCGGGGTTCGGGGCATGACAGCAAAAGTCCTCTAGGCTTGCAATGTTGTGCTTTCACTTGCTGGCACGTCAGACACTTGGCAACATGTTTGGCAATATCCATCTTCATACCGTTCCACCAATAATGTTGACGTAGATTCTGATACATCTTTGTACTGCTCGGATAAATGCTGTAACTACTATGATAGGCTTCTGACAAGATTTCCTTCTTAAGCTTCACATTGTCGAGTACACACAATTGCCTATGAAACTTTAGTATTCCATCCTTAGTAACTTGAAAGTCAACTTTCCTCTTTTCCGCATCCTCCTGCAGAACTTTCTGAATTTCAGGGTCTGTCAACTGTAACATCTTAATCTTTATTTGCACCTCCGGTTCAATTCTAAGGGTAGCCATGAGACTTGAAAGGCGGCCTACCTTAAATTTGAAATCCGAATCTCAAACTCCTTCGAGTAGGATCCACTCCTGAACCATCATATGCGCAATTGACGACTTCCGACTTAATGCATCTGCGACCTTATTAGCTTTTCCGGGATGGTACAAGATGTCACAGTCGTAATCCTTGAGAAGTTTCATCCAACGACGTTGCCTCATGTTCAACTCCTTTTGAGAGAATAAATACTTCAGGCTTTGATAGTCTGTAAAGATCTGGAACTTTTCTCCGCATAAGTAATGTCTCCAAATCTTCAAGGCAAAAATGATCACTGTGAGTTCCAAGTCATGCTTCTTATAATTCAACTCCTTAGCTGACAGGACGTGTATGCAATAACTCTCCCATGTTGCATTAAAACACATCCCAATCCTTTATACGATGCGTCGCTATAAATCTCATATCCTCCAGGACCAGACGGAATTGTCAATACGGGTGTGGTAGTTAGCTTATGTGTAAGCTCTTGGAAACTACGCTTGCACTTATCTGTCCATTCAAACTTCTCTTCCTTCTTCAGTAATTGTGTCAAGGGCATGGCTATCACAAAAAATCTTTCCACGAACCGTCTATGATAACTTGCTAATCCTAAGAAACTTCGGATCTCAGTCATCGACGTTGGTCTCGGCTAGTTCATAACAACTTCAATCTTGGTCGGGTCCACGTAAATCCCTTTGCTAGAAATCACGTGACCTAAGAAAGCTACACGAGTTAGCCAAAAATCACACTTACTGAACTTGGCGTACAGCTCGTGTTCTCGCAAGGTCTGAAACACCGTCCTTAAGTGTCTTTCGTGCTCCTCTGGACTTCTCGAATACACCAAGATGTCATCGATAAACACAATCACGAACTGGTCTAGATACTCCTTGAACACTCAATTCATCAAATCCATGAAAGCAGCTGGAGCATTGGTCAGACTGATTAGCATTATGGTGAATTCATAATGGCCGTAACACGTACGAAAAGCCATCTTCGGTATATCCTCCTTCTTAATCCTTAGCTAATGGTAACCTATACTCAGGTCAATCTTGGAAAATATCGACGCTCCCTATAGCTGATCAAACAAGTCATCAATCCTTGGTAACGGATACTTGTTCTTAATCGTTACCTGGTTGAGTTGCCGATAGTTTATGCAAAGACGCAACAAACCATCCTTCTTCCTTACAAACAAAATTGGCATTCCCTAAGGCGATGCACTAGGACGTATAAATCCTTTGTCCAACAACTCCTGCATCTACACCTTTAGTTCCTTTAACTCTGATAACGTCATGCGATAAGGAGCCTTAGAAATTGGCTTTGTCCTAAGGGCCAACTCAATCACGAACTTGATCTCCCTTTCTGGGGGCAAACTAGGCAATTCCTCAGGAAACATGTCAGAAAACTCTTGTACCATGGTGATGTGCTTTATTCTCGGCTCCTTAACTGACGTATCAACTACAATTGCCAAATAACCTTGGCAACCCACTTCTAACAATCGGGTTGCCTCAAGCGACGGGATTAAGGTAATCGAGGGTCCTCCTCGACTTCCAATAAACTCGAAACTTTCACCCGCTAACAGGTTAAATTGAATTAATTTATGATAACAGTTTATAGTAGCTCGTTGCTTGGTGAGCCAATCCATGCCAATAATCATATCAAAATCAAACATGGCCAGCACAATCAAATCTGTCATTTCCTCTCGCTCACCGATCACTAACTTGCAACCAACAACACTTTATCCTTTAACAGGGTGGATATACTAATGATTGCTTCCAACAGTTCTGAACTTAATCCTACCAACTTACCAAATTGCTTAGCAATAAATGAATGTGTAGCTCCGGGATCAAATAAAACATAAGCAACATAGTCGTTCAACGAGACCATACCTATAACCACGTTCTACGAGTCCTTCGCCTCCCTTCGGCTGACAGCATGCACCCTTCCTTGCATCGGAGGCTTACTCAAAATGCCCTGCTGTGCTTTCTATGACGCACTCCTTCCTGATTGCCTTATTTGTGGCAGTGGCGCCTATGCTCCCATGGGCTTGTGCGGACAATTCTTCACCTGGTGGCCGTATTGGCCACATCCATAACATGCTCCCGTTCTAGCAGAACACGGGGTTAGTCCATGGTTCCTTCCGCAAAATCTACACACACCATTCGAGTGGGGTGCCGGCTTTACAATTCCACCCTTTTGGTTGGAAGGAATGGAATACCTTCCTCCCGTCATCGACCTCTTCCCAAACCGGTTGTTATCCTTGTTGTGCACGAATCGTGACCCAGATGCGGCGGCTCGTTCATTCAGATTCCTCTCAATCAGTTGGGCCTCTCATACAACTCATCATAACTTTTGAGATTCAGCAGTACCAGCGGGTCCTTGATCTTTGGTCTCAAACCGTCTCTGAACCTTCTTGCCCTGTCCACCGAGTCTTCAATTAACCTCAGTGCATACTTGGACAACTCAGCAAACTTTGCCTCATATTGGTCCACGGACATCTGATTCTGACGGAGACGCTAGAACTCGGCCATTTTCTGTTCCCACGTGCAATCTGAAAAATACTTCTCATAGAAGGCCTCAACGAAGGTATCCCACTCCGGGACTGTACCTTCGAGAAATACTCTCCCTTTGGTGGCTTCCCATCAAGTACTCGCGTTACCTTGTAACTGGTAGACCGCTAGGACTACCTTGTCCTCTTCAGAGAACCTCAGCAGTACAAAGACTTTCTCTAATTCTTGGATCTAAAAGGTTGCAGCTTCTGGATCGCCCGCTCCAGTGAACCTTAGCGGTTTTAGTTTCAGGAATTGCTCCACTAGTTTATGCATGAGTCGTTCACCATTCCCATTTCCTGGTGGGACTTAGCAGGTTCGGTGGCAACAGCAACAACGACATTAACGATAGCAGTGGCAGCGGCAGTAGCAGCAGCTTGGTTCTGAGTTTACTGACCGATCATATTCCCCAGAGTCTCTAGCGCTTGCACGATCCCATCCAACCTAAGATAGCCTGGTGCTCCTCTTTTAGCACTAGCCTGAGGCGGTGCTCTTCCCTCGGTACTAGCTTGAGCTGACGCTCTCCCTCTAGTACCCACTCATCTCGGTGCCCTTCCCCTGGCACCTGTCAAAGCTACTACGGTCTATCTCTAAGGGGCTCTTTGCTCAGGATCGCTCATCTTGCAGGGTCTTTACGGAAACCTGCTTTCCAATTCTAACACGGAATTAGAAGTCTGAGCGACCTGCACAAAATAATCAATTAATCATAAGCATAAGTGTAAGGAAAATGTTTTTTCTAACTAACTATCCCATATCCCATCGCACCTTATCACTCCAGACCTTGACTAGGCTTTGATACCACTTCAAGCGGTGATGTCACGCCCCAAACCCCGAGTACGTGAACATCTCTTGGCGATCGATTAAAAATGCGATATCCCAGGACGCGTCGCCGACCCATCCTTTTTTTTTTCTTTCAATTAAACACATGCGGAAGTGAATTAAATAAACCCCCGGTCAATAAACAAACAATCGGGATAGTAAAGCACAACAAAAGTTGCCAAAAACAACTTATTAATTTATTCACTGTTACCCCTAGGAAGTTTAATAATTGCAAGCCTTTCTACGGCTACTTCCTATCGACCCTCTCAAAAACCTTCAGGGATCAGGGTTAACCTAAACTTCACTAACGGCAGGGCGAGCCAAAAAGTCTTGCATCTCGCGCCCACCACATCCGCACTCAACAGATCTCCACGCTGCGGCCCTAAAAATGGTTAACCATGACGGGGTGAGATAAAATCTCAGCGACTTAAAATCCCTAAGCCTTGACTAGGACGCGAATTCATCTCGAAGGTAACCTAGGCACGCGCCAAACATAAACTCACCTCACCTCGGCACGCCCCTGCACATTAGCACGTCTTGTACAATAATAATAGAATAACGTGCATAAATAACAATCATAACACATATCTCTCATGCACCAAGCATCCACACGGGTCATGATTATAAGGTAAACCCGTTTTGGCATATCCCATACCATGCCTAACAGTTTTACCCCATAATCAAGCGCAATGCATCACAATCATTCACATGTATTCAGATTATTACGACCCCTCGGGCCACGACCAACACAAAAGTCGGCGGTCTTCTGGCATAACCAGGCATCGTCCCGTCCCATCGGGCATGGCAACATCTAGAACCCCCACCTAGATGGCATTCCATAAAGGAGTATCGGTCCTGCCTCAACCGAGACTCGGCTTCTGGACCCCCGCTGGGCATCCGATAAAATCGGGCATCGCCCCCAACTCTCGTCGGGTGACGGGTTCCATTAAGTGACCATGCAGGCACATATTTAGCCAAGAACACCATACTTTGTTTTCAAATAATGAACTTGGCCAATTTTTCTTATTTAAAAATCCCGGTAAAATAATCGTGCGTGGTCACATATTCGAAATCGAACCGTCAAACTTGGTATACTCCCATTTTAAAACTCCACGGTTTTATCCGGCACGTAAAATTTAGCGTCCAAACCCGACCCCTTTCATTTTTCCATATTGCCCCTAAAACCATCTTTTGTAATAAAAATCAGAACCTACTATAGAGCAATCAAACTCATAATATCAGACGTGCAAACAATCAAAATCACGCATAATTTCATCCAAGAAAACAAGTGTAAAATTTTACGTAACAACTAATCCGTCACTAATTACACTAATTGCAATTAATTAAATAAATGATGATTAAATATATAAATTACGATTAATTAAACTAAACTCAATTAATTAATCTAATCGTAATTACTTCAACTAATCGCAATTAAAATTAATTTAAATCATTCTTAATCTCAATTAAACTAAACCAAGCTTAATTAAGACTAATCTAGGCTTAACTAAGACTAACCCTCATTAGCACTAATCTAACCATCCCTAAGCGCAATTAACGGCCTAATCAAAGAGTAGAAAGTTAACTCACAGGTTTTTGATGGCGGTGGGGTCGCGGCAATGGCGACGGTGACGGCGACGAAAATATGAGACAACCATGGCTCGAACGGAGGCTCGACGGCAACGGTGGCTGTCCTACAAGCTCTCGGCCAAAGCGGGGGGGCACTTGGCTTGGGGCTGCTGCTGGGCGTTGGACGGGCGGTGAGGTGGCGAGTGGAGTTGTGGTGATGTTGCGGCTGTGGTGTGAAGATGGTGGTGTGGTGGAGCTGTGGTGGAGTTGCGATGGGATGATGGGTGGTGATTGAAGTTGGTGGTGCTGGCGTGAGGGGTGGTGGCTAGGGTGATGGTGAGGCTGCTGGCGGGCGAAGATGATGCTGGAGTGGTGGCGAGGTGGTGAGGCAGTGATGCTGCTGTGATATGGGCGGGCGTGAAGATGGGATGGCGGTGAAGATGATGCTCGAGTGGTGCGGCAGAAAATGAAGGGGAAATGGAGAAGATGAGGCATAGGGAAGAAGATGAGAAGAAGGAAAATCAACGGAAGGGGGGGGGAGAGATTTCACGCGTGAGAGAGGAGAAGAAGAGTTGGGGAGAGAGAGAACCAACCAATCAAAGACTTAGGAAAATATCTAATTCATCATCACAATGCCTCAAAAGTTTTTATGCTCATCCTTGGCCTTCCCAAATACTTTCTAACTCTAATTTCCCCAAAAATAAGCTCTTTTGGGATAGCAAAATCCTAATTTGTCTCCCTATCCGAATTTCATTTCCTTTTTCTTTTTGTCCGAAAATCGTTTTTCCGCAAAATTTCGAACTCGTAAAAAATTTGCCAAAAGATAAGACGACGTCCAATAAATAAATCGTGACACGCTCAAACGTTCGATTCTCGAAACCGAATTAAATTTCATGGTTAAAATCAATCAAACGCGACTTTAGTACGACCTAATCTACCAAATAGCTTTTACGGGTTTTAGCACGTTTGACCCGTGGTCGATAATTTTCAATCCACGTTTGTGCATCTCCAAATCGTAGACGACCCTCGATTGTCATGTAATCGTGAGGGTTCAATTACGTATCCTGAATATAATATCGATAGAAAATCAATTTATTACCGTTCGATGCGAATATCGCAATCGTTCGGAACCATCCGCAATTTGACTTCGTACTTCCATCAAATCGACTTATATCCGTTCGCTAATTGATTTATATTAGGGTAGTATTGACATTTGCTGATTATTATGGTCAAGCGGTCGATTTTTGATTGAATTCTCTAGTCTGTCACATTTATATCCCTTAACGGCCTCACCTAATAGATTAGTTAACTTGTGAATGATCAGTTCCAAGTAAAATAACCATAAGCACATTGATGAAATAACAATTTCATATATTCAAAACATGGGTCAAATTTCAGGATGTCACAGGTATGATTGCTTATTGGAGGGCATCTCGTGTTCAATTTTCATTATTGAGATGCAAGCGCTTAGGGTAATTATAGTTGTATCCTTCTGTACGCTAGTTGATAGTCAACTTTTGTAGGGCTTTTTTGGCCGGTATAGATAGTTTTGTGAATATTGTGACCTTTCTTAAAAAGTGGCGTTGTATTATCCTTATGTTGTATTTATTGCATTGCACATTAGCATCTTTGGCAAATTTTTGTGACTCCTATTTATGTATCTTTATGCTTCGTATGTTTGATAAGTCACAATTCTATATATAGTAAGACTGTTTTTTTTTTTTTTTTTGATTGTATGCTACTTCCCTTTGTCGAATTGAACTTGACAGGTTAAACAAGTTCAACTGAGAAGTTTTTTCAGAGCTGTAAAATTAATCCTCAATTTGTAAGACTACAATCCAGAATTGATGGTCATTCTTTCCTTTTTGCGAGATTCACGTATTGGAAATACATTTGGAGTTCTCCCCGCCAATGTTTCGAATTTCAAAGCACAAGTTCACAATATAGAGGAAACTAAATAGATATACTGCATTTGCTATAATTTTGTTTTGATTCTTCATTTCTATCGGGCATTACCAACAAAATAAAACTTTGGCATTCATCCTCTATGATGTAACTTTTATGTAACTTGAAATTACCTGGTTTATAATTGCTAACTGTGATTTGTTTGGAGTTACGTTTTCTCTTGTCTGGTTCCTATTGAATGATCTTCGGTATCTATGGATTTTTATGAACTTTGTCTGTTGGTAAGGCCCAATAGAAACCACATCAAAACAATTACAAAGCAATATCTCTTTTTATTTTCCTCTATACTGGGTGCCTGTGCTAAGACAGGAGAACTCCAATATTTCCATGACACAAATCTCACAAAAAGAAAAGAATGGTTTACAATTCTAGACTATAGTTTTACAATGGGATAATGACATAAATGATTATTAAACTTCGACTAAATGTGTAATTTAGTCTCTACAATATCTAATTGTTCAATGTAATCCCTAAACTTTGATCTCTAAACTTTTAGATTGTTCAATATGGTTCAATTTAATCCTTCAACTATATAAAAATATTCAGTATTGTCCTTCCATTAATTTAAGTTTCAGGACAACATTGAATATTTTAATATAATCGATGAATTAATTAAATATGTACTAAAAGTTTATGATTATATTTAATAATTTAAAATTTTATGGATCACAATTGAGCTATATGACACGCAATCAATGACTGTGACATAAATGATGACATAGCGATTGACATAAGAGGTGCTATGACATGATATATGAAGTATGGCATGATGATGTGACAAATGACTTGACATTTTTTTTTTGTGTTTTTAATGAAATTTTAAATTAATTAAATTCCCTAATTGAAACATGCAATCTATCCTAGAAAAAACAAATGATTCTAAATTCAATTCTAATTGATTTTGAAATCTTATCTAAAGATGCAATATTATCTACTAAAATCTACCCAAATATTATTTAATTTCTACCATAATCCTATCCAATCTTTTTGTAGATTTTTATTTCGAAAAGAATGAATGAAATCAAATGAAAACAAAGAATCAACTCAAAATAAAAGAAAGCATCCAATCACCCAAATATTGGCTCGGTGCATGGTCGAGGGACCAGACTCTGGTAACCGGCACACAAGGGATTCAGCCAGGCTCCTTCCTAACGTGGCTGGCGGTGGCTCGACAAAGCGGTGCTCATGGTGACGGGGGCCGGCCCCATGGTGTCTTGGCCAAGGAAAAGTAGCTTGGTGGTGACTGCTCTCAATGACAAGTCGGGAGAAACCGTGGTGGGCATTGCTCACGGTGTCGCAAGAGAATCTGTTGCACTTCCAGCAAGACCCAAACAAACTTGCAAATAATGCAAATTGGATCCAACGAAGTCTTTGACCGATGAAAGCAGCCTTCTCTCTCTCACTCTTTTGTGGCCTTGTATTCCATTGTGTGGCCTCCTCTGTGGCCTCCTCTAAAGAGTATTGGGTCTTCTCCGTTTTATGGGGGGACAATTGATGTCGTCGAGGAAGGTGAGCAGATTTTCTTTCCTTTTATTAGTGCTCTGGGATATAGATTATGCACCAAATATATGGCAGAGTATTATATGCATCCAATGGGCTTTATTACAAGATTTCTCTTTCCCATTAAGCCTGTCACAATTTTCCTTTTTGCTGTGAAAATTCTGCACATTTTATTTTTCGCTCTTGATCGCATATCCCTAGACCCTGCACGTCCATGTATGTATACTGAAAATCCTCGCAAATTCAACCAAGTAATGTAACCTTTCCAAGGGTGACACCAAGGAGCAAAAGTTTACCCATAATAATGAACGGGCTTGGCCAAATTCTTTTAGTTCATGGGCTCAGTCCACATTAAGTTTAAAACCTTTCAATTTAATCAATTTGCTATAAATCTAATGCAATGTAACTATTAATGCAAGTGCTCTTAATATCTATATGCAATTTTAACTTAATATTTTTGCTATGGGCCGTGGTTGATCCCTAATATTCTATGCAATAAATTACTAAGTGGGATGCCAAAATTTGAGTGTCAATACAAGATTACGGAAGAGTTCGGTCCGTAGAATTCTCCCTCACTCAAATTTGCAAAACCTTCGCTAGCTCTATCGCTTTCTTGCATTCTTTATTCAACAACGCCACTCCCACATGACTTACATGAATGGCAAACACTTGCACAACAAAACAAGCCACTCCACCCTATCAGTTACTTCCCTTGATAAAAGCTATTCGAGAATTTCTAGTTACTTGTACTCTTCTTGACAAATGTGGCATCCTAAGCCAATTGCGCTCACTTGGCAGCACCTTCCTTTACATACTAATTTTCTTGATCTCAATAGACCAATGGAGGTTTTTCCAATTATTTGAATCGTGATGATGAACTTTCTATGTTGGTGTCGGGACTCCCCCTGTATATGTTTCGGTAAAATCTATACATATCTTACCCTTACAAAGATAATAAACTTCCTCTTGAGATTTGCCCATGATCCATGAATGTTTTCCCTATTCAGTGAGCAATTCGATCATTCTTGTCCCCCTCATTGCCATCTTAGAAACTTGTCAATGGTTGTATTTTGTTCGGACCCCCTTGACCTCAATGATCAATGCCCATGCTCATAGGATTATGTGGACCACAAGCTTTCCCCAAACCACTCACTTATTGGAGGGATTCTTGTTCTAATACCATTTGTCACAAGGCACATGAAAACTTTTTCTTGGTTATGGAATTGCCCATGTGATGCCTAGTGAGTCAAGAACACTAGGCCAATCTTCCTTTGATAGATAAGTTCCTTACAATAGTACGGTGAATCACATTCTCATATTGGATTGGTTGGCACCTGAATTTTAGTCGATAAATCAAGCATAATGTTAGAGAGAGAGAGAGAGAGAGAGAGAGAGAGAGAGAGATTAGGGGTCCAATTCAATCTTATAAGAAAGGGCCTGGCCCAATTTGTTTGGTTCAAAACTAATTCAACAGAAGAAGCCTTGCCTTCCCAAGCCCATCTCATGCAGCCCACTTGTGAGCCCACACTCAGGGCCGATTTGACTCTTTTATAAAAGCCTAGCGGGCCCATCTGCTCTCTGTCTTCTTGCTTTTCCTCTCTGGCTCTTCTTCTTCTTCCTGAAAGCAGAAAATCCACGCACGCGAAGCAAAATTGGAGCGAGCGAAGGTGCGAGGGAGACGGGATGGAAATCCATTGCTTCTGAGGGGCGTACTGCAACAGGTTCCCTTTCTCTCTCATCTAACCACCACCAACGCGCAAAAGGGAAACTGCGCAACAGAATTCTTCAGGGGATCCCGCACATTCTATTTTTACTTGAAGTTCTCTGGACTCGTTCGATGCCCAGCTCTGACCTTCGATGTAGACACTTTGGCGACCTCCGCGCTCTTGTCTGATCATCTTTCGCAGTCTCTGTTTGCACTTTCAAGGCAATTTGCCTCGGTACTCTGTCTTGGTGAGACTGGGGCCAAGAAATTTGGTTGTGATTTATCTGAACATAGTCTCCAATCGAGGATACGCCTGTGAGTGAGTTGAGCCTTTTTTGATGATGTTATGATATGTTTGGATGCAAATGACTGCTTCATTGTCGGATATGGACTCACAACTGAGATGCCTACCAGCTGCTCGATTAAATTCCTGAACCGTACTAGCGGTGTTTAAGTGTTTCGATGATTGTTTGGCTGTCTCTTGTCAGGTTCATGAGACCCTTATGGCATATAACACATGTTTGCCTCAGATTTATACATTAGCGAATGTTTCTTGTCTTCTGATTTGTTGATTCTCATTTGTCAGGTGCCGGTCAACAGCAAATTATTCATTTTCCATGAAATAAATAGAGCCTCCATTTCCCTCCCACTTTCTTAACATCAATCGCGACACACAATCTCTACATTAATTAGACCAAAAAGTAATTATCCCACTTATCCAGCATTGATGTGTCTTAGAATAGCTTGTCAATTTGAATTTAATTTGATAGGAGAGTTACGTAGCTCTCATCACAAGCGTGATGCAATCTGCATAGCACGCGCATGATTGCTTTTAAGCTCTTTCAATAAAAAATCACTAATGTTGAAGTCCAAAAATACTTAAAAACCTGCGTTTGGACAAAATAACGGTATGAATTGAATTTAGACAAATCATCATCTCGAAAAAAAAAAAATTGTTGAAGGTTTTGTAGGATAAAAAAGAAGCTTGTCCGCTGCAAATTTGTACCCAAAATAAGAAATCCGTCCTCTCTCACTTAGAACAAACTGCACCCATGGTAGGACAGATAAATGAGCAATAGTGCTTCCCCACTTTCTCAAAAATTAAATTGTGAATCACTCTAGTGTTGCTTGATAAACCTATATTTGCTTCAAGTGCAAATCATACGAAAAAGCCCATCATAATTGGTTTGTTTAAACATAGTGCATATGACATTTCATTTGTTTAGACCAAAAATGTCAATTGGCTTTCTGTTTCACCAAAAAATGGGAGTTGAAAATTCGTGCAGATACAATTGCTTCCTTATCACAAAAAAGATAAGAATAAGAAGGATGTGCAATGGAGTGCCAAGATGAAGTGTGAGCCTCAGCAGGATGCTGTTAATGTGAATGCTGGCATTGGTATGGTGACTTGAGTTTAGAACTGATTGATCTAATCTATAAAAGTAAATTGGCAGAGTGATTGTGGAGATGTATTAAGTGGATAAGAAGTGAGAATAATTATCAACTCATTGCAAATCATCCAATAACATCTTAAATCTCAGATCTAAACATAATATGAAAACCTAGAGTTGAATCCTAGCCTCGATCGATTAATCTGATCTGGCTTCATAGGATTTGAGATTAGGAGGACTACCTTTGCAATTTTCATCAAATCTAAGCGCGATCAGACGAAACTCAGGCCGCTGGATCGAACCTCGAACTTCAAAGACACTAGGTTGACTTCACGGACTTGCTGGGAGCTTGGATTGGTGATTGGACCATCGATTTAGGGTGATCGAAGAAGACCGGTCCGGCTTGGACTAATTTAAAACAAAATACATGGGTCATTTTGCAAAATTTGGAAAATGTAAGGGCATGGGGACAAAATACGCTTGACAATGATCTAACGGGTAGTCGCTAGCGATCCAAAATAGGCCGGCATGGAGACGCACCAACCTACCTCACTAGCAACCGGTTGGGTTGATTCACATCGATTTGACCGGCTCTTGACCGGTTTTTGTCGAGCAGTCCCTAAGGGCTAAAGATTTACGCAATTTGGTCCCTTGAGGACTAAATTGAAGATAAAAATTACCCAATTTGAGGAGAAACGGTGCAATTCCAATTGAATTAGGCCAATTAAACTACATAAATGTAATTTAGCGACTTTTTATTGACCTAATTGATTGATTATTGTGGAAAATAGCAGACCTAGACTATGGGTACACCAACTTGAACATTATATGCCAAAACCGACAATTTTTGCAATTCCTTGATTGAAATTGCAAATTAATTGAAATTGAATTCAGTTAATATTGTGAAATACCCATTCATCTAATTGTCCATGCTTAGAATAGTCTATTGCATCCAAATTGAACTTAAATTGACATCGTGACTCCTAGGCCAAAAATAAATCGAGGTTTAATATCGAAATTGGACTTTGATTCATGAAATTAAACCATAGTCTCAAATAGGTCAATAGAATTTCTTCAATTGAAGCTCAATAACTCAATTTTCCAAGAGAGTGAAATTCTTTAAATTGGAAGTTCTCAAGTGAATTTCTTAAAACCGACTCCGGATTTGAACTTATTTCAAGAAAATGAGTGAAACACAAATGTCCGTTTGCAAATCACAAAGGATGGATTCGGACCCCCTAATTAGGACTAAGAATGATAATTCGCCTATCAACATGACCGCTCTCGAAATTGAGTGAACAAATGGATGGGAAATAATCCCTAGCCCAAATGTCGTAAAATGAAGTAGACCTAATAATGACTAAAATGAAATTAATTTTATTTTTGATTGATTTTTTAACTAAAAATCGATAAATTTGGAAAACAAGGTTCTTGATTGATTTTCAAAAAAAAAATTCGACACTAAAGTCGAATTGACACCAAAACGAAGTTTTTTTGTGGATTTTTTATTTTTTCAATTCTTTTGGTCAAATATTTGATCAAAAGTCAACCATTTAGTTGATTTTCCTAAAAAAGGTTGATTTTTAAGTCAAATCTTTGAAATTTTGGAAAATTAACTTGGCCAAGTGAAATTAAAATCATTTGACATATTTTTGTGCAAAAAGCCAACTTTTGATCTTGGATTGACTTTTCGTCAAAGAGTTGACCAAAAAGTCAACCGTTTAACTTTTCAAGTTTTCTTAGAAATGAGTAGAAAATCATTTAAAAATGACAAAGCAAAAGAAAGAAATGAAAAACAATACTTTTTGATTGACAAACGGGTTCCGTTGCTATTGGAAACCCTAATCTCAATTTTTTACCTTTTTGACACGTTGACTAAAAATCAAGTGTCAACAGTAGGTGCCCTAGAGGGATCGTTGCGTGAATTGCAAAAGCCGACCCTAATGCCAAATTTGATCAATTTTGCATATTGCTTCAATTACTTGATTGTTCTTGTTTGTCTTGTGATTGCGACTATTTTTGTGATGTCGATTGTTTCTTTCCCATTGTATGTACCTAGTCTTAGTTTTAGATTAGGAAGTCTCTCGACATATGAAGATGATGGATGGTCGATGTCTAATCCGACCTTGTTTTTGTACCATTTATTCCCCGATATATGTTTCGGGTTGCCTTGCATTGTATAAATACTCGACCAGTTGCGGGTTTATTTCCTTCTATCTTTTCTAATTTTTTAGGATTGCATGTTAGATTTACCGCTTTCCTTAAACTATTTTCTTGGGGAGAAGTACACTATCAGTGCCATAAGTTGTGTACGGTCCTCACTTTGGTGCCAAAAGTTTCTGTCGGATCACTTAAGTGCCAAATCGGAGGAAAAACGATCACTTTGATGCCACTGGTGAGAAATTCCGGCCAAAATGATTACGTGGCTTTATATTTTTTTAAAAAAATCGATAAACCCTTTAAACGACGTCATTTTCTGTCCTACTTAAGAAAACGACGTCGTTTTGCCGTCCTATGTGGATGGCTTAGGAAAAACGACGCCGTATAGATCATTTGTGATTGAAATTAGGGTTTTTTTTTGTTCATCCTCGCCGACCTAGCTTGCTCGGCCACCGTCGCTTGGCCACCGTGCTTGGCCATCGTCGCTCAGCCACCGGGCTCGGCCACTGTCGCTCAGCCACTGTGCTCGGTGACGGCCACCGTGCTTGGCCATCGTCACTCAGCCACCGTGCTCGACCACTGTCGCTCAGCCACCGTGCTCGGCCACCATCGCTCAGCCACCGTGCTCGGCCACCATCGCTCGGCCAAGAAGTGATGGGAAAATAGGAGGCGAGGGCAGAGGAGGAGGAGGAAGAAGGGGGGGTTGAAGGTGCAGAGAGAGAGAGAAGACGAGGAGTGCGAGGGAAACAAGGAGGGCATAGATGGAGATGGTGGATTTGGCTCTGCTCAGAGAGTGGCTGGTGCTGGTGTTGTTCTTCGGAGAAGAAGACGACGCCGCCATGGCTTCTCTCTCTCTCTGCTGGTGTTGTTCTTCGGGGAAGAAGATGACACCGCCATGGCTTCTCTCCCTCTCTGCCGGTGTTGTTCTTCAGAGAAGAAGACGACGCCACCATGGCTTCTCTCTCTCTTTGCTGGTGTTGTTCTTCGGGGAAGAAGACAACGCCGCCATAGCTTCTCTCTCTCTCTCTCTCTCTCTCTCTCTCGATTTGGGGATTTAGGGTTTTGACTTGGGGTTTAAGACGCCAAACGACATCGTTTGGTGGTTTACACGCTAACTGGACTCTTCGACAAGCCACATCAGTATAAGAAATTAATAAAAAAAAATCCATGTCGGATTTCCGGCCGATCAGATCGGCGTTGGCACTAAAGTGAGCGTTTTTCAAATTTTTTGGCACTTAAGTGATCCGATGGAAACTTTTGGCACCAAAGTAAGCGCCGTACACAACTTATGGCACTGATAGTGTACTTCTCCCTATTTTCTTGAGTGTTCACTTACCGCACTGTCTTTAAAATTTGCTTGTTTGCTATCTTTTCTCTTTTAATGGAAATAGAATTGCATGAAATTGACCATCCACTCATGATCACTTATTTAGTTTCATTGACCCTAAAAAGTAAAAAACACATGCATGGACACCTTAGGAAATATGACAAACTATTAGGTACCGAAAGTGCATTAATAGAAATATTAGTGTAACCCAAGTTCTCAAACCATTGAATCTCTAGTTGTGTAGGAATTTAAGGACCACTCCCAACCCTCGATTGGGTTTTCTAGCCGACCTCCCGGGCTAGTGACAACTCTTGACTCATATCTAAATTGTCTTAATAAACAACTAGATAATAAATAAATCCTTCATGAGGGAAATGGGTTTCTACGAAACTCACCGTAGTTTAGCATACCCAATGTGGAAATGTCCCTAAAGGATGAAGTGATGTCATCTTTATGGATGAGTACTATTAGGAGGGCTATTATGGTGACGATATCCCTAAATTCAATTTTCACACATGATTTCCTTATTCAATGTGTATCGCTCCTATGGATATGAATCACGACATCTTCTGCTGTTACGCGAGGCACGAGTTTAGGAGAGCCCACGATTGTGATCGAGCAAACTCACATGGTTAATCCCGAAAAACAAAGTGATGACATCTTTTAGGAAACGTACTGTAAGTGTCACACCTCGAACCCCGGGTACGCACATCACTCGGCGGTCAATTAAAAATGCGACGTCCTAGGACACGTCGCCGACCCATTTTTTTTTTTTTCTTTTCAATTAAGCACATGCGGAAGCGAATTAAACAAACCCTTAGTCAATAAACAAACAATATGGATAGTAAACACAAGGAACAAATTACCCCAAACATAACAATTTCCTTACCAACTGTTGACCCTAGGAAGTCTAATAATTACAAGCCCTTCAGCGGCCACTTCCTCTCGACCCTCTCAAAAGACCTCAGTGATCAGGGTCACCTAAACTTCGCTAATGGCAAGGCCAGCCACAAGGTGTCGTATCTCGTGCCCACCACATCCACACTCAGCAGATCTCCACGCTACAGTCCTGAAAAAGGTTAGTCCACGACGGGGTGAGATAAAAATCTTAGTAAGTCAAAACCCTAAACCCTGATTAGGACGCAAATTTGCCTTGAAGGCGGTTCTAAGCACACACCATACAGATCTTACCTCGCCTTGGCGCATACTTGCATGTTAGCTCAACATATACACCATCATCAGTGCATCAAGTGCAGTTTAATAACCAGAACACATCATTTCAATCACATGGGTCCCAATTATAAAGCTAAACCGTTATGACACATCCTATACTGTGCCATACAATTTTGTCCCACAATCAGGTGCAACTATCATAACCATACAGGTGTGTTCAAGTTATTACGACCCAACGGCCACGACCAACTTGACAGTTGGCAGTCATTCGGCATAACCGGACGTCGTCCCGCTTCGTCGGGCACGGCATCATCCCGCGTATTCATACGCATCAGGACGGCATTCCACATAGAAGCATCGGCCTGGCCTCCACCGCAGCCGGCATCGTCCAGAACCCCCGCCTAGACGGCATTCCACACAAGAGCATTGTCTCGCATAAACGCATTAGGACGGGTTCACTACCTCGTGTAAATGCATAAGGGTATTTAGGTGATCACACACCGGCACATACTTGGCCAAGAACACCGTGCTTCGCGTTCAAATACCTCGTTTTCAAATAATGAACTTGGTCACTTTTCTTCGTATTAAAAATCATCCCAGTAAAATAATCGTGCGTGGTCACGGATTTAAATCAAACCATCAAATTTGGTACACTCCTAGTTCAAAACTCCACGATTTTATATAGTACCTAAAATTTTGGCGTAAAAAATCGATACCCGGTGGTATTTTTCTATTTAAATACCCATAAAATCGGGTTTTGCAATAATATCCAATAATCACCACCAAGCACTCAATTGCACTTATAAGCAATTAATTTCACATATAAATTCAACCATGAGAATCGGCATAAAATTTTACGAAATGGCTAATCCATCACTAATTACGCTAATTGCAATCAATTAGATAAATTGTGTTTAAGTAAACTGAACCACTGAATTAACTTAACCATGTAGGTACATCATCAATCAAGTCAACTTTATCCTCCATCATATAGCCATGAACACCAAAACCCCTTTTAAAAAAAAATCAACTTAACAACATTTTTTTTTGTTCAAACTTCCCGAAATAAATTCGTACAGGTCACGTATTTGAAATCAACCCGCCAAAATTTGCACGCATCTAATTTGAAACCTCACGGATCTATTGAGCACATAAAACCTCGTGTCCAACCCGACACCTCATTTGTTTTTCCATTTTCTTACCCAACCATCCCTTTTGAAAACAATCTTTAGTAACCCGTTTTTTTGTTCAAAAATTTTAGAAATAAATTCATAGGCGCTCATGTACTCAAATTAATCCGTCAAACTTTGCATGCGTCTAGTTTAAAACCTCATTGTTTAGGAATTTTTAGCGCATTTGACCTGTGGTCAATCATTTTCAAGCCACATTGTGTGCATCTCCGACACATTGATGACTCTTGGTTGTTGTGAAAATCTCGAGATTTCAAATACGGGCATAGGGTATAGAGATAACAGAAAAATCGGTCTAGTGTCCTTCGACGAGAATTTTGCAATCAGGTGGAATCACCCACACACTAATCACATACCTCTGTCAAATTGACTTATCTCCGGTCTCTGATCAATTTTGACGGTGCTGTAATGACCCTTACAGATTAGCACGGTTGAGCAATCGATTTCTGGTCGAATTCTCAAGTTTATTGCGTTTAGATTCCTTAACGGCTTCACCTGATAGGCTAGTTATCCCGTGAGTGGCCAACTCAGGGAAAAAAACTATAGGTGCGTCAATGAAAAGCCCAACTTATTCAATCGAAAACAGAACCTGAAATTCAGGATGTTACAATATTTCGAAACTTTTGACAAGGACAATAGAGCAGTCATTTGCCTCACTGAAGACATTTTGAAATGGCAATATTTGAGACAATTATTCTATTTGACTATACAAATTTTCAGGATAGAAATCTCACTTTCAAAAGCAAATACAGAAGTCATTATTGTTGCAATGTGAGTTTTCGTTTGGTCAAATCTCACTTCCTGAAAATAAAAAATCCACCAACTTTTACCTAAGAGACAAAAATACCCTAACATTTCAAGTGATCCAAACAAAAATAAATTGCGGACTTTAATTTGATGGAAAAAAGTTCCACTGATACAACTGATGTGGTAAATGACAAGGCTAACTAGACTAACCTGTACAAAAATACACCTTAGCTTGAGCTAAAAAGATACCATAGGCACGATAGTAAAAGCCTGAAGACATCGTTTATCTAAGCTGTTGCCATATATGATTCTTCTTGATTATGACCTATTTGCTTACATACATTTCTTGAGATCGATGTGGCTCTTTTTCTTACTAATTTGTTTTTCTAAAACGTCTTCTTTATTCACGTCATGTCTCATATCATCTTGCCTGGGAAAAAAACTTAATGGTGAGTTTTTACCCCCTTGAATAAAAAAGTTGGTGGAAGTTGTTCGGTCATTTGAAAAGTCAACGGAATTTTTACTCCACATGCCGAAAGTTGTTTGGCCACAATTTGATATACCAATAAATAACTTTTTCAACTTTAATTATGGACGGTAGACCCTCCACGATCCAAATGGATGCATTGGCTTGGTTTCCGGGGGAGTTGGACTTGAGCATGCGCCTATTCCATATTTAACTGTTGCGCATGCAAAAACTTGTAGCCCCTGATCATATGCAACTTTCTTGCTCATGGCACCATAACAAAAAGATTAGTAAAATGGTAAGATAATTGAGCAAAGTATGCTGAAACTTTTGACAAGGACAATAGAGCAGTCATTTGCCTCACTAAAGACGTTTGGAAATGGCAATATCCAAGACAATAATTCTATTGGACTCTACAAATTTTCAGGACATAAATTTGACTTTCAAAAGCAAGCGCAGAAGTCATTTGAATGTGTAAGTTTTGGTATGATTAAATCTCACTTCCTAAAAATTAAAAAAAAAAAAAAAAAGACCACCAACCTTTACTTGAGAGACAAAAATACCATAACATTTCAAGTGATCCAAACAGAAAGAAATTGCAGACTTTAATTTGATGGACAAAAATATCCACCGATACAACTGATTTGGTAAATGACGAGGCTAGCTAGACTAACGTGTACAAAACTACACCTTAGCTCAAGCTAAAAAGACATTTGTGGGCACGACAGTAAAAGCCTAAAGACATTGTTTATCTAAGCCATCGCCATTTATGATTCTTCTTAATTATGACCTATTTGCTTGCATACGTTTCTTGAGATCAATGCAGCTTCTTGTCCTACTAATTTGTTTTTCTAAAATGTCTTTTTTATTCACGTCATGTCTCACATCATCTTGCTTGGACGAAAAATTTAATGGTGAGTTTTTATCCCATGAATAAAAAAGTTGGTGGAAATTGTTCAGTCATTTGAAAAGTCAATGGAATTTTTATTCTGCATGCTGTAAATTGTTTGGCCACAATTTGTGTGACAGCCTCCTCTCTTGTCCCACATCGCTTAGGGAGGGAAGTCTTGGTCAGCTTATAAGGCTTGGGTCCCTCTAATTTGTGTAACACGTTTTAAAGCCGTGAGGGAAAAGACCGTGGCTAGGATGGCGGTTTGTCCGCGCCAGGGCGGGTGACCCAAAGCGGACAATATTACACAGTGGGACTCGGGATGTTACAAGTGGTATCAAAGCTGACTCCCGACCGCATGTGGGGCCACAGCAAGAATGCTGTTCTGACGCCCGTGGGGCCACAGTGAGGACGATGTTCTATTAAGAGGTGGAGAGTGTGACAGCCTCCTCTCTTGTCCCACATCGCCTAGGGAGGGAAGTCTTGGTCAGCTTATAAGGCTTGGGTCCCTCTAATCTGTATAACGCGTTTTAAAGCCGTGAGGGAAAAGACCGTGGCTGGGATGGCGGTTCGTCTGCGCCAGGGCGGGTGACCCAAAGCGGACAATATTACATAGTGGGGCCCGGGATGTTGATAGCCTCCTCTCTTGTCCCACATCACCTAGGGAGGGAGGTCTTGGTCAGCTTATAAGGCTTGGTCCCTCTAACCTGTATAACGTGTTTTAAAGCCGTGAGGGAAAAGACCGTGGCTGGGATGGCGGTTCGTCCGCGTCAAGGCGGGTGACCCAAAGCGGACAATATTACACAGTGGGGCCCGGGATGTTACAAGTGGTATCAGAGTCGACTCCCGACCGCATGTGGGGCCACAGCAAGACTGCTGTTCTGATGCCCGTGGGGCCACAGCAAGAATGCTGTTCTGACGCCCATGGGGCCACAGCGAGGACGCTGTTCTGTTAAGAGGTGAAGAGTGTGATAGCCTCCTCTCTTGTCCCACATCGCCTAGGGAGGGAGGTCTTGGTCAGCTTATAAGCCTTGGTCCCTCTAACCTGTGTAACGCGTTTTAAAGCCGTGAGGGAAAAGACCGTGGCTAGGATAGCGGTTCATCCGCGCCAGGACGGGTGACCCAAAGCGGACAATATTACACAGTGGGGCCCGGGATGTTACAATTTGATATACCAATAAATAACTTTTTAAACTTTAACTATGGATGGCAGACCCTCCACGATCCAAATGGATGCATTGGCTTTTGGGGGAAGGGGGGTTGGACATGAACATGGGCCTACTCCATATTTAACTGTTGTGCGTGCAAAAACTTGCAGGCCTTGATCATATGCAATTTGCTTGCTCATGGCATCATAACCAAAAAGATTGGTAAAATGGTAAGATAATTGAGCAAAGTATTCTGAAACTATTGACAAGGACAATAGAGCAATCATTTGCCTCACTAAAGACGTTTGGAAATGGCAATATTAGAGACAATTATTCTGTTTTGACTCTACAAATTTTCAGGACAGAAATTTGACTTTCAAAAGCAAATACATAAGTCATTTGTAATGTGTAAGTTTTGGCCTAGGTTAAATCTCACTTCCTAAAAAAAAAACCACCAACTTTTAACCAAGAGACAAAAATACCCTAACATTTCAAGTGATCCAAATAGAAAGAAATCGCGGACTTTAATTTGATGGACAAAAATATCCACCGATACAACTGATGTGGTAAATGGCAAGGTTAGCTATACTAACATTACAAAAATACACCTTAGCTCTAGCTAAAAAGACATCATGGGCACGACAGTAAACCCCCGAAGACCTCGTTTATCTAAGCCTTCACCATTTATGATTCTTCTTGATTATGACCTATTTGTTTACATACATTTCTTGAGATCGATGTAGCTCTTTTTCCTACTAATTTGTTTTTCTAAAATGTCTTTTTTGTTCATGTCATGTCTCACATCATCTTGCTTGGATGGAAAATTTAATGGTGAGTTTTATCCCTTGAATAAAAAAGTTGGTGGAAATTGTTTGGTCATTTGAAAAATCAATAAGAATTTTATTCTACATGCCAAAAGTTGTTTGGCCACAATTTGATATACCAATAAACAACTTTTTAAACTTTAATTGTGGATGACAAACCCTCCATGCTCCAAATTTGAGAAGGGGGGGGGGGGGATTTGGACATGAGCATGCGCCTATTCCATATTTAACTGTTGCGCATGCAGAAACTTGCAAGCCCTGATTATATGCAATTTGCTCGCTCATGGCACCATAACAAAAAGGTTGGTAAAATGGTAAGATAATTGAGCAAAGTGTTATGAAACTTTTGACAAGGACAATAGAGCGGTCATTTCCCTCACTAAAAACATTTGGAAATGGCAATATCTGAGATAATTATTCCATTTGACTCTACATATTTTTGGGACATTAATCTGACTTTAAAAAGCAAATATAGAAGTCATTATGTTGTAATGTGTAAGTTTTGGTTTGACCAAATCTCACTTCCTAAAAATAAAAAACCACCAACTTTTACCCGAGAGACAAAAATACCCTAACACTTCAAGTAAACCAAACAGAAAGAAATCGCGGGCTTTAATTTAGTGGACAAAAATATCCATTGATACAACTAATGTGGTAAATGACAAGGCTAACTAGACTAACATGCACGAAAGTACACCTTAGCTCAAGCTAAAATGACACCATGGGCATGACAGCAAAAGCCCGAAGACATCGATTATCTAAGCTGTCGCCATTTATGATTCTTCTTGATTATGACTTATTTGCTTATCCACATTTCTTGAGATCGATGTGGCTCTTTCTCCTACTAATTTGTTTTTCTATAATGTCTTTTTTATTCACGTCATGTGTCACATCATCTTGCTTGGACGCAAAATTTAATGGTGAGTTTTTATCCCTTGAATAAAAAAGTTGGTGGATATTATTTGGTCATTTGAAAAGTCAATGGAATTTTTATTCTACACGCCGAAAGTTGTTTGGCCACAATTTGATATACCAATAAATAGCTTTTTAAACTTTAATTATGGATGGCAAACTCTACATGATCCAAACGGATGCATGACTTGGGGTTGGAAATGAGCATGCACCTACTCCGTAATCAACTAATGCACATGCAGAAACTTGCAGGCCTTAATCTATGCAATTTGCTTCCTCATGTTGTGCTGCAAGCCTTGAGCCTTCGCAACTTATTGTAATAGGTTCAAAAGACTTAATTAAAACTATGTCAAGGCTAGGGAATCCGTCCTAAAACATTGCTCTTCTAGCCAACTCCTTGAATTTCACATTAAGGAAAGAGTATTCTTCCCTTTTCACTTTTTAATATTTCTAAATTATTCACTCATTTTCGTTTCATGCAGATATCGACCGAAAAATAATTTAATTCGCTTTTTAACAAATGAAATAATTTTCTCTGGCTCCATTCTTATGTAAAATTATTATGCAACACTTCTTCCTACAAGTAACTAAAAGAGTTTTTTTTTGGTAAAAGTACGAATAGTAATTAAAAGAATTAATACCACAGAAAACCCCAAATTGATACATTTGTGATAAATTTTTCCATAAACTAATCTAGGGTCATCAAAAACCCCAAATCGATACTTCTATGATAAATTCACTCTAAACTAGTTTTTAGGATCATTAAAAGCCACAAACCGATACACTCATGATATATTTAAACTCTATTAACTTCTATGAAATTTTATTGTAAAATTACTGAGCTGAATGACATCTAGCAATAACTCAATTGATATGGCAAGTCTATGTGAAAATTCACATTAGTTCAAGGTAAATTTGTCACAGTTTTATCAATTTGAGGTTTTTGATGACCTAAAAATTAATTTGGGATAAGTTTGTCACACATGTACTAATTTAGAATTTTTTTGGTGCTAATCCAAATTAAAAGGATAACCATTTTTTTTTTTTTTTGGTCGGTCAAAGGATAACCATGTTTAGAAGGTGAAAAGCTTAATTTTCTTTTCTATCCCGTCGTTCGTTCGTCGTTGGCTTTTAGGAATATAATAAGTGAAATCAACAACTCCTCTCATGCCAGGATGTTCAAGGCATGTGAGACTTTAAAAAGCGAGGAGGGATTGGAGTGGGTGCAATGCAACCCTAGATACGGTGGAGGGCATGCAATCTCTCAGTGGAAATCAGTGCGGGCGCAAGAGGACGAGGCCAATGTTGCTGTGCACAAATAAGCGAGCGACCAGGTGTAGCCGAAGAGAGAAACGAAAAGCCCTCAAAGGAAGCTTCTCAAAGACCATTATGGATTGTGGCACATGCAGCTCTTTTTGTAGCGATTGTCGTGGGCGTTCTTCCTCCTTCAAGATCTCCCTGTCGCGGTTGCCAATCATTCCCATTTTTGTGCTCTTCCTCCTTGTCCCTTCTCTCTTCTTTTGTCAAACTTGTTCGTTGGAAACCACCGCCCTCCACACCACGAATCAGACTTTTCGACCTAGGGATGAATTGCAGAAGCTGAAGATGATAACGGCTCATCTCAAGGACATCAACAAGCCTCCCCTCAAAACAATTCAGACAAACCCACTTTTAGAATATTTAAATAAGAAACCACGCATTTATCTAATAATTTAAGCTTTTAGAACAGTTAGCAGTGATTCCACGGAATCTCATATGGTATCAATGCTAGAGATCCTTGGTTCAAATCTTATCGGATCCCATTTGCCTTCCTAATTAAATTTCCACGCTTATTTTCATACCCACCTCTCTCTTTTTATAACATCCCGGGCCCCACTGTGTAATATTATCCGCTTTGGGTCACCCACCCTAGCGCAGACGAACCGCCATCCCAACCACGGTCTTTTCCCTCACGGCTTTAAAACGCGTTACACAGATTAGAGGGACTCAAGCCTTATAAGCTGACCAAGACCTCCCTCCCTAGGCGATGTGGGACAAGAGAGGAGGCTGTCACACTCTCCACCGCTTAACAGAACAGCGTCCTCGCTGTGGCCCCACGGGTGTCAAAACAGCATTCTTGCTGTGGCCCCACACGCGATCGGGAGTCGGCTCTAATACCACTTGTAACATCCCGGGTCCCACTATGTAATATTGTCCGCTTTTGGGTCACCCGCCCTGGCGTGGACGAACCGCCATCCCAGCCACGGTCTTTTCCCTCACGGCTTTAAAACGCGTTACACAGGTTAGAGGGACTCAAGCCTTATAAGCTAACCAAGACCTCCCTCCTTAGGCGATGTGGGACAAGAGAGGAGGCTGTCACACTCTCCACCTCTTAACAGAACAGCGTCCTCGCTGTGGCCCCACGGGCGTCAGAACAGCATTCTTGTTGTGGCCCCACATACGGTCGGGAGTCGGCTCTGATACCACTTGTAACATCCCGGGCCCCACTGTGTAATATTGTCCGCTTTGGGTCACCCGCCCTAGCGCGGACGAACCCCCATCCCAGCCACGGTCTTTTCCCTCACGGCTTTAAAACGCGTTGCATAGATTAGAAGGACTCAAGCCTTATAGGCTGACCAAGACCTCCCTCCATAGGCGATGTGGGACAAGAGAGGAGGCTGTAACACTTTTTGCTTTTGCTTTTGAGAAAAGAGAATGTTGCCTCTTTATTCCCCTAAATTTGCTCTTATTTAGTGACCTTGGACACCAGACTGTCCACATCATCATGAGAAAAGGAAAAAAAAAAAAAAAACCTTGGACCAGCGCTCCTTAATCCATCGATCGCATGCTGCACTAATCATATAACTAATTTCATAAGCTAAACTACATTTTCTTTGCCAACCGACCCTGATTTTCCCCTCATTCTTGTCTCTCTAATTTTGTTTTTTTCTTATTTGCAGAGTCCTAATGGAGATTTAATAGACCGCGTTCTATCTCACCAGCAACCAACCTTTGATCATCCTCTATTAAGGGACAAAAACCATTGGTATCACCCTAGTTTCTTTGATTTTCTTGCCATAGGTCAAAGAAACTGGGGTGATACCAATGGTTTTTGTCCCTTTAATAGAGGATGATCAAAGGTTGGTTGTTGGTGAGATAGAACGCTGTCTATTAAGAAGCCCTTGATTTTTTCCCTTTCTTTTTTTCACAAAACTCAGGATCTGCCAAAGAGGCCAAACGGGCAAAATTCGAGTGTTGTGGCCATGGAGTTATTCCAACTATGGAGAATGTCGGGTGAGGTGTGCCCAGAAGGGACGATGCCGATGCGAAGGACGAGCGAAGCAGATGTGTTGAGGGCTTCTTTAGTTCAAATGTTTGGGAAGAAAGTGAGAAGTCATGACCGTATAGACGATTCAAACTTTGCTCATGAGGTAAAGAGAAAAGACCTTCCCATTGAAGTTGAGCAAAGATAAGTGCATCCTAAGCATTTTCTTTATTTTCGGAGTAATTTAAGAGAAATCATAATAATCTCATTTCAAATTGAAAAATTATTATCATCTAAGTTTAAATAAATTTTAGGGATAAGTGTACTAGAAGTCCTAAAACTTGTTACGAAAATGTAATTGAGTTCTAAAATTTTCAAAAAGTGTAATTACATCTTAAAACTTGTCATGAAAGTGTAATTAAGTTCTAAAACTTTCAGAAAATGCAATCGAGTCCTAAAATTTTTAAAAAATGTTATCAACAAAAGGATCTGATTTGACCAATTTGACAATATTTATAACTTGATTGCACTTTTTGAAAGTTTTAGGATTCAATTGCATTTTTGTAATAAGTTTTAGGATTTAATTACACTTTTTGAAAGTTTTAGAACTAAAATGCACTTTGATGACAAATTTTAGGATTTCGAATGCACTTATCCCTAAATTTTATATCTGAAAATAAGACTCTTTGCCTATTTTTGTCTCGAAAGTAAAGGATAAAATTCAGACATAATTGGCTCTTTGTTCCCTCCTTCCTTATGTTGGTGTTTTATCTCTATGCTTCTTTCCCTTTTTTTTTTACTTTTCATTTTTTTAGTTGGTCAAATATAGCTTGGAGAAAAAAACTCATAACATGAAGACAGGAAACTGCTTTTCATTTTCGGCTTGTACCTTTCAGACTGTGGTTTTTAATTTTGACATTATGTTCGCTTGCGCTTTCCTCCAATTTTTGTGGGTTGTTTATTATCAAGCAAGCAAAACATATTCATTCACTTTGTACCAAAAACATCTTTTCATGTTTTTAATTTTTTTTAAAAGAAGAAAAACATATGGTACATGCTAGTTTGGAACTTGATTAAGCCATACCGGATTTACCAACTCAATGTTTATTAAACTTAGAAATTCCTCGGTATCGTTCTCTTTTATGCATATGTGCCAATCTTCCAAAGTGGCAACGAGTGTAAAGGGAATCTTACATAATTTCACCGTAACACAATTACTGAAATTCAATTTCAATCCGGGATGGTGGGAAAAGTCACCTCTTTTTATCCTTTTAAATTTATATTACAAATCATGTTTCTTCTGTAATGGTTGATTTCATTTATTTATTATATAGATATTTTTGTGTAGTATGCGATAGGGAAAGCGCCTGTAGGTCAATACTATGGAGCCCGAGCAGTCATGAATGTGTGGGCACCATTGACTGAATATAATTAATTTAGCCTCGCCCAGATTTGGGTCATGTCTGACCCTGACGTTTTCAAGAACACCATTGAAGCTGGCTGGCAGGTACTCTTTTATATTTTTCTTCTCTTCCTCCCCCTCCAACCACCCCCCCTAAAAAAATAATTTTTTTATACATTTCCTAATAATAATTAGCTTTGACTAGTCCTCATGGTCTCGCCCCCTTTTTCAGCAACAAAATAAATTTAGGGTTTTAATTCATAATCTCAACAGGTTAGAGAAAACAACTAGATTTTCACATGTATTTCTTGATTTGTGAATGGTCCTTGGGTCACGGATGAGTAGTTTATTTTAGGTCAACCCATCTCTTGATTATGAAATGCTGAGATACCAATTGAAACGCTTGAAATTTTTTTCTTTTCTTGAATGGAAATTTGCTCTTAATGTTTGGCTAATTTTGAGTTGAGAAATTTTGAACTTTTCCCTAGAGTTCGGTTTTTTAATCAAGTTCTTGTCTTTCTTTCTTTCTTTGGTAGGGGATAATGCCAAATTCAAATACACTTAACCAATCTAAAATATATACTAATGTGTTTTTATAACTAAGTGCCAAAAACTTGAAATAGAAACTAGAATATGATCTGCCTCTGCCAAGGTTGGGGAAATTAAGGAAAGCAAAGGGTTGTCATAATTGGATGGTCCAATCCAAGAAGCAAAAAATTTATGTCTATGTTCAGCAAAATCATTGAAAATCCTGTGTTTTTCGGGTCAATTTATTCTTGAATGCAATTATTGTGTAGTTGGCAAGTCACTGACTATATAATATCAACACATTAAAGACCAAATTTAGTTTCCCAACTGATTGCATTAACGGTTAGTTGACATTGTTGCCAAGTCTTTCTGCCATGTTTACAATTTGTGTCGAACGGGGTTACTAATTAGATAATAAATTTATTTTTTTCCTTCAGATTTATCCACAATTCCATGGGGACAACAATATGAAGCTCTTCATTTATTGGACTGTAAGTAACAAAAATAAAGTACAATAATTTTCCTACATATATAGTTTTTTAAAATCATGAGATTAATGTTTTTTGCAACTTTGATTGCATGCAGGCTAATAACTACCAAACAACGGGATGTTACAACTTGTGCTCAGGATTTGTCCGGACCAACAATGTGATTGCACTTGGGGGATCACTTACTCCACTGTCCACCCCTGATGGTACTCAAATTGAAATGACCTTGATGGTTTGGAAGGTAATAATTAATTTAGAGCCCTACTTTTTCTGCTTAATTAAGGAAAAATAAAAGATATTATGGATTCAAAGTCCATGCCTATGCATACACGTTCGCATTTTTTTATGAATCACCCATCATCCAAAAGCTACTCAAAATTGAATGAAAAGGATGTAATTCTTGTTGCCAAAATGTAGAATAAAAGTAACCTTGCTCATAATGGAAAATAACTACTTTCCGCTTCAAGATAAATGAAAACTGCCTTTTTATTTACAAAATTAGAATTGTCCTAATGCTCGAATTTATATAAGATGATCCCGAGACCGGCATCTTTGATGTCATTTGATCCTCAAATTAAGTAGCTTATGTACATTATTTACGCAAAATCACATGTTGGATATTAATTAGGCACTAAAATACCAATTGTTGGAATATACCAATATTGAGGGAAATATTTTTAGCTTTTGTGGTGATAAACTTAGAATGGAACTATAAAACAACCAAGAATTACTAACTATAGAATAGGTGAGTGCTTTGTTTTTTCAGAGGGAAACACTAGGGAGTGCTTGAACTGTTAAACCTAAGAGGATCTTCAACCTTAAATGTGGCATCGAACCCCCCATGATCCGACGGCAGAGATTTAGAGGGGCCCTACCTTCGCGACTGACGATGGATAGAAGTTGTTGGTCTTGGAAGCTAAGAAAAACTTGGACCATCTGATGTCAACACCATTTGCCTTAATCAGACATAAAAAGAAATCGTTTTAGAGGCTCCACAAGGTGTTGAATTTAGGTGGAAAAAAAGAGTAAAATTACCCTTTTTCCTTGGAACAATGACTGTGATGGCCTTATTGCTTTGTGCTCCAACATTCTCCCCACTTTTTCCTCTCTTTTTGTTTTTCGTTAATCACTTTGGCTTGCTTTGATACCAATTTTGGAAATGGAATTTTCAGTACTTCCAAGTCAAGTTTGAAATTTTGTAAGTCTCTCCGGAGATCAAATTTGACAAAAATACAAATTTATTCTCTACCTTGTGATGGAGTACTAGAAGGTGGAATTCTCACAACTTATTCGAAAAGTTCAAGGTTTCAAATAGTGTCTTGAAAATTGGATACCGTAGTGTCATTCACTAAATGGATACGAGGAGAGGGAAAAATCGATTCATTTTTAGTGTGATTGCGATAATCTTTTTCTTGTATTATATTCTTCTTCTTCTTTTACTCTTAATTTTGTTTAATAAACACATCTCTAATCTTTGAAAAAAGAAATTCCAAATATTTAAAGTCATTTGAAGTAATGTGTGAATTTTTCTATGGGTTTATCTTGAAAAACAAAAGAATAATCTCTTTGTTTTGACAGAAAAGTAAATAAAGACATTTCTGAATCGTTTTAAGTCGATCTGATGGACCACAATGCACTTGGGCTTCCATTTGTGTGCATTGATTCATTTGTATGCAACAAGGTGCTTGAAATAAAGAAATTATTAGGCAGACTGAATGCATACACTACAATTCTATGTAGCTGTTAAATTTAGTGGGTTTGGAAAAGTTGATGAGATCCCTTTAATATAACGACATCCTCATCCGATCCATTGAAATGTCTCCATGAAAAGAGAGTTTGGTGAGCGTGAGCTTGATTTCCTTGGACATCAAGTACTCATATGGTCCTTCTTTCTCACCTTGCATAGGATCCGGGCACTGGGATTTGGTGGCTCGAATTCTCAGGCATCCAGGTCAGGTACCGGCCATCGGTCTCGTTCACTAAACTCGTGGACTACACGAGCACGGTGCACTTCAGCGGGGAGATCCTGAACTCGAGCCCCGGGGGCTTCTATACGTTCACCCAGATGGGGAGCGGGGCATTCCCTGGCGTAGGGTACGGAAAAGCAGCCTATTTCCATAATTTGCAAGTGGTGGATAATAACGACAACCTTATCCCTTGCCCAAACCTAGACCTCTATGCGGATAACCCAAATTGCTACAACATCCAAGTAGGGATCAATGGAGATTCAGCTTGGGGAAAGCATTTCTTTCATGGAGGATCCGGAAGGAACTCGGCGTGTCCCTAAAAAGTTGGTTTTGTGGGTAAAACCAAAGAAGAAAAAGGTGGGAATAAATTCTTTTTTCTTTTCTGGTTTGTAATTTTTTTTTTTCTCATCGGGATGGTTTGTTTTCTTGTCTTGAGATCATTAAAATGAATGGGGTCTTTTCTTTATCTTAAATTTTTGATATTTCGATTAATGGGTCATCTAGTTACACCGCCTTGAAGGCGATGGTGTATATTTGAAAAACAAAGTAGTGAATAAATCGTTGTTTTATGAGGGTCTCTCTCCACGATTTATGATGTTTCATGAATACATAAGGGAAAAGATACACAAAGAATCCTTAAAAATACATATCGGCCCATCGGGCATCTAAAATGTCGAAATTCAAATTCAAAATCTAAAAAAAAAAATTAAAAAAAAAATCAAACTGTATAATTTAGCCAACTTCAACGGAACCGAAGAAAATGTTCATGAAAAAGTTATAAATCCTTAGTATATATGAAAATGCAAAATGTGATTATGGTGTAGGGCCAGCGAATCATCCATGAAGAAGCATGTCTTGGGGAACAACCGTGATTAGTCTCACCTTGAGACGATCAAAAATTAAAAAAGATTTGTTTAACTTTCCTCGAATCGTGCCCCAAGACAAATTTCCAATTTTTGTTTAAATGCATGTGGAGAGAATTTATTGAGTTGACGAGCGGTTTGACGCAAGAGCCTCCATTTCTTGGTTGATGTCGTCATCCCTAGGTAGCTAGGGGTGACAAATGGGTTGGGTCGGGTATGGGTCGGGTCGAAAATGGGTCGACCCATATTTGACCCATTTAACCCGTTTTGACCTATATTCTTGTAATGTAAATCTAGTAACCCATACCCGACCTGACCCGTACTCGACCTATACCCAGAGAACTTCCTCATGGCCACGCATTGTGCTTTCTGCTCGTCGTGATTCAAGTTCAGCTCGGGATTAGGCTGTGGAGGGGCTCCTTGGAACTTGGCTGGCAAATAGAAGTTGACCCAGTATGATCTAAAGGACCCTTGAGAAGATTGCGCGATGCTCATCACGACAGAGGCGGTCATATTGATTTCGGAGAGGTCGAGATTTGCTCCGCGAATGAATTGGTAGAGCCTGCGAACATTAAAAGGATTGCGTGGTTGTTAACTACACCAAGCAATCTCACATCCTACAAGATCAATGAAAGAATCGAACTTCAAAACCTGTGAAATCCTTCTTTTGTGGACTTTTCGAAGGAGGTTCCTTGGATAGGAGCAGCTATCCAAGTGGAATTTCTGTACAGTCTTGTCGCAACCTAACCCTTGGTGCCCCCACGTGCGGGGTGGGAAGGTATGGTTTAGAGGTGAGTGACCATGAGATCATTCTCACGAGACCTAACTCCGAGGATGCCATCACCTCATCCTTTAGGGTTGATGCCACGAGGTCTCTCGGTCACCATTGTGAACTCTCCCAAGTTCACATCTCGCGTGACAGTGGAATTTTGTTGTGACTATACCTCGGCGCTATTTTTTGTCAAAAAGGCAAAAAGATGCAAAGGTAAAGTTTAAAAGTACTCACTCAAGGTACATCCCCCCAACAAGATGTCATCACCTCATCTTTTTTGTTGGGGTCATCACCGCTTGAGCTTGCAATCATGGCCACGAGCTTTTACAAAGCTCATACTTGCATAACGGGTAAGTTTATTTTGAAGTTGTATTAGAAAACCTAAAATATGATTCTAAGAGTTGCCACTAGCCTCGTTTTCGGAGGTTGGGTAAAAAACCCAATCGAGAGTTAGGAGTGGTCCTTTGATATCCATGCAACCAAGGATTCTAAAATTCAGGGACTTAGATTACATTAATATTTCCATTAACGTCATTTCGATACCCAACAATTTGTCATGTTTTCTAAGGTATCTATGCGTGTCTTTTTACTTTTTCATGCAAATGAGGAATTTGATAAAGTGATCATGTGTGGATGGTTGGTTTCATGTCAATCTATCTTTATTAAAAGGGAAAATGAAAGAAGTCAATCAATTGAACTTTAAAAGACAATGTGGTAAGTAAACACCCAAGACAGTTTAAGGAAAGCAGTAAATCTAACATATAATCCTAAAACAAAAAGAAAGAAAAACAAAAGAAATGAACACGCAGCCCGTCGAGTGTTTATACAACGCAAAACAACCCAAAACATATATGGGGGAATGAATAATACAAAATAGGGTCGGATTGGACATTGACCAATTGTCGTCTTCATATCTTAAGGATCACCACCTCCGCAGGTTTACCCTAATTCTAATCTAATACTAAGAATAAAATGTTTACGACATGAAAAGGAGAAATGCACGACAAACAGAAAAAAACAATTACAATCACAAACAAAGAAAAACAATCACAATCAAGAAATCAAGTCAATGAATTTAGCTAATCAAGCATGGCCTTATGGTTGGCTTTTGTGGTTCATGCAAAGATCCATCTAGGATGCCTACCCAATTTATTTTTTAATAACTTGTAGTTATTGGCCACTATTTATGTTCTTGCGTGACAATCAATGCTAAAAGTCCCTACAACAGGTTCTAAATGTGACCCAAGATACCCCACAGGATACATGCATTCAAGCCTTTTAGCCTTGGTTCTTAATCAATCAAGTAAATTAGTAAGCCGACACTGGATCACTTATTCAATCATCATGCGCCAAGCACGTCCACATGTATTTCATAGCAAATTAAAAGATCAATACATGACTTAAGTGATGCCCAAAAAGATTTCATGAATGATTGGTAAAAAGATGTGATGCTTTGAAAAGATTTTGATGAGAAGGGACATAGCTTCACCAATGCTATGGAGCACATTTATCCATCAAAGCTAGCTTGAGTGCAGTAAAGGGCACAACTGATCAAGCATCGCAGATGTTCTTAATATGATCCAAATTTCGACAAATTTTATATCAAATCAAAATTTATTAGGGAAACATTAGATAGGGACATGATATTATCGAACCAAGAATCATGTCTAGTTGTTAGGGCGAGCTCGGGTGCATCGAAGGGCACATGTGATGCCTATAGAAAAATCCCTTTGGACCTTCTTTGCATTTCAATTTGAATTTGGATCGATCAAAATTTGAAATTTGAAATTGTTTTGCAACATTTGGAGGGTTTGAAAGGCATGGCAAAATGCTTTTTATTTTTTAAGAATTTTTGTGTATGAAGTTCGGAAAATGAGGAAAAAAACTCATGAAGACAAGTAATCTCAATTCAGCATGCAAATCATTCTATAAAAAAAATCCTAGAATGGAATTGCAACAAAGAGTCGCAATAGTAAATATCAAACAGGCAATCAAGATCAACTCAATTGGGGTAGGACCCATGGATAATTGGTCCTACAAAAATTACAGTACATTACTTGATATTTTTCTTGAAGAGGTTTTTGATCATCAGTAGAGAGTATCTTAGCTAGAAGAGAGGCATGGGCAAGTTAGGTTGCGAGCCAAATGAAATGAAAGGTATGATTGCTTATTGGAGGGCATCTCGTGTTCAATTTTCATTATTGAGATGCAAGCGCTTAGGGTAATTATAGTTGTATCCTTCTGTACGCTAGTTGATAGTCAACTTTTGTAGGTTTTTTTGGTCGGTATAGATAGTTTTGTGAATATTGTGACCTTTCTTAAAAAGTGGCGTTGTATTTTTCTAATGTTGTATTTGTTGCATTGCACATCAGCATCTTTGGCAAATTTTTGTGACTCCTATTTATGCATCTTTATGCTCCGTATGTTTGATAAGGCACAATTCTATATATAGTAAGACTTCTTTTTTTTTTCTTTTATTGATTGTGCACTACTTTCCCTTTGTCGAATTCAACTAAGAAGTTTGTTCAGAGCTGTAAAATTAATCTTCAATTTGTAAGACTACAATCCAGAATTGATGGTCATTCTTTCCTTTTTGCGAGATTCACGTATTGGAAATACATTTGGAGTTCTCTCTACCAATGTTTCGAATTTCAAAGCACAAGTTCACAATATAAAGGAAACTAAATAGATATACCGCATTTGCTATAATTTTGTTTTGATTCTTCATTTCTATCGGGCATTACCAACAAAATAAAACTTTGGCATTCATCCTCTATGATGTAACTTTTATGTAACTTGAAATTACCTGGTTTATAACTGCTAACTGTGATTTGTTTGGAGTTACGTTTTCTCTTGTCTGGTTGCTATGGAATGATCTTCGGTATCTATGGATCTTTATGAACTTTGTCTGTTGGTAAGGCCCAATAGAAACCACATCAAAACAATTATAGAGCAATATCTCTTTTTATTTTCCTCTATACTGGGTGCCTGTGCTAAGACAGGAGAACTCCAATATTTCCATGACACAAATCTCACAAAAAGAAAATAATGGTTTACAATTCTAGGCTATAGTTTTATAATGTGATAATGACATAAATGATTATTAAACTTCGACTAAATGTGTAATTTAGTCTATAAATATTTAATTTGTTTAGTGTGATCCCTGAACTTTGATCTCTAAACTTTTAAATTATCTAATGTGGTTCAATTTAATCCTTGAATTATATAAAAATGTTCAGTATTGTCCTTCCATTAATTTAAGTTTCAGGACAACATTGAATATTTTAATATAATCGATGAATTAAATTAAATATGTACCAAAATTTTATGATCATATTTAATAATTTAAAATTTTATGGATCACAATTTAGCTATATAACACGCAATCAATGACTGTGACATAAATGATGACATAGAGATTGACATAAGAGGTGCTATGACATGATATATGAAGTATGGCATGATGATGTGACAAATGACTTGACATTTTTTTTGTATTTTTAATGAAATTCTAAATTAATTAAATTTCCTAATCCAATCTATCCTAGAAAAAACAAAATATTATAAATTCTATTCTAATTGATTTTGAAATCTTATCTAAACATGCAATATCATCTATTAAAATCTACCCAAATATTATTTAATATCTACCATAATCCTATCCAATCTTTTTGTAGATTTTTATTTGGAAAAGAATGAATGAAATCAAATGAAAACAAAGAATCAACTCAAAATCAAAGAAAGCATTCAATCACCCAAAATATTGGCCCGGTGCATGGTCGGGGGACCAGACTCTGGTAACCGGCACGCGAGGAATTCGGCTAGGCTCCTTGCTAACGTGGCCGGCAGTGGCTCGACAAAGCGGTGCTCGTGGTGATGGGGGCCGGCCCGATGGTGTCTTGGCCAAGGGAAAGCGGCTCGGTGGGGACTGCTCCTCAATGACAAGTCGGGAGAAACTGTGGTGGGCATTGCTCACGGTGTCGCAAGAGAATCTGTTGCACTTCCGGCAAGACCCAAACAAATCTCTCTCTTTTGTGGCCTTGTATTCCATTGTGTGGCCTCCTCTAAAGAGTATTGGGTCTTATCCGTTTTATAGGGGGATAATTAATGTCGTCGAGGAAGGCGAGCAGATTTTCTTTCCTTTTATTAGTGCTCTGGGATATAGATTGTGCACCTAATATATGGCAGAGTATTATATGCACCCAATGGGCTTTATTACAAGATTTCTCTTTCCCATTAAGCCTGTCACAATTTTCGTTTTTGCTGTGAAAATTCTGCAAAATTTAATGCAAATGCTCTTAATATCTAATGCAATTTTAACTTAATATTTTTGTTATGGGCCGTGGTTGATCCCTAATGTTCTATGCAATAAATTATTAAGTGGGATGCCAAAATTTAGGTGTGTATGGAAGAACTTGGTTCGTGGCATTCTCCCTCGCTTAAATTTGCAAAACCTTCGCTAGCTCTATCGCTTTCTTGCATTCTTTATCTAGCAACACCACTCCCACATGACTTACATGAATGGCAAACACTTGCGCAACAAAACAAGCCACTCCACTCTGTTAGTTACTTCTCTTGATGAAAGCTATTTGAGAATTTCTAGTTACTTGTGCTCTCCTTGACAAATGTGGCATCCTAAGCCAATTGTGATCACTTGGTAGCACCTTCCTTTGCATAATAATTTTCTTGACCTCAACAAACTAATGGAGGTTTCTCTCATTATATGAAACGTGATAATAAACTTCCTCTTGAGATTTGCCCATGATCCATGAACGTTTTCCCTATTCAGTGAGCAATTCGGTCATTCTTGTCCCCCTCATTGCCATCTTAGAAGCTTGCCAAGAGTTGTATCTTGTTTGAACCCCCTTGACCTTAATGATCAATGCCCATGCTCATAGGATCATGTGGACCACAAGCTTTCCCCAAACCACTCACTCACTGGAGGGATTCTTGTTCTAATACCATTTGTCACAAGGCACAGGACGACTTTTCTTGGCTATGGAATTGCCCATGTGACGCCTAGTGAGTCAAGAACACTAGGCCAATCTTCCTTCAATAGATAAGTTCCTTACAATAGTACGGTGATCATATTCTCATATTGGATTGGTTGGCACTTGAATTTTAGTCAATAAATCAAGTGTAATTTGAGAGAGAGAGAGAGGGAGAGAGAGAGAGAGTGATTAAGGGGGGATCCAATTCAATCCTATACGAAAGGGCCTGGCCCAATTTGTTCGGTTCAAAACTGATCCAACAGAAGAAGCCTTGCCTTCCCAAGCCCATCTCATGCAGCCCACTTGTGAGCCCACACTCTAGGTCCGATTTGACTCTTTTACAAAAGCCTAGCGGGCCCATCTGAACGCCGGCTCTCTGTCTTCTTCTTCTTCCTGAAAGCAGAAAATCCACGCACGCGAAGCAAAATTGGCGCGACCGAAGGTGCGAGAGAGACGGGATGGGAATCCGTTGCTTCTGAGGGGCGTACTGCAACAGGTTCCCCTTCTCTCTTATCTAACCACCACCAACACGCAAAAGGGAAACTGCGCAACAGAATTCTTCAGGGGAGCCCGCACATTCTATTTTTACTCGAAGTTCTCTGGACTCGTTCGATGCCCGGCTCCGACCTTCGATGTACACGCTTTGGGGATCTCCGCGCTCTTGTCTGATCGCCTTTCGCAGTCTCTGTTTGTACTTTCAAGGCAATTTGCCTCGGTACTCTGTCTTGGTTAGACTGGGGCCAAGAATTTTGGTTGTGGTTTGTCTGAGCATAGTCTCCAATCGAGGATGCGCCTGTGATTGAGTTGAGCCTTTTTAATGATGTTGTGATATGTTTGGTTGCAAATCGCTGCATCGTCATCGGATATGGTCTCACGACTTTGATGCCTACCAGCTGCTCGATTAAATTCCTGAACCGTAGTATTTCGATGATCGTTTGGCTGTCTCTTGTTGGGTGTACGAGTCCCTCATGGTGTGTCATACATGTTTGCCTCAGATTTATACATTACCGAATGTTGCTTGTCTTTAGATTTGTTGATTCTCTTTTGTCAGGTGCAAGTCAACAGCGAATTATGTTTCTAAATGGCTGATATTGATCATGGGATTAGTAATTTGGTTGATTTGATAATTGTAAACGTAATTAGCCGAGAGAGAGTTTAGTATCTATAACTTGTTCAACGAAATTCTTGACTCGGCAGAATGCTTAGTTATCAAAATTGTTGTTCATAGCATTTGTGTGTGATTATTGCTCTATTCCTCACAAGCCGAATATCCTCTTTGATTGTATCTGTCTAGCGTTTGATTGAATAAGTTTTGAGTGGCTGTAAGGGAGGATGTATTTGAATACATGCTAGTTTCAATCCAGGTCAATCTTGGTCAATCACTGTCATTGCAGACACATTTTGATTGATTTCGGGACGTGGCCGAGAATCACAAGTATGAAACTGAGCTGATATAGATGTAGTACTGCCAAGTTAGAGATAGCAGAGTCTGTTTAAGGTTTTTGTAGGTGGTTTTCTGCATCAAGGTGTATCTCTGCATCAAGTTTGTGTATGTTGATCTTGGGCAAATTCTGAATGCTTATATTCTATTTGTTCTATCTTAACTTGATAGATTTTCTTTTTGGGGGGAAATGTTTAGCTTTAGCAGTTTCCATAGAAGATGTTTTGTTGTTGAGAGAATTTCTGATTCGAACGGTTTGATAGATTCTAGATAATTGGCTTTGTATGTTTGTCACTTGAATTTTAGATCACAGAGGTAGATAAAGATTTGGTGGAGAATAAGAAGAATATCAAGGGAAGTTGAGTTGGAGAATTTGAGTTAGACTGTTCTGGGTAGATAGAAAAGAAGTTCACAGATGTAGAAGGACTTGTGCTATTGCAGGAGTGGAGCAGATCTTTGGCCCCTCTACTTCCTGCTGTTGCTGAGATATGTACCGACTTCAATCCCTCGATAGACACGGCACCATCTCTTTTGAAGTTATTTTGGGACTTATGGTTCTATATGACTCTTTTTGGTCTAGTATGGGAAGCATAAGTGCAATTTCTCTATACATTGTGGGTGGACCGTACATGTGGGACACACAGTGGTCTGCTGCTGTCCAGAAAATTGCTCAAGGGACTCCTCCCCCTGTAAGTTCATCTTACAATATCTGTTATCTCACCTGCACAGCTTTCTCATGATTATTAGTTTGTCTTGATGGATTTGGGGATTACCAAAAACAGCTCCAGATTTTTCTTTTATCATCATAAGAAACAATCATTCTTGCAGTAACCCAAAAATAGCTCCTATTATGTCATTGACTGAAATTGGGAGCTACTTTAACTTGAATGCTGCAATTCGGTTGCAGATAGATGCTTGTTCTTGTTTTTACTGTCGTGTCTTATCTTTTTTGATACATTTGTCTTATATCAGGAGTTGCAGCCTTAATCTTGTAGCCTTTCCTTCTTTTTTGAGGACACCCAGAAGTGTAACTTTGATAAGGGGACTGGAACATGGGATCTTCGCTATTCTCCAGTCATTCCTTTATTTACAATGAGGAAATGGTTTAGAGCCAATGATATCTGATAGAGGCCAGGTTAGAGCACCATGAGAGTATCAAAATCAAATGATGGTCTTGCACTGCCGTGATCAAGACCCTTTCACGTTTGTGAGCAACCCCTCACCCGTGAATCACCATGCCACAAGTCACCATCGGGCCATCGCCAATCACCCATAGCAATTCTCGCCATCCACCATCCGTTTGAATTTGGAAATATTAGGGCCTATTGTGACGATCCACCGCTGAAACGCAACACGGTTTTCCAGTCCCAAGCATCATCGTGCGTAGCTGTCGAAGGCCACGCAAGGAAGGTCAAATCTTTAGTCAAAAGAAAGATCCAAGCAGTGGTCAAAGAGCCTTAGTGGAAATTTGAAACAAGAAGAGAGGGGCTAAAGCGATGGTGGTTTTCCTTTAGCGGTCAAAGGGTGATTCAGCTAAAATTTCTCTGTCCAGTGCACATTGAGGAAAGGAGAATCTTTGGTCTATTCTCGTGGAATTTAGGGACCATCAAAGAAAGTCCGTCAGCTTCAAAGTTTTGCTTTGTTCGTGCCTTGCAGTCCGCTTTGTTCTTTCTTGCAGATTCATGGACGTTCGTCAAGCGCCGTTGGCACCATCGCCCATCATCATCCGAGCACGTTGTTTGCGGATTCCAATTTGGGAAATTTATCCGCGCAATAATTTGAATTAGGTAATTATCTTGTTTGCCATCAATTTGAATATTTTGTGATTCAATTTGATTGAGAATATTACATGATTCCTAAATTTGAGCGATAAGTGCACTCCCAATTAGGATTTATTTCCTAATTCCCAACTGCATATAATCTTTGATTCCATCTATAAGGCTTTAGATAGAATTATTGATTCCACGGGAATCTTTAAAATTGATGCTTTCATCTTTAAGACTTAAGATCAACTCATCGATTTTATTCGCGAAATTTCAAGTTGATTGGACATTATTTCTTTATTCGCATTGATTGGGTGATAAACGATCTTGAGTGATTTGATGCTTGTCATGCATTAATTGCTTTATTTATGCTGAAAATACAAAAAAAAAAAATTGCATATCATATAGCTTAGAATTGATTTCCTAAATAGGATTGCATGTTTATTATTTTATAATTCCGAATTTAATAAAACACCAAAAATATCTTTTTTAGAATAAATTGAATTTTCTCCTATACGATAGCTTGCATGTTTGAGTTAGAGTATTTAATTAATTTCGAATTTCATGGAAATACAAAAAAAAAAAAAAATTGTCTTAGAATAAATCAATTTCATTCTTTAGGATAGACCGCATGCTTATATTTTATTTACGTCATATAGCTTAAGTTATATTGTCATGTCATATCATTTCATGTTAGATTAGTAGCATGCATTGCATAAAGCATGATTCTCATCAAATGAGTAAAAACAAAAAAGAAATTGCGTGTTAATTAGAAATCATATCTAGAACCGTTGATGTGAATTCTGATCTAATATTGTAGATGCTTTCGTTGCTATGAGGGAAATCCCATAATTTCTTTATTGCTTTCTTGAGTGTTAAATTAGTGGTTTGCGCACCCGCATGATTACCTCACATGTTAAGAAAATAAATTAAAATCAATCAAAGTTGCTTGCAAAACATTTTTTTTCAAAATAAAAGAGAAAGGTACCGAAAGGGATAACCAAGTCTCCGAACTCACAATCTCTGGTTCGTAGGAATAAAGTAAATCTCCCGTAGATTTACTTGGGTTTCTAATCGACCCACCAAAAACAGATTAGTGGCGACTCCTAATAAAAAAATCAAGAACTCGAACCTAAAAAGCGAATTGGTATGGACATGGGAGAGCCTGAGCTAAGTTTAGTCTTAGTAATCCATTAGCCAAACCCTAGGTGGTGCACCCGAGGTTAGGTCGCGACAACTTGGCGACTGCACTAGGGACTTGAGTTAAAGCTCTTAGTGGACTTAGGTCAATTTTCTCTTCTATTTTGGAAAAACATTTTTGTTTGGTAACAATGATCACAGGTACGTCCCTAACGTTTAAGATGTTAAATATTCTTGCAGGATGGGAGGTATAAGGGGACGTGTTTACTAATCTTTGTTTTCTAGGGAGATGTAGGAATGTATGGTTTATTTTCATGAATGAAGTATTGTTTGATATAAACTGTCGTGCATGCCTATGCATTTACACAACACTACTGCACACACAACCTACCGACGGACCTAAGCTGCACTCGGATTAGAAAGTTAATTAAACTTAGGGGGTTAGTTTAGTCTTAATTAAGGATTAGTAGTTAGTTTAGTTGGTGTAACTAAGTTACTTGGGTTAGTTAATTACCTAGACTAGTTAGTTAGGTGGTTAGTTTGGTTAGGTTAACTACCCTAGGTTAGTTAGTTAACTGTGGTTAGTTAACCACGATTAGTTTAATTAACCGTGGTTAGTTTAATTAAATTAGATAATTTAAATGTTATTCATTTAATAAATTATATTTAGCGTAAATTGTGCCAGGATAGCCAATTAGTAAAATTTTAGGATTGGTAGGCTACTTTCAGCATTTTTTTTTTTAATACTTTGAACACATTTCTGCTCACTACAATGAACATTTTAAGCTCAATCCACCAGGCATATGGGGTAAGAGAAAAAACAAAACAAAGCTCATCTATCCGTAGGCAGAATAAAAAGATTCATTATCCAGATGCACAACAAGACGCCTTGTCGATATTGTTATAAGATGCTTACGTATATAGACAATACATAAGCCTCTTTGAGTAGTGAACACATTCACCATTTTGAAATTATGGGAAAATAAAATCACCCATTTCAATAGGAAGATAGGGGTATGTCAAAGGTTTCTCATGATGTGTATGTGTCCTTGCTCTCTACACGACCCTCACACCCAGCACAATCCATAATCATCACAAACACAATCTCTTTCAAAGAGTATTAGCCTAACAGACATTTATTTTTACCTAACACCTCTATCTTATAATTACTCCTGCAATTGCGTTTGAGCCACTTGCGTCCCCAGGGTCCTTAGCGGCGTGGACCTTCTCAAGACTATGTCCTTAGCTAGATGCTTCCACTTGAAAAATGATCCGAAAAATTGGATCATCTGCTCCAATGTCAAGCCTCGAGTTTCCGGCATTATTTTGTAGAAGAAAAAGCATGAGATGCATGACACCGCCGCGAAGAAGAAGGTAGTCTTGCCGTGGATGATCACCTCGTCCAGTGGTAAGAATGCCCATGATGTAATTCCACTCATCAGTTGGTTTGCAATGAAGGCGATTGCGCATCCCTTGGCTCGCAACCTGAGCGGGAATAGCTCAGAGTTGTAGACTGAGGTGATTGGTCACATTTCCACCGAGTAGCTGACCACATAGATGAACAATGATGCGATGCACTAGTGTTTGGTGTGGCCTTGGTCGATGTAATTTAAGGTCATTCCAAAGGAGATTAGGAACCTGATCATCTAGCCTAGGCTCCACAGCAGCATCTGCCGTCATCCAACCTTGTCAAAAAGGAAGCTGGCAACTAGGGTAAATATTGCCTTTACAAATTCAAGCGCGATGGTCGTTAAGACCTTGTCATCCGAGAATTTGACACCAGTCATATCGAAAATACGAAGGGCTGTAAAGAAATATTGTAGCAAAGCCACAGACTTGCCGAGCCACTTGCATCAAAATAGCGCAAACAAGCATGTGGCAAACAGATCGAGTTGGGTAAAAGAGATCCCATCACATGCCTAGGATCGGCCCAAGCGCCACGTTGCTGATAACCTCCTTGATTTTGGCAAGCAAATGAGCTTCGAGTTCGAGATCCTAGCAAGGACGCCTTGCGCGTCCCTGCATGACGAGCCATCGAGAGGATTCCGGCGTAACGCGGACCGCGATTTCGAGAAGGATCAAGCAGATTGCTCCCACAAAGCACATGATAAGCTATCTGCTAAATGGAAGCTGATGAACACCTAAACCGCCAAAACATGTTCAAATGAATATATGCAATCACCTTTCTAATTCTAATTTTTCCTGTAAAGTAAATTATGAAAAAGATAAAAATCAATGACATATTAAAAAAATGGAAAAGATACTATAAATTAGGGAAAAAAATGTGAGTACCTCAGGAAGGGAGGTGAACAGGCCATGAAAGACGGCAAGAGAAATCTCTACAATGTAGATAGGGGTGACCATAAGGGCGTAGCCGGTCCCGACTTGAGCGATGAAGCGGCCAAACAGGACGAAGGCATCATTGGAATTGATGCCCATGACATAGGGCCCAATGAAGAAGAAGAACCCCACAAAACCGATCACACAACGGCAGCCAAACTAGTCTGATGTCAACCCCGCCATCAACGATCCAAAAGCCGAAAATAAGAACAGGTGCCATATCACGGTGTCAGCATGCTTGTTGCTTGTCTTCTGCTCCTTCATTATGGACACGATTGTCTCGCTCATTGCTACAATTTCTGGCAAAACATAGATTTGTCACTTTCATCGATAATAAAGTTAAACAAAAAGAAAATGGCAATAGCTTAACTTTTTTTGGTTTGCAACAAAAGACTAATTCATCGTAACCACGGGGTGACACAGGACTAACCAAAACCAAGTATCAGAGATGTGATGGAGGCTAGGAAGGTGCATTTTAAAAGGTATTTATTCGAGCATGGCATCGGATAGTCCTTAATCTCCTCCACTTGAAGGGCGTTGTGGACATTAGGATCAACAGTGGCTATCTCCTGTAGTACGTCGTTGATACTAAAATTAGTAGATGTGCCTCCCAGCAAACAATTGCCCTTATTTTGGTCAATTAGTGGCGTACATAATATCTAAAAACATATAATGCTGCTGAAAATTTAGTCTTTAATGTCATCACAAGCTTATTCGATTAATGTCAAAATAATGAATACACAATATTGGATGCATAGAATTACCTCTCGATAATCTCCTAGGATACTTGAGCTTTGATCCTGCGAGTGTTAGATTTATGAGTACATGTACTTTTTCAAAAAATATATTTGTATACAGCATTGTTTTGGTGGCTAAATTACTGATATTTGACAATAGGATTCGGACATTAATTAGTGAAGAAAGTATATTAGTTTTCTACCACAAATTTGGTCGGGCAGAGAATATTACAGCACATCTTAGATTTGCAAAGTAGATTGACTAGGGGTCGAAAGTTTTTAGCCTAACACACCAATTTATAAGATACTCCCCACATCTGTTCGACTTAATAAAAAATCCATCTTCCCCACTCCTTTAATTGAGAAAAAGAACAAAGAAGAAAAAGGAATGAAATATTAATTACAAAGTCACAAAATATAGGATCGACATTATTTCATTGTAGAGAAACTATGTATGTATCAAACAAACCATACGTGCTACTTGTCCTCACACCACCAAACCATGCCTATTACTTGTCTAGCCACTTGATTAATAAACTATGCGTATCTAACAATTACGTAGTTGTACATGTTTTTTACAAAACTACCAAAAGTGCAAGCAATAATTTTAACAAAAACTAGCCTTAATCTATCAGAAAAAAGGGAAAAGAATGCAATCGTCAATCTATTGAACATGATCAAAACAGGGCTCGAAATAATAGTTGACAAAGGTCTTACCATGAGGGGTCGGCTTGCTGCAAAAATAAAAGTTGAATAATATTCCAGACCTCACCACTTCACTCCTCTTGTGTGATTGTTGGACGTCGAAGCAGTGACGACAGTGTGGAGCGATGGTCAGTGTAGAGAACACCCCATTTAGAACTTCCCTTTTACAATCTATCATCTTTGAAGCAAGGCCCCATGCAGGTGAGTCTTTTGGATAACTCTTCGTAACAAAGTGATTGGGATTAGATTTTATCTACTTTCAAATTCCATATTCAAATTATTTTAAGTTACCTAATCCCAACACTTTCTCTTTGTTCATAAAACCTTTCTAATCTCTCTAAGAGTGAAAAGATTCAACTTTTTCAGATCATAGAAAAAATCTCTTGAAAAAATCTCTCGCTAGCCTTGTCGATCATAGGGTTAATCTCCACTGGTTTTATCGAGAAGAAGAAACCTGCTTTGATCGTATTTATGACACGAAAATCTAAATGATATTATCTAAATGATATACCGCTCAACCAACCTAGCAGTAACTAGCCCCGCTGAACCGTCCACCGCCCCCAGCTTGTACGTTCGCCTTTCCACCACCTCAACCAGCCACGTCGTCCAGCCCAGCACCACTCGACTAGCTCAAACAGAACCGAACCCCCCTTTTGGCCGTGACTTGCAAGGCTGTTTTCAGTCTCGCCCGGGCCTCCGTTGGTGACGCCGTAGTTACAGCCTGTCACCACCTTCGCACCACCGTCGCCGTGAACCCATCACCTCACTAATCCGGTAATCTCAGATTAGGAAGTTAATTACACTTAGGGGTTAGTTTAGTCTTAATTAATGATTAGTAGTTAGTTTAGTTGGTGTAACTAAATTACTTAAGTTAGTTAGTTACCTAGACTAGTTAGTTAGGTGGTTAGTTTGGTTAGGCTAACTACCCTAGGTTAGTTAGTTAACTAGGGTTAGTTAGTTAACCGTGGTTAGTTAACCACGGTTAGTTTAATTAATCGTGGTTAGTTTAATTAAATTAGATTTATTTAATTTAAATGTTATTTATTTAATAAATTATATTTAGCATAAATTGTGCTGGGATAGCCGATTAATGAAATTTTAGAATTAGTAGGCTACTTTCAGCAGCATTTTTTTCTTTTTAATACTTTGAACACATTTCTGCTCACTGCAGTGAACATTTTAAGCTCAATCCACTAGGCATATGGGGCAAGAGAAAACAATAGAACAAAGCTCATCTATCCGTAGGCAGAATAAAAAGATTCATTATCCAAATGCACAACAAGACGCCTTGTCGATATTGTTATAAGATGCTTACATATATAGACAATACATAAGCCTCTTTGAGAAGTGAACACATTCACCATTTTGAAATTATGGGAAAATAAAATCACCCATTTCAACGGGAAGATAGGGGTATGTCAAAGGTTTCTCATGATGTGTATGTGTCCTTGCTCTCTACACGACCCTCACACCCAGCACCATCCATAATCATTACGAACATAATCTCTTTCGAAGAGTATTAGCCTAACAGACATTTATTTTTACCTAACACCCCTATCTTATAATTACTCTTGCAACTGCATTTGAGCCACTTGCATCCCCAGCGTCCTCAGCGGCGTGGACCTTCTTAAGGCTATGTCCCTGGCCACATGCTTCCGCTTGAAAAATGATCAAAAAAATTGGATCATCTGCTCCAGTGTCAGGTCTCGAGTTTCCGGCGTTATTTTGTAGAAGAGAAACCATGAGATGCATGACACCGCCGCGAAGAAGAAGGTAGCCTTGTCGTGGATGATCACCTCGTCCAATGGTAAGAATGCCCATGATGTAATTCCACTCATCAGTTGGTTTGCAATGAAGGCGATTGCGCATCCCTTAGCTTGTAACCTGAGCGGGAATAGCTCAGAGTTGTAGACTGAGGTGATTGGTCCCATTCTCACCGAGTAGCTGGCCACATAGATGAACAATGATGCGATGCACCAATGTTTTGTGTGGCCTTGGTCGATGTAATTTAAGGTCATTCCAAGGGAGACTAGGGACCCAATCATCCAGCCCAGGCTCCACAGCAGCATCTGCCGTCGTCCAACCTTGTCAACAAGGAAGTTGGCAACTAGGGTGAATATTGCCTTTACAAATTCGAGTGCAATGGTCGTTAAGAGATTGTCATCCGAGAACTCGACACTAATCATCTCGAAAATACGAGGGCTGTAAAGAAAGACTGTATTAAGGCCACAAGCTTGCCGAGCCACTTGCATCAAAATGGCGCAAACAAGCATGTGGCAGACGGATCGAGTTGGGTAAAAGAGATCCCACCACACGCTTAGGGTCAGCCCATGCGCCACGTTACTGACAGCCTCCTTGATTTTGGCAAGCAAATGAGCTTCGAGTTCGAGATCCTAGCAAGGACGCCCTGCGCATCATACATGCGTCCCTGCATGACAAGCCACCGAGGGGATTCTGGCGTAACGCGGATCGCGATTTCAAGAAGGATCAAGCAGATTGCTCCCACAAAACACATGATAAGCCACCCGCTAAATGGAAGCTGATGAACACCTAAACCGCCAAAACATGTTCAAATGAATATATGCAATCACCTTTCTAATTCTAATTTTTCCAGTAAAGTAAATTATGAAAAAAATAAAAATCAATAACATATTAAAAAATGGAAAAGATACTATAAATTAGGGGGAAAATGTGGGCACCTTAGGAAGGGTGGTGAACAAGCCACGAAAGACGGCAGGAGTGATCTCTGCAATGTAGATGGGGGTGACCATAAGGGCGTAGCCAGTCCCAACTTGAGCGATGAAGCGGCCAAACAGGACGAATGCATCGTTGGAATTGATGCCCATGACATAGGGCTCAGTGAAGAAGAAGAACCCCACAAAATCAATCACACGACAATGGCCAAACCAATCTGATGTCAACCCCGCCATCAACGATCCAAAAGCCGAAAATAAGAAGAGGTACCATATCACGGTGCCGGCATGCTTGTTGCTTGTCTTCTGCTCCTTTATTATGGACGCAATTGTCTCGCTTATTGCTCCAATTTCTGGCAAAACATAGATCTATCACTTTTATCGATAATAAAGCTAGACAAAAAGAAAAGGACAATAGCTTAACTTTTTTTGGTTTGCAACAAAAGACTAATTCACCGTAACCATGTTGTGACACAGGACTAACCAAAACCAAGTATCAGAGACGAGATGGAGGCCAGGAAAGCGCATTTTAAAAGGTATTTATTCGGGCGCGGCATCGGATTGTCCTCAATCTGCTCCTTTTGGAGGGCGTTGTGGACACTAGGATCGGCAGTGGTTATCTCTTGTTGTACGTCGTTGACACTAAAATTAGTAGATGTGCCTCCCAGCAAACAATTGGCTCTTATTTTGGTCAATTAGTGGCGTACATAATATCTAAAAACATATAATGCTGCCGAAAATTTAGTCTTTAATGTCTTCACAAGCTTATTCGATTAATGTCAAAATAATGAATACACAATATTGGATGCATAGAATTACCTCTCGATAATCTCCTAGGATACTTGAGCTTTGATCCTGCGAGTATTAGATTTATGAGTACATATGCTTTTTCAAAAAATATATTTGCATACAACATTGTTTTGGTTGCTAAATTACTTATATTCGACAATAGGATCATAGACATTAATTAGTGAAGAAAGTATATTAGTTTACTACCACAAATTTGGTCGAGCAAAGAATTTTACAGCACATCTTAGATTTGCAAAGTAGATTGACTAGGGGCCGGAAGTATTTAGCCTAACGCACCAATTTATAAGATACTCCCCGCATCTTTTCGACTTAATAAAAAATCTACCTTCCCCCCTCCTTTAATTGAGAAAAAGAACAAAGAAGAAAAAGGAATGAAATATTATTACAAAGTCACAAAATATAGGATCGACATTATTTTATTGTAGAGAAACTATGTATCAAACAAACCATACGTGCTACTTGTCCTCACACCACCAAACCATGCCTGTTACTTGTCTAGCCACTTGATTGATAAACTATGCGTATCAAACAACTACATCGTTGTATATGTTTTTTATAGAACTACTAAAAGTGCAAGCAATAATTTTAACAAAAACTAGTCTTAATCTATCATAAAAAAGGAAAAATAATGCAATCGTCAATCTATCGAACATCATCAAAACATGGCTCGAAATAATAGTTGACAAAGGTCTTACCATGAGGGGCCGGCTTGCTGCGGAAATAAAAGTTAAATAATATTCCAGACCTCACCGCTTCACTCCTCTTGTGTAATTGTTGGACGTCGAAGCAGTGGCGACAGTGTGGAGCAATGGTCAGTGCAGAGAACATCCAATTTAGAACTTCCCTTTTACAATATATCCTCTCTGAAGCAAGGCCTCGTGCAGGTGAGTCTTTTGGATAACTCTTCGTAACAGAGTGATTGGGATTAGATTTTATCTATTTTTAAATTCCATATTCAAATTATTTTAAGTTACCTAATCCCAACAATTTCTCTTTGTTCATAAAACCTTTCTAATCTCTCTAAGAGGGAAAAGATTCAACTTTTTTAGATCATAGAAAAATCTCTCGAAAATATCTCTCGCTAGCCTTGTCGATCATAGGGTTTATCTCCACCGAGTTTATCAAGAAGAAGAAACCTGCTTTGATCGTATTTATGATACGAAAATCTAAAAGATATTATCTAAATGATATACCGCTTGACCAACCCAGCAGCCACCAACCCCGCCGAACCGTCCACTGCCCCCAGCCTACCCCACCAAACCGTCCACCGCCCCCAGCCTGTACGTTCGCCTTTCCACCACCTCAGCCAGCCACGCCGTCTAGCCCAGTACCACTCGACCAGCTCAAATAGAACCGAACCCCCCCTTTAGCCGTGACTTGCAAGGCTGTTTTCAGTCTCGTCCAGGCCTTCGTTGGTGACGCCGTAGTTGCGGCATCTCACCGCCTTCGCGCCACCGTCACCGTGAACCTGTCGCATCGCTAATCCAGTGAGTTAATGCCCTAATCTCGGATTAGGAAGTTAATTACACTTAAGGGTTTAGTTTAGTCTTAATTAAGGATTAGTAGTTAGTTTAGTTAGTGTAACTAAGTTACTTAGGTTAGTTAGTTACCTAGACTAGTTAGTTAGGTTGTTAGTTTGGTTAGGTTAACTACCCTAGGTTAGTTAGTTAACTAGGGTTAGTTAGTTAACCGTGGTTAGTTCACCAAGGTTAGTTTAGTTAACCGTGGTTAGTTAACCACGGTTAGTTTAATTAAATTAGATTTATTTAATTTAAATGTTATCTATTTAATAAATTATATTTAGCGTAAATTGTACCGGGATAGCCGATTAGTGAAATTTAAGGATTGGTAGGCTACTTTCAGCAGTATTTTTTTTTTTTTAACACTTTGAACACATTTCTGCTCACTGCAATGAACATTTTAAGCTCAATCCACTAGGCATATGGGGTAAGAGAAAAAACAAAACAAAGCTCATCTATCCGTAGGCAGAATAAAAAGATTTATTATCTAGATGCACAATAAGACGCCTTGTTGATATTGTTATCAGATGCTTACGTACATAGACAATACATAAGCTTCTCTAAGAAGTAAACACATTCACCATTTTGAAATTATAGGAAAATAAAATCACTCATTTCAACGGGAAGATAGGGGTATGTCAAAGGTTTCTCATGATGTGTATGTGTCCTTGCTCTCTACACGACCCTCACACCCAGCACAATCCATAATCATCACGAACATAATCTCTTTCAAAGAGTATTAGCCTAACAGACATTTATTTTTACCTAACACCCCTATCTTATAATTACTCCTGCAACTGCGTTTGAGCCACTTGCGTCCCCAGCGTCCTCAGCGGCGTGGACCTTCTCAAGGCTATGACCCTGGCCACATGCTTCCGCTTGAAAAATGATCAAAAAAATTGGATCATCTGCTCCAATGTCAGGTCTCGAGTTTCCGGCGTTATTTTGTAGAAGATAAACCATGAGATGCATGACACCGCTGCGAAGAAGAAGGTAGCCTTGTCGTGGATGATCGCCTCGTCCAGTGGTAAGAATGCCCATGATGTAATTCCACTCATCAGTTGGTTTGCAATGAAGGCGATTGCGCATCCCTTAGCTTGCAACCTAAGCGGGAATAGCTCAAAGTTGTAGACTGAGGTGATTGGTCCCATTCCCACCGAGTAACTAGCCACATAGATGAACAATGATGCGATGCACCGGTGTTTGGTGTGGCCTTGGTCCATGTAATTTAAGCTCATTCCCTAGGGACCCGATCATCCAGCCTAGGCTCCACAGCAATATTTGCCGTCGTCCAACCTTGTCAACAAGGAAGCTGGCAACTAGGGTGAATATTGCCTTTACAAATTCGAGTGCGATGGTCATTAAGAGCTTGTCATCCGAGAACTCGACACCAATCATCTCAAAAATACGAGGGCTGTAAAGAAAGATTGTATCAAAGCCACAGGCTTGCTGAGCCACTTGCATCAAAATGGCACAAATAAGCATGTGGCAGACGGATCGAGTTGGGTAAAAGAGATCCCACCACACGCCTAGGGTCGGCCCATGCGCCACGTTACTGACAGCCTCCTCGATTTTAGCAAGCAAATGAACTCCGAGTTCGAGATCCTAGCAAGGACGCCCTGCGCGTCCTTGCATGACGAGCCATCGAGGGGATTCTGGCGTAACGCGAACCGCGATTTTGAGAAGGATCGAGCAGATTGCTCCCACAAAGTACATGATAAGCCACCCGCTAAATGGAAGCTGATGAACACCTAAACAGCCAAAACATGTTCAAATGATTATATGCAATCACCTTTCTAATTCTAATTTTTCCTGTAAAGTAAATTATGAAAAAGATAAAAATCAATGGCATACTAAAAAAATGAAAAAAAAAAATACTATAAATTAGGGGAAAAAATGTGGGTACCTCAGGAAGGGAGGTGAACAAACCACGAAAGATGGCAGGAGTGATCTCTGCAATGTAGATGGGGGTGACCATAAGGGTGTAGCCAGTCCTGACTTGAGCGATGAAGCGGCCAAACAGGACGAAGGCATCATTGGAATTGATGCCCATGACATAGGGCCCAATGAAGAAGAAGAACCCCACAAAACCGATCACATGACAACGGCCAAACCAGTCTGATGTCAACCCCTCCATCACCAATCCAAAAGCCGAAAATAAGAAGAGGTACCATATCACGGTCTCAGCATGCTTGTTGTTTGTCTTTTGCTCCTTCATTATGGACACGATTGTCTCGCTCATTACTCCAATTTCAGGCAAAACATAGATCTGTCACTTTCATCGATAATAAAGCTAGACAAAAAGAAAAGGGCAATAGCTTAACTTTTTTTGGTTTGCAACAAAAGACTAATTCACCGTAACCACGGGGTGACACAGGACTAACCAAAACCAAGTATTAGAGACGTGATGGAGGCCAGGAAGGCACATTTTAAAAGGTATTTATTCGGGCGCGGCATTGGATTGTCCTCAATCTGCTCCACTTGGAGGGCGTTGTGGACACTAGGATTGGCAATGATTATCTCTTGTTGTATGTCGTTGATACAAAAATTAGTAGATGTGCCTCCTAGCAAACAATTGGCCCTTATTTTAGTCAATTAGTGGCATATATAATATGTAAAAACATGTTCGGCATTTTGAAAGCCTATTCGCAAAATGCAAAATAGTTTAGCTTAAAGGACTTAGGGTGCGTTTGGTTCAGTATTTTGAAAGCCCATTGGGAAAATGCAAAGCAGTTTAACCTAAAAAACTTTAGGCAAATGCAAAAATCATTTTGTAAACTATGCTTTGAGAAACAACTTTGAGATAAATGTCGTTTGCTAGAAAATACATTTGAAAAGCTCTTTGCGTGATCATTATTAAATTTTTTAATTTTATTTGTTTAAAAAAAATAATGTATGCAACTTTTTAAATATAAATTTGACAATAATACTAAAAAAAAAATCAAATACATATATAATTTTTTTTTTTAAAAGACCAAACCCTTTATCGAAAAATTTTAAATTTTTATTTTCTTAAAATTGAAAAAAATGATGTATGCAACTTTTTTTTAAGTATAAATTTTCACAATAATGCTAAAAAAATCAAATACATATATATATATATATATATATATATATATATATATATATATATTTGAAAAAAAAAAAGAAGACAAAATCCTTCGTCAAAAATTTTTAATTTTTAATTTTTAAAATTTGAAAAAATAATGTATGCGACTTTTTAAATATAAATTTGAAAATAATGCTAAGAAGTCAAATACATATATATAATTTTTTTAAAAAGACCAAACCCTTCGTCGGAATTTTTTAACTTTTATTTGTTTGAAATTGAAAAAAATAATATATACAACTTTTTTAATGTAAATTTTGACAATAATGCTAAAAAAATCAAATATATATGCTAAAAAAATCAAATATATAAATATTTTTTAAAAAATTCGAAAATATATTTAATTTTTTTAGCATTTATATATATGATTTTTTCAACATTATTTTGGCATTTTAAAAAAATAATAACGAGGGCAAAATCATAAATTTGAAGAATGAGTAAAGATAGTTTTGGAAGAAAAAAATAAGTTTCGGCATTTGACCAAATGCTGAAAGCTTAAAACTAATCCCTACTAACATTGGGCTTTCAGCATTCCCAATGCTGACTTTCACTTGAAAGTTACTTCAAAATAGTTGCCAAACAGTCCAGCATTCCCCCAAGGAGCTTTGGAGGCTAAAAGCCCCTTGAGAATGCTGAACCAAACACACCCAAAGAAGGTTGCCTACTCTCACATACTTTCACTTTTAATTAATTCTTTCAAGCTCCTATTTTTAAAACCTTTTTACATGTAATTTATCATTACTTTTATGTAAATTATCTTAATATTTAATTTGTATGTACTTGATAATCATTTGCCATGATTAAATATGGTAGTTTCAAAAACACATATGACAACACCACTTGATCTTGACATGAAAATGAGCATATCTGAATTTACATTTATTGTATTCGAGGGAAATATATATATATATGCCTTTAACCTTTTTGCATTCATTATTAGTTCTCAAAGTGAAATTAATAAAATATGATTGTAATGGAATGAAAATCATATCTTTTGATCCTATATTAGGTCGGCGTCTTTCAAGTCATTTTATGTACTTTTAAACTTATCATTTGAGAAGACAATGAATTTTGCTTTTATATAAAAAGTGGGTTATTAACTAGCTAATATCAATTTAAATAAGTCTTTTCTCAAACCCTATTTCAACAATGCTCTCATATTAGAAAAGGATTATTATCACAAAAAATTTCAAACTAGTATACTTATAATAAATTTACCTCAAACTAATTTTTTTATCATTAAAAATCCCAAACTAGTATACCTTGGATAAATTTATCCTCAACTGGTATATTCGTGACAAATTTACACTCTGTTAATTTCTCAGTTGGATGACACATGACAATTGACTAGTGTATCAATTTGAGATTTACTCTCCATTTATTACAGTTATAGTAGTTTTGTGATTTTTTATGATATTAATCTAATTTAATAGAGGGTATATTTGTCATAAATGTATTAGTTTTTTTATTTTTGGCTGTCAAAAAAATTAGTTTAAAGTAAATTTGTCACAGATGTACCAGTTTAAGGCTTTTTGTGGCTATTTGAAGTAAATTTGTCATTAGTGTACCGGTTTGGAATTTTTTGTGAAATTAACCCATTATAAAATTTTCGTTCAAAAGACTATCCTCAATACTTATACACTCATTTTATTGACAAAGACGAGAAAAATGTCCTCCTACTAAGGTACCGTGACATACCGATTATCTTTTGACAAGAATGATAAAAATGTGAATTCTTCAAATTTTTATATCCTCCTTTCCAAATCTTTATTAAAAGACTGTCCGTTGATGCAACTTTTAAACTTTGAAAAATTCGATTGAAATATTTGTTTGTTATTATTCTCAGCTCAGCATGCCGAAGCCACGCATTTATTAATAGTCAATATGATGTTCGTCACAGATTTTACATTTAAACTCTATAACCTGTAGGAAGAACAACATTGCTTTTCTACAAGCTTATATGCTCATATCACCATCTTGCAATGAAAATTGATTAGAAATTATTGGTACAATTACGTCATGAGTCCTAAGTCATCAACTTTGGTTCTTCCAATCGCTCCGCTGGACTTTATTGAATAGGAAAAATCTAAGAGGGTTTTCATACTATAGATGTGTAGGATTGAATAATAAAAAGCCACGTAGCATTTCCCATCTAAGGAATTTCCCATCTAACGACAACAGACAGAGTGAACGGGTATTGAAATTGCAAGTTTAAGGGTTTAAATGCATGAAATTAAAGTTTTAAGATCCGAGTAAAAAATCTTTCATCAAAAAGTTGATTTTTTGGTTTTTTGTGAGATGGGTTCGATGGTGATTTCGGATAGGAACTCAATCGGCATTGCAACGAAGATTAACAACAAATTTAAAGGCAAAAGATCATCAATGATGGAAATGGAAAAGACAATAACATTAGTAAACTGATAAAAGTACATCTACAATATGTGTCTTAGATGATGGATCCCTACATAGTTACATGCCACCATATAAGTAATCCACTAATTTCAATTGCATATTGTAACAGTTATGACTGCACCCTCCCGAGATTCCAGTCCCTATCTGCATGCTGATCCCATCTATGAATAGTTGCAACTTCCAAGGCCTTAAGGTCACTCAACCATCATTCAGTATCCTTACCTTCAATCGATATCCTTATCTTCATGTTCTCCCTTTGCTTCTAACACTTAATAATTTTAGAATGGCCAAGTCACCATCAATTAATTTCGTTGCACACCCCTTTATACTTGTCCATGTTGTCACCACATAACTGTTGATGATTCTTCTCCATAGATATTGATACTCGTGCCTTACAATTGTCGATTTGTTTAATAGCTTGAAGTGCCCTTATTGACCAATCTCCTTGATTAACTACAATTCGTTGCTCATCAATAGTTGTATTGTACAGTTGCCAAAAAGCTACATGCTATGGTCATCAATGAACTGGTCAGTAAATCGATAACTATGCCGATTACAATCAACCAAACTCATTTAACTACTAACCCATTGTTTATCCATTTGAAAGAGTTAGGTTATTTGTTGGTGTAAATAGCTTATAATTGAAGCCCTTCCTATACCTGAAGAGCAGAGTCTTTCCATCTTCCAAGCAGGGCATCTATAATGCCCCAAACTTGATTTCATTTCGCTTCCGAGCTCCTTGAATTTAAGTAAGTAAAATAGTAAATTGAGAATGACACATCTGTAATTTGGCATCTCCAAAACCAAGTTCAAAATTAGGCCTAAGATGGATAGAAAAATAATTAGGTTTTGTTTGTTTCACGCAAAATGAATAATCTAAATAATATTTTTCTAAAAATGATCACTTATGTCATTGGAAATAATTAGTCAATAAAAACAACGATGAATATTTCAACAATAGGAATATTTTCGTTCATTCATATTTTTTGGCGAGACGCAAACAACTGTTTTTAATATATATATATATATATATATATATATATATATATATATATGTATGTGTGTGTGTGTGTTTTAAATTATTCATTTTTTATGAAACAAACGAATTCTTAAATCTTGATTTTTCACATTAAAGAAAAATCATAAAAAAATAAAGAAAGAGAAAAACCAAGTTTTTTCTTTTTTTTTCTGGTCGGGAAAGGAAAAACCGAGTTGTCCGATTACAAAAGGACAAAAGCTGTCATCCTAAACGAGTTTCCTCCTCGTGCCGAGATTTCCCTTTTTGGCTCTTATAAAAGCAACGCTATAGTTCTTCTGCGTCAACCTGCAAAGTGCAAAAGCTTTGGGTTACGTGAAAGAGGCTTCTTGCTCCGTCGAGACTCACCATGACCATCACCAAGACTCCCTCCTCCTCCTCCTCCTCCTCCTCCTCCTCCTCCGCCCGCAACCTGGACGCCCTCCCTCCTCCTCCTTCCCCAACCCAAACCCCGAGCAACCCATCATCAGCATCAGCTACCTACCCTGCACAGTCCTCTGCCGGGTCCTCCCTCTCGGACCCATCATCCGTGGAGGATCGCCGCAGGAGGGAGAGCAGCACCAGAGCCTGGGTGGCGGAGCAGGAGCGCAGGATCGAGATGGAGATCATCAGGACCATCTGCTCCGGCCACGGCGACTCGCTCAAGCCGAATTCCGGCGACGCCATCACCGTCGGGGAGCACTACGTCTGCGTCCGCTCCTACGACGGGTCCGACCCGAACTACCGGACGTGGGAGTGGCACGGGCACGTCATGACCGGTGAGGACAATGGGTACATGCCCGAGCGCATCTACGGGAGTTACCTCGAGAGGTTGACTGAGGAAAGCTGGTGCGACGAAGAGGAAGACGAAGAGAGCACTGAGGATTCTACCTTTCCCATTGTCATTGGGAACGTGAACTTGAGGTTTGTGTAGCTAGACCTACCCGTTTCGCGTATAAAAGTGAAATCTTTTTGACTTGCGCGATTTGTCGTTTCCGTTTGTTCTCCCATGTCCTTTTGTGTCGGAGTGTTCTGAATTTTTTCCTATTGCTGAATTCATCCCTCTGTTTTGTTTCCCTTTTAAAGTTATGCCTTTCTTTCTGCCATCGTTTTAGTCGCTTGGTCGTTGGTGTGTTGTTTGTTGATTTGTCTGTGTGGATTCTTGAGTTCTTTTGTCGTCGGAATACTCCAAGTCCGTGCCGAAGTTTCTGACTTCTGTTCACGTACTGTTTCTGATATGAAATCTGTTGACTTCAGTAATATGAACTGCTACCCTGCATCGGACACCATTGAGGACTTGAGAGCCTTTAAACGTTTCTCAGTCCTGTTTAGAATGCTTCTTCCCTCGGGGAGAACTGGAAGCCTATGGCGTAGAGATTTCGATAATCTTATGGGGGTATGCAAAAGATGTGATGCTTTTTCTCACCTTTTGGAGTAGTGTCAAATAGCATATGTTTCAAAAAGAGCTAGCTTTGTGCATAAACTTCAGTTTAGCATGACTAATGACGTGATGTGTGCAAAGCTTATTCGTGACGGTGGGGGAGCTTATGGTTGTGTTTTCTAATCACGTGTGGGATGAGGCTTGATTAATCTAGCAATGATTTTATGAAACAATCCTATTGTACTTTTTAGTCAAGCTGGATGATCGTAAGTCCGACCCATAATAAGTTTCTACCAGAATTTATCTTTGCATTGATGACTACTCTCCATATATACTATGTCTCGTTGTTATCGCAATAAGGAAAGTAATAAAGATGTGATCGGTACGTTATCGGGGTAGTTATTCATTGGGACCAATATTAATCCTAATCAAAGAATTAGCTTACCAATCCTGTGGATTAAAGTCTTACAAATTTCAGACTCTTAAAGCTTGAAAGGGTCATGCTTTCATTTCCAAAATCACCGAATTTTAATGAATCTGCGACCGCACTTGCTATTAAAATTAGTTTATTCTCCTATAAATAGTATAAGAGAGGTGGAAACTTGAGCTTGGCAAATTTGGTTGTCGTTCCTGAAATCTGTCATCTCTTTTCAGAACCATTCCATTGTGTTTGTGCTTGTATGTGTTGTGTGAGTGTGCATGCTTTTGTAAAAGACTGGGGAAAGGTGTTATTTAGGAATATGCTGTCTGGTCTATATTTGATTGTTGCTTGCAAACTAGATTCATGAAGAATCAATACCTTCCGATTTTTAAAACTTAGCTATTTAGGTTTCTTTGGTCATCCTTGTTCATATTAATTTTTTTCCCACTGTCGTGTGAGTGCTTAATGAATATCTATAGTTAGGATCTTATCTGCTTTGGCATTTGATGCGGTGCCTAATTATGATGTCGAACTTTACAGAACCTGGCGTAAGTTCCTGACTACATGTTATGCCAGACAATGACCTGAGCTAAATGTTCCAATTAAGCCAATTAAGTGTGAAAAGTATTTCTGTATTCTGCTGTGTACTCCCTCTCGGTAGTGGGTCCCATACATCGGATGTATGTAAACATTTCTCATCTAGTGTATGTCATTATATATAATGCTGTGTGACATTTAAGTGCCATTCTCCATGTGTCAATTGCATCTTCTTTTCTGTGCAACCATCCTTGTAGAGATATTTGGTAAAGGGAGTTGGCTTTGGTAGTTTGTGCTTTTAGCACTAGGTGGTATTCATAAATGTATAACATGAGCTAAAGTGGATTAGTAATTGAGATTTTGGAAGATTTGTAGCTGGAGTTTGGTCTAGAATGGGTGTGTACTTGATTTGGAAATCAAGAAATCAAGCAGTTTTATCTGGGGATCTTAGAAGTCTTAATCAGACTACACATGTTGTAAAGTTTCTTGTCAGGTGTTTGCATTGGTCATGCTGTCGGAGGTGGGGAATTGATGCGAATTCATAGCTGAACTTATTGCATGCCCTGAATTGTTTAGAGGGCTGTTAGCTGGAGTTTGCCTACCTGTTTTGAAAATCTGTGCAGATATAATTGCTTCCTTATCACAAAAGGATAAAAATAGGAAGAAGGATGTGCAATGGAGTGCCAAGATGAAGTGTGAGCACCAGCAGGATGCTGTTAATGTGAATGCTGGCATTGGTATGGTGACTTGAGATCATAACTGATTGATCTAAGCTAAAAGAATAGCAAATATACTAGTCATTAGCAGTGAAATAGATCTAAGCTATAAAAGTAAATTGGCAGAGTAATTGTGGAGATGTATTAAGTGGAGAAGAAGTGAGGAGAACCAGAAAACTGAGTAAATATTACAGGATGTTTTTCTTTAAGAGGTTTTTAATCATCAGTAGAAAGGATTTTAGCTAGAAGAGAGGCTAATGCATGTGCAAGTTAGGTTGTGAGCCAATGAAGGATGTGTTTGTTTATCGGAGGGCATTTCATGTTCAATTTTTGTTATTGAGATGCAAGTGCTTTTGGTTATTGTATTTGTATCCTTCCGCACGCTAGTTAATTGTAAACTTTTGTAGGTTTTTTTTGGTCCATATAGATAGTTTTGTGGATATTGTGACCTATCATTGTTATAAAGTGGCATTGTATTATCCTGATGTTGCATTTGTTGCATCGCACATCAGCATCTTTGGCAAATTTTTGTGACGCCTATTTAAGCATCTTCATGCTTCGTATGTTTGATAAGTCACAATTCTTTATATTGTAAGACTGGCTTTTTTATTTTGATTGTGCACTTCTTTTCCTTTGTTGAATTGAATTTGACAGGTTGAAGAGGTTCAACTGACAAGTTAGTTCAGAGCTGTAAAACTAATCCACAAGTTGTAAGACTACAATCCAGAATTGGTGACCATTCTTTCCTTTCAGCGAGATTCACCTATTGGACATACAATTGGAGTTCTCCCCTCAATGTTTCGAATTTCAAAGGACAAGTTCACAAAATAGAAATACTGCATTCGCTATACTGTTGTTTTGATTCTTCATTTCTATCAAGCATTACCAACAGAAAACTTTTGCATTCCTCCTTTATGTTGCAATTTTTATGTGCCTCTGAAACTGCCTGGTTTACAGCTGCTAACTGTAAATTGTTTGGAGTTATGTTCTCTCTTGTCTGGTTCCTATTGAATGAACTTTGGCATCTGTGGATTTTTTCTCTTTTAACATTATTTGTCCATAAATTTTTGTACACCATGTTTCCTCTCTCGCTTTGCCAGACACCGATGAATACATGCACATGATCTTCTGATGCTTGGCTACATGAGCACTGATTCTGTAAACTTTATTGGGAGAAAGAGTTGCATTATGCTTTTGTAACCGTGACTAGACAATTGAAGGAATGCAATCGTGCATGATTTTTAAGGCTGCTTTGTTTAGCTTGGAAGAGCTGAAATGGTTTGTTTTCTTTTCTTTTCAACCCATTGAGCTCACTGCTCACAAACCTGAAACCAATAAGATAATAATATTTAGACAAAATCCAACAACAATCATTTCTTAAAACTTTGTTGTTGACTATATAAACCTTGCTGCATTCGCTATGAAGCTACCAAGGTAAACAATGTCGTTCAGTAGCATTGTGTTATCTGCGATTCCGAAAGCTTAAGTCATCACCTATCATACTACTTACATTTCCAGCTCAATTCCTGGTCTGAAAGTAAAAATCGTACACATGCAGAGCGACAGTATCTGAATTTAGTTCGGTCTTTCTTTCTATCTTTTTATTATTTTTTTATTTGATTTGGGGGTTAAAGATCAAGTTACGTGAGCTGTGATTGATAACCAGACCACTGAAAACTTCCTCATGTTTTGCACTTCATTGACATCATTCCAAATTGACATACAAGCCTGTGAAAATTTTACACCGATCCCTCTATAATCGCATCTATCCAAATCCATTCTCTTGGCCTCTAGATATGTTGCGACAAAGAAGGATCTCCAAGACTACCATGCTTTCTGTGTCACTACCTCTGCTGCTAGGAACTACCCCCTTTCCAAGGAAAAAAGTTTTGGCCTCATCCAGTTCAGTGACAACATCACGTATGCCCATCCGTTCACCTGGTGATGCAGCTGAACAGACGATGCAATCCGAATGACCATAGCCAAGCACTTGCTTATGTTGTCTCTGTCTGTATGTTGCCCGTTGTCATATAACTCCCTCTTCTTCCAACTTTAGCAAGGGATCTATGACCTGCATATCAGGAATTGCCGTTTGGACAAAATTGTAGAGGTTAAAGTTTTCCACAAACATGCTCCCCGTGGGTCTCTTGCCTGCGAACAAATCAGGCAAGAGAATCCTGTAGCTATAGATATCGCCTCTGGTTGATGCTTCTGCAGATAGACCATATTCTGCAATATACGTTAGTCCTAAAACTAGTCAATTCCTCTTCTGTAAAGTATAGATTTCCATTTTTCTTTTTCACCAGATCTATTGAGCAAATCAACTTGTGTTTCTTCTTTTTTTTTTTCCTCCTTTTCTTGGGTACATTTTCCATTTGTTAAACAGTACATGCATTATACAATTATGGGAAGCAATCAGAGTGTCCCAAATACTGGAATAGGAGGATGATGTTCATATTTCGACAATAAAAGCAGAGAAAGCTGTTAATAATATTACCTGGAGCAACGTAACTAAGCTGGTCTGCATTTTGGAGGCTCTTGACAGGAGATATTTGCCAGTATCCTCAAGTCTCAGTATGCTATTGTCATGTGGCACTGGCGGTGGAGATTAGTCCAACGCTGCAGCCACATCAATATTGACATCTACCCATTGGAGCATATTAAGCTCGATCCAATCTCCAGTAGGGCGAAGCCATTTATCCAGGCTCCAGTTTGGCATGAACTCAAACACTAACGCTTTGAAATTGTTCCCTTGAAAATCTATGCTCGAGCAAGACGCAATGACCTTGACGAGGTTTCAATGCCAAATATTCCTCAATGCTTCACATTCGGCTATGAAGCTCTTCTTAGCTCTGCGGTCCTGAAGTTTAATCACTTTTACAGCAACAATCTGGTTACTGCTGAGTGTCCCTTTAAAGACGGTGCCAGAGCTTCCTTCACCTGTTACATTGGAGGAAAATCAATCTGTTGCTTTCTAGAGTTTTGAGTAAGTTTCATGTACTGATTTTTCAAATTGGCCGATGAAGATTTCCCTTTTGGGTCTTTTGTGCCCAAAGGAGAGCAATGGAAGTCCATGCCAAGCCTAAGAAAGTCAAGAAGGTTATGCTGATAGCCAATACTTTCTTATGATTTGAAGATTTCCGTCGGTTGTTTTCAATATCACCGGGTGGCAACTGCAGCTCTTAAATTCTTCCAGAGGGCTAATTATTTCCATCAACTGATATTGCACTAAGGTTACTGACGATTCCTCCTTTTGGCACTTCACCAGCAAACATATTGAAAGAAAGGTTGAGATTCTGCATGAGACGGAGCTCTGCTGAGAACTCAGGAATCTGACCCGATAAATTGTTTCAAGAAAGGTCGACAACTTGTATGCCTTCCAAAATTTTGAAAGATCAAGGAATAGCTTCAACTAAATTGGTTGCCTTACAATTTAAGAGATTCCAACTCCACACAGTTGCCCAAAGTGGTTGGAATTGCTCCAGACATGTGGTTCTCGGAGACATCAAGTGCGTGAGATTAACCTCTCACTCACGTGCAATGGCATTGGAGCCGTCAATGCATTACCTGCCACGAACAGTCCATCGAGAGGGAAGAGAGGCCAAACACTTGATCAGGCGCTGAACCAGTGAGGTTATCCGGGGACAATTTAGCTCCAGATTATTGCAGTTTCCGAGTGAAGCTGGCATGCTTCCCTCAAGCATATTATCTCACAAGATGAGACGACTTAGTGAATCACATTGCCAATTATCATTTGGATCATCCCAGTGATAGTGATATTATTCTGGTAAAGCAAAAGCTCTTGCAGACTGTGGAGCACACCGATGGAAGGGAATACCCAGTAAGCTTGTTTTCGGAAGCTCCAGATTCACAGGGTTTCCAACACTGAAAGGGATATCCGTGTACCTTTTGGTCGAGGCATAGGCTTGTGAATGTGGTAGAGAAGTTTGCTAGAGAATCTGATAATACGCCTTTGAGGCAATTAAAAGGCAACCAGACAAGCATTAAACTGGTGCAGTTGCTGATGGAAACAAGGAAGATCGGATCATCACCTATTTCTATTCCTATAAAGTTTAACGGGAACTTGGAAGCTGCAAGTTCTGTAGGGCCTCCCAGTTTTGGTGGTATTGACCTTGAATTAGTTTTTAGGACACCATTTATTTGCATGAGTTTGGTAGCGTCTGTCATAGAGCTGGAGACCGGCCCGGAAAGCTGATTACCACCAAGTGTTTGGAGTTTTGGAAGAGTGAGATTAGATTGTTGAACCCACTGAAAACGATATGGTTGATAAGGGGCATTTGGGCCCAAGAGATTATTGATTCGAAGACGAAGGAATGTGAAGTTGGAGAGTTGGCCAAGTTCTTGGGGGCATGCTTCCTTCTAAAAGATTACCCGCGATGTGAAGGCCATAAAGAGACGAGAGATTCCCAGGCGGAGGTCGGATTTTCCTTCGAGTTAATTTGCAGATGGGTCTATTCTGATAGCTTCATGGTTGAAAGATCTACACAGAGAGACTTTCTGACGGTTTTCCTTCGAAAGAATTGTTCACCAGGCTAACAGTTTGAAGTCTAAACAACCGGCCGATTTGGGAAGTGTCTTGCGGAAGCTGTAGTGATCGAGTCTAAACATTCAGAGGAAAGAAGGGTTTCTTACTTGAGAAATAGTGAATTTGTCAACTAAAGCGATGTAAGATTAAGGGCAATCTATTAGCTATATGTCCTAAAGCAATCATATAATAGTATATGTTAGGGATTATTTAATCACAAATAAGTTTTCATTCATCATCTTATTTATCTATGAATGAATCCATAAGATCAGTTACGATTGAACATATTTTTAAGGTGTTAAGAATATGTGTGATAGGTTTATAGTTATACTGAATTTTTAAACAAATCCCAGTCGATGGATCATTGAGAGAATATTGATGATCCCGTTGAGACTGGTGTGTTTTTAAGTTTTACCATTCAGTATTGAATACTTGAGGGGATGATAATTCACAAGTCATTACATATTATGATATCTGAGTTAGAACACAAGTACTTGTCTTAGATAAGTCTACTAAACATGACATATATAGAATGATTGGCGACATCGAAGCTTTTAGCGGGGTAAATGTTTGATCGTTCACGCTTTGGTCAAGTGTAAGATCCTTAGATCTAAGGCACGATATTGACTTGTTTGTTGGATGGCTATGGTTCACAAGTGCGCATATTGACGCTTCGTCGAACCGTCTCTGTACTTGATGGTCATAATTTATTCACATACGAAGACACATACGTGTGCAATATAGAATTTATCTCCTCGTTATATATAAATATACAAGGTTGATGTCCTATGCGATCTAATCGTGACATTGTATTGAAATCTTCAGCCAGGGTTATAACCGAGAATGTATGGTTTATATCTTGAAGAATACATGTCAATTAGATTTGGACATATGATCAAATTGGCAGCTTGACAATAATTCCATGACCTTTGTTTGATGAGGACATGGTGAGAAAGAATTATCGAATTACACAGTCATCAAGCCATTTCACATTATTTGGATAGCCATGATATATTACTAGATGTCACTCATGGTTTGCAGGAACATGAGATTGATCTGCGCAATCAGTTCCCTTGGTTGTGTTGCTACCAGCTCAGTAATGAACCTAAGGACGTCACACACCATAACCAATTAAAATGACGTTTGAACGAGAGAGAATATTGCAAATATGTTTACAAGTTGAGCCAACCAGAGTCAGGCTAAAAGATAAAAGATCTAAAAAAGAGGCTTCAAACTTTGCAAAGTTTGAAGCGGGTTTCAAACTTTACAATCGAATCAAAGATCTGAAGTGCGTTTAAATTCAATGACCGAATTAATAATCTGTAATGAATTCAAAATTAATAGATGCATTAATGATCTGCAGTGAGTTCAGAATCAATGGCATCATTAATGATTTGAAGTGAGTTCAGAATCAATGATCAAATTAATTATTTGAAACAATTTCAGATTTAATGGCTAAATTAAAAATCTGAAATACTTTCAAATGGAACGGTCACATTAAAGTTTTGAAACTGTTTCAGAACTTAACGGTCACATTAATGATCTAAAACTTTTTCAGAATTAATAGGCAGTTTAATAATCTGAAATGGTTTCATATTCAAATGACTAATTAATACTCTGAAACAGTTTCAAATGTAATGATCATATTAAATATTTGTAACAGTTACAAAGTTAATACTAGAATAAAAACTTGTAACGTTTACAAATAAATGTATGGAATAATGCTCCGTAACAATTGCAGATTTAGTGCTCGAATTAGTGTCTGAAATAGTATAAGAACTTACATCCGTAAGAAGTTATGGCTGAATTAATTTTAAAATGATTTTAGAGTTAAAGAGCTGATTTAAATATGATCTGCATTGGCTATAAAAGGAAAAATATAGAGTAGATCACATGATCGAAAATCAACAACTGACAATTGAGAGTATTGATGGTGATTAACAAAATCATTCACACACGAGAGCAATTGCTAGCACAATTGTAGTTGGAAAGTAAACCAGAGTTTTAAGGGATAAAAAAACTGATAAGTGCCAATGAAAATACTGAAACTGGTTTTCCTCATATCGTCCCTCGAAGAGTCGTTTGTGAACCCAGTGATGCTTACTACCTGGAAGTGGACCAGATCGGGTCCCAGGGCCGCAGCCATGGATGCCCACGAGCTGCTCGTGCAGAGCTTCAATGGATGTGAGCTTTGTCCCAAAGGGCTCTGTAGCCACCCTGAGCTTCAGGCTTGTGCCATAGGAGCTCCACGGCTGCCGGCACTACCTCGATTGAGAGAGAGAGAGTGTGTGTGTGTGTGCCGGTGGCGATGGGCTCGTCGGAGACGATTGAGAGTGATTTCAGCCAAGTTTTCTACTGCATTCATGAGCGTCGCCGATGGTGTTCCATATTTTGATTCACGAAAGGCCAAACTCGTCCAACATTTTTTTTCCCCTTTGTAGCCCAGAAAACAAGAGAAAATTGCAAAGTAACTATCACAAACAATGCCTTGTAAAGTAGCACAAAAGGAATATGTGATTGGAGCCTGTACTATCGTTTGAAATTCAAGATGCGTTTGTTTTAAGATAAATTCAAGATTTAAAAAGTTTTTTAAAAAATCATTGGTTAAATCGCTTAGAATAGTTAATTGACAGAAAATGTTTTCATGATTACTACCCCTCCAAGAGGATACTTGCTGCATTGAGACGAGGGAGGGGCGGCTGTTTTCTTGTTTCTTGACGACTAACCACGAAGACGTGCTTAACATTACGTCTAGCCCAAATAGAATAATTTTCCTTTCAATAATAAATTTGTAATACCGTTCATAATTTCAAATAATGATGTATATTGACAATATTTTGCAATAATATTCGTGAATTATAACCGTCAATGTTCTAGTTATATATTTACCACTTAAAACCAAATCTCCTCACGATAAATGTTTTTCTAATATTGAGTTTGTGGATAGTAAATGCACCCACTTGTAAAATGTAAAAGTTAGTGTCAATCAACTGTTAGATTTGTGGATGATAAAACTGTTATTTCATTGGCAACATATACTTATACGTCCATTTGTAAAATCTAAAACAAGTGAAAATATACTATTGAGTCTGTCAAAGGTAAAATTGTCATTCCATCACTAATTACAAACGGATTAATCAATAAATTATTGATCAATGTTTGCTTATCATTTGTATTTCGAATTTATTATCAATACTGCGTGATTATTGTCTATAGGAAAAATTATGTTTTATTCATCAACAGAATTTTATAAATCACCGGATCGAGAAGCTCCACTGAAAGACAATTTTGCATTCCTAGTCAAGTCAACTTAAAACTACTGGTTCTTATGCTTGACTGTAGTTAGTTAGTAAGTTCAATGTTTTTCCTCTCCATAATTGTCTAAGAAGGTGTGTCCCCTCAGTGTACCCACCGCCAAACTGGACCAAAGGCCTTCCCAGCTTTTTCTAAGAAAGTGCATGGAAATTTTCAGTTTGAAAATTCCAATTCCAAAAGGTTTTCAAATTCCTGCTCGGTTCATGGCCTTGAAGTTGGACTTGGTTGACTGGTTCATTTCATCACTGTTTTGACTAGTGAATACTGCTGATTTCAAGTCAGCATATATTTTGTACGAAAAATATGGTTTGCTAATTTCGGTTGGCTGCAATAACATTTTGTAAGTTCTGTGGAAATGTTTAATCTCAGCGTTAATATGATGCTCTTCGTTTGTCATGGACTAGTTCCATGTGGTAGCACATGATCTAATTACAGTGAAGACGTAAGTTTTAAGCAATTTAAACCCAATTACGAGTAGCAGCTGAAGCAATATCAAAAAATGAAACTGGGCATGCCACATATTTCATTGGTCTGATTAAGTTTCTCTATTTATGTTTCTGAGACTGAGTTGTTGAAATTGGTTAATTCTTGGGATGATAATATGCGTAAGCGGCGAAGAAAGCCTTAATGACGGTATAAACACAGAGAATGAAAGCAGCAGTAGCCAGACCAAGGGTTGAGTACTGGTGATCTCCTCGGACTGATGTCTCCATATTCCTTAATTTGCGAAGATCAGTCCAAATGTAACGAGAAAACGAGTCTGAGAACTCCATATTTAATTTCCTTATTTTCCCAAAAGTGAACCTTTTAGATATAAAATGGGAGCGACTTGAATATCTGCTCTCTAGAGGGGAACTTGTACTGTAGAAAGCAGGGAATGATGCCCTAGGGAAAGAGATGCTCTTGTTTTTTCTTCCTTGGATTTCTTCGTCAACAGTCAAGAACCTCCAACGGCCGCCACTGGCTCAATCAAGTTATTTGATGAATTTTTAATCGTAAGGCTAGTCAATTTAAGATAGTCAGGCATAGCGATTAAAAAATTAGTGATACGACGTGATAAGAATTAGACCAAACACAACACCTCCTCGTACTCAATGAGAACCTCGCAGTTGTTGTGGCTTCTCTTGCCATTCATATGGACCAATTTCTTCAGAATCTATTTGGTATTGGCTTCTAATCCATGTCTCAGCGATCAAGAATTGTTGCTGGTCGAGTTGAAAAATAGCCTTGTCTTCAATGCATCTGTGTCTTCCAAGCTGGTTACATGGAATCAGACTGCTCGCCCTTGGGGTGGAGTGACGTGCGACGAGGATGGAAAGGTCATCAATCTAGACTTGAGCTTTGAATCTGTCTCTTGCAATATTAACAGTTCGTCAAGTATCTTTAGGCTAAAGCATCTTCAAAAGCTAAACTTGGCTTTCAACGATTTCAAATCCTCTGCAATTCCGCCTGGCCTTGCAAATCTCAGTGGCCTGGTTTGTCTCAACTTGTCCAATGCTAATTTCTCTGGGCAGATTCCGATAGAGTTATCTGGCTTGAGGAAGTTAAATACTCTTGATCTTTCTCTTCTTTATTTTCCTGGAATTGATACGCTAAAGATCAAGAGTCCCAATTTGAAGACCCTGATCAGAAACCTTTCAGGGCTACGACAGTTACATCTGGATGGCATCGACCTGTCTTCTGAGGGAAATGAGTGGTGCCATGCATTGTCCTCTTCAGTACAAAAACTTGAGGTGCTGAGCATGTCTAATTGCCTTCTCTCTGGTCCTGTTGACTCTTCCCTCGCAAATCTTCATCATTTGTCATTCATTCAACTCAATGGCAACAACCTGTCAACCACGGTTCCTGAGTTCCTCGCCAGATTCACCAATCTAACTACTCTGCGTCTGGGTTATTGTGGGCTGTATGGAGAGTTTCCTAGTAAAATCTTTCAGGTGCAGGCACTTCAGATTCTTGACTTATCAGGCAACCAACTTCTTCAGGGTCCTTTGCCCAATTTTCCGGAGGATAGTTCTCTTGAGACTCTGGTGCTGAGTTACACGAATATTTCAGGGAGGCTTCCAGATTCAATCGGTAATCTTAGAAAATTGTCGAGATTGGAATTGTCTAATTGCAGATTGAGCAGATCAATCCCGAGCTCGATGGAGAACCTGTCAAAGCTGACTTATTTGGACTTGTCTTTAAATAATCTTACTGGTTCAGTTCCTTCGTTCAGTATGTCCAAGAATCTAAGACAGATTATGCTATTCCGCAATGCTCTAACAGGAGAGATTAAGTCCACCCAATGGGAAGAACTTCTAAGCCTTGTAAATCTAGATCTGCGGAACAACTCACTGGAGGGCAGCATCCCACCGTCTCTCTTTACACTTCCTTCGGTCATGATCATAAATCTGTCCTATAATCAGTTTTCTGGTAAGCTGAGTGGGTCTCTAAATGTCACTTATTATCAACTAGCTGTGCTTGATTTAAGCAGCAACATTTTAGAGGGACCCATACCAGCGTTTGTTTTTGAACTTCGAGGACTTAAGTACCTCTCACTTTCCTCTAATCAATTCAGCGGCTCATTGCACATTGATGTGTTTCAGGGGCTCAAGAACCTCACACATCTAAATCTTTCCCACAATCGCTTGTCAATTAATGCCACTACTTCCACTTCTGCTGTGTTCGGTTTCCCTACTTTATCCACTTTAAAGCTGGCTTCCTGTCAGCTGAGTTCGTTACCTGAATCCTTGGAAAATCTACCCACATTAAGCTATCTAGACCTCTCCGACAATCATATTCAAGGAGAGATACCAAAATGGATATGGGAGAGCAAATATATTTATTATGTCAATCTTTCCTTCAATTTATTCGAGAAATTGGAAGAACCTTTGCCTATTTTCCATTCTGAGCTCTCTGTTATTGACCTCCACCGAAACAAGCTCCAGGGGAAAACGTTACCTCTGCCCCCGAATGGTGCCTACCTGGATTTCTCGAGTAACAATTTCAGTTCAGTTCTCCAAAATGATATTGGAAAACACCTGCTTTTCACAATTTTCTTCTCTCTCTCGAACAATTATTTCCATGGCCCTGTCCCAGAATCAATTTGTGAAGCCCAATATCTCGAGGTACTTGACCTTTCCAACAACCATTTGATGGGAACCATTCCTCGGTGCTTAATGTTAAAGACTCTCAAAGTGTTGAACTTGAGGAATAACAACCTGACTGGAGGAATTCCGAATGCATTCCCAGGCACATGCCTTTTGAGAACTTTGGATGTTAATGGTAATCTCTTGACAGGAAAGTTTCCGATTTCTTTGGCAAAATGTTCCATGTTAGAGGTGCTAGACATTGGAAACAATTGGATTACGGATGTATTCCCGTGCCACTTGAAGAACATATCTACCCTGAGAGTCCTTGTTCTGCATTCCAACAAATTCTATGGGCAAATTGGTTGTCCAGTCACTAATGGCACATGGAAGATGCTTCAAATCGTTGACCTAGCTTTCAACAATTTCAGCGGTATGCTTCCTGAAGATTTCCTCATGTCCTGGGAGGCCATGAAGGTAAATTCGCACTTTGACCATCTTCAATATCCGTTTCTTGGGTTGAGCGAGCTCTCTTATCAGGACACTGTTAGTGTTACTTTCAAAGGTCTGCAGCATGAACTAATGAAGATTCTAACTGTTTTCACCTCAATCGACTTCTCGAGCAATAGATTGGAGGGTCCAATACCAGAAGGGTTGGGAGATCTCCAAGCACTCTATTTTCTCAACCTGTCGTACAATGTGCTCTCAGGTCCTATCCCCTCCTCATTTGGAAAAATACAGCAGCTTGAGTCCCTAGACTTGTCAAAGAACCACCTCAATGGGACAATTCCAGTGCAGCTTTCAGATCTGAACTTCCTTTCATTCCTGAACCTCTCCAATAATCAACTTTTTGGAATGATCCCAGCAAGGAAACAGTTTCTCACATTTTCAGAAGGTTCGTTTGAAGGTAATGAAGGACTATGTGGTTTTCCACTTGACAAAAGTTGCCCAATGACTACCAATCCTGAAGAAGCAGATGCTGTTCCAACTCAAAGGTCCAAACATCACGAGGAAAATGACTGGATTGACATGAAGTCGTTTTACATGAGCATGGCACTTGGATTTGTTGTCGGCTTCTCGGTAATTTGCGGTCCTCTGATATTTATCCAGCCATGGAGGCGTGTGTATTACCAGTTTTGGGATGACTTGCTGTTTAGACTTTCGCAATGTTATCATGTTCACTGAACTTCGGTCGTTATGCTTGATTGGAGTAAGTTCATAGTTTTACCTCTGCATGATTCTCCATTATAAACTGTCGATAGAAGTGAGGATCTGCATCTAGTAGAAGATGACTGGCCCTAAAAAATTCAAGACCTGTACGTCTATTGCCAGGGAAGTCCTTGAATAAAGAAAAAATTTTAAGCTTGAATGACATGAAATTTCCTCATACATATACTGCGCCAAAGTGGACCAAGGGTGTAATCTTCCCAGCGTAACAAAGTGCATGGAATTCCTAAGCTTAGTGTGTGCAATTGGAACCCGGGTGATTGTCGACTTCATCAATGGTCTGATTAGTGATTACTGGTGCTTTCAAGTCAACAATCATGCTGTATAAGAAATAAAGTCTGCTAATTCCAATCATCGGCGCTAGCATTTAGTAAGTTCTCCAGAATTGTCAAATCCTGCATTTAATATAATATTCTTTGTTCTGCCATAAATTATGTTATGGAGTAGCTCCATGTGGTAACACATGGTCTGAAAAACAAATAAAGAGTAACAGCCAAAGTGTTATCAAGAAATTAAAACCATTATGTTGCTGAGGTTGGAACAGTGGCGGAAGCGCTGCTTAAAATGCCAACAGTGCTATTAAATATTTCGACGGTGGGAATGTACCTAAGTGAGTTTAAAAACAAATCACATGAAAGGATAATCAAAGAATGTGTTTCATCAAGAAAATTACCAAGAAAGTCCTAAACCTATTGCTTTTGTATCGATCTAATCCTAAACCTTTTAATTTGGCCAATTTAGTACTGAAGTTTTTGACAATTTGCCAAGTTAGTCCTTTTAGACAAAATTGGCCAGAAATTATTGACATAGCAGTGTAGTTAACACTAACCATCCTAGGTGATATGACCGGTTTTGATGTGATAACTTTTATATTTTTTTCTAATTTCATTCTTTCCTTTTTTTATAACTTGCCAGCCACAGGTGAGGATCGCAGGGCTACGCTTGGTCCAGGTTGGGTGAAGGCCTCCTCACCCTTGTTGTCCAACAGGTTAAGGATTAAATTAGTATAGGTACAATAAGTTTAGAATTTTTTTGGTAATTTTCCTAAGTTCCACAAATACCAATTCAAATTCAGTGGGCACCATATATAATTCACCTTAGTTTGAAAGGAAAAATATGTAATATACGTGAAAGAATGCAAAAATAAAGACAACAAACACAGATCAATTAGATTCCCATGTGATCTCGTCCAACTGATGTCTATTTAAAAAAAAAAAAATCCAAGATCATTCAAGATATATAAATAATAACAAAATTTGGTAAAATGCAGATTTTTGGTTTGAGTGATTGCTGATTTTTCAGGGGATAGTTATCTTGAGACTCTCGCCCTGACTTACTTGTATATTTCAGGGAGGATTCTAGCTTCAGTCGGTAATCTCAGAAACTTTATTCTCAAGTATAATCTGGTGGTTCTTGATCTGTAAGAAGGAAAAGGGCGAGAGGGACAAACATCAATGGATAAAAGAAAACAAGAATAAAGGGAGTGAATTAGGGAAGAATAGGAATTGAGTATGGGTTTTTGGGTGATTTCGATAGAGACCAGGCATGGGTATTGCCATATTTGAATTTGGTTTGCGACGGTCTTAAAATGAAGATGAACTGAATTAGAATCGTGGCTGATAATACGGAGGGGAAGCTGTCTCATTAAGGGCGCCTGCAAGAGGAGGCATGTAAATTTCCCTTTAGAGGTTTCATTGCAGAATTACCATTGCGCTCCTTAAATTTTGTTATTTGAGCATAGTTAGAGGACCTTATAATGTAAAATTTGGGGAATAAGGAACTCGACACAAGGTGCACTGCCATTCCAGTAAGTGTCTAGGTGGATGCTTGTCCTAGGTGTAAGTGCCTTCATCGTACACTTACCTACTCATAAGTTTATCACGTCACTCCCGCACACCTCACTTTCATACACTCTCCTCACACAAGGAGACCTACTCTTCCGATGCTCCCACCAGATGTTCCCTTCGCTCTGCTTAATATAAATGGTAAGAGGGTCTGCCTATTTATACTAATACTAGGTCGGTGGAGGAAGTCTCCACACACATCTCAGCATGTTTTCAACTTACCAACTTGCTCAAGTTGGTAGCTTTCTCTTCAGGAAATATCTAGAGAGGGTGGCTTCTAGAGAGAGAGAGAGAGAGGCGGTGCAGAGCATTTGGGTTTTGTTTGAAGGTTCAAGCAATAGCTCACTTGAAGAGAATTTTAAAAAGGTAAGGAGGATTCTAGAGTGGCAATGGCCGTATGACATCTTTATGGTTTGATCATCAGCACTCACACGTAGTTTTTGTTAGAGAACTATCCCACGATGGCGGTTTATGACTCGACATTACCCTAAATTATTTCCGGAAGATTTCTCAAAGGTTCTTGTAGTAGTACTTTAGCTAGTACGTCCATGATAAGGTGCGATTGGAACGCACCGTTTTGTCTTGATGCGTTACGATGGAAAGACACTAATGGAGGGATGCAAAGGGAGACGTATAAAGCCTCCCGAACACAACCGTTGAATGGTTGACAGATCATTTGCACCAGTTTTCTCTCCATTTTCCATCAAGAAAGAAGAAAACATTTCAATTTCAATTTTTGCAAGAACAATCGACATTTACGCCGTGGAAATCGGGTGTTTTCCTTGTGATTGCATCCAGACCAACGTGAGGTATTGTTGTTCGTGATTCATCCGCAATTCAGTGTTCGTTCCGGGGCTATTTGCTGTTTGCGCATCAGAATCAGGTAAGTCGTCTTCCGCCGACATGAATTCCATCATTGGTATCAGAGCCAGGTCGTAGTTTCTGCCTTATTTTTCATTGAATTTTCCAGTACACCATTTGATATCGAGATTAAGAGTATGATATCTACACTGGTTGGATGTTTATTAATCGAAATTGATATGTGAATCGTCGAAAAATCGAACCAAAGTGAAGAACGGGTTTGAGGTCGCGTGCATCCGTGCGGTTTTGGCCAATTTTCGAAATAATTTTTTGGCCAAAATCAACTTTTGAATATACAGGGTGAAAGAGCTCGTCGAGACGAGTCCGGCGATGGGTCGATCGCCGCCGGAAGACGCCGAACGCGGCCAGAAGCCGCTACGCGTGGGCGCCACGCGCCTGAAGCGTTGGCAAAGCCAGCGCGTGCGCCACACGCGCCGGTCGGCGAACCAGCACGTGCGCGACGCGCGCTGGCCGGCGAACCGGCACGCGCCGGTCGGCGAACTAGCGCGTGATGACGTCACTGTGACGTCATCCAACGGTCGGTAACCGTTTGGATGACGTCATCGATGACGTCAGCGCTCTGACCCGTCGACCCGACCCGATTCGACTCGGGATCTGACCCGGTTGACCCGACCCAACCGACCGTTGACCGGTCAACGGTCGGACCGGCCAGGAGCCATTTGGCTCGCTGGCGCGTGCGCCACACGCGCTGCGCACTCAGGCGGCGCGTGGAGGCGCGTGCAAGCTCCGATGGGAGCGTGGTCGGCAGCGTTTGGTTCGTATGAGTGTCCTCTACACTGTGGTATAATTATTTTATATTTTTAAATTTTATAAATGTATGAAAATGCGTAGGAAACCCTATGTACGCGTATTTTTGGGGTTTAATGCATAGTTTATTCATTTGTAGCTTGTATTTTCTTGTGTTTTAGAAAATATAGTAGCTAGCTTGTGTGGAAATGATGTCATATATGCTGTGTAGAGCTTGGTTCGATGATATCATGTATATAGTTTGATATACTTGCAATTATCTAGTTACTAGAAAATTCGAACAATGGTAGGAAATCCATTACATGTTGAATTGCGATTATAATTATAGTTGAAGCATGATTATTGTTTATACGTTGGTTATTATCATGCTATATTTTTTTTTATTAAGGAAAAATGTAGAAATTACATAAGGTCATGTAATTATTTTTCCTAGTGAGAGTTCGTAGGTTGGTAGAATTTGAAAGAGTTCTCACCTAGAACTTAAAATTTGCGCAAATTAAACTAATTAATGATAATAGAACAATTGTACATAGAAGTTGATTGGGAACATGGTGAACTTTTGTTTCTGTGTCTTTTGTTGAATTATCATTAATTTAGTTTGTTTTTGCTGCAAATTAAATATATGTGTTACTCTGGAAAATGTGCTAGTATTGATTCTGCGTTTATTATGTCAATGTGTTATAGCAATTGATTATGGCTTTGGCATCCAAGACCATTGTGGCTGACCTCAATAAGGGTGAGAAGCTGAACGGTGACAATTATGATATTTGGCACCGAAAGGCTCAGTACATCCTTGAGGAGCAAGAGGTTTTGGAAACCCTCAACCACACCATGGATCAACCTGAGCATGGAACTTCAGCTCAACACAGGAGAGATCTGGAAGCTTATCAAGCTTGGAAAAAGAAAAATAGCATTGCTCGCATCACGTTGCTGAGCTGTATGCAAGATAATCTCATGTGTGAGTTTGAAAGTTATGATAAAGCTCAAGCTATGTGGGTTGCCTTGAAAGATAAGTTTTGGGGTACATCTGCCACTAAGCTGAAGAGACTCACCATCAAGTTTGACACATTCCGAAAGCGCCCAAATGTAACGATGAGGCAGCATCTTCGGGAGATGTCAAACATGATCCGTGAGCTGAAGACGGCAGGTCACTCCCTTACTGATGAACAGCAAGTTCAGGCTGTTATAAGGTCTCTTCCTGACAATTGGGAGCATATGAAGATCAATATGACGCATAATGAGAATATTGTCACTTTTAATGATATTGCGCGTCATTTGGAATTAGAGGATGAGCGCCTAGAGGCTACGAGATCCTCTACCCATGCTTATGTTGCTGAATCGAGTTTGCGCAAGGCTTCGGGCTTCAAGCGCAAATGGAATTCTCAATTTAACAACAAAGGGAAAAGGACTGATCAGGCACCTAAGAGGGCTAAGACCTTCCGACGCAAGAAGCGTGGCGGGAAGAAGGACAAGGCCAAGATGGAGTGCCACAATTGTGGCAAGCTGGGTCACTTTGCTCGTGAATGCACTAAGCCGAAAAATGTACCCTATTACTCCATTACTTTGAGTAATGCTTTTGTTTCTAGTACTGTAATGCTTGCTGAAACTCATCCAATGTGGACTGTAGACTCAGGAGCAATAGACCATGTAACTAGAGACCGAGAAGCATTTGTGGAGTATCGTCGGATACCGCCTGGAAGAAGATGGATATATGTTGGGAATAACTCAAGAGTTGAAGTGAAGGGTATCGGCACATGTAAATTAATCTTACGTGGTGGTCGAAACCTGTTCCTGCATGATGTCATTTATGCTCTAGATATTCGACGAAACTTGGTCTCTGTAGTTGTTCTTCTTAGCTTAGGTTATGTATTGAATTTCCATGGTGATTGTGTTGACATTATGTATGGAATAGTTTATTATGATTCAGGTCATGTATCAAATGGTTTTATGGTGTTAGACATCGACTATGATCAGTACAATGTTAATGTTGATGGTTGTTTTTCTTTAATTGCATCTTCTAATAACGTTGAGATTGATGCAAGTACTTGGCATGCTAGATTAGGTTACATTGGATTGCAAAGAATGCAAAGATTAGCTAGAGAAAGCCTTTTAGGGTCACTCACTAATGTTAGTCTATCCGTATGTGAACATTGTCTAGCGGGAAAAGCAACTAGAAAACCATTCGGTAAAGGGACTAGAGCTGAATTTCCATTGCATCTCATACATTCTAACATTTGTGGTCCTTTGAATGTGAGGGCGAGGCATGGAGCCTCATATTTCATCACTTTCATAGATGACTTCACACGTTTCGGTTATGTCTTTCTGATCTCCCATAAGTCAGAAGCATTAGACTGCTTTAGACGATATATAGCGATGGTAGAGAATCAATTGAACAAGACAATAAAGGCATTGAGAACCGGTCGTGGACGTGAGTATCTATCGGAGCAATTCAAGGCTCTTTGTGATGAAAAGGGAATTGTACGACAATTGACTATTCCTAGTACTCCACAACAAAATGGGGTAGCTGAGAGAAGGAATAGAACCCTATTGGAAATGGTTAGGTCTATGATGGAGCAAGCAAATTTACCTATCTCCTATTGGGGAGATGCGTTATTGACTGCTGCCTATATACTTAACCGAGTGCCCTCAAAATCGGTCACTTCCACCCCTTATGAATTATGGACTGGTAGGAAACCAGACTTGAGTAGTCTACGTCCATGGGGATGTGCAGCTTATGTTCATGATTCTTCCCATAAACATGACAAATTAGGTCCTAGAGGGAAGAAATGTATCTTTATAAGATATTCCGAACACTCCAAAGGGTACGTGTTCATAGGTGAACAAGCTTATGGAAGTGTGACCAAAATGGAGTCACGAGATGTCACGTTCTTGGAGAACGATTTTCCTAATAGAGGTGAGATTGATAAGGATTTCCAATTATATGAGATAGAAGATCCTAATAACACACCCACTAATGTTGTAGAGAGAAATGAATATTTACCTCAACACATAAGACCTAGTGGGAGTGTTGCATCGCCTGATGAATTGAATTCAAGAGAAATTCAATTGCGTAAAAGTAATCGTAAAAGCATTCCCCGTTGTCGTTTTGAGATTGAAGGGGAAGCATTTATGATTGCTCAAAAGGACGATGCCGAGCCTAAGACTGTTCAAAAGGCTCTCTCATCCTCTTATAAGGAAGAATGGAGAAAAGCTTTGGAAGATGAAATTGAGTCAATGAAGGCAAATCATGTCTGGAACTTGGTTGATCTACCACCCAATCGCAAAGCCATTGGAAACAAATGGGTCTTCAAGATTAAGCGTAAGATGGATGGATCCATTGAAAAGTATAAGGCTCGCCTTGTGGCAAAAGATTATACTCAACAAGAGGGTATAGACTATGAGGAAACTTTTTCACCAGTTGTAAGGTTTGCCTCAATACGCCTTATTCTAGCCATTGTTACACATTTGGACCTTGAATTACATCAAATGGATGTAAAGACGGCATTTCTCAATGGAAAATTAGATGAGGAAATCTATATGAAACAACCAATAGATTTCATAGCTAAAGGTCAAGAGCATAAAGTTTGCAAGCTTCATCGCTCAATATATGGTCTTAAGCAATCATCTAGACAGTGGTATCTTCGTTTTCATCAATCCATAACTACTTTTGGTTTCACGATGATCGAGGAAGATCACTGTGTATATGTCAAGCGGTCCAAAGATAAATTTGTGATTTTATCACTTTATGTGGACAATATTCTGTTGGCTGGAAATGACAAGATTTTGGTTATCACCATAAAAGAATGGTTGTCCTCTAATTTTGAAATGAAGGACATGGGAGAAGCTGCTTATATATTAGGAGTTAAGATCGAAAGAGATCGATCAAGGAAACTCCTTACTTTATCACAAGAGTCTTATATTATGAAGATTCTTGAACGTTTTAATATGTAGCACTGTAATCCCATTGATACCCCTGTCATGCAAGGTGAAGGCCTAAGTACTGAGATGTGTCCTAAGACTATAGAAGAAATTAGAGCAATGAAAACTGTTCCTTACGCTAGTGCGGTCGGAAGTTTGATGTATGCCATGATGTGTACTCAACCCGACATATGTTATGCCATGGGATTGGTGAGCCGATATCAATCAAATCCCGGTCAAGCACACTGAAAGCAGTGAAGAGGATCTTAAGATACTTGAAGGGCACTATGGACTATCGACTTTGTTATCAAGGGAGTGACTTACGCCTATTAGGCTATTCAGATGCTGATTGGGGTGGAGACCTGGATGAGCGTAAATCGACTTCTGGATATACGTTCTTGCTCAATGGAGGTGCAATTTCTTGGAATAGCAAGAAACAGACATGCACGGCCTTGTCTACGATGGAGGCAAAATTTATTGCATGTTCTGCTGCAATGCAAGAAGCAGTCTGGCTAAAACGTTTCTTGGAAAATTTAACCACTGTCACTAAGGTTCCAAGACCGGTGATAGTTTATTGCGATAGTCAAGCAGCCATTACCTATGTGAAGGATCCCAAGTATCATGAAAGGACGAAGCACATTGACATAAAGAACAACTTCATCAGAGAAATTATAGCGCAGAAAGAAGTGATCCTACAATACGTTTCAACCAATAGAATGGTTGTTGATCCATTTACGAAGGCTATTCCTAGAGACATATTCTTGACCCACGGGATGTCACTAGGATTGCGTAGAATGTGATATGTGTTATTGTAGAGGATTATTGGTTTATGTATTTGTGAACATATGTATTGTACTTGTTTGTTTATTAGTGAATTGATATTTTATCAATAAGTACGAATACAGTATGAGACTAGCATTACACACATATATTATTGGAAAGTATGTCAGCAGGCAATGATTGGCCCACTCACACGAGTAATCGCCTCAAGTGCTATAGATAGCACGTTGAGATGAGACGTTATGTACAAATAAACGCTGAGGAACAAGTTTAGTACATAAAATGATATGTCGCCTTGATTAAAGTCAAGATGAGGTCTGTGATTTATTTATAATACGACCGAACATGATAGTCCCATAATCATGTATGCCTATAAGATGCCGGATGCGAGTACTTAATTGGGCGCTATAGGAAGCGAGCTAATTTAGCACTCGAGTTAAACATGAGTACGTGAGAAGCACGTGACTATGTTTAGGCTAAGATCCGTATAGTGGATATAATTAATAAATGACATACGCTCTTATAGAAAGAGAAGTCCACTATAGCATGTAATTCATACTACATGTGCATTGTACGACCGACAAGGGAAGGTGAGTAAAATTATCCCTATTTACTCATCGTGTGAGTCCTTTTAGGTAATTTATAATTTACCTCATTTTGTGCCCTACGTTACTTCTGACTATGTTCTTGAAGTGAAAGATCAATGTTACTACTTTAGCATGTTATCGGCGGTCATGAATGGATATGGCCTTATGGGACGTGTCTAGGAAAGCAGTTGTTCTGAAATAGAGAGAGACATGAGTGCAAAGAAAGACTATTGTTGTTTTACATCTGTCACATGTATTTACTGGTCGACCAATTATATCGCCCTTATGTGGTTGCGGATATAATTGTAAATATATGGTGTTTTGAGAATAGTCAAGTATAGCCTTTAAGGGATAGGTATACTTGGACTGATGTAACAAAATATGTCTGGGGCACTGTGAGACATCGATTGTTTATTTCTTTTCGGGGTTGTAGCCATTATGTCATCCCTAGCAGATGCATAATTTGAGCTCCCAAGTGCAGGTGTACTCACTGGTCGCACGGCTTATTTGCCAGTATGAATTATTTTGTAAAGTTGATGAATGTTGAATGACTTATATTCTTGATAGAGCGCTATCAAACCCATCATGTCCGAGTGGGAGATGTAGTAGTACTTTCGCTGGTACGTCCATGATGAGATGCGATTGGAACGCACCGTTTGGTCTTAATGCGTTACGATGGAAAGACACTAATGGAGGGGTGCAAAGGGAGACGTATAAAAGCCTCCCGAACACAACCGTTGAATGGTTGGCAGATCATTTGCACCAGTTTTCTCTCCATTTTCCATCAAGAAAGAAGAAAGCATTTCGATTTCAATTTTTGCAAGAACAATCGACATTTACGCCGTGGAAATCAAGTGTTTTCCTTGTGATTGCATCCAGACCAACGTGAGGTATTGTTGTTCGTTATTCATCCGTAATTCAGTGTTCGTTCCGGGGCTATTTGCTGTTTGCGCATCGGAATCAGGTAAGTCGTCTTCCGCCAACATGAATTCCATCAGTTCTCCTTCTACTGATAGTGTCGTTAAGGTACATGTTCTTTTGTGAAAGTTAGATTTGAGTGTTCAGCTGATTTGAGGAACAACATCTCGTTAATAATCTCATAAGAGATCTCAGTGCCAACTGCTAGATGGATTAACAGAGTTGAGTAACAGTTCGTTGGAACGTTGTGCTGATTTTTGTATTTGTACTTGAGCCTCCATGGCTCTGCTGCTTATGGAGTTCGAGGGGTAAATTTTGACTCATGATTAACCGAGCTTTAGTGGAATTTATACTCAGGTCTTTGAATTTATAATCCGGAACTGTTGTTCTCGTAAGCAAGGTATAAGGACATCATTTAACTAAACAAGCTCTCTATTCACTTCCTCTCTTCTCGTTCAAAAGACCTGCATCAAACAAATTTTCCATTTGAGAACATACGTAGATTTGACACGACTTTGCTGTGCAGTTTGTGATGGCTCTGGCCTCATCGAAAGTTTCACAGAACCGATGACACAAAGGACATCTGCATCATAGGTTTTTCACCCGGCGAAGCTTTCCATGAGACTGCTCCATATATTTTACAAGTTAATATATGTAAATAAACAATGAAGTTAAATCTCTATCAAGAGCTACCGCAGGGCACACCTTTCTCATCCGAAATGAATCGGGCTTGCTCCACACAGATTTTCGAGCTCGAATGAAACGTCATAGGAAATAAGAGTGCTCTGAATTGCTGTCTTCTTTCTCGTGTGCAACCAAGGACTAGGTATGCTCATGCGCGGATGATGCACTGCCCAAGAAACCTATATATACTGCACACAAACTATTTAGTTCTTCCTTGTAATACTTGTACGATCTCCTCTGCTCTTGATTGGATGCCTTTTAGATACTCCGTGAGGACCCTCTGCTGGTAAGAACCTCCTTCCTGGTAAGAGAGGAAGATGGAATGTCAGCGATATCAAAGAGCTAGCTAGTGAAGTGACACAAAACTATAACTCATCAATATGTGGCAGGCAACGTCAAGAAATGGACTTACTGTCCGGATCAAAGTCCGCTCTATCCGCTTCTTTATGACTGCATATAAATCTTCCGGTGAAACATCACCTTTACCAACTGTCATGCCGTCAAGCAATAGCTTATTCCATTCTTCCTCTGGAGCTGTTGCAATGAGCCGTCCATTTTTTAGGCACCAAAGCAAGAATGTACAAAAAAAATCATCAGCTCATTGACCCAAAACGTATATAGTTGAAGAACACCAGACAGCAATACCGCAACAGTGTACTTCACAAGCTTTCTCTAAATTCAGAACTGCTTGCACCAGAGGTCAGCCATAAAATTCTTACAAAGCCAAAAGGCAAAAAATTCATCATCATCCAACCCACATTTTAAATAATCTAGAGGCAAATTAGGACTTAACAGTCAACTTACATAGGTTGTTACTTGGCTTTGAACATAGAAAAAATCAATTTACCAACAATCAACCTTAAATCTCATTAACCAATCAAACTTGGCCCAATATAGCCAGTCTGTCCATAGAAAAAAAAGAAAATCGCATGCACTCCAGATAATGAAACTATTGCATTTAATAGCTACTATTACCAAGATAAAAGAACAACGTTTTCATCTTCAAATCAGACATTTTGTAAGACAGACCTGGTGTCCGTGGAGTTGCAACAAATTCTAGAAGGTACACTCAACTTGAACAATTAGCTAGCTAGCTAGCTTACAACGTATCCCCAACATGGCACGACCTTTTTTTGTAGCCAAAAGAGATGGAGGAGGATCCTCAAACTCAAACCAGGCTTGCAGCCTGTATGAGGTAAGCTCTGGTTTATGACCATAACTTACTTGCTTTAGCTGTTAATTTTGACTTAAGCCAGGACTTCATTATATCCCATACTGACAATTTGTCATCAAGTAATCATACATATAACATTTCCTCATGATTTGTACTGAAAAATTATCAAAGATGTAGATGAAAATGAGATATGAACTTTGCTTTTACATTTCCAAGGAAATTTTCTTCATTTATATTTCTCTTAAAAGCCAAAAAAGGATGAAATAGTTTTGGCTTCTGGTTTCTCATGGACTTTTGATAACTGAAAGAAGGTTGGATTAAGAGTCCAAAGTCGGACGAGAAAATTGGCTCCCCAAAAACTAGTCTTCGCATAAGGGGCTACGAGAAGGGTGGCATATAAAATTATATGACCTTTTCTGTGCCTAGATTGATCTCATTGTGCATGACTTTAAACATATCATATAATTCGGCCACAGAAAAAACGTAACCAAGTAAGAACTGAAAAATTGGCTAAGCTTACGCCTTTATGAAGACACATTACAGTCAAGTCGGCAAATTTACAGAAATAAAGGACTGAACATAAGTAAATTCATGTGAAAACCACCTTTTATAAGGACCTCCAGGAACTCCTCTGCCTTCAACACTTCATTTCCTGCAATTCGTTCATATCACAAAGTCAACTTCATATCAGCCCCATTACAAGCATGTCAGAGAAATATGAAAAGATTCTGAAGGAGCATGGAGAACCAGAAAAAGAGACAAATATTGTATGTCCAAAATTCCCAGTCTCCCCAACTAATTGCCTCACTAATTGAAACATCAATATTTCCTCAAAACATCTACCTCTATGATTTTTGACTTTGAATGTAAATATAGATCTAATCGAGAGTCAACACCAAAAGAAGTTGATGTTATAACCTTTCAGATAGCATAATAATTATTAAGTTAATTATAGATCTAATCGAGAGTCAAAACATCTACCTCCTTCAAGGTTAACATAATAATTATCAACTTGCTCACTATTATTCACCTCTCTTGGCATAACTGCGCTTAGAGAGAACTCTGGAAGCATAAAGTTGCAAGACTTTCTGTAGCATAGCCACAAGCCCGGGCTTGTCTACATCTTCTTTTGCCTGCACATGGTGTAGTTATAAAAACCTAATAATATGCATAAAAAAAATTCATGGAAGAGAAATTGGCATTAACATGCAGTTTTGCTTGCAAAGGAAACAAAACAGAGATGGTATTATCAAATATATCTTCATTGTATGAAATTTTATCAGCACAAACAATAAATGATGAAATTGAAATGTCAACCCTTGAAAATATATACAAGCGTATTTTCTCACTCTACCTCACATTTGAGTTGAGTTGCCATCATGGAATGAAGAAATCAATATCAACCACAAAAGACAGACAATGATCAGGAGAAGAACTAGCAATAGTTGAGTAAATGGATAAAAGAAAGATCATAATCAGGAACAGCAACTATAACCAAAATATCTTCAAGCAGATGTCCATAGAAGTAGCAAAGAGACTTACTTGTCTTAACTGTGCATTAACTTCAGAGAGGAATGCCTCATCTAGTTGACCTTCTTGCTCCATTTGCATTACTTCCTAGGAAAAATCTACTCTACTCAATACATATAATCACAACATAAACCACGAAGTGTCTTATGAGTGCAATGATGAGATAGGATGACATGATAATGAAGCTCCCGGAGAAACAATTCACCTTCAGAAGAAAAAAATATCTTCATGCACAGAGAAGCAATGAAGCATGACCAGTTTTCAATTCTCTTTCTCTATAAGGAGGTCAAGAGATTGATGAAAAACAGAAGGCAAGGTAAAGGCCATGTTTACTGGCCATTTTCAGCTACTTCTAACTTTTCCCAGCGATGAAGATTATATACAATTTTATACTATAATATTTAAATATTGAATGTTCTTCAATATTTGAAGCTTAATTATAGTTAAAGTGTGAGTTCCGCAAATTAATCACCAACTTAAAAGTAGAAGCCCCTGACAGATCCTAAATAAATCATGCGACTGGCTGATGAACAATAGACAAAATCAAATTTATCCTCATTGTGTATAGACAATGAGCCAACTCCATTCACTGGGATAAGGCTCAGCTTTTGTTGTATGCATGGAACGATGAGTTACAAATGTAGTCTAGATCATTTATGTGCACTAAAACTGCCACAGCAAAGCAACAACTCAGAAAATATTATAAACACATACTTCCTCCATTGCTTTAAGAGCCTCAGGGTCTCTAGGAGGCCAGGAAATCTCTTCCTTTTCATCAACAACAGGCTTTAAAATTCCCTTGAGAACATCAGTCGAAGATTCTATCTTTTCCTGCAGAAGCAAGCATAAAAGATAAGGTGCAATAACAAACAAAACAAAGACCCTCAATAGACAAGCCAGGGTGTTAAAGGTGAATCTTCCATATGTGCTTGTGCATGTAAATGAAGGGGAGGAAGATACTTTAGTTTTATGGACAAGGTGGTCCACTATGCTCATCACAGATAGAGCCAATTCCTCGTAATCTTTCTGCATAGATATGAAATGATGTCAAAACCATTTCTCAACAAATACTAAGGACTGATTTAGCAAAGGAAAAATTCAGACAGCAGAATCAAACAAGTCCAAGAACCATGCTTTATCATCATCTGACTTGCAGGTATCGGTTCTTGCAGCAAGTCTAATCCAGAATCCCTCATTAAAGGCCAGGATGTTCTCCCCAACAATTTGCCGAACCTGCACGAAGATTGAAAGGCAAAATCAGGAGGAAAGTATATTTACATTTAAAGTTATTTCCAGTCATATCAATATCATCATCATCATCTCTCTCTCTCTCTCTCTCTCTCTCTCTCTCTCTCTCTCTCTCTCTCTCTCTCTCTCTCAATGTGAATACAATGACTTCTTACCTAAATGAAAAGTTTTTACCCAATCCAATTACTAATTAGGAGGGAAAAGCAAGGCATCATCCACTCACCTCCTGTGGGTTTGCATGCCTCAGCAGATCTATCAACCTGTCAATTTCTACTGTCTTTTTGAAAGCTTCTTCTGCATCGTTACTGACTGCACATATCAAAGTTCTCCTGTATTATTAGACCCAAATGTGCCACTCTATTATTATTCTTCTCAGATATAAAAAGTTGATGAGAACCGCATAATGCATAGATGCCCACCGCATTTAAACACATGCAGGCCTAAAGACCAAAACTATGAGTTTTGGAACTATGAATTACGAAAACTATAAAAGACATCTGGCAAATACTAAAAAAAGACGGTGGAATACTGCTTGTCCAACATTGAGCAGTCTTATATAGTATATAAGCAATCCCTTAAAGGAAAATCCTAAACAAAAATTTAGAATTATGAGTTCAAGTTGGACAGGGAGAAGATTAAGGTCAAAGAAACCATTTCATCCAATTATCATCAATACATCTTTGGCACAATTCTGTTAAAACCACCACGTGACAACTTTGGGAGGATCTATACAGAAGCACAAACAAAGGGGCCCAATTGAATTATACATCCGCATGTTCTTTGCTCAGGGTCAGAAGCCTTACATTGAATTCAAGAATAAAGAGAACAGGTCAGATGACCAACAAAGATAACAAACAGGGCAGGCTCTAATCCGCATGTCTTTCAAAATTTCAGATATGACTCATTTATAGAGAAAATAAATGAGCAAACTAGAAATCTCGACTAATTGCAGGATCCTAAAGTCTTACAGAATTGCGCAAACCAGAGAGACAGAGACAGAGAAATCATAAACCACAAATTCATCGAGTTAATGAAACCATGAAAAGAGCCCGCATCGCATGCACAAGCTCGATCATCGTCATGCCACAGCATCGCCGAAACAACAGAAAACACGACCACCAGGAACCCCCGAAACAGACAGATTATATACCTCCTTCTGGAGCACGGCCTGAACTTCCCCATATCCAAACACCAGCCACGTGCATTTCTAGGCGGTCGAGCCTGCGACAGCCACCACAAGCCCCAGTAAGACGTCAAAGCACATTGACCAGAAATCAAACAAAAGAGTCCTCCAGCTGAGAAGTAGCTTCTAAAGTAGCTTCTTCTCATCGCACTGTTCGATCGGGAACCGAAGTGGAAACTAATCACACTACGCGTCAAAAGCCCTAATCCTCCAACCCGAACCGATCAGAACCTCCTCCGCTCCACTCCATTTCCTCCATCGCATCAAATCATCCCCCACAAAAAACGGCTAAAAAACACTGAACCACCACATGCGCAGGTCAACATAGGAGGGGATGAAGAACAAGGGAGGAGTACCTGACGAAGAGATGACGGCGGCGGACTGAAGCGCAGGCACGGCGGCGCGCCGGAGAGAGAGAGCGAGGCCATGTCCGTACGGTGGCGGAAGAGGAGCACCACCACGCAGCGACCGTTGCAAATTGAAACCACCGAGTCCTGATAAAATGAGGCGATGGTATGGCCTCTCGCTTTGGGCGAGAAAGATCGTGTGGAGCGCGCGCGCGTGCAGCAGCGGCATCTCGGCCTTCGGATCTCGTGGGTCCCTCGCGATCAAGGGCTGAGGATGGCAGATGGATCTGCCCAATCGGTACCGTCTTTTGGGCTTTTGATTGGATCAAAGCCCGGCACTCTTGGGCCCGTGCCAGGCCCATGGTCCTTAATGGACCGAGCTCATGCCCAAACCCAACGGCGCCGCATTTATTTACTCTCTCCTAGTCCGTTTATTAATGTTTCTATCTCTCTATTTTTATGTTGTTGTGTTTCTTAGAATACAAAAATATATATATTTGATAATATCAGTTGATTTTTCTGTTTCCTGGGATAGAAAAATGACCAAAGAATAGATTTAAAGTAGAAATAAAAGTAAAAAAAAGATTGATTTTTATTCCTGGGAATAATTTGTGGAATAAGTCATTTTCTTTCTTTTCTTTTTTTCTATTTTCTTCCTCTTCCTCTTCTAATCGGTCTACTACCGGTAATCAACCGCTGCCCACCACTGGTCGCCATCACCCAGTGACTGATTAAAGGAGAAAGAAGAAGAGAGGAAAAAATGAAAAAAGAAAAATCTAAAAAAATTACTAAAAAATTAAAAGAAATTCTACGACACAAAAAAATTTGTAGATCGTCAAAAAATGAATTTATGTTTTTTTTATTCCGAAAATAGAAATTTTATATAGTCCCAAACATGTTATTTTACTCAAAATCTATTTTAGATGACAAAAATAAAATTAAAAAACTATTTCTAAAAATAGAAATGTTGCTAAATACACTCTTAAATATCATAACGAAATAATGGTGTCCAACTATCCCAATTTAAGTCCAAGGCAATTGATGTGACTCGTTCGGCGTGTTCCGCTAAAACAACGTGTTTACATGCCAGCATCGCCCCTTTGACAAAGACGCTTCACCGAATGATATGCCTAACCTACTAGAAAAACTCATAAGCAAATGAGAACCGGCAGATTCACGAGGAAGAACTTCCAATGTCACGTTTCATCTTGAGATCGATGCCGGTGGCGTCCAAAAGATCTTTTTCAATCAGACAAACGGTTCTCAAATTTATCAATAGTATTCTCTCAAGTAGGCTTATCTTTTGCATGTAAATGGAGGCCCGTCGTCGCATTTGCATGGAATATTGTGAACGATCTTCAACAACTCTCCTTATATGACATCCCAATTTGTCTTGAGAAAAGGCAAAGTGAATCTATACAGTCTCGGTGCTTATCCCCGTTACATCTTGGAAATAAATTATTCAAAGCTCCATTTGTTCCAAGAAAATAATTCTAAAAAAAAAAAATCAGAATTCCTGGCATTTGGTTCACAATAAATAAAATAATCAAGGAAAATGTTCTTGGACAATGGAAAAAAAATACCTTAAAAATTAGGGAGATGATTTCATCTTTTCAAAAAGATGAAATTATTTTCCCTCTTCTTTCTTTTGCCCAGACCCAGATTCTCCTCTGTGCACTTCTTCGCCTTCCTCTTCTCTTTATATAATTTCTTTTCTTTTCTTTTCATTTTCCCTTTTTTCTTCTTCCTCAGCCAGTCACTAACCATAGCAACAACCATAAGCAAGGGACAAGCTCGCCCAAGGATAATGAGTCTCGCCCCAACCTTGCCTGAGGCCAACAAGGCTCAACCTCACCAGATAGGCGAGCTTTGAGCTTGTCGATCTAATTTTAGCCTTCGACCCTTGAGCTTCGACCTTCAACCTTGCTACTCTGGCAAGGCCTCAAGCTCATAAATAGGGCAAGATGAGGCCTCGCCTTAGCATTGTTGGCCTTGGGCGAGCTTGTCCCTTACTTGCGGCCAATCACCTTTGTAGGTGACCAATTGAGAAATAAGGAAAAAAAAAAAGGGAAAAAAAAAAAGAAATAACAACAAATAGAAAAGAAGGAAGAAAAAAGAAATAAATAAGTAAACATAATTTTTTGGTAATTTTCCCTAGGAAAATCAAATTAGATTTTTCATAGCAAATAACACAAAATAATTTTTAATTCATTTTCAAATCTCAACCAAACATAAAATAAAAAATAAAATAAAAAGATTATCATTTTGAAAATAATTTCTAATTCATTTTCGAATTTCGCGAACATAAAAAAATATATATATGAAAATGACTTCCTAGAATATATTTTCAGAAATGTCGTTTTTTCCACAAAACAATTAGTCTTAAAAACATTGTATGGATATCGGTTTAATCATAATTTTTTTTTAATTTTGTCAGTTTAATTTTAAATTTCTGTGTGAAATTTCAATATAGTAAGTATGGTAAATTTTCATTGAAAATCGCTGACGTTGCTAATGCGTGATGAGGTGAGTGATTCCAGAACGGAAATTTTTCAGAGGGAATTTTCTGGTTAAGTGTATGGAGTAGTGTATACGGGGAAGAAATGAAAAGGAATAAGAAAAGATAGAATGATCTCCTTCCAAGGTATAAAGGCCATGCCACCAACCGAGGATGAGGATCGAGATCTGCGAAGTTCACCACCAAGGCCTAAAGCTTCCACCAACCAAGGATAAAGGATTTCGGGATAGGAGAAGCTCACCACCGATTCCACCAATCAAGGATAAAGGGCTTCTTAGCTCACTACCAAGGAGTGATCTACGCTCCAAGGATAAAGAAACCGAAAGGAGTTATCCACTCTCCAAAGGAGTTCACTCAAGCAGAGGAAATCTCACCATTTTCATTCATGAAATTCGTATCTCCCATACATTGGATAGTTTTCCCCTCTTTATAGGAGGATTTTAGCCTTAATAAATATTAAAAAACAGACCTTAATAGCTTAGGAACTGAAACCTTCGACTCTTGAACTACATTACAATAAAGACACATAGGAACTTAAACCTTCGATTCTTGAGCTACATAAAAATAAAGACACCTAGAAACTTAAGAAAAGCCTTTATTAACACGGGAACTAAATGCCTTTAATCTTCAGCCTTCCGCATTCTTGAACCTTTAGCTTTCCGTATTCTTGAACCGCCTGCTTGAACCTTTGGCTTTCCCTATTCTTAAACCGCATTCGTGAACCTTTAACCTTCCCAAAATTCGTGCTCCTCCCTTAACCAGAAAATAATCCTCCTATAACTTCATCAATTGGTCATACAAGACATTTAAAATGACCTCCCATTGATACTTATCGATATATTTAAAATGACCTCCCATTGATACTTATCGATATACCACAAAGTACCGAGAAGTAATTGACATTATTCATTCAAAATGATCCATTGAAGCACATAATGCCCAATTTCTTTCTTGGCTTGGATAAGCATCGATGGTTCTAAGTAGGTCGATGGAGCTATGTTGAATGATCCCGCATCAGTTGCAATATAATCATTACCAACCGTCCTCCTGTATGACAGACCCAACCATCGCCTAGCTCTCTTGACATCAAATCGGCCAACATTCGAGGTCAAGTAGAGCCATCTATGTTGGATCTAGGGCTTGCTCGGGCTCAAATCTGGGATCTAGCAATAGAGCACACCGGCTGAGCTTAGGCTCAATGATAGCGAGGATGAGCCATGGCCGAGCCAGAGAAAATCACCGGCGATGGCGTCGACTGAGAGCATAGGTGTCGGTGGTGGAGATATATGGCAAGGGGCGATAGAAAGCGGAAACTTCTAATTCTCCTTCTCTCTTTTTTTCTTTTTTGGGGTTTTGAATTGATTTACTAATTAAAGATGAGTTCACCATGGACCATTTTTCAGATGGACTCTACTGTGATAAACTCATTCCAACCTTTTATTAAAAGATCGAGTAAACCTTATTCATCGAGCTCGAAAGTGAGCTCAAAGAGACCCGGCGATAAAGATTTCTTCCTTAGGCGCTTGTCATCTCGTCTCTGAATGTACTTACCCTCCTGATGTCGCTCCCTTTTTCCTTCAATCCCTTGTTCATCGTCCCCTCCTCCTTCGAGAGTCACCGGTGCTCTCGAGTTTTCCCTGCTTCAGCTCCTACTTTTGTCAAGCCGGCCGGAGTTGAGTCGGCCGTCCTCTGCTCGATGCCGCCACTCGGAAGCACCACTCCGAGACTTATTTGGCCAGGCAGGCTGCTATTGTCGGAGCTCAACAGCCTGGCCGATTAGGACTCCGCTTAAATTTGTTAAATCAAATCGGATTATATGACCCGGATCATGAGTTTTAGAGCAGACATCTCACATTGCACTATTTTGATTATCTTGATAGTCATGATAGGCAAAATTATCAAGATAATTACGGTAATTGTAATTGTCAAAATAATAAATTTTTTTCATGATGATATAAATTTCATGATAATAACCATGATAACTATAATAAGGCTCATACTATTTTCACACTCTAAATGGCTGTAACATTCCTTAATGTATTGAGTTGACGAAAATAATATTAAGAGAATTATTTAATCAAAATCACAAATGAAAAGAGTGGAAGTTTCTATTTATTGAAGATGTAGACGCAAAGCCACACATTTTTTCATAAAAATACAAAAATGTCCATATCAATCAAAACAAACCTTTTATTCAACCACCTCACGTTATTTTCCATCGTTTTCACACAAACTTCGTTCCTCTCTTCCACTTACAGTGCTAAACTTATTTCTATAAAGGATTTTGTAAAAGGGTGTTGCGGAAAGCGAGTGATCGAACAATAATATAGACCGAAGAAAAAAATAAATCGGACACCGAATTTACGTGGTTCAATCGTAAAGACCTACGTCTACAGGGAGAGCAGCGACGAATTTCACTATATATCAAGCGATACAAGGAGATTACACACTCAAGTCACTCAAACACTCTCCCGGTGTTTCCCAAGCTCCAATTACACCCAATAACGCACGCAGTGTTTATTCCCGAAATTTCTCAAGAAATAATCTCTCAATCTCATGAAGGAATTACACACAAATCTTACCACAAGATTTGATCGGCTACAAACACTAATTTTTTCGTGGATGTAATTTCACGAACGAAAAACCCGCCAAGCACTTGCTAGAATAACGGCGCTTCAACAATCTTTGACAACGATGAGCACTTCTGCGACAGACGAACAGCCCATATAAATATGTGCGTGTATCTCATTCTCAACGAAAGGCACGCTCGTTGACCGACTCCAACGTGGAAAAGAATCCCATGCAATCTGAGGTAAATTTGGTCAACAAAGTCAACAAATAACAACCATCTCTTCACGGATTGCAATTGATAGAAGAAAATCCAAAGTCCAAATCTCCTTCTGAATCTTTCTTGGCGATAATAATTACAAAATCATTATCTATAATTTCCTTTTACACTTTCTTTCATCGTCAACTCTAATTCGCCAAAAGAAGTTAAATTTGTTCGATTTGAACGTCCGCAAAATATCCAATTTGAAATACTTAGATTTTCGCGACGCCAAACTCGACATTTTTTAACAAAGGGTTTGACCTTGTTGGTAACCTTTGTCAATTGGGATATCTTAAGTACAACTTATAATAAAGAGTTCACAACTTTAACCAAAGAACTCCTCTAAAAAAATTAAAATAAATAATTAAAATTACTTAGAGTTATTAAATATTGAACTTTAGAGAGACATTAAAAACTAAATGTACTTTAGATATATTCTTTTAAATTAGAATCCTGACAACTAAATTTACTAAAATACCAGAATCTTAGATGATTCTCATCTAAGAGTAATTTGAACATGACAAAAGAAAAAACGACAATTTAGGAAAGGTTGTTGAAAATCATTAGATCGATTGATCTATATTTAAAGTATGTTTTTCCTCTTTCCTTCAATCTTACCATTAATGAGGTCCTAATGAGGGTTATTTTGGACTATTTAAATTTTAGGGTGTGTTTAAAACTATTTGAAACGTGGAATTAACGTGAGATCTCTGAATAGTTATAATTATAAGAATAGAAATCTTGATAATTAGAGAATCTCAAGAATCCTTATGCATGGTGATGGCCAAGTTATTAATCTCTATCTCTACCACCCCCATTTGGTTTGATCTTGACATACCTGATTTCAAAAATATTTAAGCCAATATTCAAGGACGAGAATGCTTACTGAGTGTACTTGTGAGATTTCACGAGGGTCTTGAGGCTTTATAATATCGAAACTTGAGGCCTTGATCTAGACCCGTCTTGTAGCAATAGGACGCATGCAGAATAGGGCTTTGATACCAATTTGATACGCAACCACCTTTCTTATTGCAAAGAAAGAACTCATTAGGACTTTTCGTGCAGCTACCTGGATTCGATTTTCCACATCTATTTCGGGCAAAAAATCAATTCGAATTATATCATTGGGACAAAAATTAAGATTGAGCTAGTAGATCGAGAAGAACAAACTCTAGACTAAAGCAAGAACGAATATTCTGTCCGCTGCATAGTTAGGAGTCGGCACAAATGAAGATTACAGCGCCAAAGGCCAACGTCAGAGGATTGCACATGATCCGACATTATTTTATGTGAATTAGGTCAAATTGATGCCCCCACTTGTCGGAGGCCTATCTGCCAAGGGTTGAAAGGTTGGTGGGTCGTAAAGAAAATTACAAAATGTGTGTGGTGTTCCTTGTGCTATGGGAGTTCCTGTATCTTTTACAATTGATTTTGATGTTTATCATGCAAATCTTTATCTGTAGTTGTTTTTCTCTAAGTGAAAGGACAGAAATGATCAATGGCGCAACTACCCTTTCTAGATGTCATCACACGAGAGTCTCATGCTCTTTAGTCTCTGTCGAACAATCAATTTTAGCATAATTACGCATACTACAAGTAATCCTAAAATTTGAAATTGATGAACCCGTCATTACAACTTCATTACACGTGCTAAAAGTACGAAGTTTTTTCATACAAGGCAACAAATACCCAAGATATAAGTAGATGAAAGATTTTTGTGATTATATGGCAAATTAGCGAGCCCTCATCAATGGGTCAAAGTGCTCTACGATTATTATTTGTAGTTTAACAACAACATTTAATGGGGATTTCCTTTTTTCTATATTTCTTTATTATATGGAGGCACCAGCCCTTAAATCGAAACTTTTGACCCATATAAATAATTGTGACTTAGAGCAATTGGGACATGGTTGATGAGATTTGAACGGATTGAATAGACGACTTCTAAATATCAACTGCACCAATTCTGTGCGTTCATCACCTTGATACCAAAATCACAATTGCTTTCACCCCAAATCCCCACCGAGCACCACATCTCCTTAGATTTCGTTATTGGGCCAATGTTTTTCTTAAAGAATCTTTCGAAAGCGCACAAGATAACTCGTGTAGACCCTTCTAGTCCCCGCTCCCAGGTAGCAAAATCGCCTCCAAACACTGCCTAACCATGTTTTACGGGAACTAACAATCTCCGATTTGTCTTGACCCTAACTTACCAACAGACGCCACGACTCAATAAAGCAAAGGGCCTACCTAACTTTATCTTATGTAGCTCTGTAAACTGGCTAGATTCGTCTGGAGGGATGATAAGCCGCCTCGCTATGTAGACTATAGGGACGATGTAATTAAGAAAAATTGATGGATGTTGGTTTTTGTCACTTTATTTTATCAGGAAAAAAGTTGTTATTATGAATTCACATGCTAGCAAGTACTTTAGAACATTGGCTAAACACATCTCATACGAAATAATTCTTAAAAAGGATGCATTATTCAAAACACAAGAAATTAGTGCATTACAAAGTTGTAAAGTTTCCTCAATCGATAGCTTAAGGCGTGTTTGATAATCATTCGCAATTTATCAAAATCTATTTTGAAACAATTTTTGCTCATATATTATTATTTTTATTCTATTTCCGGAATAATTTCTGAGTTTTTTAGAGCATTTAGTAACTATCCAAAGTTTCTATTCTCATGATAGAAATACATTTGGTAGGATTCTTAAATTTTTTTTTGTTTATTTTAAATTTTTAATACTTTTATTATGTCTTGCTTATTTTCTCTTTATTCTTTATTTTTTATTCTTTTTCCTTTTATCTTCTTCTTCCTCCTTTGTCGCCGGTCGCCAATCACAAGGGTGGTTGGCAATCGGCTAGGCGAGATCCGGCAAGCTTGCTGGAGGCTCGCCAGCCGGATCTCGCCTGGCCACCTGTGAGGCCAAGCCTCACGGTGGCCTGACAAGGCGGCTGGTGAGGTTGAGCCTTGCCTAAATCTGGCGAGGGTGAGCCTCACGCAGCCACACTGAGGCTTGGCGTTGCTGAGGGTCAGCAACACTCCAACAAGGTCGCGAACCATGATCGAGGCTGGCGACTGGCCAAAAGGAAGAAAAAGAAAAGGAAATAAAAAGAAAACAAAAGAGAAAACAAAAAAATTAGACTTGATTTTACAAATTGTGTTCTTCGAACAAAAATCAACTTTTTTCTACTTCTTGATTATGTTTCAAATCTATTCCGAGAACAAAAAAATGAATTTTTATTACTTGAAAAAAATTCACCAAATGAACTTATGTTTTTTTTTTTAATTTCTAGGAACAAAAAAATAAAATCGGTTGTTCCCGAAAGTATTACCAAATAAGCCCTTAGCTACCAGAGTGGAGACAATGGCGAGTCATCTGGTGTTAATGACTGAATCCTCTAAAGGAAGGGGCTAGATTTTATTGTTTACTGTTGTGTTTTGATGGATGCAAGAAATGGGTGGGGTATTTTCAAAAAGGAATGTGAAAATTGTAAGTAGATGCATATTAAGTACAATTGTAATATATAGAAAGTAAAATCCCAAATTGATAAACTAGTCAATTATCACGTGTCATCATACTTAGAAATTTAACGAAAGTTATCAATTTGAGATAAATTTATCAAAGATATACTAGTCGTTTTTTTTTAGAATAGTAACCCCAGATAAAAATATAAAGCAAGCTTATTATAATAGTTTTAAATGATAATATAAGCAAGCTTATTATAATATTCTTTTTATATAATAGTAAATTAATCAAGGTATATGCATTTATTTTAGGGGCCATCTGAAGGAAATGCAGAGACTCAGCAACAGAGATTGGAAGGCCAATTGAGACAGCGGCGTTCTTGAGGAGCCACAATCCAAAACCCCAACTTGTCTCTTGCCACTCCCCAAGGGATCACTGTCCGGTCCCTACTTAAACAAGATCGCATGTTCCTTGTCAGCTCGTAGTTTCTTGCATACCCCACGTAGTCGATTCCGCCGCGCTCGATCCACCTAATGGCGCACTCGGCTGTATCTCAGGTGGGTACATTCGATCTTGATCGGTCTTTCGGTTTTTCCGTTGTGGGGTCGAGAGAAAAGTGAGGAGAGGTTCTTGAAAACGGAAGTGGGAATGGACTTGGGAATGACCCAGATGGTGGTTTCTATCTGATTACATTCGATCTTGATCGGTCTTTCGGTTGTTCCGTTGGGGGGTCGAGAGAAAAGTGAGGGGAGGTTCTTGAAAACGGAAGTGGGGATGGACTTGGGAATGACCCAGATGGCGGGTTCTATCTGATTAGCACAATTCTTCTCGCTTCTTTAACGTTTTCTTGCTTTATTGATTACCCTTTTCCGTTGTTTGATTCTTTTACTCTTTGTTGTGCTTTTGGGTTTGTGGGAAACTGATCGGTGGAGTGGTTCTTGCAGGTTTCTGTTGCTGTTCCTGTTGGTAGCGATTCCTCCATTAGAAGATCGGTGTTTAAGGTAGCTGTTCTTTTGTTCTTTTCTTTTTCAAGAGTCTGTGGTCTCTCTGTTTCAATTGCGTACGCCAGTAAAATGAATGCATTCCATGCATTATGCTTTTGGTTAGATTGTCAATAATGCGAGATCATGGAAAAAGTCAGACTTCTTTTGAAAGTCTTGTCCCCAAGGAGGCTAGAAATTCTCCTTTGTGTTGCACTCCTCAGTTGCGTCACCGTGGAAAAGTTTCAAACTTGAGAATATATATTATGAAGTTGCTGCCAAAATGGAGAAATATAACATATGGTGATTCTGATAAGTGGTCGCTTCTGTAAGGTTCATGTTGAGATTCTTTCACTAAAAATTGAAAATGGAAAACTGGAAAAAGCAAACATACTTCAAGTCGCGTTAATATATTTTATGACATATCCATCCTCTTTTGTCTAATTGTACATAGAGGACACCTACCACAACTCTTATCCATTGTGTTCAAAGCAATCTTGTTGTGAACACGAGTGAAATTTTTTTTCTGAGCTTGTACAGAGTAGTATTTTGGATCTAGTTGAATTGCTATACACTGTCAAACTGTAAAATGGAGTCTACAGTGCTGGATTTGATCCAAATGCAAATTGAGCTGCAGCCAATAAGGAATTTTAATACAGAGGTTACCAGATGGCCATATGGCATTCTCTTTGGTTTATTTACGAGTAAGGTGAAGCATAGGGCATGCATTCAGTTGCTTCTTCGCTTCTAAGAATAGTGACGCACACCTAAATATGATGAAGTATATATGAGTCACTTCAAAGTTTTGGCTGAGTTCTCTTTTTCCTTTTTTGGTTTATATCCCACTAATTACTGAGCAATTTGAAAATTTTGTTATGAAATTCTTATTTCTATACTAAAGTTTGTAGCAGCATTCTGTTCTGCCCATTGTGTAAATTTAGTTACTCTGTTAAGCTAACCAGTTTTTAATGAATTGCAGGCACATACTCTCAGTTTCTGTGGTACATTACGGGCACCTGTATTGACATTGGACTTGAGTACCAAGAATGCAAGATCCAAGAAAGGGTATACAATATGCATGTCAGTGCAGCAAGCAAATGCACCAAAAGTTGCCGTCTCACCATTGCAACTTGAGGATGCCAAAGAGCCCCCATTAAATACATTCAAGCCAAAGGAGCCTTATACAGCAACCATTGTGTCTGTTGAGAGGCTTGTGGGCCCAAAAGCGCCTGGTGAGGTTTGTCATGTTGTTATTGATCATGGCGGCAACGTCCCCTATTGGGAAGGACAGAGCTATGGTGTAATTCCTCCTGTAAGTTGCTAGTCATGAAGCCGTAATCCTTATCTTTTCCACTTTGGCTTTCTAGTTTGTGTGGCGATTAGTCGAATGTGTAAGAGCGGCTTGAGTGACTGATGATTAGAGCAAAAGCAAGAAGACTTTCCTTTTAATTTCCCTTGTCAAATTCCCTTGATAAGGATTAATATAGTGTTGGAAGAGACTTTGAATTAAAGTACTTGATGTATGTCAATTATTTGTGCCATTTCACTCAAGGAATTCCAACCCCCCCCCCAAAAAAAAAAAAAAAAAAAAAAAAAAAAAACGTGAATTCTGGCAATGTATTTGAATCACAGTGACTTACTGTGCTCTCATTTTTTGCAATGCTTATTTGCGTCGTTTGAGTTGTTTCTACTTGAGCAGCTGCTCCAAATATTCTAAACATGCTTTGTTTGAAGAATTTTTTTATTAAATCATAAAGTCAGTGCTGAGTAGTCCATAATCATTGTCTTCATGTGGCTTTGCAGGGTGAAAATCCAAAGAAACCAGGGAACCCTCACAACGTTCGTCTTTACTCGATCGCATCTACCAGGTATGGAGATTCTTTTGATGGTAGAACGGCCAGCTTGTGTGTCCGCCGAGCTCTCTATTATGATCCTGAGACAGGAAAGGAGGATCCTTCTAAAAGCGGAGTGTGCAGCAACTTCCTTTGCAATGCAAAGCCTGGAGATAAAGTTAAAATCACAGGTATTGCTGACTATTTTTCCTGGTTTGTGCGTCTGGAGTGCCCTCTTTGAATTAAATGTCTAATGATCACTAAATGAAGGGTTGAATACAAATTCTTTTTCCAGTTAATCGGCCAAGAATTGGTAGTTGCAAGAAATTATCCTGATGCCTTGCAGTTTGTGCATATTTGTGTATGCCCAAATAGGATAACAATCATAACTGCTTAGACTTTCAGCTTCTGTCTTTAATGAAGCCTGGGATGCTGGCCTTCCACCTGTTCGGCAATTTATATGTGCAGTTCCTCATCAATAACATGGAAGTGCTTAAAGAATGGTTCACTACTGACTAAGGTCATGAGCCAAAGTAGTTGTATTGGGTCTTTCAGATTGACGAAGGGCTCCTTCAGATTGGTGCTAGAATCAATCTACCATTTCTGCTTGAGCTTGGATGGTATTCCAAAAAAAATAAAATTCTTTTGGATACTTGTAGAATGATTCAGTTAGACTTGTGACTGGTTTGTGAAAGTATTAGCAAATATGAGCTCAATTAAAAGTAATTCTTTAGTATGAGAGCTGTTGGTCTTGGACTCTAGTTTGCAAGAATGGGAGACCGAATGGGAGACCAAATGTGGCACCGTCCGCCACCGAGTAACACTTGTCTGTGGAAATCCTCCATAATGCACTCTGGAAGACTGCAAGTATGAGACAGAGGACAGATATTGATGTTTTGCATTTTCAGAAGCTCAATATAGTTCATCACTCTCAAACTTTTCCCTTTACTTTCTTTTTACGTGAAGTATTGTACTAGTAATATACTGTGGAAAGTATCTTGCTCAGACTTTTTGAAATAGCTTCAATTCCCTCCGCAAAGATAGTTTGAGATTCACTCAAATAGAGACTATACTTTTTGTTTGCCCAATTTGATAGTCAAAGACAGTTCGAACAAATTTTTATGGTCCAAATTATGCCTACCTTGCATTTGTTAAGTTAATTTCCCGGGTTACTTTTGGTATATCTCATTTATAATGCCAGGCCTACTAGGAGCTCAACCATCATGCATGTCTGATACTGAAAGAGAGCTTGAATATGATAATTGTATCTTTTGCAGGCCCTTCTGGGAAGATCATGCTTTTGCCTGAAGACAACCCAAATGCCACTCACATAATGATCGCGACCGGTACTGGCATCGCCCCATTCCGAGGCTACCTTCGGCGCATGTTCATGGAATCTGTCCCCACGTACAAGTTTGGGGGCCTTGCCTGGCTCTTCCTCGGTGTTGCCAACTCAGACAGTCTGCTCTATGACGACGAGTTCTCCAAGTACCTCCGAGATTATCCAGACAACTTCCGGTATGACACGGCGCTCAGCAGGGAGCAGAACAACAAGAAGGGGGGCAAGATGTACGTCCAGGACAAGATCGAGGAGTACAGTGATGAGATCTTCAAGCTCCTGGACGAAGGGGCTCATATTTACTTCTGTGGGCTGAAAGGAATGATGCCGGGTATCCAGGACACCCTGAAGAGAGTTGCGGAGGAGAAGGGCGAGAGCTGGGAACAGAAGCTGTCGCAGCTTAAGAAGAACAAGCAGTGGCATGTCGAAGTCTACTAGAGCTGGAGTCTCTCCGCTCTCGCATGACGGATTAATTCAGCTGCGTTGGTTCTGTTGATTACTGGTTAGTGGTGTCATCTACCATCTGTTACCCGATTGATTAGGATTTGACCAAGAACACCGAGTATTTAGAGACAGATCTGTATCATCGAATAATAAACCCCAATCATCATTGTGATTTTCATTATGGCCAAAAGTTAAAAAGGCCTTATTTGCCGTCTGGTAAGTTAATTCTCTCTTCTTCTTTTTTCCAAAGTTTCTAAAGTTCATGTCTACATGATGGTGCTGTGATTATTATTATTTTTTTTTTGGTGTGAACTAGGAGGAAGAAAATGATGGTTGAGTTATATTTTTGGCCAAAAAGATTTATCCAGCTTTGCTTGATTCATCGCCTAGAAAGGTTTTTCTTCTGAGGGAGTACTTCAGCACCGGTCGATGTAGAAGAGTGCACTCGTAAGATTGACCTGAAAGTTAGACTAGTCAAGATGTACGAAGCTGGTCCGAACAATATCCGACCACATGAAACAGAACCTAATTTGACCGAAAAGAGATTATTAGGCAAGGCTTTCTCTCGGCATTTGCCTTTGACAAACATTGTTAGTGTTAGGAAGTTTTTAACTGACACCATCATGGAGTTGTTCAAAATAGTAGTAAAAATAAAAGCAAGCAGAGCAAGACATGATGGATTCTTGGGACCATGGAAGGATCTTTGAAGGAAGTTGGTAAGATGCTCGGATGATGGCCGACTCCAAAACCCTCCTGGATGTATTTTTGAGCCTACTTAGCCTTTTATTTCTTAACCACGACACCAAGCCTACATTACATCCCTAAATTAAGTCTCTTCAGATAGGGATTGTTTGGGCTGACATATGGGTTCACATTGAAAGCTAACGCGCGGGAAAGTGGGAGCAAGGTTATCTTATCTCATTTTAAGATTTCTTGACTTGTAAATCCGGTGGAGGTAATCGATGATTATTCTGTTTCTTACACTATGAGACTTATCCATTGTTGAAACCGTGACCTAACCCACATTTCGGTCCTTTAAAAGATCTCTTGGATTGGTCAATGTGTACTTATTCCGAATGATTTTTAAAACCTCCCACATTGATAGTGTGAGTTATATCGTGTGATTAGATTCATTTCCCACATTAACAGATGGGATAAAATGGTTTTTTCTTAAGAGTATGAAGCCCTTTCCAAATAGGGAGTTCTCTTTTGGCATATTCAACAAACCCTTTCCACGAGTTAAGTTCATTTTGACAATGAACTCTCTCTTAGGGGAATCTGGTGATTGATGATATCTTCCAAGCCTGAATGCAATTTCATTATGTTAAATGATATTTAATTATTTTCCAAATAAAAATTTGCTGTGAAAGACTGGCTGTAGGGAAGAAGATAATTTTCCTATATTAGGATGATCACTCATTACTCCCTGGGATTTTTCTCTTGAATTGCTCCCATCTTTCTTTGTGATTCTTAACTTTTCTAATTTTGGGTTTGGATTTTGGGCTGATAAGTTAATTTGGTAGTTTGTAGTGTTCTTATAGTTGGGTAGTAGCCTGCTCAACTATGTGGGATCTTTCCAGTTAGTGCCTTTTGGGTGCTATTCAAATATGAACCGTAAGTTGTGCTAAACCACGCTTTTGTTTTGGTTGTTTTCTCGCAACATGAGGTGAAGATAGAATTTGTCAAATGGTTGCCGGTCCCTCATTGAGCAATGAGTAACTGTGCATATGAACTTGGCCGACCTGCCTCAGGTCCTCATGGTACATTATAGTGTCTTTCTTTATGGCTTCTAGCACGATTTCTAGATGAGCATACCTTTGAACATGATCAGAGATAGTGGAAATTTCAAATGTTTGTAATTTTGCAATTAATATATTATGTACGGCGTGGGGATGGATAATACCATATATAGTGACATCATGTTCGAATCATGATAAGGGAATGAGTTTAGAACAGAAACTTTGGCTATTAAGATATATTTGAAAATCCATTGGGTGCACAGAAGTTACTGAAGTTGTTTTTGTTGTAAGCACATTGAAATTCTACAGTGGTTGAAGAGCCTATGTTGGAATAGCTTCTGCTATGAATATTAGCACTTAACCTAAACGAGTCGGTTCTTCTGAGATCGGAGGTCAGAGGAGTGTAAAACCATCACTCACAGCCACTCTTGGCATTTGAACTCTAGCAGACGAGATTAAAACCGAGGACAACTCCATAGCCATTAGTGTGATGTGGACTCACACGTCATACTCTCTAAAGTTTGAATTTCTGATTGCTACTTGGGCTTTAATTTCTTCTACCAACATTAGGGATGAGTTTGGTAAAACATCGAAAAGTAGTTTTAGAATTTGGAAGTCTTTAGATAGAAAGTTTTAGTGTTTCCTAAATTATTCTAAAGCTCTTTGAGCTTAAATCCTGGCTTTTTAAAGCTCAAAAGTCCAAATAGGTGTCCAGTAGCTTTCGCCTGAAGTCCAAAGCTGCTTCACGAAATTTTACTACTCAAGGCGTACATTAAGGAATGTCATATTGAATATATCCTGTAAACATATCCATTACCTCGCATCTACCATGAACAATTAATTGAGCGAAATTTTCTGGAGCTTTTAGAATGCTCATTTTATTTTGAGGTCTCAATTTAGATAACTTCTTTAGAGTCATCTGTTTGTTTCGGCTATGATATTAGAACATGATTTGGATGATCTGTTGTAGTGCAATGCTCTATCTACTCCCATCCTCCTTCTGCATTAACCATTGACTGTTGTCCAATCAACTGAAAGCTGTCCTTTGTTAAACCGATATTTGATTAGAAGCTCCTGCAAGAAAGCATACTGCTTTCTATGAGCTTATGAAAAAGAGAAAATAATGTCTTCACTGACTTGAAGGTTTTCTTTTTCCATACTATTGCGGTGGATCTCACAATTTCAGTTTTGTCATCCCTATATGTTTATCCTCAGGCATGCTAGGTGTTTTCTAATGTGGAGGAGGAATGCCTGCTGATTTTTCTAACTATTGGCAATTTCACTATTTTTTACAGTGGACTGGTTGGTCTTTTTCTTTCCTGCTGTTACTGGAATTATGGCTGGTTCATATCGATCAACCTCCTTGAGGGGGTTGTCGAAGAATTAGGAAAAAATCTTGGGATAGGAAATTAATTTGTTTCCATTTAATTTATTTCCTTTTATTCTGAATCCTCAGAATTAGGATGGAAATCACTGGAATTAGGAAGTAGGAAAGCTGTTCCTATTTCTGCTTCTATTTTCTTGCTATTTTCTAGCTGTTGTAGGCCCTGTTATGTGACATGTCCTCTGTAAGTATGACAAGCAATAAGAGACAGAAGAAACCATGTTTCCTCTTTGAAATCCGCAGATACAGTGGTCAATACCCATTGGTACACTTGCTGCAACTCTTACAACTGCTAACTATAAGTGCATTATTTCCAAAGGACTTTCAGCCTCCAAAGCCCATTAGAAAAGTATTAAACCGTTTGATAACCATTTTGAATGAGTTTTCAAGTGAAAGCCATCATTAAGAAGGTTGAAAGCTCAATGCTAGTAAGAATGGCTTTCAACATTGGCCTAATGCTTAAAATCATTTTTTCCTTCCAAAACTACCTCCATCAATTCTTCGAATTTCTTATTTTGTCCCTCATTATTTTTTTTTAATTGAAAAAAGACCAAACCCTTCCCTAGACTGGCCAAAGGTTTGGTCTTCTTCTTTTTTTTTTAACTTATATGTATTTTATTTTATTTTCAATTTAAAAAAAATTAATAATAATATTAAAGGCTTTTCAAATGTATTTTTCACCAAACAGCATTTCTCTTAAAGTTATTTCTCAAAGCATAATTTATCGAATGGCATTTGCAATTGCTCAAAATCCTTTAGATTAAACTATCTTATATTGCCCCAATGAGTTTTCAAAATGCTAAATCAAATGCACTCTATGTCTATTTTATTTTATTTTCACTTTTGGTGCTCTAGCAATTGGAGAAAAGTTATTGACTGGCAGCTAGCTTTTGATCTTTGTTTTTTTTTAAAAAAATTGGTCATAGATAGTTTAGATTAGATTGGAGAGTGAATTGTTAGTTAGTTTTTCATGCTAATGCCTATACTTTTGAACCATCTTGAATTTCCGATTCTCTCTTTTTCCAAGGAGTACCTTGCAGAATTCTTTTTTCGGCAGCCATAACTTGTTATAATTGCTTGGCCTCTTACTGCACTCTTGTACATTGGAATTATCCTTTCAACTTTAGGTGCAGCTCTCCAGAGCCTCACAAGCGCCGCCTCGCCTTCTCGCAGCAATAGTAAATGATGATATCCTTCCCATTCTCAATTACTTTAAGGTTGCAGATGGTAGTGAACCTCACATTGCTACACTTTTTACAGCATTCCTCTGTACAGGGTGTGTCATATTTGGGAATTTGGATCCAATCACACAAAAGATAACCATGTTTTTCCTACCATGCTATGCGGGGGTGAAGTTATCTTGCTTTCTCCTTGATCTTCTAGATGCACCCAATTGGCGTCGACGGTAGAAGTTTCACCGATGGAGCCTCTCTTTGCTTGGGGCATCACTCTGCATTGGGATGCCTTAGTTCCAGTCAGGAGCTTAGGGGGTGCATGACAACCACCTATTTCTGTTCCAAAAACAATTTTTCTATTCCAGACTTGTTTCTAGAATAGAAATCCGTTTGATAAAATTATTACAATTTTCTATTTCTGAAATAGATTCTTGTTCCAGAAATAGGTTTGGAATAGAAATCGAAGTAAAATTTTCTATTTCTCTATTTCTGGAACGAAATGAAAAATAAAAAAGTTTTTCTCATCGTTTATCAACCAGTCCTTCATCCGTTCTTTGCCGACCACCGTCTCTGGCCGCCACAGAGCCCGGCCACCACGGCCGGTCGCCGCCACTATCCACCGGTTCGCCGCCGCCGTCCGAAAGGAAGAAATTTTGTGTCGTTATCAAACGAATTTCTATTTTTAGAGTAGAAATTTTATGTAGTTATCAAATTGTTATTTTTGCTTAGAAACTCTTCTAGAAATAAAAATAGAAAAATCTATTTCTCTTCCAGAAATCAATTTCTGGCCAGAATGGTTATCATTCACCCCTTATTAGTTATTCAAATCCATTGAGTTTGACTATTGGCCCAGAGGCCAATAATTTTAGATTTTAGCTTAATATGGCTCTTGAAGTGGGAATCATCAAATGCTTCTTAATGACCCCAATTGAAGGCGTTTCAGATTTCATGAAAGTTGACATTGTGGTTGGGAAATATGCCCTCCTCTTGTTTCTTCTTTAGTTTTTTGGTTTTGCATTTGAAATGTCTGATCTTATTGATCACATAGTGGATCACTACTTTATAGTGGTGCATTAGTGTGAAGGTTTATTTTAATAGCATCGATGGAAGCCTCAATTTCAATTGGTTAGAATCGGTGAAGGGAGGGACATGGCCACTCCTAAATTTATGGACCACGTTAGAAAAACATCATAAGTTGAGGGACCAATTGCACCACTAGTCATGAATCTTTTAAAGTATTTAATTGAGTCCTTTTTAAAAAAAAAAATGCAATTAAGTTCTAAATTTGTGATGAAAAATGTAATTATTTTGAGTGTCGGATATGCAATTTCATAGAATGTTCATGAAAATGAGGGGAAAAGTAACAAAAAATCTCAAACTTTACTCACTATGACACATTTGTCCCAATTTTTTTTGTGACCCCGAAAACCCCAAACTTATACATGTATAACATATTTACTTCAATTTTTTTATGACACAAAAAATCTCAAATTTTTATTTATGTGATATATTTATCTCAAAATTTTTTTCGGTGACACCAAAAATCCAAAACTTTTTCTATGACACCAAATTTTTGGAGTAAATGTGTCACCTAGATGCAAGTTTAGAGTTTTTAGTGTCAAAAGAAAAAGTTTGAGGTAAATATATCACATTATATAAATTTGGGGTAAATGTGTCACAATTAGCAAAATTTGGGGTTTTTGATGACTTTTACCCTAAAAAGGAATTGATTGTACTTTTTGAAAAGGATCATGACTTGATTAAAGCAATTCAAAAATTTTAAACTATTAAAAAAAATTAGAAAAGATCACACCACAAGTAATGAATCTTTTAAATTAATTTAATTAAGTCCTTGATTTTTGTTTTAAAAAATGCAATTAATTTTTAAACTTATACTGAAATGTGCAATTAAGATGCCATTCGAAAGCAGTGTCAAGTATTCAATTTTAAATACTATTAATTGAAAGAACTTGATTGTACTTTTTGAAAAGGATTACGAATTGATTTAAGCAATGCAAAAATGAAGAATTATTAGAAAATTAATAGAAAAGATCACACCACAAGTAATGAATTTTTTGATCGATTTAATTAAGTTTTCATTCCTAAAAATATGCAATTAAGTTCTAAATTTAGGTGATCTTTGGGTGTTGGGTATGCAATTTAAGTACTATTCATGGAAAGTATTTGATTGTACTTTTTGAAAATGATTACGAGTTGATTGAAGCAATTCAAAGATTAAGCACTTAATTGCATTTTATAAACGAGGTTTAGGACTTCCGATGTGTCTCTCCCGAATTAGCTGGTGGGTTGAGACGTGGAGTCCAACATGTGTGGGAGGCAAAACCGTGGGTCCATAAAACCTCCCTTTAGAAACCACTCGAAGCTAATCTTTAATAAGCATAATAGATTCGAACATATATGCATTTCGTATCGGTCATTGTGGAGGGTGGACATCTAATCTGGTCTTGTTGCTTATAATTTCACCGTTGAAAAGACATGTTATTGAGTGCTATGCTAAATCATTTTCATAAGACTAATAACGAAAAGTGATCTTTTGCACACCAATGACATGATTATTGAACAAAGGATTAACAAGCATGCCTCGACTCTCAGGGATTACATTAGCCAGGTATGCTATTTTCGAATGTGTTAACCAAATCAACATGTGGTGTGAGCTAGTGCTTTTTATGAAAGAGGGCGCGTTTGTTTCACGGAAAAATGATTTGAAATTTTTTTTCCTAAAAATAATTATTTGCATAATTTGAAATAATTAATCAATAAAATATATTTTTATTATGAGAAAAAGCTAAAAAAAAATCCTCTAAACTATGTCCAATGTGACATATTTACCCTAATATTTTTGTGACACTGAAAACATGAAATTTCTATCATTGCGACACATTTACCTCAAAATTTAGGATAAATATATCACAAAAGTACAAGTTTAGGTTTTTTGTGTCACAAAAAAAATAATTTGATTAAATGTGTGACATGAGTATAAGCCTGAGATTTTCTGTGTCCCAAAAAAAGATTGGAGTAAATGTGTTACCATGGGCATGGTTCAGAGTTTTTTTTGTGACTTTTTTCCCTTTTTATTATTGACATCAATTTATGTACAAACATATTCGTGATCAATGAAGATATTATTCAATTTTTTTAAGCGATACAAGTAATTATTTTCAAAGTAACGTTTTCTAAAACCAATTATTTTTCGTGAAACAAACGAAGCCTAAGTTTGAGTGGGTTGTCCTTTATTAGTTGGTGCATAGTAATTTTTATAAAGTAATGTGAAGTTTTCTGTGTTTTTTGACGTTTTATAATTTTAGCTTTGAAGAAGTTTTTTTATGAGAAAAATAAATTAAAGTGGAGAATAAAAATGTGATGATTCCTCTTTAACAGATAGCATAGACAACGCAAGGATATATAGGAAAGTTTATAAGTGAGACGGAAAGGGATTTCGGATTAAACGTATAGTCGAATTTATTTTGTTTCCCTTTTCTTTTTCTTACTTATTTATTTCGATAAAATTAGGCATTTCATCTTATAAAAGGACATATGGAATTATAGACTGAACAAACACTACAATTTTCATCTGTCGTCAACCGGCACAATTTTATATATCTAGAAAAGACCTAATTCAAACATTCTCTCTCTCCAAAATTACTAAATCGGTCTTAAACTTCCCAATTGAGCATATTAAAATCACCACAAAACAAAATATTAAGGTGCAATAATTAAAGGGACCCTGTCTTTTTATCGAGAAAGTGATCTATCGTTGCGTTAGCCCACAAGAAATGGAGAGAGATCGAGACGAATCACGTGAGACAAGATGGAAACCTACATGATGTACCTTCTTCTTTTTTCAGTTGACCAAATCAAAACTTTAATGGAATTGATTGATTGATGACAAAATATCAAGAACTTAATTCATCAAGCTGTATATCTTAACTACTATCACTAATTGAAGACCAACTCGTTGAAGTTGATTCCAAATTGAAAGCCCATTTGAATACCACCTCGATAACTTTAGAAAAAAAGTCAATATCATGAAAAACTCTAAACTAATAAATTTTTGACAAATTTATCTCAAATTAATTTTTTGATCCTAAAAAATCTTAAATTGATAAATTTGTGATAAATTTGCCTTGCATTAGTTTATGTTAAATTTTAATGTCAAATTGTTGAGTTTGATGATATGTAAGACAATCGATGTGTCGGTTTGGAATTCTATCTTCTATTTTTCACAGGTTCACCAATTTAACAAAAATTATGGCGTGTTTATTACAAATGTAACAGTTTAGGATTATCATGAGTTTATTGATTTTGAGTTATTGTGATCAAAAAATTAATTTTGGATGGATTTATCATATATGTAACGGTTTAGGATTTATTGTGATATTAAAAGAAAAAGTGATTCCACGCCGGTTCCAGGTGTCATATGTTAGATTGGTCAAAGTTGAAATTATTCCTGCATGGAAGAAGGCCAACGATGCAATCGCGGAGAAAACGGTTGGTTTTGGTTAAGCGACTCCGGGCCTTGTCCTTGTCAGCAAATGTGAACACGCACGTGCCTTGCGAATCTCGAATTGCTTCGTGGGGGCTGCGGAATGGAATGAAAGTGCCAAGTGCGTGCTCAAAGTATATTCCACTATATATAATAATATAAATATATAAATATATATATATATATATATATATATATATATATATATATAAAATAAAGGAAAATGCTGACTTACCTTTTACCGACCTTATCGATAGGACCCACCGTTAGGACAAAGTGTCCAAATAGTTTTTTTTTTCTTTTTTTGGCATTCGATGTATGTCGTTTTCTTAAGCTTCGAACCATTTTGATATGCTTATCTTTCTTAGCTACCTCAAAGACACCTTTTAGCAAAATGCCCTTTTTATCTATAGATAATATATCCATTTCCTTTCTTCTTTTTCTTTGGAAAATTTTCATTTGCAGGGAAATTTGAATCTCTTTCTTTTTTTGAAAATTGGAATTTAATCTTCCCCAAATACTTCAACCTTTAGCACTCACAATTAGTGCGTCTTTTTAAATATTTGGTCTATCACTTGATCTTTAGCCCACAACACAATCGAATGCAAGATGCTTATACATGGATCAGGTTAATTAATGTGTTCCTGTCTCGTGATGTATTCGTCGTATGAAAATCATCGCTCCAAAATTTACATTTATAAGTTCATTCGAGCAAGTGTTCTCCATCCTTAGAAACATAAAACCGTTAAAAGAAAAACTATTCATTATCTATAAATTTAATAATTTATATCTGCGTGTTGTGCATATATATAATATTATAATATTTCAATTCAATGCCGGCTTTGTTCGTCTCACCCCCATCCTTCAAATTCTTTCATGCTACGCTGTTCTCTTCCTCTCCTTCCTCTCTCTCTCCTCTCTCCGATCCTCGTATCTGTTCATAATCCTGTCGAATTCCTTGTACATAATCCTTCCGCGATTCTTCTCCTTCTTCTTCGACGATTCGGAGGTTTGAAGAGCTTGTACATTCGTTTCGATTCGCAGGTGGGTTCGCTGTTTCGACCATCTCCTCGGTCCCTCGCTTCGTCCTAGATTGTATGGTTCTGTCGTTTTTTACAATGTGAATCGATGTTTCCGAGAAGCGGATTTTTCCTTCGTTCTGTTCGCGTGGTTTGACCCGATTGCTGCATGCTTTGTGATCGCGGCAGCGTGTTCCCATTTTCCCGTTCCTCCCCGCCCTCGTCGCTCTCCGTTCGCCTGCGAATGATGGGCTGTGTGAAAGGAGATAATTTTGCGGAACCCATTTCTTGATATTTATTTGGGTCGTTTCCGAATGCTCTGTTGCGTGCCTGTGTTGTTAGGATTACCGCTCATTCCTCCCCGGGATTCCGTCTCTTGAATTGCTCCCATCTTTCTCTGCGGTTCTTGACTTTTGTTTGGTGTTTGGAATTTGAGCTTATCAGTTTATTTTTAACAGTCAGTCCCTTTTGCGTGCTGTTCAAATGTGAACTGAAGGTTTGTTGTGCTGAACCGTGCCGTTGTTTTCGTTGTTTGCTTGCAACATGTGGTGAAGACAGAATTTGTTGGATGTTTACCGGTCCCTCGTTGAAGAATGAGTAATCGTGCGTACGAACTTGGCAGACCCGCCTCAGGTACTCACGGTACATCACAGCGTCTCTTTTGTATATGGCTTCTAGCTTGATTTCTAGATGAGCGTACTTCCCAGCATGATCAGAGATTGTGGGTATTTCATAAATAGTAAATTTGTCATAGGATTTGTCATGTACCATATGGGGAAGATGTTCAAGGATACTCTAAGTTGCTTGTGGATAATACCATGTATAATGATATTGTGTTCCGATCACGATATGGCAATGAATTCAGAACATAAATTTTGGCTATTGAGATAGACTTGAAAATCCATCTGATGAACAGAAGTTACTGAAGTTGTTTCTGTTGTAAGCACGTAAAAAATTCTGTGGTGGTTGAAGAGCCTATGTTGGAGCTGCTTCTGATACTAATAACATTCGTTCATGTTTTTCTGGCCTTAGCTTGTCCAGCTTGGGAAACTCATCTACAGGTTCTCCCGTTATGGTTATGATGAATAGTCTAGCACAGAGCCTTCAGGGTACAGCAGAACATCATAAATGCGAATTATTTAGTGGCAAAAGATGGACTTTCAGTGTTTGCAAATAGATCTGGTCCTTGTGTATAAACAATCTGTACTTTTTTCTTTTGATTTTCTTTTTAATTGGGTCAGATCATAGAGCTAGCTTTTTCCTTTTTCTTCCTTCATTATCAGTTTCCTCCCACAAATTGGCTTCTTTCTAGAGAGTGTCCTTCATTAACTTTTTGGAGCTGTGACTTTGTTCAATAGGCAATTTTAAATGTACTAGAATTGTCAATCATGCACTTGCAGCATATTTATTTTCGTGATAGGTTGACAATTTTTTTTTTTTTTTTGGTCGAAAGTGATGGGTTGACAATTTGAAGGGTAACTCTTTGTCATTGTTTGGAGGGGTATGGCAGAATAAGACAGTTGAGACAGTGTTCTGAGTAGAATTGTTGGTCACTTTATGGAACAAGCATTTGACAATGATTTGATAAAGATGGAAGAAATTTTGGGATCAATCGCTTGTCATGGTGAGAGAGGTTAGAAGAATGTACCTTTGGTTTCACAAGTACAGTTCAACCAAACCTTTCAAAAGTTAGATCCCTGAATTGCTAAAGACAAAAGCACTGTGGTACCAACCGTACCGTTGGAATACTACGCATCATTAGATTCTCAGCCAAGTCCAACATCAGGAGTTCAAGTTCTTTTGCAGAGTAATGATAAAGCCCAATCTTTCCAATTTGACATCTGAGTGAAGTATGATTTCTACTTACCCTGGCTTTTGGAATAAAAAGGATCAAACAACTATTTGAGCATGGGCTAAGTTGGGTTACGGTATGGTCAGCAGTGGGAGATGTGGGAGCGAGGCAGGAAAGTTCTTTTGAGTAAGAGAGAGCTTGTTTGACCATCTTTGGATTTTTGGTTAGTAATGATAGGGAGGAATAAAAAGCTTGTGGTCGAAAGAAATCTTTCATCATTGCAGTGGGAGCTACATGGTTTGAAAGTTTATGCTTTTGGTGCTAGGAAAACATTTCGATTTACAGAAACGCCTTGAGTAGATACCTTTCATGTGGGTAAATATTATTCTTGGGATCTGTTTTGTAATTGGTTGGCACCTCTCAGTGTCGTTTACTGTTTTTCACTTTTATTTATGGAAGAAACTCATTGTTGCCAGTCTTTCACGCCCCCTTTCCAAGCTCTTTCTCTGTCTCCATTTCCTGAGCCAGGGAAGGAAGCAATTAGAGGAACCTTTGATAATTTGGTTATATGTTCATGAGGGATGATACTTTAAAAGTCAAACTAACTGTCCTTATGCAAAAAGTTTCTACAGTCACTTTACATGTTATTTCTATCATCATAGTCTTACTTTTTTCTTTGCTATTTCGGTTTTCTAATTATTGAGAAGGAAAAAAAAAATCAAAATAGAATAGCAACTTTTACGCAAATGTCATGATTTTCTCTTTTCTATATCTCTCTTTCTGGAAACTAGTAGCTTTTGATATCACATGTTGACCTGGCGAAATTTATTAGATGATATTTTTGCTCTCATTCAGGCAAGAGAATAATAAAGGATCTATTAAATCAGAGTGATAACCGCTTTTGTGCCGATTGCGGTGCTCCTGATCCTAAATGGGCGTAAGTTTCCAGACTTCATCTTTTCTATGCTTATGTTTTAATATACGTGATTTGACCAAGACCCAGTGATGAACTTTGGTACGCTTCTTAATTAGTTAGCTTACTGCAAATACTATAGATGAATCTGTAGTTGTGACAATCATCTACTTGTTCTTGAAAGTCATCTTTTCTGAGTGCGTATTGTTAATTTAGTTGCTGGATTACTTTCAGAAGTTGAAGCTAATGTTGTGTAACTGACATTTGTATGTCATTCTTCCTTTTGACTGAAACTAGGTGGTGAGCACATATGTAGGTTTTGAGAGACAAATAAAGTCACGCACAGATTTATCCCCAGTGTGCCTTATGAGTATGTAATATAGTTTGGTAATGTGAAAAGTGTAAATCAGTCTCTGGAGGCCATGGCGATTTGGGTTTGAGAGTCAAATATACTCCTTAAGCATCACATTATTATAGAATAGGAGGTGGAGTTGGGACTCCTGCTTAATCAGTGTACATTCAAATTGAAATTAGATTTATTTAGTGTGGACTGGACCACTTCAGCGGTACTTCATTGTGCTAATAAGAGGAGGTAAGTTTACAACCAGAGAGAAGAATAGTATGAGACAATTGCCCCATGACATGTTAGAAACTTTTGATACACGGAATATGCTATGTGCCACAATATATTGTCTTAGGACTGTTAAGAAAACTTTGGCTCTGAATCTGCAGGTCGGCAAATATTGGAGTTTTCATATGTTTAAAATGTTGTGGAGTGCACAGAAGTTTGGGAACTCACATCTCAAAGGTATATTGTCCTAGTTTTGTGCTCCTTCAAGGTACATAACCAGCTTTACATGTTTTGACATCTTATGTTGCTGTATCTAATGGTAAAAAAAAAAAAAAATCAATGTTGTAATCTGATTGGTTAAGCCCTTTTGGTGTTGTTCTATCTAGTTGATGTGTCATACCATAGGCTGAGAATTTGAATCCCTACACTCCCTTTTGTTATCATTCTATCTAGTTGACGTGGTCATGTCTGTATATGGATTTCAAGTATGAGGCCTGTCTTACACATCAGGTGGAGTGCTCATAAGTATGTCGGGATACATTGTAGGTCTATTTCTATTGAGTTAAGCATTTAGAAGCTTTTAGATAAGTTAAAAGCTGTCTTTAGTTTCTTCAATTATTCTTTTCATATCAATGACACTGGTATGCAAAATATTGTTTCTATCTTTTCTACCTTGCCAGAATGATGTAGAGTTGGTGATTTGACAAAAAGAGATGCTTCAGTTGATAATCTTTTCAAGATGACAAAAGAGAGATTTTATGTGACGGAGTCCCTACTGGGGAATGGTAAAGGTGTGTCAAAGGATAGGGGGCACTGCAGAGAATGTTACTGAGCATAACATGGGATGCAATACCTTGAAATTTCATAAATCACTGAATCAGGATTTCATAGATAGGTTATGCCATATGTTCAAGCAATGTCGAATAAAGCCAATAGTGTGAGAGGTTTGCTAACTATTTTGTAACAGCACAAGGCAGTAAAAAAGTGGACACAGAGCATGATTTGCAGGTTTATAACCTTATTAATGTGGTCAACTGGTTGGGCTTTGTTGCACACTAATCTAGCTACTTAAGCATGTGATGTGGTCTGTGGGCCTGTGGATCAAATTGCCCAAGATCATCATATTCAAGTTCGAAAGATTTGTAAAACAGTACACTTTTTATTATACATTTAGTGGATTATTGGCAAGTCACAACATATTTCAGGAGAGCAAAAGATCGGTTTACTATACATTTATAGGCTTATTATCGCCTTGAGAATGCATTCTGATTAGAAGCAGTATGCATCTGGTTGAAGTTTATAAAACAATTGACTCAAGATTTCAGAGTTTTCTATAAAGGGAGTATCACCCTTTCATCTAGAAAGGTTCACATCTCACTGTGCTTTTCCCATTATAGTTATTATGACACTGCATTATTATTCTTATAAATAATCGTACGGTAGGATGCGTGTAATTTTCTTTAATCAAGGGAAGATTAGGAAAGTTCCTTGTATTTAATCTCATTTCCCCGCTGAAATCACTTATATGCTATTAGGAAATTCTTTCGCTTCACAGATGAAGTCACCAAATTTTTTGATGTCATGCTACGGATGCAGGTTTGCATCTATTGGCTAAAGTTTTCTGATTTTTTGCTTGTTGGCTTCACTTTTGCTAGTTTGCATTCTTGTCTTCAAATAGTAATAGCAGACTGCCTTATAAGTTGCTCTGCAATTAGCCTTTAGGCAATATCTTTTGCAAGTAATCTCACAGAAATTTTTTCACAATCCAAGTGCCATCATTTTAAAAAGTTATATTTTACATTTGTAACCATGGAATTTTTTGAAAATTTGTGTTCCCCTTCATTTGGTATCATTTTACAGGAGCACCAAGTTACTAGACACAATAATCTACAACTTTATTCGTTTTGTTTCAGGTTTTGTCTGTAACATTGGATGACTGGTCTGATGATGAGATTGATTCCATGATTGAAGTCGGAGGGAATTCTTCTGCAAATGCAATCTATGAGGCATTTATCCCTGAAGGAGTTAAAAAGCCTGGAGCTGATGCTAGTCATGAGGAGCGCATGAGATTTATCAGGTTATAACATGCTCAAAGTTCAAGTCTTTTACACTCTCTGTTTGTAACCGACCTATTATATATGCTAAGACCATCTGTGTATCAAAGTACACATTATTTCACTTCTCATGGTAAGAAATGTTTCTTGCATGCTACTTGGAAGTTGAAGCTGGTTAGGACTACTTCTGACTTTTCCTAAGATTACTTGTATGATTTTACCTTTTGACGTAGATCTAAATATGAGCTTCAAGAATTTTTGAAGCCTAGCTTACGAATTGCTTCAAGGTCGTCGGAAAGGAGCACTCTTCAATCAAGTTTTTCTCGGAAGATTATGGATAGCTTCAGAAGTTCAAATTCATCAAAGAATTCCGTAAGTGGTTAAAATGTATATTACCCTTCTGCATTTTTAGGCTTTCTGAACTCCTGCATCTTTAGGTAGAAACTGGAGTTAAAATATGCAAGGAGACCATACATAGGATTCTACTTTGGTTGCTCTGATTTGTTTGATGCATTTGTTAATGTGGGGCTTAACAAAGTTTTCCTACATAGTGCCACTTTTCATGATTATTGGTTTATTTATTGATATTCTAGATCGTCTATAAGCAAATGGTTCTTTTATTGGTATTTGGTGCTTCATTTGGTAATGGCAGCTGGTTCTTGCTGTGATGCAAATTGTTTTACAGGAAGGCATGGTAGAGTTTATTGGTTTAGTGAAGGTGAAAGTAATAAAGGGTACAAATTTAGCCATCAGAGACATGCTATCAAGTGATCCTTATGTTGTCTTGAATCTTGGGCAGCAGGTTAGTTGTTGTCTCTGTTTTGACTTATGACACAATAGTTCATGCCTTGAATATCTTTATCTTGTGAATTACATACTGCAATAAATCATTTCTTAATCATCTCTTTAAATGATGGTTCAAGCAAGTGCCAGATCTTAATCACATGTGATGGTGGCAGATACCTTTGTTTTATTGCTTGTCAGGTTTTGGTCTTGTGTGTGCTTCTTTGTGTGATCCTGTTCTGCTTTTGAGTTAAGTTTTTTTTAGGGAATGAAGTTATTGACAATGCGTGAATTCTGTTTTCAGACAGCTCAAACTAATGTAGTCAAGAGCAACTTGAATCCAGTTTGGAATCAGGAGCTCATGCTCTCTGTTCCTCAGGATTTTGGGCCTCTGAAATTGGTAAGTTTTCTGTTAACCTTATTCCCTTTTGGTAGTTAAACAATCATGAAGCAAATCCTTGAGAAGAGGAGTGTAGTAGGTTATCCGAATACCTTCAGAGTATTTCCTTTTGCTTCCATTATAGACCTGACCTGTTAAAACTTCAGGTCTATCTCTTTTTTTGCTTCGTCATCTTTATGACATTTTAATTTGGTGTCTGAATGGCATTTGACGATATGGCTAGATTGAATTCTTTCAGAATTATCCTTCTGTTTGGTTCTTCTATTTGTCATGACATTTACATCTATTGTGGGTTTAGATATGATCCCTGCCGTTTAAGCCTTTTTTTTTAGGGGAATGCATTCTATTTACCTTGTTTATCATCTGATACAATTTTGAAAATCTTTGGATCACCAAGGGCTAAATCCTATATTTGAACACCATACATGTTGCTATAAATTTTTTAGAATTGCAGCTCTGGATAAGTCTCACGGAATGGTTTTCCATGAATCACACAAATTACTTTAATTTCTGCTATTTTTCCACAAGCATTTTCGCTAGAATATGCACAGAAAATTTTCACGCACTGTGCCATACTAAGAATTATCTCCATACTTCTGCAGCGGGTATTTGATCATGACACGTTTTCAGCTGATGACATCATGGGAGAGGCAGAGGTAGATCTCCAACCTATGATAACATCTGCAATGGCTTTTGGAGATGCTGGAATGTTTGGAGACATGCAGATTGGAAAGTGGCTTAAATCTCATGACAATGCCCTCCTAACGGACAGCACGGTCAACATAGTCGATGGGAAGGTGAAGCAGGAGGTCTTGCTTAAGCTTCAGAATGTCGAATCTGGAGAGATAGAGCTAGAATTAGAATGGCTGCCCCTGGACCAATAGGTATACTTGAATGATTTTTTTCCTCATCATTCGAAATAAAAAGTTTCCGGTACTAATTTATTGTATTGAGTGGTTCTACATGTTCGTGTTACATTTTTTGCTTGATTCCTTCATTTAAATTCTGAAGTCCTCCTTTGTAATTTGAGTTTGGCTTTTCCTGTTCAGATTTTAGGTTGGTCAAATGGGGGATGCCTCACTAATATTCTTTTGTAACAGAAGTTTGGATTAAGAAGACTCTTAAGTAAGGAAATTTAAGGATTGTAGACCAGAAACTTCCATGTCTTCTTGATGTAACATATGAACTGTTTGTTCATACCTTACCTGGGAGGTCGAGGTCCTAAAAGAAAATGAAATTCGTCCGAGATGTCCTGAGATTTGTTCTCTGTTATTTGTGGGTATTGAAAAAACGATTTCTAGGAGCATCAAATGATGTCTGAGTTTTCACCAAAAAATAAAAATAAAAAAAATGATGTCTGAGTGACGGATGAATCCATTTCCTCTTTCGAAACTTGGTCAGGACAAAAAGCAAACAAAAAGAGAAAACCAAATGAATGATTTTAATTAGGCGTTGCTCACTTCAAATGCAAACAATTGTGGACACAAAAGTTGTTTGTATGATGTAGAAGTCAATTCACTTTGCGCTGGTTGAACCAGCAACGGAATAAATGAACTCTTGCATCTAGTTTTGCACTTTATCGGTCCCGTAAAAACTCAATGGAAGGAATCTCTTTCATGATATGGTTCTTGTTGCGAGTCCACCTAACACATTTTTTACTAGGAAAATTGTCCAATAATTCTTAAAAGCTATTGTGCGATACTATATTTAATTCTAAATCCACTCAATAATGCCGATTTAGTGCTAAACTTTTTTATTATTTGCCAATGTAGTTTTTAAGCTAATTTTGACTAAAAATTGCTAACATAATGGTCCAATCGGCACTAATCCTCACTCGGCATGACTATTGCTAACATATATAATTTTTGAATTTTTTTAAATTGTTCTTTGTTTTTTTTTTTCTTTTTTTTTTTTCCCTTTTCTAGAGTTGCAAGCACCAAAAGGTTAAAAAAGGAAAAAAAATCAGATTTTTTTTTAAAACATTTCAAAAATTGTTCTCGTATGTGTCAATCATGTGATATAAGACGGTCGATATTTACATTAGCGATTTTGTGCCAAAATTGACCAGAATGATTATATTAGCAAATTATCAAAATGTGTATGACTAAATTGTCATAATTAATAGGTTTAAAATAGAATTGGATACCGTATAATAGGTTGTAGGCTTTTTGGACAATTAGGCTCCGTTCGTTTCACGAAAAATGTGGCGTTTCTTTAAAATATTTTTCAAGAAGTCATTTTCCAAGAAAATGTAATTATTTTCCCGTGTTCGGATGAAACTTGGAAATGAAATAGAAAATATTTTCTGCTGTTCGGTAAGGAAAATATTTTCCTTCATATAGTCTTTTTCATTTATTTTATTTTTTTAAATGGATTTTTCATATTTTTTAAAAATTGATTTTTAATTATTTTTAATTTAAAAATCTATTATTAATTTTTTTCATTTTTCTTTTTCTTTTCATTTGTCTTTGTTTTCCATCTCCTTCTCTCTTAGTTGGTCGCTGGCCACGGCGATGGCCCACGATTGGCCACCTGCGAGCCTCGAGCTCACCGACGAGCACGATGCTCGCTGCTCACCAGATTGGCAAGCGCAAGCGTCAAGCTCGAGGCTCGCCAGATCGACAAGTGCGAGCTTGAGATCAATAGGCTCAAGGTTCGCTTGGTGACGGCCGACGACTAGTCAAGAAAGAAGAAGATGAGAAATAAAGAAAGGAAAAAGAAAAAAAAAAGAAAAGAAATAGAAAAGAAAAAGGAAATTAAAAATTAAAATTAAAATTAAAAATAATTCGAAAAGAAGATGGGAAATAATGAAGAAAGGAGAGGAGGAAGTGAGGATTTATAAATGTGTGAGATAAGAGAGATCAAGTGAGGAAAATATTTTTCATTTTTCAAAAGTGGAAAACATTTTCTTCTAAGACTTTTTTTCCTTTTATGAAAAAATTTTCTCAAAGGAATTCATTTTCCGTAAAACGAATGCCAGAAAATACGGAAAACTTTTCCTGGAAATTATTTTTCGAGAAAGGAACGAAGCCTTATTCTTAATTCTTTTTTTGTGAATTCCCTTCCCTCCTACTAGGTCTGATATCTCTTGTACTTGTTTATTTGCTATTCCAGGCCTACGTTCAACCATTGATTCTTCAAGCTCCATGAGCTTATCCACCCAAATACTTCAATTACAACAACCTCGAGACCTCAGCAGACCTAGGGTCTGCTTCAGGTCGCATTGTGATCAAGCCTGGCAACGATCGGTAAGGTTTAAGCAGTGTGTGGATTGAGAAAAAGGGGTAGTTTGACAATTGTTATGGTTGGTCTCGGCGTTCCGATCGATTAGATGGGATGGCGGCACTATTGAAAAAGTAGCAAAAAAATACGGCATTTATCGCTTAATGACAGGCCTACTTCTACAATCTGGAAAATAATAAATAAATAAAACAAAGTCCCCTAATGCATACTTGAGCTTTTACTTCATTGTGTTCATTGATTATCTTTACGTCCAAATTTAGGAAAAAGTCATTTCTTTCTAAAATGCCCATTTCCAAATCTTAAATTTTGCAGCTAGCGCAATCAACTCCAAACCAAATCACCCGAACCTTAAGTAGGATGCCAAAAATGAGCTTGTAAGGAGGGACAATTTGGTCTTTTCAATATGAAGTATTGCTTAGGAATATACAAATGGTATATCGGGTGGCGAGATATGTCATGGTATTTTTATCTTGTTTCTTTTTTGGCAGAGAAGATGGTCTGTTGCACACAGAGGATTTGGAAACTTAGGCCTGAAGCACTCAATACTCACTGTACTGCTTAAAAATGAAAGCGCTCATGCCAACAACACAAATTGCCACCGGCCATTTCCAGCCCTTTCCTTTCCAATAATGAAAAGATCCTTTGCGTTGCATAAGAGTTAGAAAAACACTCGTCTTTCGCCCAAGGCATGAGTTCGAATCACCACTATACAATCCAAGAACATGGACTTGCGTGCGTTCGGCTAATTACCTTATGCCTAAGGAATACAGAGATTCTTAGACATAGAATGTCAATCGATCAAGTGCTCAAAGAATTATAAATGCTTTGTTGTTTGAGAAGAAAGTATACACAGAAAGAAAGTGCTGTGGTAAGATATTGATCCATCGATTTTAATATTCTTGTAAGTTTAGGTATTACTGATAATCGTAATTATCTACTAGCAGTGCACACCACTAAGGTCATCAAATGTTAAGATGCACACACGCAAAGGATATATGCTCAATAGATGAATTTGGATTCCATTGATGGAGGGAGTATTTTTCTATCTCTTTTCCTTTTTCTGATTTTTTTTCCCTTTCAAAAAGGAAACAAAAAAAAAAGAACAAGTAGATAAACAAAATATAAGAAAAAATATGCACTTCGGCGCTAGTATGCCACATACGATGATTAGTGTTAATTGAACTCACACGTCGACATTTTTCGATTAAAATAATGGAAAAAACTAAATTAGAAAATTATTAAAAGATTTTAGGACCGAATTTCTATAAGTGTAATATGTTTATGACTTTTTTTATGATCTTCCTTAAATATGATCTTGTTTGATAGTTAGAGATCGAATGATCGTACTCAATAGCTAATAGAAGTATTCGTTTTGATAAAATACTTATTTCTTATTTAATTTTGCCATTGTACCAAGCAAGTAATATCTTCCTTAGTTAACACCTAAAAATTGAACTTTCTACTTGCTTGGCTCTTTTAAGTCAAATCTAGTTACTCTCAATAACAACACTTAATCTAATTAAATGTTGCCGTTTAAGTTTTATCAATACCTCACTTTTCTCTCAAAACGCATTTTATTCATCGTCATAATGTTTAAAGAGAAAAGTACCTTTCTTGTTTCGGTAAAATTAGCAAATGCTCTAATCATTTCATGCAAAATGCAATTAAGTTTTTAATATTGTAAAATGTACAATCAAGTTCTAAATTTTTAAAGACACAAGTAGTCGAGTCCTTACTTTGCTGGCTATAATGTATAGTGTCTAGTATCCGGACTTTTGGACTATTTTGATTTTATCAATAATTATGTAGGAAATGACCACAATTGAATAATAAAGTATGCGGTTTTATCGATCATATTGTATATCGATTGATTACACCATTAATTAAGATATCCACTACGCTTATTTTTTAAGTTAGTGACACAAAAATTGAAACCTAGAATTAAACTGTTAATCATAAATTCAACGATGACAAATAATCAAAAGCTTAATTGATCATTAAATAACTATAGACATTCAAGCTTAATTGTCAAATCTAGCGATTGGACATCTTGATTTCAAGATTAGGACCTTTTAACACGAATGGACATGTCAGGCAAATAATATGTTTAAAGGTAATGGGCGTTTTCCAAATTCTTACCTCGCACGACAATGGAAAATATTCAATTGGAATAAATTTATCTATGAAATTCAACTTAACTATGAGCTGCCATTAGCCTAATAAAGGTTGGCTAGAGATCAATTGAGATGTGAGAGTATACCTTATTTTTTATGTAATAAAAAAATTTAGAGTCGGTGGCTTGATTATACTAATTGTCTAACTACTATTTTGTCGGTACCTTAACTTTATGGGTTTGCACCTTTAAACATTTTATTATCCTATGCCACCAAATGATATCCACGCATAAATGCACAATCAAGGAAAAGTTGACAATCACAATTGATGCGATAAAAATACAACGTAGAAAAGTGAACTCAATAAAGCATCAAGGATACACTCGACCTTGTTATTAAGTAAAGGTGTCAAAATGGGTTATTGACCCATTTATGGACCCATATATGTTTAAATGGGTCGTTAATAGGTCAAGCTTATTTCCCAATGCACCTAGAATGAGTTTTAAAAACAAAGAGACTGAGATATATGGATCTTAAATGGATTTGAGAGAAGACCCATTTAAAACCCATTTATCAACCCATTAAAAATGAACCCATTTATAGGGACACAGACGCGATTTCCCAATGCACCCATATTCTTTTTTCTTTTTTCTTTCTTCTTCTCGGCGACTGGCTAGGCGAGCAAGGCTCAAGCCTTACCAGATCTAGCAAGGCGGAGGCCCCGGTGAGGCTCGAGCTCACTGGCGTTGGCGAGACGAGCGAGCTCGAGGCTCGCCTATGGCCGGCCACCAGCCGTCGTCGTGGCTGGCAGCCGGCCAAAGAAGAAGAAGAACAAAAAAGAAAAAAGAAAGAAGATAAATATATTTAAATAATAAACATTTAATTTTTAAAAATAAAAAATAATTAAAATTCGATTTTTTAAAATAATTATTTTAAAAATTATAAAAATTGTCAATTAAATTTGTGTTGTATAAAACTATTTTAGCAATACCATTTTTTTAAATATACATATAAGAAATAAGCTTTCTTAAGTTTAGTTAAATGGGTCGGGTATGGGTCGGGTTGGGTATGGGTCAAAAAAATTTACATTAAGCATAAATGGGTCATAAATAAGTTAATGGTTCAATTTGGGTCGGATCATTTATGACCGGACCCAAACCCAACCTGACCCACCCGTTTATTAAGCCTCAAGACAACAATCCCATGAGCTAAATTCAAATCAAGTCCAACTCATTATCCAAAAATATCAATCTATCTTAACCTAAGTTATATCCAAGGTAACCACTAAAACCTCTAATTTAAACGTTATGTTAACTACATAAAATTAAGCTAAATATATTGTTGAAATCTAACAACCTAATATTGATTTTTTTTTTTAAATTCCTTCATTCTTTTTTCTTCGAATTTTTTAAATTTTATTTTCCGAAAAAGGGACCTGAGCCTCGCAGGTTAACCGAAATTGAGCTTTGAGGGCCAGGGCTACCGTCGCAAGCGGGCTCTATTTTCGAGCTTTTTAAAAGCAAGACTAAGTGAAGCCCAATCTGTCCAAATCGAATTAAACCAAAACTCCTCTAAATAAACCTCAGCCCAGACTCATCAAATCAGATCAAGCCCAAATTTTCTAAGGCCGAAGCTAGCCCAAAGTTACTAAGTCCAGTTGAGCCCAAATTCATTAAGCCCATTTAAACCTAATATTCATTAAACCTAACTAAGCCCACCTTGTCATTTCCTTTAATTAGGGGAAAATGATTTAAATGATTAACTTTGACCCAATATATAATGTAGTCCATGAACTTTTATTTGTTCAATGTAGCTCATGAATTTTAGCATGATATGCAATGTGGTTTCTAAATTTTTAATTCGTTTAATGTGATCCCTAGAGTTTTTATACATGTTCAACTAATTCTCCGAACTATGTGATATTGTCCTCGAACTTGAATAGAAGAAAGGACAATATTATATATTCTCACAAAGTTTAAGGATTAAGTCGAACATATATCAAAATTTTAGGGACCATATTGAATAATGAAAAAATTTAAAGATCACATTAAACAAAATTAAGATTCAAGGATTACATTAAACATTTGGTCAAAATTCATTGAATTTAAGTCATTATCCTTTTATTAATCAAGACTTTTTTTCTATGCAGTTCCCCATCTTCTTCTCCAAAGGACCAAGAGTTTAGGGAGCGTAAACGCTCCCTTGTTCCTTGGAACATAAACACGTTTAGTAATTTTTTTTATTCCTAGGAACAATTCGTTTTCAGGAACAGATTTGGAATAAAAATAAGAAATAGAAACAAAATTATTCATTATTTCTGGGAATAACTCAAGAAACAAGTTTTTCTTTTCTCTTCCTTTCTTCCATTTCCATTCTTTCTTTTTCTCTTCCTTTTTCTTCCCCCAGCTAGTCGCCAACCTTGACGATGGCTGGTGACTAGCTAGATGAGGTCCGACAACCATGCCAGAGCCTCGCTGGCCCCCAGCAAGGTCACCTAGAGCTCGCTAGCCATCAGTGAGGCCCCCCGAGCCTCGCTATGGCTAGGCGAGGCCCCCCATGCTTGTTCTCACTAGATCTGGGCAAAGTTGAGCATCGCCAAGCCACGGCAAGGCTTGACCTCACCTAGCCATTGTGAGGCCAAGCCTTAGGTCAATGACCTTGCCTGCCCTCGTCTAGCCAATCGTCGGCTGACCATGACCAAGGCTGGTGACCGGCTAGAGGAAGGAGAAGAAAAATAAAAGAAAAGAAAAATGTAATAAAATTATTAATAAATTAAAAGAAATTTTAAGTCATAAAAATATTTGAGGTCGTACCAAATATAATTCTATTCTGAGAAAATAAATTTTATTTAGTTACCAAACGTCTTAAAATACTCAGAAATTGTTTTCGAAAATAAAAATAGAAAAAAAATGTTTCTGAAAAAAATTATTCTCGGTTACAAAAACATTATCAAACGTGCCTTTACTTATTCACTAGTAACTAACTAAATACACCAAAACACCAGAACATGAACAACTTGATATAAGGAGATGTTTAAGTCGAATCTAATTAACGTCAATAACAATGCTTCATCTAATTAAAAGTTGTTTAAATTTCTAGTACGCAATTTGAAAAAAAGAAAAGAAAAATCTAGACATTGCCGTTGTACCGCCACCCTTGAACAGCACCACCATGATAAGAGCTCGCTCTTGAGCACCACTATGGCTGCTTCAGCCACTTCAAGCTTGATGGTTCCTCCATGGCCACCAAGTTCTCGGCCACCACAATGTCGAGCTCAACGGCCTTGTCGATGCCAAATCCGGTTGAGCTTGACGCGGTACAAGACCTGGTTTGCCTCGAAGCAACTGAAGTTCAGCCATTTCGAGCTTGCCAGCCATGGTCGACCCTCCAAATTTGGAGCTGCTAATTCTGGCAGAGCCGGATCATTAGGGTTGGGTGGCGACGGCGACGGCTTGCAGAGTTGAGCAGCAATAGCGGCGGAAGATTGGCGGTGCGGCTTTGCAGATTCGAACGTGAAAAACCAAGGAAGGAGGAGAAGAAAATACGTAAAGACTTTTCTTACATTTAACTTCTCTATCAAAATTCAAGACTTTTTAAAGATTAGGTTTTAAAAAATTATGAAAAGCTATACATAACTGTACATGTCTATATTTGTGTAGTTTGAAAAGTTTCATATGCTTTTTTTGCTGAATAAAAATCTAATTGTGAAAGCCATATAATTTTTTATAAAAATGTAAAAGTCACTCTAAATCGATTTCATTTAATTAAATGACACTTCTTATCAATATTCATTCTTTGTCTAAGTTCATTTCCCAATCTCATAGAGGAGGGTGCGTATAGGTCAACGCAAACTTGACTCATTTAATCAAATTTGTGGTTGAGTGCTCGGTTTGTTTTGACCCGTTTAACGAGTAACGTGAGATAATCTGAAAATCTAGTTCATCATATGTATCGAGTACGTCATTAATAATAGCATAAATAACTTACTTTCAACAGAAACTTAACTTTTCATGGCTTTTATTGTGGAAGATTTACAAAATATAGAATTGTTATCTAAATAATTAGGGTTAATACAATGAAAAATCCTAAACTAATATACCCGCGATAAATTTGTCCAAAACTAATTTTTTGACCATGACCTTTAACAAGTTTACCTCAAATTGATACATTTCTGATATAAATTTTACTTTCAAAATGCTAAGTTGAATAACATGTGGCAGTTGACTAGTATATTAGTATGAGATTTTACTCTTCATTTGTCACGGTTACATCAATTTTGCAATTTTTTATGGTATTAATTTAATTTAATAAATGGTATATTTGTCACAAATGATCAATTATGGGTTTTTTACTGTAAAAATAATAATTTGGGATAGATTTATCACGAAGATATCTTAGTTTGGAGTTTTTTTGTGGTAATTTAGGGTAAATTAGTCACGCGTGACAAATTTAAGATTTTTCATAATTAAAAAACTTGTTTAGGATAAATTTGTCATAGATATATAGATTTAGGGTTTTTCGTGGTATAAACCTAAATAATTATAAGGAAAAAAGCAAATCATATTTATAATTGTATAGTTAGAGTTTTGTTATGTTGTACACAACATCCAGCCGATCATAGTTCAATTATTTTGTACTGATTAATAAATTAATCGTTTTGTACAAATAAAGTATTTCATAATTCTTTTAAAAATTAATTTTTTACAAATCTTTAAATTTTCAAAGAAAAGTTAAATGTAAGAAAAATGAATCTTTCTACGTTGAATAATACATCGTTAATATAACAAGAATTAAACTATTGGTTGCATCTACATCGTTTCTTTTCCTAAGTTATAATTCCATTTCTTTATTGTTGCATCCAAACAATATATGACAGGTGAAACTTTTCTCATTTTTCTCTTGAAAGAATGATGTAGTGGTCATCCTAGCATTGCTATTAATTAATTCAACTCAGAAAAATCATGTGACATGTCACTCGACTTAAATGAGAACTCATAAATAAAATTAACGTATTTAATTAAAGAATAATAATTTAGGCACTTGATTGAAAGACGACTTAAAAGTCGAGCTATGTTATTTCCTTTGAAATTTTTTTCTCTTCTAAGAAAGTTTGCTTTTTCTACGTCATCCGATTATGTTAAAGGTATTGACAAAAATGTCATATTGAATTTCGATAAACCACGTTATCAAAATTGATTGAGTGGTCATGGAAAGAAAATAATTATACATAATTCAAAATTATTTAAAGCTTGATTGTACATTTCGAGCCTTTTAGAACTTGATTATTAATATTTTCTTTTTGAAATAATTAGAATTAGAATTTGATTGCACTGCTCTCTTCTCCGCCAGTCACTACTCCGCACCGGGCGGCACGCCGACTCTAGCCTTGCACTCCCTCCCTCCCCCGCGCGATCCTCGCCGCCGCCGCCGCCGCCGCCGCGCACGGCGGTCGCGACCCCCACGGCCACCGCCGTCTCAGCGAGGGACGCCTCCTTCGCCTCCTCGTCGAGACAGCGCGGCCGATTCTTCGAGCCTCTTCAAGTCGTCGTCGTCGTCCCGCCGATGAAGACACCGGCGGTCGAGTTTCGCCGTCGGTGCCGCGTCTTCTGCTGTCGCGCGAACTCCGCGCTCGTCGTCTCATAGCGGCGATCTCGGCGTCGGATCCTCGCCGGAGTCTCGCCGGCCTAGAAGCACCTCCTATGCTTCCTTATCGGTCTCCTGTCTCCGTCGGTGAACTCTCTAATCTTTCGGATTCTTTGCCATTCTTCTTCTTAATCAACTGACGAAAATGCGGAGGACGACTACTGTCGCATGTAATTTTTTTGGGATATTGAGGTTCAGAGGCGACTCGCACTGTTGTCTCTGGAAAAAATTCATTCTTTTTGTTTACTTTCGTCATTGCTTCGATTCAAAGGTCACATTTTTATGGGTTGTGTGGGTGACTTGACTCGCTTGATGTGCAATTTTGATGGCTATGGACTCTGATAAGGAACGTGCTGAAGTCATTTCTATTGCAGATGTTCATTCTAGTATGCTAGGCGTGAAGGTCTGGTTCCCGCACTTTTTAGTGATTATTACTCATAATTTGCTGGTTTGATTAAACTTTCAGATGATCAATGGGCCGGCAGAGGGGCAGCTTCCTGTAGCAATAACTCGGACAGCATTTGCTTGGGTGCGTGTTTGTGAAGAAAGAGTGTGAGCCGCCGGCATATGGTTTATTTGAGTCCATATATCATCGGGTCTGATATAGAAAAGTAATGTTAAGGAGGTTTAGACTCACCCCATCTGGGGGCAAACTTCTTTGGTCTCTATTTGAGCCTGCTTGTTGTTCACATTGTATGGCGGGATCTGAGAAAGTACATTCGGTTGGGACTCTTCCCAGCATACATGAGTCAGATTCAGAGAAGGAGACGGAGTGGGAGAGGTTACTTAAACCTTTCGATCTGGAAGAACTACGAAAGTCACTCACGGGGATTTCGCCGTATCAGCTTTGCAAATTGCTCGTGCTTCCGATCGATGTGCCGATGTCGATGGAGTTATTTGAGCGGGCAGGTGCACAGAAGAACTATTCCCACACGTTCGATGTATACTGTATTTTGATTGATAAGTTGGGTGCAGCAAGAGAGTTTAAGATTATTGATAGACTGTTGTTGCAAATGAAAGAAGAACAAATTACTTTTAGGGAGTCTCTTTTTCTTATGATTATGAAACACTACGGAAGAGCTAGTTTGCCTGGACAAGCCACTAGGTTGCTCTTGGATATGAGGAGTATATATTCTTGTGAACCAACATTTAGGTCATATAATGTTGTTTTGGACATACTAGTAGCTCAGAACTGTCCAAATGTCGCACCCAATATATATTATGACATGTTGAGTAAAGGTGTTTCTCCTACTGTTTATACTTTTTTTGTGGTGATGAGGGCCCTTTGCATTATTAATGAGGTGGATTCAGCATGTTCTTTATTGAGAGACATGACAAGACATGGCTGTGTGCCTAATTCGGCAGTGTACCAAATTCTTATTCATGCACTTTCCAAGAGAAAAAGAGTTGATGATGCATTGAAATTACTGGATGAGATGTTCCTTATGGGTTGCAGACCTGATGTTCAGACCTTTAATGACATTTTAGGTGGTTTGTGTAAGTTCAACCGGATTCATGAGGCAGCTAAACTTTTTGACCGCATGCTTCTTCGTGGGTTTACCCCTGATGGTTTTTCTTATGGGGTTCTGATTCATGCTCTCTGCAAGGTGGGGAAAGTTGATGAAGCAAGGGCTTTATGGGACAAAATGCCCAGTTCAGATGTTGTGCTTTTTAATACTATGCTGAGTGGATATGTGATGAACGGACGATTTGATGAAGCAAAGTCTCTGTTCCGTTGCCTTTTGGATAGTCCCTACAAGCCTGATGTCTTTTCATACAACATACTAATCTATGGACTTTGTAAGAAGGGGCATTTGCACTCTGCACAGGATTTGGTAAATGAGATGGAAGATAATGGTTGCAAGCCAAATGTGATCACATACACAATTTTGATTGATGCACTCTGCAAACTGGGTTACCTAAATGAAGCTAATTGTCTTTTGACTGAGATGACAGGGAAGGGAATCAACCTGAATGTAGTGGGATACAATTGTCTCATATGCGCCCTTTGTAAGGAAAGAAGAATTCCTGAAGCCCTGAAAATGTACAATGAAATGACAGAAAAAGGATGTAAGCCTGACATATATACATTCAATTCTTTAATACATGGACTAACCAGGGATGATAAGCTGGAACAGGCCTTGGGATTGTACCATGACATGTTATTAGGAGGAGTGGCTGCTAATACGGTTACCTATAATATATTGACGCATGCCTTCTTAAAGAGGAATGAGATTCAAGAAGCTCTTAAGCTTGTAAATGAAATGATATTTAGAGGGTGTCCTCTGGATAATATCACTTATAATGGCCTGATTAAGGCACTCTGTCGAGCTGGTGCTGTTGATAGAGCATTAGTATTATTTGAAGAAATGACCAGAAAAGGACTTCGTCCCAATAACATCTCTTGCAATATTTTGATTAACGGCCTCGGTCGAACTGGAAGAGTACAAGAAGCACTCGAGTTCTTGAGGGATATGATTCACCAAGGCTTGACACCTGACATTGTAACATATAACAGCCTCCTGAATGGCCTATGCAGGGAAGGCCGCATGCGTGAGGCTTTAAATCTGTTTGACAGGCTAAAACTTGAAGGAATTTGCCCAGATGTGATTACATATAACACTTTGATCAGTTGGCTGTGCAAGGAGGGGTTGTTTGAGGATGCATGTTTATTCCTACAAGGTGGAATAGGGAGTGGATTTTTGCCCAATCATTGTACTTGGCAAATTTTAGTAAGCAATTGTATAAGCGAGGTATTGCCGTGAAGCTTAGGTGCAGGTATAAATGGAAAGTGTTTATTTCAGATTCAGGATTCTGGTGATGCATTTCCCATTAGAAATGAATTGAATGATCGATTCAATGACTTCTTGGTAATGAATCTAGTGGAAGTATGCAAGAAGTTATCAGATGTTTCATTCTTTCAACTGGCAGTATATAAACTGGAAGGTCTATGCCCTGTTTCCTCAAGATAGGATTTTCTTACTTTTGGCATCGCATTGGCAGGATCTTTCATAGGAAGTGGACCTCTGTTCCAGCTACAGCTTTCTAGATTATTCTGTTAGTTCTCTCTGATACTCTGTTTTAACAGTTGATGCATGCTTTATTGCTCATTGTAATTGACAGAATCTTCCTCGCTTCGCTTCTCCTTTTTCTATCATATTTTGCGAACAATGAGTGAGGTGACTAGGGCTCTTCAAGAGCTGAATTCATTTGGTGTAAAGTTTAAATGTGTAGGGTTAATAACTTTTATTTATTATATGCTCCAAAGCTTGAGATTTTGATGGATAGTGAAGTTTGGTCTAACTGCAATTGATAGAGCTATGTAAAATAATAGAGTGGAATCTGTTTAATTAGCACACAATGTCTAGTCGACAAAGATGGTCCTGTTAAGAAGTATCCAGAGCAGCCAAGTTCATGAGATATTTAGTAGGACACTTCTGGTCTATCATTTACTGTAGAAGAGCTAATTGTAACTGAGACAGTAAAGCAGCAAGTAAATTGAATTGGAGGAGTCTGAAAGCCATAATGTTTTGAAGCCTTCTCCTGCTCGTGCCATGGTTATTGAACCATTTTATGTGAACTTTATGCAGAAACCTAGATGTTACCAAGCCTACACTATTTGACCAAAATTAATGAACTATTGGCTTTACTTCTATGTTTCTTGAATTTGATAACTTCTTTTCCTTTAAATAATTTGATCTTCATACTTTTGATCACGGCTTTAAGCCCTGTATTTGTCCTTACTTAACCAACTTCTGGTGATCCGTGTTTTGCAGATTGATTGTTAAGCAATTTCTAAAATCTGGACAAATATTGGGATTCTGATCATGAGAGCTACAGAAAATTCATCAGGTTAGGCCGCACTCTTTGTTTTGAAGCCTATATCTTCACACGTGAACATGTTTCTGGACTTTTAGCTGATCATCATGTAGGTACAAGGGGTAATTATGGGAAGGCTTTCTACTGGCACATATACTTTTTCTCACTTCCACTGTGTCATTTTTATGCCATTAAGCAGATGCAGCCAATGCATAGCACTTTTCAAGTTTGGCAATGACGACATATCACCTTTTTCATGTAGGTCATTCTGTGAGCTTGAAGAATCCTTGTACTGCTACAGTTCATCTGAAAATAGCACTTTTTATGTGCTGTTCCTTGAAGAACTCTGAGTAGTTCAGAGGTTTCAAATTCACACATGCATAGGTAATAGTCTTTGGCACTGGATGCAAATGGTGCTAGATTATGTAGTCACGCTTGAATCTGATGATTGAGTGCATTGCAAAGAGGATTGGCATATTAGCCATTGGAGATTCCGCTTTTTTGAATTTTTTTAAAGGTGTCTCTGGTGGACAAACATGTCGGCATGGTCCAGACACAAATTTTCATTTCTTTATGGTTGTCCACCTCAATCAAGGATTTCTCATTCTCAGTATTAGATGTGCTGCTTTCCCTTGAGTTGTTGATTTAATAGTCGCTGCTACTTGTAGTTATTATGTTAAAAAATTACTTGTGGAGCCCTTGGTACACGGAACGAAGGATGCCTAGGTGCATACCCTCCCTGCCTTTTCCTTTTTTAAATTATAGAAAACCTTGTGAGGAGGATTGTTCGATAAACTTGCATTGTTGAGGAGATAAGTGAAAACTAGCTCCAACTCTTATCAAAGTGAATTTAGCATCTATGATGTTTCATATTCCCCCACTCCTTCCTGAAAAGGAATATCTGCTTTTGGTGTATACGTTACCAATCATTCTGTTTATTCAGAATATCACTTGTTTTTACCTTGATACAGATACACATTCGTTATCTTGTTTGTTAAAGGAACTATTAAGGGATATGTCCTCATAGATTGGACAAATTGTTTTTCCCTTGGTATCTTTACGTGATTCAGAAACATTGATGCTGCTGATTTCAGGAAAATATAACTTTCTCAGCAGCAATCTCAACATGCATTCCCAGCTTTTCTGCAATATGTGCTACTTCAAAAGGTAAATTGGCATTTATCAGCCCTTCAATCAGGCGTCTACTCTAATGGAAGCACTAAAGATTGACAAGAGTCACATGAGCTCTATCATCTGTTCATCTGATTCTAGCACACATGGAGGATAACTTAGCTCGTCAGTTAAAGATACACATTCGTTATCCTGTTTATTAAAGAAACTGTTAAGGGATATGTCCTCATAGAATGGACATATTGTTTTTCCCCTGGTATCTTTACGTGATTCAGAAATTTTGATGCTGCTGATTTCAGGAAAATGATGCTTTGTCATCAGGAATCTCAACAAATATTCGGAGCTTTTGTACAATATGTGCCACCTCAGAAGGTAAATTGGCATATATCAGCCCACCATCAATCGGGCATACACTCTAATGGAAGCACTAAAGATTGACAAAGTCACACAAGCTCTATCAGCTGTTCATCTGATTCTAGTGTACATGGAGCATAAGTTAGCTTGTTAGTTGATGCATCAGCTCATCCTCAGATTGTTTACGTAGGTTCATGGACACTAGGGCTCGTGCCAATACCATACCTCTTTTGGCTGTACACACCCTAGATAACTAATAGGCAATAATGGCCTCGAGTTATTAAGTTGGTAAAGGTTTTTTTCCCTTTACCTGTATTACAATCCCCCAAAATTCAGAAGAAGACAAAAGAACCTCATATTTAGTAGCATTCACGCAAGACTGGTGGTGGACTTCAGTCTTTTCCGTTTTCAGTTTCATTTGTTGACTCTATAAGTCTCAAACCTTTGAAGCTGCCGAATTGTAATTCCTCTGTTATTTTATTCTTGTATTTCATCTTTGTCTTGTTGTTTGTCTCTTCTAGTTCCAAAGAAAACCATCGCAAAATTTTACTTTCAATTGAAAAGGGTCCACTGTGCTTCAATTGTAAGAAGCACATCCTTTCCTGGTCGTATTTGTTTCTCTGCTTTCTTAGTCTCCATATTAATTTTTCATGAGGAAAAGAGATCATATTGATTCGTGAAAAGTTTACCTATGTAATTGTTGAACTTCTGTTATGTGAATCATAGTCTGAATGTGAGGCACACCAAGTACATTAGCTAGTGGATAACTTTAAAGATGTGATGGAGCTTCTTATGAAATTTATGTGAAATATTTTACTGTCACCACCTTTGAAATTTATGAAAATTAATATGATGGAGCTTCTTAGAAGTTTTGATCGCATGCATATAAGGGTTTTTGATCATTTTAAGTATCTCAAGGGGTTGAGATTGGAAGAAGAGAAACTTAAGAGAGGTAGTATTTGGGAGGAAAAGTGAGCAAGATGAACAGAGAAGCTACAAAGGGCGCGTTTGGTAACGCATTTGATTCGGAGAACAATTTTTGCTGAGAAATGATTTTTTCTGTTTCTATTATTGGGAACAATTTCTGAGCAAAAGAACGCATTTGGTAACTTCCCAAAATTTCTATTCTCGGGATAGAAATACGTTTGGTAAAATTCTTAGTTTTTTTTTTAATTATTTCTTTTAATTTTTTTTAATTATTTTATTATTTTTTCCTTTTTTTCTTTTCTTTTTGGCTGGTCGCTGGCCACCGCCGTGGCCGGCGACTGGCTGGGCGACGTTCGGCGAGCCTCGGCCTTGCCCAGGTGGCACAAGGTTGGCTTCACCTTGGCTTGGTGAGGCCCAGCCTCGTGCGGCTGGGGAGGCCAAGCCTCCCCGTGGCTGCGTGAGGCTTGGCCTCACCTTGGCTGGGCGAGGCCGACCTCGCCCAGAGCAGGTGAGGTCGAGCTCGCCCAACCATCGGCGAGGCTCGGGCCGATGAGCCTCGCCGTGGCTTAGCGTCTCCGGGGGTTGGCGACGTTCTGGCAAGCTCGCTGGCCCTCGTCTGGCCGGTCGCCGGTGTCGGCCATGGCCAAGGCCGGTGACCGGCCAAAAGGAAGAAGAAGAAGAAGAAAAGAGAAGACAGAAAAATTGATTCTAGAAATTGTTCCTAGAAACAATAATCTACTTTTTTCTACTTTTTGTTTCTGTTTCAAATCTAGTCCCGAGAACAAAAAAATAGATATTTTGTTCCCGTCAACAAAATAATATATTTTTTGTTTCCAGGAACAAAAGTTTTACCAAACACGTTTTTATTCTTTTTTTGTTCCTGGGAACAAAAGAATATAAATTTTGTTCGGGGGACAGAAATTGTTTCTAACAAACAGGCCCAAAGCAGCAAGAGAAGGTGAACTTTGAGAATATGAGGGATCTGCTGCGAGAGAATTCGTGAGAAGGAATGAGGCATAGACAAAAGTTGAGTGTGATGCCAAAGAGAAGTGACAACATATGTGCTCCAGCAGTACCAGATAATTACCTGGGCATAGATTGTTGGGTGACATCTTTCGCTGAGTGTCTAAGGCTGGGAGAATGCACAGAACAATCTACAAGTGCCTTTTGCATCACGTCTCATTTGCTATGAAATTCTCCAGTCAAAACTGTGATTTCTTTTTAGCAGAATGGTCTATGCTGTTGAAATTCCACTTCAATCAGAAAGTATATCATGTCGTGAGTGTTGATGACTGATTTTTCCCACAAGCCAGATCTAATAAGCTAGTCAGTATTCAAGCTTCTTTATGTAAAGTTTCTAACACGCGTTGCTTGATTGAGAATAAGCTGTATGGCTTGCTTCTGCTGATGACTAGTTTTCTGTTGGAAGTGCTTTAAATAAACTACAAAATAGAGCTACAAAATTTCTTTGGCACTAGGTAATATGGTTATGGTTTACTAAAACATACCAAATATTCTCTTATTTCCTGGCTTTGTGGGTACAATGGGTTGCTTATAAGTGAAGAAATACTTTAATGGCATAGCAGAGCTTTTTGAAATTCTGTCTTTGTGAAGTTTGATAAAAAAGTAGTGATCATCTGCTGTTTGCTTATAACTTCTTGATAGTTGTTTGGACTTGAGTTCTTGGGCTATGCTGCATGTCCAGATCTGCTGTTATCTGGTCTGAAGAGTTTGGCCAGTCTTCTAAATATGTGAAAGCCATAGCTTTTCACTGTTTTCTATATGAAGCTTCCTTGGAGTGATTCTTCCCACCATATTTGGAAAGCTAGGAATGCTAGACTTTGTTGAGTTTGGAGTGTTTGTCGATTTGGTGCTTAATGCTGTTATGTCTGTTTTAGATTTACATTAATGTAAGCGTGCTTGAAGTTCAATGATTTTTCAGAAAGTTTTGTCTAAGAAATGGGGTATATTGCTGTAATCTGTTCAGACGTCAATTTTGTAGAGAAGTTTTAGGTGGGCTTGTGGCAAGGTCTAGTCCTCTTACAAGTTCTATTGTTTCAGTGAAGCTTAGTCTAGTGAAAAACAAGGGAAAAAAAACTGAGCATGGAGTCGTTCGTTGGACTTAAATTCTCGAGTCGTTTCTGCACCTTTTGGTATGTAATTCTTTGCATGTTCAATACTGCCGAAGACGGTTTAATTTTTCTGTTGTTTGGATGATGGGTCAAAGGCGTGGTAAAGCCTCATGTCATGTAACAGTACCATGTGCCTTTGTACTGTGCTGTCACTGATGTGTATACTATACCTGTGGTATTTCATTCATTTTGTCAAGTTATTTTTGTCACAAAGCTAATTAGAGAACCTGCAGCAAATAGCAAGTGAGAAAGAAAGAAGAGAGAAGGAATAGAGAGGAGGAGAAGAAGGAGAATGTAAAAGAAAGAAACAAAGAGGGAGTTGTAAATTTCTGTAGTAACAGAAATTCTACACCCATTGTGTTTATATTAAGGCTCCGTTTGTTTCACGGAAAATGACTTCCAAGAAAAGGTTTTCCGAATTTTCAAGCGTTCGTTTCATGGAAAATGAACTAGTCAAGAAAAAATGTTTTCCATTATTGGAAAATACAATCTTTAAAAATGAGGAAAATGTTTTCCACTTTTCAAAAGTGGAAAACATTTTCTGTAACTTCTTCCACCTTCCTTCTTTTCACCAACACATTTTCGTTTTATTTTTATGCTTTCTTTTTTATTTTTTAAAAAATCGAGTTTTTAATTTTTTAATTTTCTTTCTTTCCTTTCCATTTTCTTCTTTGGCCTTGGCCGATCGCCGGCCACGATGGCTGCCAGCAACCAATTGCGAGTGAGCTCAAGCCTCACCCTAGGCCGGCGAGGTCCGCTTAGTTGGGAGCCCAAGCTCCGCTGCCAGATCCGGCGAGCTCGCGACTCGTCAAAGCCCGACGAAACTCTAGTGAGCCCGGGTGAGATCGGCAGAGCCTCCAGCTCGTCGGATCTAGTGATCGGGTCTTGGTCGGTTGCCGGGCAGCGGACCATCGTCAGGCATGCGGCGATGGAGGAAGGAGGAGGAAGGAGGAGGATGAAGGACTAAGGAAAAGAAAAAGAAAGAAAACATAAAAAATAATAAAAATTTCTATTTTTTAAAAATACAAATAATTAAAAATTCATTTTTTTAAATTATAAAAAATAAAACTAATTTTTTGGTCAATTAAAAATATCAAAATTCAATTTTTTGATAATTTTTCTCAAACAATTAAATTAGCTAACAAACGGTGAAAAATATTTTTCACTCAAAATTCAGATTTCAGCCGAACATTGGAAAATATAGCCATTTTCCAAGAAAATGACTTCCTAGAAAATATTTTCTGAAAACGTGATATTTTCGGCGAAACGAACAGACCCTAAATATAAATTGTATATGACCATAATACCCTTATGTAAGTAAAAAAAAAATAGAACTCTGAAAAAAAAAAAAAACTCAATTAAAGTAACTTAACAATTTCATCGTGCGATTATGATCAACGACCCTGTTTACTCTCTTGCCTAACTGATTGGATGAAATTAAACAGGCTCCCAGTGAGGAACAACTTATTGTTGTGAGGCTGTTGAGGCAGACATGAATCTAATCTGGAATTGAGAATCACTTCACTCTTTCTCAACATTATGGTTCCTCTAAGTTGGTAAGTTTGTCTTCAAAAGTTTTCCTGCTCGATCATCATTTATTTTATTGGACAAATTTCTGGAAAAGAAAGTCTAAGGTGCTGTCATGTGATCATCAGCACGCTTTCCAGAATATCAAGTTTCACTTCCTCTGCATGCTAGTGCGTAGACGGTAAATCTCTCTGGCTTACAATATTCGCAACACACACTTTAAGATTAGCGGCATCTCATACCATGCTGTAATCGTCACACCTATCTCGAATGAACTGCTTTTGCAATGTCTTAGACTTAGCACACTGATCTTGATTTTTGTTTTGTGCCCCTGCCAACATGCATACCTATGCTTTGTTTGTTTCATGAAAAATTTGGCAACCTTTATAGAAAAGAGAAATTATTTTACTTTTAGTATGTCAGGTGATAGAAGCTAACTTACTTTCTTTTTATTTCCCCATATGATAGATGTTTACTATTTAAGTAGACCAATTCCTTTTCTTCTTTTTGTTGTTATTGAAACTGTTCCCTTTTGCATGCTACGGAAAATAATAAAAAACATGTTATTGTAAGTCCAAAATGTTAAATAAAGCTAACAGAGAGTATCGTATATTAACCATGCACAACATTGTTTGATGTTTCAAATTCGTGGAGAGGTGGTCCATAGATTAGTTGCCGTTGATGAATATAATTCATAACTTTTGATTTGTATGAAGAGGTTATATGTCAGAATTGACGTAATTATGTCATGAAAAATGTTTCACAGTTCCAATAATAACAGAGAGAAAAAAAAGAACACCCATTAGTTCTTTGGCAACATAGGTAAATAAAATGTATAGATGATTATATTCTCCTTTGCTCAAGAATTTCTCAGCCCGTCATTTTGGATCTTTGCATTCTTCATGATGAATGCATTACTCATTATTCCTTCTCCGCTAGATAGTCAAAGATTGACGTAAGGATAACTTTATCAAATACATCAACTTTGATCACCTCGTTGTAGAGATTTGAGTGGCAATACTGTCTTGACCCAATGATTGAATTGTTGATACTCATCATCATCGTTGGTACGTTTTCTTCTTTTGTGACACCTTTTTTAGAAGGCATAGTAGATGAAGATATTTTGGATCCCTTCATCAGCTCATCAAAGTCGTTGCCTTAATTAATAGGGGAGGAATCAACCTCCGTAACTTGTTGCGCATCAATATCTCCGAGTTGCTTAATCCAGTCCCTGGTGGCGATATGTTTTCTAATCACTAGAGCCAACTCATCATATATATTAATTTTGTAGTACAAAGACTTTTCGTGGGAATGAACTTATCATTGCAAATACTTTCATGAGAATTCCGATCAGATAGTTTAGATGTCTGTAATATGCATAGTACTCCTCCGGCTAATGTAATTCAATAATGATTTTTAATCTCGCACTAGCACAATAGTGTCTGCTAGATTTGTTGATACATAGAAATAAGAATTACAATCAACAAAAACCTCAGGCAATATATGAGAGCAGCAATTCCAACTATAACCTTGAATGGTTAAAAAACTAAAAAATAAAAAAAGAAGATTCATTAGGATTACAAATTAATCAAATGGACAGTGCACGTTCGAAATGCGGATGGATTATAAAAAAACTTTCTTCTTCAGGCTAAATTTTTGAGTCCGAAGTTTATCGATACCATTAATTGTAAGGACGTATGTAGGCCACCATCCATCCAAGTCATGAAAGAGAATCTGAATAGTAGATGTTAAAAAAAGATGAACATATCACTTAGGGCTCACATGATCACATTTCTACTCCTTGATTTTTTTGTTCTTCTGTTCCTCGGAATAGAAAAATAATAGAAATTCGTTTAGTAACATCAATTAACTTTTTTATTCTCCAGAATAGAAAAGTGGTCGGATAATAAATTTGAAATTAAAATAAGAATAAAAAAAGTAGTTTCTTATTTCTGAAAACAATTTCTAGAAATAAGTTATCTCTCTTTTTCTCCTTTTCTTTTCTTTTTCCTCTCACCGTCCATCGTCGTCTATCGCCCCTTGCCGCTCGTTGTCGCCTGCGTCTACCAATTGCTCGCCATGGCCACAAGTCGGCGGTTGCAAGCTGCCCTATCATCGTTGTTGCTTGCTACTGGTCGCTCGCCCCCTTCGTCGTTGGTCGTCGGCTGTCGGCCCCCCTCGCTGCTTGTTGTCGGTCGTTGGCCCCCGCTATCAACCGTTGATTGTTGCTGATTGTCGACCCCCTTAGTTGGTCAATGTCGGTCGCCGTCGCCCACTAGAGGAGCAAGAAGAAGAAAAGAGAAAAAAGAAACATTTAAAAAAAATATTAATAAAAATAAAAGAAATTGTGGGTCATAATAAACACATAAACACATTTCTTTTTTGTCTTTTCTATTTTGAGGATAGAAATTTTATATAGTTACTAAACGTGTTATTTTATTTAGAAATTATTTGAGGAAATAGAATTGAAAAAAATTATTTTTGAAAAGAAATTTCTCTTCGTATCAGAAATGTTATCAAAGGCGTCCCTAATAGCCCATGAAAAATGAAGAAATTGTGCATATTGATTAAAGTAGTCTTACCCTATTATGACAATTGTCATCTTAATTGAATTCACTCTTACCACGTGCAATTTGAATGGTCTTGCATATGCTTTTAAACATCTTCAAATGATAATCAACATGGTTAGGCTCACAATTGATGCCAAATCTCTCATTTGTTGTATCTGCAACTCTAGCAAGTGAGAAGGTTTTGAATTGACTTGGAAACTCATTTCCTTTAATGGTTTCATCACCGAGAATTTCAAATAGAACATGTTCCATAGGCTTAAACCACTTAAATTGCTTGATCTTCTTGTCATGCTCCTTGCTTTTTTACCCACTTTATGAGGGAGAATTACCAAAAAAGTCATAGTAATTGTGCCAATTCAGTGCTAAACTTTTTTTTTGGCCAATTTAGTCTTAAATCTTTTATAATTGTGCCAATTTAGTCCATCCGGCCAAAATTGGCCGGCCAGTGCTGACGTAGACGTTGGCTGAGAACAGCTGGCCGACGAATGCTTTGATGTGACAATTTATATTATTATTATTATTATTATTATTATTATTATTATTATTATTATTATTATTATTATTATTTTTCTTTTTCTTTTTTTCCCCCACCTTCTCCTTCCTTTGGCCGACCGACGCTTGCCAAAGGCGAGGGCAGGGGTGAGCCCAGCGACGGCAAGGCCGCCGTCGCTAGGCAAGGCTTGCCTTCAGCAGTGGTCGGCGGGGGCAAGCCTCACCAATGGTTGGCGAGATTGACCTCATCGACCCTCGTCTCGCCTTTGGACTGAATTGGCACAATTATAAAATGTTTATGACTAAATATTTAAAAAGAAAATTAAGATTGAATGGACACAAGTATAATAGGTTTAGGACTTTTTTAGTAATTCTCCCTCATAAAGTGGGTAAAAGCAAGGAGTATGACAAGAAGATCAAGCAATTTAAGTGGTTTAAGCCTATGGAACATGTTCTATTTGAAATTCTTGGTGATGAAACCATTAAAGGAAATGAGCTTCCAAGTCAATTCAAACGTTTTATTATCACTAGAAACGTGAGACTTTTTATATAGCGCGGATATTATTGTGTTAATTTGGGTACATTATTTTTTTCATATTAGTTAGAAATTAGAGCGGGATTATATTCATTCTATGATTGATCTATGGATCACTTTTTCAAGGAATTGATGTTTCAAACAAAGTCATGCATTGTTAACGTATGATACTAGAGATTCATTAGCATTAGTTTAAATATTGGACTTTCTATCTCATGTTTTTTAGTTCTTTTTCATAGTATGCAAAAGAGAATTGGTCTTGTAATAACAAAGAAAAGGGTCTCTACCTAAATGGTTAGCATAAAAAAAACATGCAACATGACATTACAAAGACATAACAATGACATGATATGAAAATAACATGATGTACAAAATATACTTTGTAATGAGTCATATATGCAATTTGTGGCTTTACTTAGACGTGATAACGTTTACATAGAAACACATCATTTTTCTTTTGGCCAGGTCAAAGCAAAGTCATATTTGATTTCATTATCATTTCTCAAATTAAAATCCTCAAATGAATAATAGCATGCACGGGACAAAATCCGCGAGTTCGAATCATAATGAGCATTGACTTTCGACTTCTAACCACATTTTCATGGCCTACACTTCAACTCAAATCCCTTTGGTACGTGACCTTTGGATTGGCTAACATATAAAGTGGGTTTCTTGTGCAACATTTCATTATTTTAATCACTTTATATTCCTCCAAACTACATGCATAATACAGTTTATATATCAGCAACACAAGCTGCATGCATTCTAAGCCTAGTTCCAGATCTAAGTAGTCATTCTGATGACCTACCGACCTGCATAATTTATAGTGGCATTTCGGCTATACAAAGACATATCACATGACTCTGAAATATAATTTTGGCATTATAAAGGCCTACGAACTTGCCTTTCTTTTTTACTATTTAACTTTAACTCAGCAACATAACAATTATTTTAGGTTCTATGATTGTAAATAGATATTACGACATCTTAGCATGCATTTTTATATGAATTAAAGCAAGCAAGTTGTGACTTATCTTGAAAGCGTGAGAGTCTCAGTATCTACATATATAGAATGACACATGAAAACAAGAAAAACGTGAGAACCAGACTCAGTTTGAGAGAATTTCAAGAGCAAGGGATCAATGGAGGGGTATTTCTAAGTATTTCGGCCTGCCTAATGTTAAGGCTCACTCTTTCCGGTCCCAAATCTCCTTCATCCGGGTGATTTTAGCACCGTCAGAGCACTCATATTGAGAGATTTCAAACAAGCCCATTATTGCTAGGTAAAATAACGACATTAGGAACCCAAGTCCATACGTATGCACAGTCATTGTTTACCATAAGTTAGAGGTCTGAAAAGTTTCATTTAATTCCATAACCTCTAGGTACGGATTTGGGCTTTGGCACTTTTCTTTCAAGTACGAGAAGGTTTGACTGAATTTGACCAGCAATTAGATACTTTTCTCCGAATGACCCGATTTTTGTCGTGATGTTTGCCCTCTCTAGTTTCAGGATGTGCAATCAAAATTGAGAAATCGCAAGCTTCCCTGCACAGAAAAAGACGAGTGATTGGTCTCAAAGATTGGAAAATTCATAATCGAATTCGCATGATAATATAGGTGTTACAAGATTTGCTTTGATGTATAGAACTGTTTCAGTTGTGTTTTGGGGCTTTTACTCGGTCCATCAATTTTCAGTCACCTCTTTTGCGATAGCATTTCTTCGTTCCAGCGAACCAACATTGTTCTCATCTCGCGCAGAAAAGAATTACTAAGAGAGGGAGAACTTCGCCTTACTGCCCACTTACTGAGTAATACACCAAGCGAGAGGATTCTAATGCCATTTTTATCTTTCAAAATGTTTTTTGAAATTTCTGTAAAAAGAAAAAATGAAAAAGTTTAAGTGCAAGGTAATATAGTCATAGTGGCAATATTGTCAATATATAAAGTTTGGAAGGGCGAAAAGGCAATAACAGAATTTTTTTTTTTTTTGTTCCCATAGAAAAAGTTGATGCCTGTATTCATTCCACTTGGAAGTTGGGGGTCAATTTGCCTCGGGAGTTGCAGATGGAACCTTTTGTTGAGAAAAGCCCACGAACAATATTGCATAGCATGGGTCCTTCTATGGTCACCTAGGAGAAAACTAGGATGAATTGTGCCTAATTGATAGTAACTTTCTTTTGACAGTAGTAATTTTCCTCATTAATAATAATTTTTCTTGTTACATATCATTTAACTTTTCTTTGCAGCATGTAATTTCTCTTCTGTCAATGTGAATTCTATAGATTCCATAGTTTGTAATATTCCAAAAAAATAGTAATCTGCTCAACTTGATAGTAAGTTTATTTTCCAATTGTTAGTAAATTACCTATCAAATCATACTTTTCCTTTTGGTTACGTAATTGTCCTCACTAGTAATTTATTTGTAAAATATCCTTCCATAACTTTTCTTTTGAAGGTATAATTATCCACTAGGTTGCACTGACATGGACATGCGACACGCGACACGACACACCGACACGTTATTTCTCAAAAGTAGAGAATTTCGACACGTTCCGACACGTTATATATTAAATAAATATTTTAATATATAAATGCATAAATAACTAAATAATAATAATAAAAAGAGCCTAGAATTTTTTTTTTTTTTTGGTAAGTAAAGAGCCTAGAATTAATCTATACTATAAACATTAATCCTACATTTGTTAATATCATTCATTGTTTTAATTTGACAAATTCAACTACATTTCATTGTAATAATCCATAAAACTTGGAGGAAAAAACAAGTAATCCACATTCCACTATTAAATTTAAAATTTAACAATAAGAAAGAAAAAACAATCAACATTCCATCATCAAATATAAGAAAAAGTCATTCATCCACATTATCCACTTCTTTTGAAAAAAAAAAAAAAACAGATTCCATCTCCAGCTTATCAAGTGAAAACTTTGCAACTTTAAGCACCCCAACATCTTCATACGAGTATTGGAAATTTGTTTTAGCTTTTATTATTATTTTCATATATTTATATTTAGACCCCAGTTTTGGAAATTTGTAAAAATAATCCCATGCGTGTCGGACTTTCCAACTTGCGTGTCGAAGTATGTCAAAGGCAGTTGACCACGTGTCGGACACGACACGAAGGGTCCCAGAGAGGGTCCGTGCAACCTAGATTGTCCATTGGTGGTTGTTAGTTTATTGGATTCTATCGTTTGTAATATTCGGCAATATTACATTTCATAGAATTTTTTAGCCCATTGCAATAATTTTGTTTAGTCATTGTAAATTTTCTTAATCACATGTAAGTTCAATCACTTTTGTGTCCATTACTTTTCTTTTAACTTAAGTAAGTTGCGATAAAGAAAGAAAAAAAAGAAAAGAAAAACCCTTGCAAAGTAGATCTGATGGATCACATTTTGGGCCTATTAGGTAACGTGCCAAATAGTGTCTGATTTTATTATTTTGTTCCCATAAACAAAAAAGGAATATAAATCGATTTGGTGACTTTTTTGTTCCTATAAACAAATTTCTTCCCAGGAATAGATTTCAAATAGAATCAATAAGTAAAAAAAAAACTTGATTCTTTGTTTTTGAGAACAAATTTAGAATCAAGTCAAATTATGTTCTTTTTTCTCTGTTTTCTTTTTTTTTTTTAATTTCCTTTTCTTCTAGCCGGTGGCAAAATATAATTAAATTATTTAAAAATATAATAAAATTATGTTAAAATTATGACAAAACTATATAATAAAATAAAAATTATATAATAAATTTGTTAAAAAATTAAAAGAGAAAATATAATAAAAGTATTACAAATTAATAGAAATGCTAAGTTACCAAAAAAAAAAATGTAAGGGTCGTATCAAACGCATTTTTATTCTGGGAATAGAAATTTTGGGTAATTATCAAACACTTTCAAATACTCAAAAACTCGTCTTGGGAATAGAATAAAAAAGAATTATTTCTGAATAGAATATTTTCTGAAACATAATGGTTATTAAACACACCAAGTGAGTCAAATACCAAGAGAGAAGATACATCTGCTTTCTATCGCTATTTTTATTTTGGAAATATTTTGGAAATTTCTATAAGAATGAATAATTACACAAATGATCTTTTTATTTTGACCTAATATATAATGTTGTTCCTAAATTTTTGATATGTTTATTGCGGTATTTGAACTTTAGTTCAAGGAGCAATGGTGTTATTGAACTTCTAATTTGTTTGGTATAGTTCCTAACCTTTTGGTAAATGTTCAATTTAGTCCCTTTATTATTACATCCCTAAATTCAACCTAGTCCCTAGATTATTCTGTTTAATGACTAAATTGAATATATACCAAAAGTTCAAAAACCACATTGAATAAAAAAAAAATTTAGGAACGATATTGCATATTGAATTATTTGTGTCATTTTTCTTCAAAAGAAAGCATAAAAAAAAATGTGCAAAGGTCCACAGGACAAAAAGGTTATAAATACTTTTTTTTTTCTTAAATAGAAACTAATGGTTGGCCAGATTTACCCCAACTGCAAAAGTTGATGCCTTTACGTATCTCCCTTGGGCTCAATTTGTCTCGAAAGGTGTAGTTGTAACCTCCTATTGAGAAAATCCCTAACGACATTGATGACATGGGTCCTTCTATAGTCAAGTAGGAGAAAAACGGCACTAAATCCTGCTTGATTGATGGTAACTTTCTCTCGGCATTCGTAAATTTTCTATACATCATGTGATTCATAATATCCCACAAAAAATAGTAAACTGCCCAACTTGATAGTAAGTTTCTTTTCCTACTATTAGTAAATTACCTATTAGATCATGACTTACCTTTGGCCCGCGTAAGTGTCCTCACTAGTAATTTATCCGTGAAATATCCTTCGTTGACTTTTCTTTCGAAGGTGTAATTGTCCATCAGTAGTTGTAAGTTTATTGGTCTTAATATTCCTCAAAAATTGACAATGTACCTACATGGATAGTAAATTCTTTGTGTTGTTAGTACAACATTTAGTTGATTGTAACTATACATTTTGTGTGTCAATGATTTTTCATATTCACTGTAACTTTTCTTAACCACATTTAAGTTTAATCACTTTTATGTCCATATCTTTTCTTTAACTTGGGAAAATCCCCAATAAGGACATGAGTGCCATCATTTTTTTAAATAAGAATTTGAAATAGACATTGTTTCAAATAACGGCCTTGAGTACTCACATTTTTTCTAATAAGAATTTAAAGTGACTATATCGGTCTAAAAAAAGGTTGATCTCACTGACTAGTCAAGGGTATTTTCGCCGTTTAATTTATATATATTTTCATTCTTCCTTTCCTTTTTTTGGCTAAAGTACAGTTTAAGTGTCAAAACTTGGTACGGAGGAACATTTAAGTGCCAAAAGTTTCGAAAGGTACACTTAAGTGCCAAAATATGAGTAAAATGGATCACTTAAGTGCTAATCCGACCAAATTGCTGACGTGGCAATTTTCTGGCGAGGTGAGTGCAAAACGGCGTTGTTTTGCACGTGACGTGGCTAAAAAATGTAAAAATGATGTTGTTTTGTCTCTACATGGTAAATAATTAATATAAAAATTAATTAAATTAAATTTAAAACTAAATTTATTTAAAATATTTTTAAAAATTAAAAAACAAAATTAAAAAAACTTAAAAAAAAAAAAAAGGGGAGGGGGGGGGAAGGGAGGCGGCAGAGGGTTGAGCCCTCGTCGCCGCCGCTAGGAAGAGCTGATGATGGAGGGGGGAGGGTTGGCCGGGGTCACCGGCCCCTGACCAACAGCGGCGAGGGCCGCGACCCTTGCCCAGATCGCCGGCCCCTCACCGGATCTGGGGCGAGGGCTGTCGACCCTTGCCGGATCTAGGCGAGGGCTCGCAGGTCCTCGCTGCTGGTCGGCCGGCGTCACCAGCCCCTGGCTAGGGCCCGACGACCCCGGCCAACACTCCTCCTAGCGTTGCCGGCCCTTCTCGGCGACGGTAAGGAGGTGGCGAGGGCCCGTGAGCCCTTGCCTAGATCTGGGGCAAGGGTTGCGGCCCTTGCCCAGATCCGGTGAGGGCTTGCAGGCTCTCGCCATCGGTCGGCCAGGGGCCGATGACCTCGGCCGACCCTCCCTCCTCCGTCATCGACCCTTCTTGGCGGCGGCGAGGGCTCGGCCCTTAGCCGCCTCCCTTCACCCAAATTTCCCTCTTTTTTTTTTTTAATATTTTAAATAAATTCAATTTTTAATTAAATTAAATTAATTTTTATATTAATTATTTACCACATCGAGACAAAATGACGTCGTTTTTGTATTTTCTAACCATGTCAGCGTGCAAAACGATGCCGTTTTGCACTCACCTCGCCGGAAAATTGCCACGTCAGCAATTTGGTCGGATTTTGGCCAAATTGGCATTTAAGATATCTATTTTGCTTCGATTTTGTCACTTAAGTGTACCTTTCGAAACTTTTGGCACTTAATTGTCCATCCGTACCAAGTTTTGGCATTTGGGCTGTACTTTAGTCCATTTTTTTTGCTTTTTTCATTAGAACCAAGAGAGGGCAACAACCCTCTCCCAAATCTAAGCAAAGACTGTTGGCTCTCACCCTAATTTGGGAGAAGATCACCAGACTCGTGCGAGGGCCAACAACCCTTGCCTAGACTAGAGTGGCCCCACCAACCATCATCGCCACACCATCGACGGTGGGGTGGTGGCTAGCAAGCCCTCCTACCTATATTTTTGCCTTTTTTTTTTTAAAGAAATTTTTTTTTATCATTTTTTAAATTTTTCATCAAATTTAACTAAAATTTAGGTAAAAAACTGCCTTTGGACGAAAATGCTCTTAATTGCCGATCGTCGAGGTGAGGCACTTATATGAAGGAACCATAGCCACTTTAGACTCTTACGTGAGAAAATGAAGAAATTTTAGGTCTTTAAGTCTTTATTTGAAATAAAATTCACTTCAAATTCTTATTTGAGAAAATGATGATAGTTCATGTCATTATTTAAAATTTTTCCTTTTAACCTTACTAATTTACGATAGAAAAAAAGAACTCGCAAAGCATATCCAGCTGAGCACATTTTTTCTCTCCTTTTTAAATTAATTTAACATCGAATGCGTGGAAATTCCTTGCATGACGTGGGAAATTAGGATTGGGGAAATGCGGCTCTACACACGATGTGATAACGATTTTGTGGACAAGACTTGTCTTTGCTTTGACTTTTTGTCCTAAGCTTTGCATTTCCCATATCCACTGGCGACGCCGGTCCACGCACGGGCGCGACCCCCACCCATATTTCTTCAACGCCGTCGCCGGACCCCGCCTCCCGAATTTGCCTTCCGTCTCCGAGCGCGCCAAGAAATGGGCCGTTTCTCAGAGCCACATGTATGCCAGTGCTTGAGCCGCATAGCCACCGCGAGGCGGAACTCCCCGGTCACCGTCGCCGGCGGCCGCCGAATGACCGGACCCCAGTTCGTGGAAGCCGTTTCCAGGCTCGCACATGCTCTGCTTCGGCTCGGCCTGCAGCCCGGTGACGTCGTCGCAGTCTCTGCATATAACAGGTCCGGTTTTTTCCTTCACTTGTGTAGATGTTGTTGTTCTTTTTGCTCAGCATTCATTCGTAGGAGGTGCGAAGAGTTCAGCAGAACGTCAGTGTCCTATCCAGGAAAGAGTTATCAAGCACAATGTGTAATGAGTGACAGACATTATTTTTCGATGAATCAATTTAGTTGGGTTAAAGTTGAAGTGGGGTAGAGGGCCAATGAGATGAGTTATGAGAAGACTAGAATCGATGTTGCAGAACCAATCATCAGCTTCGCTTCTTGCTATGATGAATTGATCATCCATTTCTTCTCTTACTAGTGTGAACTGTTTTTTCCGTGTTTTTTTTTTCTCAAATTTTATGGTTTTCTAATGTTAGTGACTGCTACTTGGAGTGGTTACTTGCTGTTGCATTCGTTGGAGGGATCGTTGCTCCTCTAAACTACAGATGGGTGAGTGAAGTTTTGCAGAACTAACGAATCAAGGGGTTCAGTCCTCTGTATTGGCAATTATACATTTGAATGCATAAATAAATAGAACGAAAATTCATAGTCAACATTGGAAAGTAACTTGTCAAATTTTTGGTACATAAGCAGGGCTCCCTGTGACGAGACATCAGTCCATCAGGAGCTGACTTAATGACAATTTTAGTATGATGAACAGCTACTCTTTTATATGCTTTACCTTTTGAATGCTCAAGTGAAATTTTAATTTAACCAGCGCGTGAATGCAATGTTTGTGCATTGGAACCAAAAAGCAAGGCATACTAAAATTCTTGCAAGTGTGCTTGTGAATTGTAACTGAGGGTCATGACTATGTGGAGGTGGAAAAACAGAAAAGATGATCAAGTCCTGCATCTTTTTATGCTGGAGGAGAAATTAGCCAATCTCAATAGCTTAGTTGCCAAAATTAGCAGATCTCAGTGACTTAGTTCTCTCTCTTGTCAAACAGAAAATTGAAGAAGTAGGGCAAACCACTACAGCTCATGATGGTGATTGTTTTATGATATGTACATCTATATGACCATATTAATTCATTCTAAAAATCTTGACTGTAGAGTGCTAATGAAGCGAGATGGGCCATGTTAGCTGTAAGCCCTGTGATGTTGGTGACAGATGAGAGTTGCATCAGTTGGTATTCTGAACTCCACAGGGATGGTATACCTTCTCTAAAATGGCATATTTCCTTGGGCTCCCTTTCTTCACCATTTTCAAGCAATGTGAACGGTGAGTTGCTTTCTTGAAATCTGAAGTAGTTGCTGGATGAAAACGTTGATGTTACCCATCATTCAATGTATAAAGTGACGATATTCTTAGTATCATTGAACCGGCTTTTCCCTTCATGTGTTAGTATCAACTATGGGCATGCTGGATCTGCATCAAATAACTCCTCCAAGTTCCTTTTCAATTACTGACTACATCTGGGCTCGTGATGGTGCTGTTTTAATATGCTTCACATCTGGTATAGTCTTTACTTCCTCTTATTGCCAATAACAAGTGTTTTTAGTAGTTCTCAATGGGTGATTTTGTGCGAAAGATAGGTTTTTTACTCTTTAATGAAGTGATAGATCCTATTTAGAGACGTGTGAAGGTGCAAGCACACACATACACCCACAGAGATATAAAAATGGTGCTTTAGTCCATCTTATTATCTACTTCAAACTTTCAGTCATACGAAATGATACTAAATGGCTCATTTTTGGTTTGATTACCCGCTCAAAATGTTTTATCCATATCAGATTTGCCATAGAGTAAACGATATCAGATATTGTAAATATATACGGCTTTCTTTTGGGTTGATCACCTGTTGCTTAAGATACTTTACTGACCTTACTTCTGAACAAGACTCCCTAGATAAAGCTCCTTTGTCCATATTTCTTTGCAATTTTTTTGAGGGTTTTTCAAATTATGGATTACATTGTGTGATATTGCTTTCTATGTTCAGATGCTGTCTTGCATTCCATTACTTAATAGATTTCTTTGGGCGTAGGTTCTGGCTATAGATTTACTTTCCTCTCTGTGATTTTCACAGGTGTGGTCAGTATGTCAATCATATGTCCACTTTGATGCCTAAGTTTGGAAAAATGTAGCATTGGTAGTTCGTAGTTATGCGTGGCACTTGCCAAGTTTTCATTTCTAGATGTCTAGATTTACTGGGCTTGTTGGCTTCAGGGACTACTGGGAAGCCAAAAGGAGTTGCCATAAGCCATTCAGCTTTGTTCATACAATCTATGGCAAAAATAGCCATATGTGATTACAGTGAGAATGATGTATGCCCTTTCCAAGTTTCTTCTCTTTTATCGTCTTCATGCCTGTTTGGCAATCGGACGTTCTATAATCATTGTCAAGATAAGTCTCAAGTGACTGGTTCCATATTTGGAAGGTCCACAGGCAATTAGAGTCAGAGTAATATGACAAGTGAATTTCTTTTTATTCAATTTTTGCAGGTTTATTTGCATACTGCTCCTTTGTGTCACATTGGGGGTCTCTCATCGGCCATGGCCATGTTAATGGCTGGAGCTTGCCATGTCTTAATGCCCAAGTTCGAATCTAAAACAGCCATTGAGGTTATAGAGAAACAGGACGTCACTGCTTTCATCACTGTTCCGGCCATGGTTGCTGATCTAATATCCTTTCTCAGGTTATCTACAAGGAGTGATATTTAACGAGCAATGTTAATACTAAACATAAAGTGTAGAGAGCATTGGCCACTTACATTATCTAAGTTCCAAGTAATGCTCTTTGTGGGGACTTTTGCTTAATTCCTAGTTTCCTCAGGGAGAAGGGACCATGGAAAGGAAGAGACTCCGTGAAAAAGATATTAAATGGTGGAGGAAGTTTGTCAATCGATCTTATCAAAGAAACTGTCAACTTCTTCCCAAGAGCTAAGATTCTCTCAGCCTATGGTATGCAACCTCTAAACCATAATGCTGTTAATTTTACTACTTCGATGCTAATTGGAGTGGAACCTGCTAGCAAAGTGCATTGAACTTCTCTCCTCATTATACTATTTTTTTCTCCTTTGTTTTCTCAATATGCAGGAATGACAGAGACTTGTTCTTCACTAACGTTCATGACTCTCTATGACCCACATTTCTCATTTTCCTACCAGCCCCATCAATTTCATGTCGGAGCAGATCTCAGTTCAGTTCAAAGACCACGAGGCATTTGTGTTGGCAAACCTGCCCCACATGTTGAATTGAGGGCAGATGGTGATGATTCAATTGGCATTGGGAAAATTCTAACCAGAGGTCCACATTTGATGATTGGATACTGGGATCAAGTTCAGTCATCAGTCTCTAGCAGTCATTCCTGGTTTGACACGGGTGATGTTGGTTTCATTGATGAGCATGGTCAGGTGTGGCTTATTGGTCGAGAAAGTGGTCGGATCAAGACCGGGGGAGAAAATGTTTACCCTGAAGAGGTAATACAATTTATCATGTACGAATTGGCTTAGAAATGAATTTCTTTTTTCTCTTCAACTAAGCATAGATTTGTGATAGGTAGAGGCAAATACTGAACCTGTTTTATTTTTCTATGTTTTCAATGATGAACCTGTTTAGTTTCTCAAAATCATGGTTAGCTACCATGGAGAGATGTACTCTTGGCTCATTTTCCTGGGACATGTTCTCGTTTCACAACATAGGTAGAGGCAATACTACTCCAACATCCAGGAGTAGCTGGAATCGTCATTATAGGAATCCCTGAAGCTCGCCTGACTGAGATGGTTGTTGGGTGTATTCGTGTGAAAGACAACTGGCTTTGGTCTGATAAAAGCCATGAACTTGGAGCTGAAAAAGAAGAACGTTTGTTGTCTGATGAAATTCTTCGACAGTACTGCAGAGACAGGAACTTAACAGGGTATTCCAAATCTCCAGCTATTTTGATCCTAAAATCTCTCTCTCTCTCTCTCTCAATCACACAACCCATGCACACAGCCACGTGAACTTCTAGGCATATGTTGATTGTTTAATGTTTATTCATCATAATTGATCTTCTCGACCAAAATATTATATCATTACTTTCTTTGCAGGTTTAAGATACCAAAAACTTTCATTCCTTGGAAGAAGCCTTTCCCGACCACTCCTACAGGGAAGATACGAAGGGATGCTGTTCGCCAGGAAGTTGTTTCTCATGTTCGGTTTATCCAAAGCAATTTATGACTGCTGACATTGTGACTTCCCAATTGAATGATGAAAAATGAAATGACACCGGTCTGTTTCTTATTGTTCTTGAATGTAAAACTCCCTCCCAGACAGATTCTGCATCAATTTTTTGGAATAGGATTTTGCATCAGCCGTGATATTTAGGAAGAAAGATGGTGGGGAATTTAGGCTTTCTGTTCAAGGGCTTTGAAAGAGCCGATAAGCTCGAAATCACCTGTACAGTAAGAAGACTCGACTATTACCAGAACCCTCTAAAATCAAAGAGCCGCTTAACACAAATACCTCATCAGACACCAAAACAAGATCTGTTGAAGGTCTCTTAATTCTCTCAAGACACAAAAAAGCTTGAACAAACAGGTAAGCTTGAAGACACAGGATATGCTGAACTTGGTCTTCAAGAGAAAACGAGCCGTTTTAGCTTTAGCTACGCAGTCATATCTCCTCGTGCAATACTTAGTATACACACTCTTGACACTCCTCGCTTTTTGATGGAAAGTCACCATCAGTCTCGAGCATTCCCTGTACAAAGGAAAATTAGCCAAAGGAAATGAGCCATCAGATTCCTAAGTCCCTAGAGGATATAAACAGAGAGATGAAAGATGTAATAAACAATAAATTGTCTCTCGCTACTTACAAGATTTGTCAAGCACTACAATCGGCTAACTGCTATAAATTATACTGCATGGCTAACACCCTTTAATAGTGGTATAGGCGGTGTAACTTGCAGTGGCAGCCAATACTGAAGGTCAAAATGTGAGCGTCTTTAGACAAAGATCAATCAAGAAAAAGGACAAGTGCTTGATCTAGTTGAAGGTACAAATAGAAACCCAAATCAAATCGCGTTCTATACTAATGAAATAAGATCAAAGAAAAATTCTAAATAAGAGCCTAATTGGATTTTATTTCAAATAAGGACATAAAGTGGTTATAACTGTTCAAATAAGTACCTAGTTTTGCCGGCTTGCTGGTTAGTAAAAAAATCCACTGATTGGGGGTATTTTTGTCCACACAACTTAAATTTAAATTAAATTATATTAAACTTAAAAAAGAAAATTTTAAAAAAATAAGAAGGGGAACACACGGTCGTCGCCCCATCGCCAATGGGGCATCGGTGGCAGCAACGATCGGCAGGGTTGTTAATGCCTAGGTGAGGGCCTACAACCTTGCCTAACCAAAGGCGACGCTCAGCATGGAGAGGGTGGCGACCCTCTCCCAGATCAGGGCAAGGTCGCCAGCCCTCACCTAGCGCCCTCAGACCTGTGCGGCAAGGTCCAAGGGCCCTCTCTCGTCTTTGGCAAGGGCCACTAGGCCCTCGCCTTTGGTCAGCAGGGCTTGTTGACTGTCGCCGCCGCCCCATAGGAGAGTGGGCAACGGCCATAGGCGAGAGGGAGCCTTCCCACCTGTGTTTTCCCTTTTTATTTTTTGAGTTTTAGTTTTATTTAGTTTGTTTTTTTACAAAAAAAAGAAAAAGAAAAAGAAAAAAAATTTAAAAAGACGAAATTACCTTTTACAGTTGGTAAATTTAGGCCTTTATTTGAGATTGATATAGTTACTTCAGTCTTTATTTGAAATAATGTCCATATTTGAAAAAATGAGACTTCAAGTCCTTATTTGAAATAATATCCATTTCATACTCTTATTTGAAATTTTTCCTAAGATCAATTCATTTTGACCAAAAAAAAAAAAAAAAAACAATTCATAACAATAACATTAACATAAACCAAGTACCTTCTCATCATATTTAGTTCCCTTAAGGAACTTCCACATAAATGTGGACGAAAGTCGCAATTGACAAGTCATATTCTATAGTGTTCAAGATCAATTCCTCCTGCATAATGTCAAATGACAGAGAGTAATGTAAGAAAAGAAAAGTTAATAGAGAAACAGAAGCAAAATGAGGAATGGGTATTTTGCTTCTCTTCAAAGCCTATCATATCTAGAATCTCCTGTACAGAGCACGAAATCTCCTCCATAAGGCACGATGTAAGCACCAAGTTGGAAAATAAATCGACACAAGGGATGGATCGTCTTATTCCAACATACTTACGAGTCAATCGTAGGGTGGTTACTCCAACCAAATTCGCTTTCTTCTTTTTCACTAGATGAACGGGCAAATATACTTAGAAAAGATTGATAGCAAGATATAGAGCCTCAGTTGGAAACTTGCTCGTGTGCCTAATTATGTGACCAACAGCACTTTTTCCTGCCAAATTTCTCCTTTTCTTTGCGATTTCAAGTATCCAATTGGGATCCCTTTAATTGTTTTTCCTCCTTTGAATATTTACATAGATTCAAGTATTTGCTAAATTGTTTTCCCCTTCACTAGGACGAGAAAGGGTTAGAATCATAATCCGCATCAGTTTTTAACTATAGTGGAGTGCCTAAGTTAAGCTTTTCCTGAGATTGATGGAGTGTGCCTATGCTAAGCGTTTCTCAAGATCACTTGCTCACATGAATCGTAGAGGGAGAAAGTTTAGAGAGTACATCTGTGAGAGAATGCTTTCAACAAAAATGTTTTCACCTTCATTTCAAAAGGCTGCCCTAGCCTATGTGGAGTCAGATTGTTTTCCTTCCTAGCTGTTTTTTTTTTTTTCAGCTTTGTCAAGGCGAATTGGAAGTCGTAATATGACATACTCCAATTGTTTCTTTATGTATAGAAGGCTAATCGAAACGTCCTTCTAGGTAGACTAGTTTTCTTTATTATTGTTTTTTTGGAAAAAAATCACTGAGAACCTTAAATTATGCCTACTGAAATATATATATTTCAAATATTTTTGATGATACAAAAAACCTCAAACTCATACAACGTGTTTATCCTAAACTTTCTTCTTGTGATACAAAAAACCCTAAATTTATACTCATATGACACATTTACCTCAATATTTAAGATAAATGTACTACACAGATATGAGTTTAGGGTTTTTTGCATCCAATATAAATTGAGGTAAGCGTGTCATATGGATATAAATTTGGAGATTTTTATGTTATAAAATAAGTTTGGAGTAAATGTATCACACATGTAAAATTTGGATTTTATGATGTCATAAAAAATGTTTGTGGTAAATATGCCACCATGGGCATAGTTAGGATTTTTTTAATGACTTTTCCCTTTTTTAAAAAAAAAATCATATAGTGTTAATGAACTTTTTTCAACATTACATGAGATGCATGAAAAAAAAAATTAGACATACATCAAAGTTCTCAATGATAAATGTATATAAAGGGTGCTACAAGGTATTACATGGTAAGCATTTTATAATTTCACCGTATGAAGAATTGAGTTACACCACATGCATGTGTATTTTTACGCTGTGTAATAAGAGAATACGCAAATGATAAGCGTAATTGAGCGGATAAATAAATGTTAAAACAATCCCTAAAATAAGTTTGAACGATACATACATTAAACTAGTGGAAACAAATCGATAGGCATGCAATGGTTTATGGGACACATGTTGTGTGAGTATGTGCTCTTTTCTCATAAAAAAAAAAAAAAAACTCTCTCTCCCTCTTTCTCAAATACGGTGATACCCCTCAATTAAATCCCTCATTATAGAGCTAATTAGGTCTCAATCAGTGGATGCAAAAAATTGCCAAAATATATCCCCTATTTTTGTCTTTGATATCATAATGCCCACTTTGAAATATATTTCTATTTCAACAAAAAAAAAAAAATATCTCTACCCATCTTAGACCTTTTTCTGAAATTGATTTTGGAGGTGCCAAATTTTCAGATTTGTTATTTATTTTAGGGTTTGTTAGTGAACAATAGAGCATGGCATGGGGTTCACTATCTATCACGTATTACAACCGAACACGGGGTTTATGTTAATTACTAATTGATGACCCGATGCATGAATTTAATAATGTAATTACTAAATTCGAGGAGGTTTTTATTGTGAATAAACACTCCTTAAATTTCATTTAGTAATAATAAAGGAGTACGTGAGATGGACTTCAGAACACAAAAGATCTGGAGGGTTTGTAAGGGAATTTCGAATTTGGGTCTTAACGATCCAATCAGCCACACTATTAGATGATTCTCATATGAATTTCACTTAGAGCAAACTTGGATGTATCAATCGAAATAAGAATTGTAAAATATTATGAGATCACTACTAACTTATTTGAAAATTTAAGTCTTTGAATAAATATCGGGTTTACTATTTAAATATTCTAATGAATTTAATGTTTGCAACAGTTGGGGGAAGCATTATTGCTTATTTATTTATCCAATGGTATAACTTCTACAATGAGTGAGTATAATTTCTAGTCTTGGATCACTACCAAGAATGAGAGAAGAACAGCGTAAGTAAGAACTTTCATATGACATTCACTTGACTGCCATAACTCTTCATTTGCTTATTTAAGTGTCACGTTGGAGTAAAATCAAGCATTTGAATATCATTTTTGACAAATCATTCGACCTGGATTTTTTGAATTTTTATTTTGTTTTGGTTTTTACTTTCCCCTTTTTTTTAGTCAATGAGGGTCGTCGCAAAATCCTCGACTGGATTTATTTTTTTGTCGTGGCTAAACTACCCTGATGAATTGTAACCTTCCTTTGGCACATATAATTGTCCTCACGAGAGTAATTTACATTTTACATGTAAATTATCTATTCTTAGCTTTTCTTTAGAGGGCGTACTTTTCCATTGACTATTGTAAAATTTCTAGTTTCCATGGTTCGTAATATTTTGAAAAAAATAGTAATATACCTAAGTTAATAATAAATTTATTTCATAATAAAATATTTAGTTTATAATGTGAGCTTAAACAATTTGGTGTTCATAACTTTTCTATAACATCAGTTAGTCATGACTAAAAATCTTGCAAACCAAATTTGATGGACCATTTTTTTAATGAAATAATTAATTGCTAGAAAATATATTTATTATTGATAATAATTTATGTTTAAATATTTTTTTGGCCAATGAAATTTTTTTGATTCATTTATGTTTATAAGCAATATCGGTAACTATTTATAAACAAATATTTTTAAATTATTGATTTTCTGAAGCCTAGGAGTTCCTTTCTTGTCATGGGAATTAGGACAAGGGTACGCGACTCTCCGTAGGATGCGACAACGATGTTCCACGTAACTTTGTCTTGGCCTTGGCTTTGTCCTTTGTCGTGGAAGCTTTTCTTCCCAATATCCACGAGCAAGCCCAATCCACGCATGACACGACCCCCACGCTTTTCGTGGAAGCCGTTTCTGGGCTCGCTCGTGCTCTGCTTCGAAGTCTCTGCGTAAAACAGGTCCAAATTTTCCATTTTCGGCTTGCGTAGATATTGTTGTTCCTTTGGGCCAGCATTCATCCGTAGGAGGTGCAGATAGTTCAGCAGATTATCTTGTCCTGTGAGTCGTGAGTTTTGACAGAATCTTGCTGCCAAAGAATGTTTTTGTCCTGTCATGACAAACTCTAGTCTTCGATGAATCGATGTAGTTGGGCGAAACTTGGAATGGGACAGAAAACCAGTGAATGATTTTTGAGATGACTAGAATCGATGTTGCAGTGTCGATCATCAGCTTCACTTCTTGCTTTGATGAATCGATCATCCATCTCTTCTCTTACTAGCGTGAGCTATGATTTCGTCTTTCCTTTTTTCTTCCTCTAAACTACAGATGGGTGAGTCGAGTTCTGCAGAACTAATCAGTGAAGGGCTTAAGTCCTCTGTATTGGCAATTATGCATCTGTGAATGCATAAATTGGATAGAACAAGAATTCATGTTCGATATTGGAAAATGACTTGTCAAATTTTAGGTACATAAGAGTGGCAAGACATCAGTCCATCCAGAGCCGACTTCCCGACAATTTTAGTATGATGAATAACTAAATCTTTTATAATCTTTACCTTTCGATGCTCCAGCGAAATCTTAATTAGACCCGTGCATGAATGGAATGCTGTATAATGGAACCTAAGAGCGAGACATACTAAAGTTGTTGCAATTAGTGCATGGGAAGTGTAACCATGGGTGATGACTTCGTGGAAGTGGAAGAACAGAAAGGATGATGATGTCTGTTTTATCATATTAGGTTGGAGGAGAAATTATCCAATCTCAGTACCTTAGGGGGTGCATGATAACCAAAATTTCTGTTCCAGAAATAGTTTTTCTGTTCCAGACCTGTTTCTGGAAGAGAAATCCGTTTGATAAACCTATTCAGTTTTTCTATTTCTGGAATAGATTTCTATTCCAGAAATAGGTTTGGAAGAGAAATCAGAAGCTAAAATTTTCTACTTCTCTATTTCTGGAATAGAAATCAGAAATAAAAATTCTTCTCATCGTTCGTCAATCGGTCCTTCATTCATCGCTGCTGACCACCGTCCGTCGGTCGCTCGCCGCCGCTGTTGCCGGTCGCCGCCGGTTGCCACCGCCATGCCCGCTTACCCGCCCGCTGCCGCCAGCGCCGTCTTTACCCCCCGCCCTTCACCGCCGCCATGATCGCCCGATCGCCCGGCCCCGCCGCCGCCGCTGGTCGCCGGCCGCCACTGCCGCCGGCCATCGCCGCCGCCGCCCTCCGGTCGCCGATCGCTGGCTGCCGGCCCCGCCACCGCCGCCGTCGGCCGTCCATCCCTGCTCAATCGCCGGTCCACCGCCGTCCGAAAGGAAGAAATTTTGTATCGTTATCAAATGAATTTCTATTTTTAGAGTATAAATTTTGTGTTGTTATCAAACGGTTATTTTTACTTAGAAACTCTTCTAGAAATAGAAATAGAAAAATCTATTTCTGTTCCAGAAACTATTTCTGAAACAGAATAGTTGTCATGCACCCCCTTAGTTGCCGAAATTAGCAGATCTCAGTGCCTTAGTCGTCTCTTTTGTTAGCCAGAAATCGAGAAAGTAGGGGCAAGCAGCTAAATGTCATGACGATGGCGGTTGTTTTATGATGTGTACATCTATTTAATGGTGTTAATTCATTCTAAAATCTTGACTGCAGAGTGCAAATAAGCTACATTGGCGATGTTAGCCGTAACCCCGGAGATTTTGGTGACAGACGGGAGTTTTATTAGCTGGTATTCTGAGATCCACAAGGATGGTATACCTTCTCTATGATGGTATGTTCCCTTGGGCTCCCGCTCTTCGCCATATTCAAGAAATGTGAATGTTATGTCACTTTCTTGAAGTCTTAAGTTGTCGAAGGATGAAAAAAATTTATGTTACCCATCATGCAATGTATAAAAACATGATATTCTTAAAAATCATGGATCCAGCCTTTCCTTTTCATGTGCTAATATCAACTATGGCATGCTAGATATGCATTCAATAACTCCTCTGAGTTCCTTTTCAACTACTGACTACCTCCTGGGCTTGTGATGTTCCTGTTATAGTATGCTTCATCCCCAGTATAGTCTTTACTTCCTCTTATTGCCAATAACAAGTATTTTTTGTGGTCTTCAAGGGGTAATTTTTTGGGAAAGATTGGTTTCTTACTCTTCAGTGAAGTGATCGATCCTATTTAGAGATGGATGAAGGTGCAAGCACACCCATACACCCATGGAGATATAGAACTGGCTTTTTGTAGCTTTATTATCTACTTTGAAGTCTCAATCATAAAAACTGATACCAGATGGCTCTTTTTTTGGTTCGATTACCCACTCAAAAAGTTTCAATCATATCAATTTTGTCAAAAAGCAAACCGCACCAGATTTGTAAATATATACTACTTTCTTTTGGCTTGATTGCCTGTTACCTAAGATACTCTTTCTTTGGTCGAAACCTAAGATACTTTGCTGACCTTACTTCTGAACAAGACTTCCTAGAAAAAGCTTCTTTGTCCATCTTTCTTGGCAATTTCTGAAGGGTTCTCAAATTTGATGATTACTTATGTGATATTGGTTTCTAGTTTCAAAGGTTGTCTTGCACTCCACTACTCAACAGATTTCTTTGGGTATATGTGGTTACAGTGAGAATGATGCACACCTTTTCCAACTTTCCAAGTTCCAGCAAAGTTTGCTGATCTAATTTACTTTCTAAGGTTATCTACAAAGAAGATCTTTAACAAGCAATTTGAATACTGAATATCATGTGTAGAAAGCATCGGCCACCTACATGGTCTACGTTTGAAATTGTGCTCTTCTAGTGGTAATTTTGTTTAATTCCAAGTGTCCTCAGGGAGAAAGGACCGTGGAAAGGAAAAGACTACGTGAAAAAGAAGCTGGCTACTTCTTCCCAAGAGCTAAGAATATTCTCTTGGCCTATGGTGTGCATCTTCTATAAGCTTATATGCAGTTAATGTCGCTACTTAAATGCTAATTAGAGTAGTCCCTGCTAGCAATGTGCCTTGAACTACTCTGCTGATTATACTATTTTTTCTTCCCTTTTTTTTCCCTCAATATGCAGGGATAACAGAGACATGTTCTTTGCTAACATACATGACTCTGTATGACCCACATTTCCATTTCTCCTACCAGCCCCTTCATTTTCATGTTGGAACATATCTCAATTCAGTTCGAAGACCAAGAGGCATATGTGTCGGCAAACTGGCACCACATGTTGAATTGAGGACAGACGGTGATGATTTTATTAGCATTGGGACAGTTCTAACCAGAGGTCTGGATTTGATGATTGGATACTGAGATCAATTTTTGGCATCAGACTCTAGCAGTCATTCATGGATTGACACGGGTGATGTCGGTTTCATTGATGAGCATGTTCGGTTGTGGCTCATTGGTCAAGAGAGCAGTCGGATCAAGACTAGAGGAGCAAATGTTCACCCTGAAGAGGTACTGGACTGTATCATGCATGAATTGGCTTAGCAATAAAATCATTTTTATCTCTGAGCAGCATTAGATTTGCTGATAGGTCCAAATGTGATGCATATTTTTCTGTCTTCAATACCTGTTTCAATTTCTCAAAATGATGGTCAGCTAAAATAATAAGATGTACCCTCAGCTTTTTTTTTTTTCGTGGGAATGTTCTCGTTTCATAACAAGGGTGGAGGCAATACTTCTACAACATCCAGAGTCACTGAAATTAAACATAACCATGTGCATCTTCATAGATTCGAAACTTGTTTACATGAAAATAACACTAGCAAGGTATAGATCTCTACAATTAAGAATCATCGACTTTCTGTTCAAGGGCTTTGAAACAGCCGATAAGCTGGAAATCATCTGTATAGTACCAAGACTCGGCTCTTACCCAGAGACCCTCTAATACCAAAAAATCCCGACACAAATACCTCAACACCAAAACAAAATGCTGTCAAGTGTCTTTTAGGAGAAACAAGATGATCTTAAAGGTGATGAACATGGCCTTGCTAAATGTGGTCAAGAGAAAACGAGCCGGTTCAGCTGTAGCTACCCAGTTGTATCTCCTCGTATTGTACTTCTTATAAACACTTTCGACACTCCTCGCTTTTATATGGGAAGTCACCATCAGTCTCGAGCATTTCCTATACAAAAGAAAAGTAGCCAAAAAGAAATAATCCATCAGATTCCTAAGTCCCTAAAGAAGATAAACAAAGACATAAAGATGTAATAAATAATAAATTGAAGTATCTTGCTACTTTCAAGATTTGCCCGATGCTACAATCGGTTAACTGCTCGTAGATTTGGCTGCATGGCTTACACTTTTTAAGTGTAGCATGGGCAGTGTAAATCGCAGCGGCAGTTAATATTGAAGGTCGAAATGTGCATGTTTCATACTGAACTAGGTAGAGATCAATGACGAAACTGGACAAGTTCTTGATCTGGTTGGAGTTACAAAAAGAAACATAAATCATTTTCTATACTGATGTATTAAGATCAATTCATGACACCATGAAATAACATTAACAGAAACAAAGTACCTTATCATCAGAGTGAGTTGCGTCAAGGAATTTCCACATAAATATGGACGGAGTCGAAATTGACAAGTCATACCCTAAGGTCTTCAACATCAAGTACTCCTGCATATTGCCAAGAACAGACAGAAAAAAGAAAAGTTAATGGAGATAAGCAAAATAAGGAATGGTATTCCGCTTCACTCTAAAGCTTACCATTTCTAGAATTTGCCCTACGGAGCACGAAGTGCATGAAGTAAGCGCCAAGCAGGAAAACGAATGGACACAAGGAATGGACCCTATTATTCCAGCATATTTGGCAGCCAACTGTAGGGCAGTCACTCCAACCAAAATCACTCTCTTCTTTTCCACTGGATGAAGAGCCAAAAATCGGTCGAAAAGATAGATGGCAAGATACAACGCCTTAGTTGGGAACTCGAACTCGAACGCCTTGTGTGCCTATTTATTTAGTAAGAAAGTAAAATTGCGAGTTCTTCACAGCTTATACTAGAGGAAAGATGGTAAAATTTCATCCTAGTTACCTCAATCAACCACTCCACAATACACGCTCTTGACTTCTTGCCAAAGCCGAGCTTCAATCTAGCAATTAAATTTGGTTTTATGCACATAGATTTCTGCACGGTATAATTTAGTGACTCAGCATAATTTCACTGTAAAGTGACAAAATTGGAACATAATCAGGCAATAAATAAATAGTTCACCTCTTTCAATTTGTAAAAGGCGCATATATCATCAACGTACTCGTAGGCTTCCATGGGAACATTAGCGTCATCATTTACATCGCTCTGAAAAGGATACGCTTCACGCATTATTTGAAGCTCTGAAATTTCATATACAATCCAATAAACACAATGATCAGAACAAACGCTAGATGAATCTTGTTGGCGATACACTTACATTTACATTTGCTGGAAATTTTTTCGGATAAATCTCGGCATTGACCGGTTGGCTTTGGTGACTGGTCAGAAAAATCATCAGAGAAAACAGAGTAAGCAAGATCATAATACCCACCAGAGAAATCGTAACGAAAGGAGATTTTGGACTAACATGCAAGAGAAAAGAAAGAAAATGGCCGAAAAAAAAGAAATAGAGCAGCAGACGTACTATCTGAGAGGCTCTATCTTGATGCGCGACATAGGGCCCAGAATATTGCGCATCTGCTTCAATTCAACGCCTTTCTTGCAGAGAACGGCCTTACCCTTAGCCTTACGCTTGTCCAGTGGGATTGCGCAGACAGGTTTCGCCGCAATAGAACTCATGGTCGGACGAGTATTAGGGGAGAGAGAAAGAGACAAATCTCTAGACAGCAGTAACAAAGCAAGAAGACAGCAGCGAGGCAAATCTCTAGACAGCAACAGCAGAGCAAGGAGACAGCAACGAGAAGCTTAGAGACAGAGGGGAAGAGAGAATTGAGAATGGGTGAGGAAGACTGAGACAATATGTACAACATGCAACGTTCTAAAATAGGAAACTCCGAAAGTTTTTGCACCGAATATTTCAATTTATAATTCCTATGTTATGTAAATTTTATGGTACTTGCCAGTCGACTTTTCTAAGCTTTTGTATAAGATTTCTTAATAATTTTTGGAAATTGATATAATATTTATATTTTCAAGGGAAAGTGAAAAAAAAATGACCTTTTACACCAAGATTATTTTGTACATGCTTTTGGCAAATAAAATAAGTATTTGCTTTCTAATGGAGAATGATTCAGTTGGAGACCGTTTAATAAGGAAATAATTAATAGAACGGCAGTTTGCAATCTAATATGTAAAGAAAAAAGAATAAAAATAATACTTTTCCTTTTGAAAAAATAAAGTTTCTTGTTGAAAACTACTATAACGTGATGCGGTTTCCTTAAAATTTTGGATTTGAATATAAATATCGACGGCATTTATGTTTGTAATCCATCGATGAAAAAAATCCACTGGAAAAGTGAAGGAAGAAAAAAAGAAATTGATCATGCTAAAAATAATGACACGTGGAATTCTGTATGAAATGCTTCATATGAGTCACTGCAAGTGGGCTCAATTTTAGTTCGTAGCGGTCCACGTAGGCTTACGTAAGTTGGGAACTTTACGACATGAGGAGCGCGGACCGCGTCATTCCCTGAAATTGATCCATCGACGACGACGCCGACGCCGACGCCGACGACCGCCGCCGCCCTCCGGTGATCCCTCGCCGGCGCCGCATCCTCCGGTACGTCTCCTGCCTCTGCGTCGACACGTGCGGGAGCCGCATTTCTCGAGCTCGCGGTGTCCGCCGGTGGCTCCGGTCGGCGACTTTCCGGCGCGAGGCACCGCTCTCGAGGCCTCGACGATTGCTCGCCGGATTTCTTCGAGTGGAAGCTCGTCGCGAAGATTCGGCGTTGGGGATTTGGGATACTGGAGCGACTCGCCTCGGGTTTCGATGGCGTTTTCCGCCGTCCTGGTTCGGTTGGAGTTCGAGAGGAGAAGGGGAAGGGAGGACGAAAGAGGGTGACCAAGCATTACCCGCCGGATTTTGACCCTAAGAAGCTGCCTAGGGTTCGGAGGTCCGAGGATCAGCAGGCGAAGGTCCGGACGATGCTTCCGATGAACATCCGGTGCGGCACCTGCGGCAACTACATCTCCAAGGGTGCCAAGTTCAATTCCAGGAAGGGGACGTCGTCGGCGAGGTCGGTACCCTTCACTTCTGTTCTCCATTCGAAGTACTGTAAAGTTTATTTATTTATTTTTATTTCGTATCTGTGGAGTCGAGGTTGAGGTTGTTCTAATTCTGGGTGTTCTTCGGTTTCCGCAGGCGTATATGGGGATCCAGATAGTTAGGTTTTACTTCAAATGGACCAAAGTTCACGATCAAGACTGATCCGCGGAATTCGGGTTACGTGGTAGAGTTCGGGGTGACGAGAAATTTTGAGCCCTGGCGTGAGCAGGATGAGGTGGAAGTAGAAGATTGTGCCTTTTGAATTGTTGGATTTCCTAGGTTTGTTGCGTTTTGGGAAGAATTGAATGTGACTTGTGCTTCTTCATTTTGGGGTTTGGGCAGGTGGTGGAGAGTAAGAAAAGTAAGAGGGAGGCTGAAGTGATGGGAGATGGGCGATGCGATTAAGTCCTTGGAGAATAAGACGATGGATTCCAAGAGAGAGAGATGGATATTCTCGCTGGGCTTGATGAAATGAAATCCCTGAATGTAATTTCTTTGAACTTTCCATGCTATTTTCCTTGTTTTTGGAGTATGAATTTGTAGAGTGCACGAACGAGATAGTATTATATGCTAATTGATTTATCTCCAAAGTTTACAATTAACATGAATTGATTTCCTTTCTCCCATTGCTTAGATGTTATATTCTTGTGATACTAATTGGCGAGCGATTGATTTTTCAGTCTAGACATGCAGCAGTGAGCATAGATGTGGTGCTACAGGACTTGCAACATTCATCTGCTGCAAAGGTATGAGTTGTTTCCCATCTGCGAATATAGTGACAAAGGTCAAAGGTTGTTTTATGAGCTCTTGCATAAAGGATATCAGGGCACTGTCACTGCTTAGAATTCACATCACCATTCTTGACCTCTTTGGTCTTCTTGCTTCTATTAAAATTGTAGATGAGTCATTCAAATGGTCTTTGAATATTTACAACAAAGTAATTAACCTCGAAGATTCTCATATGCAGAAGGGTGCGAGATTGAGTTTTGAGTGGAGAATTACGTCAGTTTTAGGCAATAGCTTATTTATGAACTACCTACTTATAGAAAAAGATATAAATCCAGCTAGTGTTCAATTTCTCTTTTTTAATTAATGTATGCTTCTTTTACTTTAAACCATATACCTGTCCAGAGAGCACAAAAACTCTCCATAAGCACGAAAATTCGGAAGCCATTTCAAGAACCACTTAAACACCTTTCATCATAGTCAGTATAAAGCAAATTTTTTTAAACTTATAGCACGTTTGTTTGGAGTGACATTTACTTTGGACCTTTTACTTAAGTGTGGGGTTTGGTTAAAAGAGATTGAGTCTAATATGTAGTTACATGGGTAAACTGCAAACATTTATTGGGGTTGGCTTTTATGTATGTATTGACCTGTCAAATTTCATGAAATATTCCAGCCACTGTGACATGCTAGATGCTTGGCTAGTTTCATCCAATAGAAAAAAACAAAAGAAGAGTAATTGTTATTGTTCTTGTGGGTCACAGTGGACTGTGTACTGCATGCCTTCTGGTTTTGTGTGTCTCTTGAATTTCAGATTATATGGAAAGTCAGAGATACCAATTATCTGCGTGCTAGTTTGCAGGTGAACTAAGAGATTCATTCATTCGATAGCAACAATGGAGCCTTATCCTACTATGTGCAGTTGATTCTTTATCACTTCATTTGGTAATCTATCCTATCTGATAGGTTTGTGGAGATCTATGTTTTGTTCTTCTGTTCTGTCAAATTAATTGACAACAGCTTAATTGTTCGTGTTTTTTCTCACTCTCAAAGAATCAATGGAGCTCACTCGTTAGTCTAACAGTAGTTTTGGCAGTGGGAAATGGGTGATGTTAGTTCGGTTGCCTTCATGGTTGCGTGAGTCAGAAGTTTTACTCCTTGAGTTGACTTGATTGTTAGAACTTTTACTCCATGAGTTAGACTTTAGTCCAAACTGTGGTCCAATTCCTATCCCTTTGTTGCTATGACAGGAAAGGAAATTGGAGGAAGAGGATGAAGCGCTTACGAAATCAATAGTATTCGATGTTAGTATTAAACTGCCCTTTCTTTATTTGATTTCACTTCTCTGAAATGAACTATTTTTCATTCTTTTTATTTATACTTATTGATTCCCTGTACATCCAAAGATTTTGTCCATAGAATCGAAGATGAAGATTCAGAGGATGAGGAAGATCTGACTCAACCATCTGCTAGTAACGACGAATTACTGAACACTCTCAAGGTCACTAATGCTCTAATTGTCAGCATATTTGCTTCCCTGTCGACTACCCTTAAGTGTGTGAATCTGTTGAGAACAGTCTTAAATGTGTCATGCATAAGTTCTGGCTGAACTGGTCATTTGCTTAATAAAATAAGGTGCTCATGTATTAGTTTATAAAATGTATATGGTACTTTAATCTACGTATAATCCATGAGTATATCTAAAAGTTTGTGTTTGTTTGAAGATACTCTATTGCAAATGCTCTGTTTTGGTGACCATCAACCCCCGATTCAGTATGGATTAAGTTTACAATTGTCTTGCTTTACTTGCATTAGATGTATATGCATTGACATGTGTCTGTATAACATACTTTTCTTTGCTTAATCTGTGTCATCATATGTGATTAATATGTGTCACATATATTCAGACATTTGCATGTTGAAGAATTGGCAACTTAAAAGAGTAAGGAGTTAGAAAAATTACTTGAGAACTTTTAGGACCTAATCATGGACACCAAGAGACGTTCTAAAGTTGTGAGATCATAGTTTGTTAATCACCTGTCATCAAGAAAAAAACGAGTCTGTTAATTGCCTGTACATGCATGTATTTCCAGCTCTCGATGGAAATATATGCCAAAACTCTCAGAAAGAGCATGATTCATTTCGCTGATTGTGTATGCACTGTCGATAAAATTGATAGTACCTTGATTCGATAAATTGGAAAGGTGGTCATGCTTTGTGGATTAGATTGTCTTCCATGTGGTTTCTTGATTCTTCTCTAAATAATTACTAGTGTTGTTCTCCTTACCAAAAAAAATTACTAGTGTTGTTCAAATCTCCCCTCTACTTAAGAATACATATTGTCAGCATATTTGCTTCCCTGTCGGCCACCTTTAAGTGTATCTATTGAGAACAGATTTAAATGCGTTATGCATAAGTTCTGGCTGAACTGGTCATTTGCTTAATAAAATAAGGTGTTCATGTATCAGTTTATAAAATGTATGTGGCACTTTAATCTACGTATAATCCATCGGTATATCTAAAAGTTTGTGTTCGTTTGAAGATTCTCTATTGCACATGCTCTGTTTCGGCGATCATCAACCAACTTAAAAGAGTAAAGATATATATGCATTGACATGTGATCTGTATAGCATGCTTTTCTTTGCTTAATCCATGTCATCTTATGTGCTTAATCCGTGTCATCTTATGTGCTTTTCTTTGCTTAATCCATGTCATCTTATGTGCTTAATCCGTGTCACATGTATTGTCAGACATTTGCATGTTGAAGAATCACCAACTTAAAAGAGTAAAGATTTAGAAAAATTACTAGAGAGACCTAATCATGGACACCAAGAGATGTTCTAAAGTTGTTAGATTATAGTTTGTGAATCACCTGTCATCAAGCAAAAAGCGAGTCTCTTAATTGCCAGTACATGCATGTATTTTCAACTCTTGATGGAAATATATGCCAAACCTCTCAGAAAGAGCATGATTCTCTGGTTTGCTGATTGTGTATGCACTGTCGGTAAAGCTGAAAGTACCTCGATTTGATAATTAGGAAAGGTGGTTGTGCTTTGTGGATTAGATTGTCTTCCATGTGATTTTTTGATTCTTCTCTAAAGAATTACTAGTGTTCTTCAAATCTCCCCTCCACTTAATTATACATATTGCCAAGTTGGTTTCTTTTTCTTTGTGTAATTAGTTAGGATATTGTTGTAGTCGTTTTGGATTTAAGGCGAGCATAAGTTGTTGATTTAATATGGAATTGTCTTTTGTTGTTGAGGCCTAGAGAAAAGCTTACTTATATGTTTGATTTGAAATGCAGAAGAGGAAATTTTCTGAGGAATTTCTGGACAAGCCAATGGATTCCTTGACAAAAGCTACTTCCAGTGACATCTCGAATGACAGAGGCGTTGCACGTTTTTTGAACATGTTTTCTTCAATTACGTTAGCTCTTCTGAATGATGGATGCGTTGAGAGAGGCTGGGCACTTCCCTTTTCCTGCGAGCGCATTGGATTGTATTAAAATGAAGACTCCCTTCATGGAAGTAGACTTGACTTGTATAAAGTAACTTTTTCCATGTGGTGGTGGCTGTTTGTGCAAGTTTTCTGGTTACATGAGGATCTATATTGGATAGAAATAAATATTGCTCGGTTGTGACAAACTCATGTCTCATATTTTGTTTAACTGGAAATTATGTGGGTTCACCGGACAGCAGCGAGAGTAAATTGTTGTCCAATTCTTCCTCTGTGCGAATTGCTGTGGTGAAGAAAGCTGGTCCAACTTCCAGCCCGAGCATTGCACTCCAGTCTTTATGTCAATATGAAAGTAGTGATGATGAGAATTGAACCATTGGATACCATTTGTCTTCTTGATGTAGTAGCAGTTTTTTCTATTCTGTCTCCCCTTTAATTTCTCACGGAAGGAAAAAGAAATGCGAAACTGATGGGAACTTGGTCCGCATTGGCCAGATCATCATAATGTATGTTGCAGAATATGACAATTATCAACCAATGTCGATGTCTACAGCTACGGGGTTCCCTTGCTCGAATTGTTCACAGAAAAGAGATCCACGGAGAGCATGTATATGGACAACTTCAACCTCCATTGTTTCATCAAAACGGCTGTTCCAGATAGGCTCATGCAGGTCATAGATCTCTAACTAAATTCGAAAGAAGAGAGGGAGTTGGAGGACAACGGCAACATAAGCACGTGCTTGGCTATGATCCTTCAGATCGAGGTCATCTCTTCGGCTGCATCGTGAACGGATGGACTTCGGAGACGTTGTCGCTGAACTGCACGAGGCCAAAACTTTCCTGCTTGGACGAGAAACAGAGTGACTCAGAGAGCATGGTAGTCTAGGAGATCCCCTCGTTGGGGCAACATGTCTAGAGGCGGAGAGAACAAATGTGGGGAGATGTGATTATATAATTAATGTGTTGTTAAATCATGTTTGTGCACACAGAGATTTGTAGATCAATTAATAAATTTACAAAAAGAGTAGATTCATATGCTACACAATTTTTCGTCTTATTTTCCTAAGTAATAGATCAAACAAGTGAGAAAAAAAAAATACAAAATAAGATTTTCAACAGATGAATTTAGATGTATTAACCGTTCTATCAAATTACATCTAAGCTAATAAAATATGTGCATTAATATTGACGTATTGTTCGGGGAACATCGTGTCAGAGCAAGTGGGATAATATTTTTTCTTATCTTTGCCAATTAATGTAAACTGCAGCCTAATAAATGCCAAAAAGATGTGGGAGATAACGAAATTCGTCATGATATGGGCTCAACCTCAAGACTTGATCAACCATCGAGATGGTTAGCAGATAAGATCAAACCATGTGACTGTCCTAACTTAAGAAATTCGCGTTGGATGATTGTCGTGGGTCAAGAGGATACAAGACTATACCTAACTCTTCACCATAAAAGGTGAGGGAGTAGGCTGAATTCACCCTAATGAATCCCACTCCGATCCTGACGAGTTAAAACTTTGTCAAACATCCTGGTTGGATATGAAAAGTCCAGCATCCTATCACCAATAAGTCAGGTAATACTCACGTTGGAGTAACCTGCTACAAATCCATGACAGGGGCATTTGTTAGTGAATTTGAAAAATCATAATGAGACAAAACATATTGATAGTGTCATAATTATAAATTTTGCATCCATATCTTGTCCCGTTCATGAGAGTTATATATTGTTATTGATGGAACAATGTGATGTCATTTAACAAAAATATATATGTGTGACGTGCATAACTAATTTTTTTGAAGCATAATTGATGGACTTTGTAACTAAAAAGAAAACAAATAATCATAGCAAGACTCGATCGACTAAAAAATGTTGAATCAATTTTTATTTGAAAAACAAGATAGGAAACTTCTCTAACATTAATCAAATAAAAATGTCATAAAAAAATTAATCAATTCGAATTACGAGCCAAAGTCAAGTAACTATACATTATCAAACTAAGAAACTGAACTAATAAAGGATTATCTACAAAATGGATATGTTTTTTTTTTTTTTTGGTGAAAACAAAATGGATATGTTAAAGCAGGAAAAAATAGAAATTTCTCTAAGATTACCATGATAAATATTCCTACATGCATACTTTAGACATGAGTAGCCTCTTTTTTACTCACTTCATGTGAGGGATGCAATAATCACGATGCCACGATGACAATCTCATAATAATAAATATAGTCTCAGCTCAAAGAAAGTTTTTCTCACCACAATAAAGATAGTATTACCACAATGAAGATAGTTTCTTTCTTTCTTTATTTTTTGTTATTTTCCTATTCTTGAAATGAAAAAATAGATTGTCTTTGGTGATTTCTTTCTATATTAGGAAAAACAAAACATGGCATATAAATAATGCAGGCCACTTCGTTTTCGTATGTTTTAAAAGGACTTCTTATGCAGGGGCAAAATCATGGCCCTACCTACTGCCTGCCTTTTCTGTGCACAATTGTCGTAAAAGGGTTCCGGATGGGTTTGGAGTGAGATTTTAAAACCCTCCTTTTATGTTTCCTCGCTTGTTGAAAATCACTGTAAGGTGGCACAGTTTCCTCAAAATTTTGGATATCAATATAAATTTGGATGATATTTATATTTATAATTCATCGATAAAAAAACCATTCGAGAGAGTGAAAAGATGAAAAAACACGATCAAGCTAATGATGGAAAAACATGTGGAATTCCGTATGAATCACTTCATATAAATCACTTCTCTAACATCAATCAATCAAGGAAAACACCTAAGTTGGGAAATTTACATCATGAGGAGTGCGCATCATGTCATTCCCCAAAATTGACCAGACATACAATCAATTGAGTCAGGAAAATAGGAATTTCATCAAAGGAAAAATTGTCTCATTATATAAAGATGCAAACACCACTTTCAATTGCAAAAAGTATCGGTCAATGAAATTCGGATTAAAATTTAAAATCCGAGTTGATTGGCTTGAGCTCATTAAGCCCGAGCCTTGCATTGCAAAATTTATGAAGAATCCATATAATCAATTTTTGTGATGAATTCGAGTTATATAAACTCAATTTTAGTTGTATGTTTTGTCCTTTGAAGTAATGAAATGCGGGATCAACCTCAGTCACCAAATAGGGCATGGGGTTATGATTCGATGGACATATTGATCGCATTCGAGTAGGTGGAGAATCAGATCCGTGCTAATCCCCAGACAATCTTAATTGAGACGCTTTCATTCAAGGCTTTTTGTAAAGTGCTAGACCTAATTTAAAGGGGGAAAAAGGCAGAGAAAACCAAAGTCCAGAAGAAAGGGAAAGGGGTTATCATAGCAACGTTGCTTTTTCCTTTGGAGCAATGAATGATTTTGTGATACTCTTCACATAATTTACATGGTGCCGTCCGGCAAGAATCAACTACAACACTACATCATCAGCAATGATAACAGCGAACCAGTTCACTTTTTGCAATCTCCCGATTGTCCGGACGCCGGCGGCAGAAGCAGAAGCGGTGGCTGGAGCGGAGGAGGAGGTGGTGGTGGGGCTGCCGCCCCTGCCGACCTCTCCTTTCGGAACTTGAAGATAAAAACCAGCCCGGCAGCGAACAACAGAGAGGCGCCAGCAATTCCGCACACGATGCTCGCCACCAAGAGCACCCCTCTCACGTGATCTCTCCTCCCTCTTCCTCGCTCGCCGCCGCCATATCCTGCTCCTCGCCACCACGGCTCGTCGGTCGAATTTGTCCCGTTCAGGAGCGGCACTGCCGGAGACGACACTGACGGAGACCCCCCGAAGAAGGACGCCGTCTCCCGGGGCGGCTTTGCTCCGGCTGGCGGCGGATCCTGGAACTGCAGCCCGTGATCGGAGGGTCGCAATTCTCTCGATTCCGATTGAGTAACATCTGTGGAGAAGAGGATGCATAGAGCTAGAAGGGCGTATATTCCTTGGGAGCACGCCATCTCTTTCTCTCTCTCTCTCTCTCTCTCGAAAATTATAGATGGAGTCTTGGAATTTAGCCTGTTTCTCTCTACTGTGAGCATTTGATTTAACTATATAAAAAAGATTTAATGTTAAATCATCTTTATTTATAAGCAATCTAATGTTAAATTTAGTAATAAGTTTTATTCACGCTCCCAGAAAAAAAAAAAAATTACGGATTTTCCGTTGCTTGTATTTCTCTATTATTATAGTGATCTTCGTGGAGTAAATTTTTTTTTGGTTGTGGTTGTGAGAGTAATTCCTATCATCTTGACCTGTGTCCATTGCAACGGATAAATCCCTTAGGGAATGCCAGAAAAATGCAACGTAAATTGGAGGATTCGAACTTGAAACATATGGGTGGGGTCGAAGCAGCACTACTAATTGTGCCACACCACATGGGGCTTGGGGTAAAAAGTCAAGTAAAGTGAGAAGGGAGATGCTTTTGGCCAAAAGACAACGAGGAAAGTAGCGGATGTATTGAGAGATTTTATTAAAATTTGCTTGCTAAGTAATGTGCCAAGTTTTAATTGGTTTATGAAGCAAACGAGGCCCGTGAATTGAACTTCTTTAATTCCAAATAGGTCCGACCAAAAATAAATAAATACCTAATAGAAAATTGTCATGAAATTAAGGCTTTGTTGGCTTCATAGAAGACATATTTCGAGAAAATATGTTCCTTCTTTTTTGATGTTTCATTCGCTTAAAAGAATTAGATAATGGAAAATATTTTCCTATTTAACGGAGGACCTATGCTTATATTCAAGAAAATGATTTTCTCTTTGAAAAATCTGAAAATATTTTTCAAAATATGATTAGGTATTAGCACTTGACCTAAAGCTTTATACTTAAACACAAGAACCCCAAATCTAGTTCTTGAGTCCCCAAAGATTCAAGACCAGGTCTCGGCCTCGACTCCGAGTCCATCGGGCCCCCGGACTCACGCTCGAGTCCATCTAGATCGGCCCAAAGCCCCGATGCTCGTGCTCAATGCCTTGGCACTCGAATTCCATAAAGGCAATGCTCAAGTCCCCAATGCTCAATCTCTAGACCCCAACACTTAGGCTCAGGTCCATTAAGGTCATATGCAGGTCCTTAGAAGTTGGGCCCTTAGTTAACGAAATGTTTGTTAAAAAAAGTTGAATTTTTATTTTTAAAATTCTTCTCTCCTTTATTTATTTATTTATTTTCCCTCTCTTCCTTTTCCTTTTTTCTTCTTCTTTGACTAGTCACTGGCCGAGGCGATCGTTAGTGACTGGCCATAGGTGAGAGACGAGCTTGCCTAGCTCTTGCTAGCCTTGTGTCAGCCCGTCCCTCATCTATGACAGATAGCAATGAGGAAAAGGAAAAAGAAAAAAATAATTAAAAAATTCGAGTATTTTGATACTTTTCTCTGGGACAATTTATCATATGGCATGTTGCGGAAGCAAGCGATCAAACAACAAAATAGACAAAATAAGAAAATAAATCAGACATTAAATTTATGTAATTCGATCATAATGAATCCTACTTTTTATTTTTAAGTATGTGACATTAGCACTTGTTAATTAAACCACGACATCTCTTTCGAGTTTTGATCCTAGGAACAATAACTTGCCTTCAAATAGGCTCATCTTAAGTGGATCCTACTTTTCTTCCTTTTTGGTTCTCTAAGGCGGCAGGTGACAGTTTCCCTTGGCTAAATAAGAAAAACAAGTGCCGATTATTAATGAACCAATTTCCACTTCTCTTGAATAAAAAGGATAATCTTTTGATTCAACTATTCTCCATAAATACACATATGTTACATTATCCACATATATCTAGTGAGATTCTATTCTTGGAAACGTAAGTGCACCTCTTAGTGAGAGTGTGATCTGAACGAGTGATTGCTCGCCTCAAATTAAATGCTTCATGGTATGACCAATTAGTAGGGGCTTTTGGCATCATTCTCAAACAAGTAGGAAACACAAAAACCTATCGAAATTTCATTAGCAAGTGCATCAAAAACACTTATGAAGTAATTATCTAAAGTAATTTGACAAAATTTCAATTGTTTCAAATTAAATAAATATTAGTTGGAGCATGAGATTTTTCGAGTTTCTCTTTCTTTTGCCCTTAACTGTCGAGGTTTTGTGTCTGAACGCGGAAAAACGCGAAATTTTTATGACCAATCAGCCGCGTGGTGTGCTTGTCCTTTTGCGATTGAACCGAAGTCAACAGTTCCTTCCTTTTTTTGTCGAAAGATGCATTTTATTTATCTCATAGGTGCCACGGGTTGAAAAATGAGAAGTTGGTGGTTCAATCCCCTCATTCCGCATGATGAATTTTCCACTCCCCAATCATCGCGATGACATGGTCAAAAGAGAATTCCTTACCAATTTGGGGGAAAAAGTTAGAAACCCTACTTAATTTTTCTCTTCGGAAGCCAAAATTTTGCATCACCATCTTTTGCATCTTTCATTTCCAAAACTTCTTTGCATCCCCGCCCCCATTTTTGGGTGATCAAACACTACAACAAATAACAAGGGTCTTTATATATGACATCACTATTTATTTCCCCTAAAGTAACCTTGTCGCAAACTTACTACCCAAATCCTGACTCGACCTCCTCACATGACACGCCCAAATGCCACCGGACGCAAGACATCATCACCTCCCTCTCTCTCATGCAAAGATGGACGATCCCCAACAAATGTTTAAAAAGTTGTCACTATCTAGGTTGAAGTTTGTAAGCCACAATAGAAGCTGGGTGGGTGACGAAAATATTTAAGATTTGTGTGGGTCATTAGGCTATTGTTTATGGGAGATCTGGGCATTAGAGTTTTTGACTTGTGTTAGTAACCCCGAAATTGAACATTTTGTGCGAATTGGTAGAATTTGAACATGCAACTTTTTAATTCCTGGGTTATAATCTTTTAACGCCTCAATCAACTGTATAAACTTGAGAGGATTGAATTGCTTTCTAAATTTCTAGGAATAAGTGCACTGCAAATCCTGAAACTTATCACAAAAATACAATTGAATTCTAAAACTAAAAAAAAGTGCAATGAGACTAAAAACTTATCAAATTGGCGCAACTATGTCTATTCCATTAACTTTATCAAATTTGTCATAATGGAAGATGCTAACGTTGTTTTTTTTCTTTCTTTCTTTTTTTACTCTTACATGGTGTTGATGTGACTAAAATAAGAAAAATAATGTTAAAAATGACATCATTTTGTCCACATCTGATTTTTTTTTTTAAACTTAAATCTTAACAAAGTTAGATTAAAAATATAAAATATGTATTTTACATAGACACCAACAAAAGTTAAAAAAAAAAAAAAATCAAGGGCAAGGACCCTCGGCACTGCCATCCTATTATTGCCAGAAATTGTTGGTGGGGTTGGGTGAGGATTGCAGCCCGCCACTTGGATTTGGGCGAGGATTGTCGCCATCCACCCAAATCAAGCGGCCCTCGAGCAGACCGTCGCGAGGGCGCCTTGCATTGGCCAATCGTGGCCTGCGGTCTAGCCGAGGGCCATTTGATCTTGGTGAGGGCAGATCTAAGTGGAGGGTTGTGGCCCTCGCTTATAGCCAAGGCCTTGACAACTCTTGCCGGCCCTTTCCAGCAACTATGGTGTGGCACGAGCGAGGGCCTTTGCCATTCCCTAACTTTTTTTTCTTCTTTTTTTGTATTTTTTAAAATCCTTTTTTGTAATTTCATTTAATTAAGATTTTGATTAAAAAATTTGGGCCAAAATGAAGCTGTTTTTTTTTTTTTTTTTTTTTTTTTTTCATGTTTTGGTAAGGCCAATACCATGTAGAAGAGAGAAAACATTTTTAAAATGCCACATAAGAGGGGAAAAGTATCAAAAAAATCACAAACGTATTGCATTTATACTAATTTAGTCCTAAATATTTCAGTTGAACTAAATTAGTCGTATATTTTTTGCATTTATGCCAATTGAATCAATTCAACCAATTTTGATTGGAAGGGACTAACATAGATGCTAACCGACCTAAGTGGTATGACTTGTATTGATATAGACAAATTTTTTTATTAATTTTATTTTCCCTTTCTTTTAATTTTCTTTTTCTTCATTGTGACCGGTGAGGATCACGACCATCGCTAGCCAATGGCAAGGCCCACTAAACTTGTTGAATTTGGCGAGGGTGGCCCTTGCCCGATCATGAGGATCAAAAGAGTTTCTTTTTGTGTGCTAGAATATGTGATTTTATTGACCTTATGGTATCTTCGTTTCTTTCTGCTTTCCTTGATAAATAACTTACTTTTGGATAAAATTGGCGATGGGCATATAATGAAGACAAAGTTCTTCCCGTCGAATGACTAGCTTAATGTGATTCCCTAAGTTGCATGGATTAGTTGTCCATTAATTCTTATGGGAATATATATTCAATTTGCACAGTTTTTTCCTAAATGGGCTGAAAAAATAGGCCCATTGACTGGGCTCGAACGGCCCATCCTGACTCATTTGTCATCCGTCCATGTTGGTATTCCAAAAATATTTCTTTAACTATATAAAGAAAAAGCGCAACGAATATTTAGACATGCCAAAATATTTTATTTCGTATAACCAACCATGCTTGGAAAGTCATAACTTATATATAGGGCTACGCAGAAAAAAATTGATCACATAAACCTGATAAGCATATTTTACTTTTCGGTAGTATAATCATTTTGAAAATAAAGCTAAGTTACATGTATTCACACAGAATCTTGATCAATAGAATGAATTTTAGTAAAAAACCTTAGCATATAATATCGTTCCAATTCCAACTGAATGGGTCCACTGTCATTTTGGAAACAAAGTACGATACCATCAGCCGTGGGACGTACGCACTCACATCAATCGGAATTGTAGTTTAATGATTAATTTGGATGGATTTGTCGAATGTTATTCATTGCAGCCAAGGGACATACAATCATATGTCATTCGGTTCAGCTTCATGGTCTTGAGTCAACTAAACATCTGGAAATGAACACCAAAACTACGAACTACCAAGCCACATTTCTCCAAACTTAGGCATCAACATGGACATAATTGACACATTGACCCCGCCTATGAAAATCACATAGAGGAAAGAAAATTCATAAACGGAACCTACATCCAAGGATATCTGTTGAGTACTGGAATGCAAGACAACCGTTGAACTTAGAAACCAATATCACATACTGTGATCCTTAATTTGAGAAATTGTAACATATTTGCCAAGAAAATTGGACAAAGAAGCTTCCCTGGGGAGTCTTGTTCAGAAGTAAGGTCAGTAAAGTGTCTTAAGCAACAGGTGATCAGCCCAAAAGAAAGTCGTCTATATTTACAGATCTGATATTGCTCACTCTGTGGCAATTCTGATACGATTGAAATATTTCAAGCAGGTAATCAACCCGAAAAAGAGCCATTTGGTATCATTTTGTATGACTGAGACTTTGAAGAAGGTAATAAAACCTACAAAGTGCCCTATTTATATCTTTGTGGGTGAAATGTGCGTGTGCTTGCACCTACACATGTCTCTAAGTAGTATATATCACTTTCCTGAAGAGTAACAGAACCATCTTTCCCAAAAAATCTTCCACTGAAGACTACAAAAGAAAAAGAAAATAGTTGTTATTGGCAATAAGAGAAAGCAAAGACTATACCAGAGGTGAAGCATAAAATAGCAGTATCATCACAAGCCCAGACATAGTAAGTAGTCAGAGATTACACTTGACCAGCACTACTTAAGGATATCATAAGGCTATTGAGCTCTCGTTTTGAGTTTAAAATACATCACATTTTTCAGGAAGACAATCGGCCTGCTGATATACTTGCCAATGTTGGCATAACAAAGCGTTTTGATACTACGTTATATTTGTAGCCTCCTAGAGAATTATCTCATGTTTTGCTTGGCGATAAAGTTGGGATTGTAGACTTTAGACATTACTTATTCTTAGTTTTGTACTTCATATTTTCCAAAAAAAAAAAAAAGAAGAAGAGAGAACTTGGAGGAGTTAGTGGATGCAGATCCTGCGTGCCCATAGTTGACACTAGCAAATGAAAAGAAAGGCCGGATCAATAATACTACGAATTTGGATCAATAATACTACGAATTTTTATCATTTTGTATGTTGCAGTTGCATGATAGGTAACATTAATTTTTCTCATCCTACAACGACTTCGGACTTCAAGAAAGCAACTTATCGTTCACATTGCTTGAAAATGGCGAAGAAAGCGAGCCCAAGGAAACAAATAAACTCCCGTTATTCCTAAGTATAACATGTCTCCTAACAAAAACTCGCATCTTTGCCTTCTTTCAATATCTGTCACTACAAATGAGATCCAAACACCTGAAAATATTTACGAGAACAGTTTTTAGCATATTGCCAAACAAATAAAAACAACCCATTGTAATTGAGAATAATTTCATAGAAAGTATTTTTCTTTATCACGAAATTTTACGTAGAACAAATGCATAAGCACGCTCATTTCTCTTGTTAAATTCAACATTAATTATTTATTCAACATTATTTGTAAATCAAGCGAAATAAAGGCAATTGTAAATAAATTTACTTGTACCATGAGAGCACATCTATTTCGCTTATGTTATTTTTACACTTGAAGGAATTAGAGTATAAATGATTTTATTTTCCCTTATCGCCTACCTTTTTTTTTTTTTTTTTTTAATTCTCCATAATATGATAGTTAGAGAACAATGGTGTTTCGCGAACTCATAACATTCAAATTGTCCAGGATTTATCTAGATACTCCATTGAGTAAAATTAGAAATGTCTAAGAAAAGTTGGCATATTCTCTAATAGATAGATTCATGAATGATGAGCGTGGTAAATTTACGTTAGATTTTGAAAATAAAGGGAAAGAATTCTTCATTTGATCTCAATGCTAATAGTAATGGGAGTTATTCCTTCTTCTTTTTTTTTTGGAAAGAGTGAATGATTCATCAAAACTTTATTTTTCAACTCGCCAGCCAAAAAATTATATTCACATGATTTTTTTTTCTTTTTGAATTGAAAAATATATATCAACTAAAAAGAATCATTTCATGTGCTTTAATCATATATCACGTGTATAATGCCCTATTTTTTAAATTAAATTAAGGGAAAATTTCATAAAAGGACCCAAAGTGCTATTATTTTCTCAAATAAGGACCTAAAGTGAACTTTGTTTTAAATAAGGACTTGAACTGGCCTTGGTTGTTTCAAATAAGGACATGAAGTGACTTTGGTTGTTTCAAATAAGGACCTGCCCTCGCCGATTGATTAAATTTTCCGACCAGTCTAGGTATTTTCATTATTTGCCATTTTCCCTTATTTTCTTCCTTCTTTTTTTTTTGGTTCTTCTTCTTCCTCTTCGCTAGTGGCCGGCCGACCACTAGTGATGCCCATAAAGGGCTGGGAGAGGGTTGCCCTCACCGACGAGGGCCACCCACGTTGGCCACAAGTAAGGCAACCCTTGCCCAGGGCCATCCACGAGGTCAGCCCTCATTGGCCCTAGGCAAGGCCAACCTTTGCTAGGTCTGGCGAGGGTGGCCTCACCCACGGCTAACGAGGGTTGGGCGACCTTATCGACCGTAGGCGAGGCCACCCTCGCTAGATTTGGCAAGGGTCGGCCTCACTTGCCCCAAATGAAGGCTCGACCACTCTAGCCAGCGACCGGCGAGGTTGTCCAGCCCTCGCCGACTGCGGGCAAGGCCACCCTTGCAAGCAGGCGACGACCCTCACTAGCCCTTACCAGCGGTCGATTTGGTGAGGGTCGCCTTGCCCAAGCAATGCCGTTCTTCACCTATGGCCAGTGTGGACGGCCCTCGCCCAGCCCTCTGTGGGCATCGCTAGTGGTCGGCTAGCCACCAGCAAAGAGGAAGAAGAAGAACCGAAAAAAAAAGGGGGGGGGGGGAATGGCAAATGAAGAAAATACCATTGATCGTCAGAAAGTCAAGTCCTTATTTGAAACGGACATAGTTACTTCAGGTCCTCATTTGAAACAACACTCACTTCAGATCCTTATTTGAGAAAGTGATGTTATTTTATGTCCTTATTTGAAACAATGTCTACTTTGGGTCCTTATTGAAAAAATAATGGCACTTCGGGTCCCTTTTTGGAATTTTCCCTTAAATTAATTCTAAAACTCGATGATTTGTCCCAATTTTGATTCCTGACATCCTCCGTGGAATCTATTTCATGTATTCTTAGGTGTTCTAAAGTATAAAGGGCCCGTTTGGTTCAACTTTGTGGAAATGACTTTGAGAAAATGCAAATATCTTTGAGGTAAAGGGGTTTTCCGAAATGCTAGACCATTTGGTAAATTGCAATCTCAAATAGCATTGAAAAATAACTTTGGCATAAACACTGTTTGGCAAAACTTACATTTGTTATTATTATTATTTTTTTAAGTCTGAAAATCAAATCGGGCGGCCGAGATTTGGCCGCTGGACCGCCAGATCGGGCGGCCTGAGGTCACGGAGGCCAAATCTGGCTGTCCGGAGGCCAGTGGCCTTAGGTCGCGATCTCAGGCGGCGTTGCCTAGTCGCGCGAGCGAGACGACGCTGCTTGAGGTCGCGCGGACCCAGGCGGTGTCGCCTGGTTCGAGCGCGCTAGGCGACGCCGCCTGGGTTGCGGGTTGCGCCACCCCAGGCGGTGGTCACCAGGGACGCGAGACCCTTAGGTGGCGGTGGCGGTGGTGGCTGTCAGAGAAGCCCGACTCTTAGGCGGGGAAGATGAAGACGAACGAGGAAATAGATGAACAATGATGGTGATGAACAGTGAACTTGCATTTCCAAAATGCCCAATGCTTAAAGCTGGTCCGGAGCTGCGTTGGGCTTTCAGTATTGGAAATGCTTATATTTGGCTAATGAGCTTTCAAAAATGTTTGCCAAACATAAAATATTTTCCCCAATGGGCTTTGGGGGCCTAAAGCCCTTTGGGAAAACTGAACCAAACAGAGCCAAAGTTCAAGTCTTACAGGAGTATGAATAGATTAAAAAAAATGCCCAGAAAAAATCGAGAATAGATAATACTGTATTTCCTAATATCCAAAGTAAAATTTTAAGAAAATATAAAAATATAAGTTCATGCCATTAGGCCTTCACACCAGTGGGCCATTGCACTCAATGGCGAACACGTGGCACACGTTAGCAAGGACTTGTTGGAGGTATGGTATAGAAATATTAATTATTGCCTCCAGAGAATGGAAGGAAACGTGAGTTAATGTTTGAATTGTCATATAAAAAATACAAGCATTGTAAATTTCAATAAAAATATGAAAAGAACAATAAATAATTAATTAAACTACATTACACCGATCGAAGTTGATACTCCTATCAACAAATTTTAAAATCTTATACTCGATCAACATTACGAAGGTAATATATTGATGAAAGATGCTTGCGTAAGCAAAGAATGAAATGCTTTAGGGAATGTGTTGTAACCACGCTATGTTAGAAAAAAATTATCATTTAACGATAATTTATTTTCACAAAAAATGAATAATTTGAAAAAAAGATAAAAATATTCACTTATATCACTTGAAATAATTTGCTAATAAAAAATATTTTCATCATCGACAATTCATATCTAAGCATTTTCGTGGACAAATGAAAATATTTTTCATTCATTCATTTTTATAAGTGATACCAACTATTGTTTTTTTGGAAATGTTATTCAAATCAATCATTTTTTTCGTATTTATTTCACGGAAAACTAAATATTAATGATTATTCGTATTATTTACGAAAATGAATAATTGAAAAATATTTTTCATCTTCCATGAAAGTAGGCAAGCATAAATTGTCGTCAATAATGAAAATATTTTCCGTTAATTGATTTTTTTAAGTGATAAATGAATTATTTTTCGGGAAAATATTTTTCAAATCTCGAATTTTTCGTAAAATAAACATACCATTAGTCATTAAGTGCGTTTGATAATCTTCAGAAACACAAAGCTTTATTAATTTATTTGAGTAACTTGATTTGTTCATGAGAAAATGAGAGTTCTTTCGAAATAAAGGTGGTGCATGGCTTCTAACGGTGGCTGTGGCCTGGTGGTTTTGACAAGGCAGAGTTGCTGCCATGCCCAGAAAGTGCGAACACCGGTGTGGGGACGTAGTCGTACCTTATTTGTTGGGGCTCGAAACAAATTGTGCGAGGTCCACATCTTTTGCTTAGTTGCACCCACATCAAAGGGAGCGGTATTCAAATATCGTTGGCGGATCTTACGATACGCAAAATCTCAGTCGGGGACTCAACCATGGTCGCCGGCCTCCCCAAAGCATACGAGTGTTACGATCAAAATGGCACGCTAGCAAACAAAAGCAGTCCTCTGGCCATCGATCTATCTCCAAATCCTCGGTAGAGGTTCTTGGAAACACAGAACAAGCTCAATGATGTTGGCAACGATAACGTCGCGATCGTGGCCAACACAGAAGGGACATTTGGGAGTGGTTGTTGTTAGATGCAAAACATGCGAACCCATGATCTCCATAATTAGAACAAGAGCATAGATAATTGAGTAGAAAGATTAGGATACTTGTTTTGGAATACATCGTTCTTGATGCGGAAGCGGAAAAGTAATGATCCACGCACAAGTTCTTCTCCTTTATTATCCTCTGTATCACTAGCTCAATGAGACGGCCCCCTCACTCTTTAGCGTTAGGTAAACGCTCATTTTGTGAGAATACTTGTGAAAATTAGAGTTAGAGGAGAGATTTGAGCACTATATATAGAGTTTCGAACCAAGCTCTCTCATTACATGCTAGGCTCAACTTGGTCCACACTAGCCAGCCCCATATTAGATTAATTAAGAAACCTTTCATCTCACTTTAAATCAATCAACGTCATAAAACGGTAAATTATAATATCAATTAATGTAACTCACATCTAGAAAACTCCTACATTCTCTCACTTGAGCTATATTAATTGAAATTGTACTGTTTGTGCGTACATTGGTCTAGAGATGATTCTTAATAGTCAATCTCATCCCATAAAGTCTCAAACACGAATCATGATGGTAACTGCATGTATACATACAAAGCCTTCCATGGTCACGATATAGATTTAATACGGTAGTGTGGCAAATGGATAACATCTCTCATAGAGAGATTTCATTTGTCAGTCACCATTCTCTTATCTTAAGTGTCACAGAAAACTTGTGTCACTAGAGAATGTCTTTATGGTTCCAATAAATCAACATATGCCTTGTCTTTATGTTAACATTTTTTTATGTATAACAAGACATATGCATAAGGCTAATAACCGGATGCTCCTAGCCTTCACTCAAGGTTTATACAATACCTTGAGATTTTTATGAATATCTATTCAACATAATAACAACACATTCAAAAATATTTTATTGAATGCAAAAGTTGATACATATTAAACCGTTACTAAGTGTAATGAACACAGATGTAAACTTTATTAGAGTTAAATCAAAATAGCTCCCACTAAACAACAACAGCTAATGATACTCCTAAGCCCATATAATAACATGTTGTTCAAGAACAAAAGAAGGAAGTCTTTTAATTAGAGGATCTGCAACCATATCATATGTGGAAATATGTTATATTATAACGTCACCTTTCTGTACCATTTCTTTATGGTCAAAAAATTAATTGCCATATATTTAGACCCTTTGAGACCTCTATTGTTAATAAATAATACTATAAATTTATTGTCTCAATACAACCATATGGGTCAATCCATAAAGTTAAATACGATCAACCCCTTAATGAGGTTTCGGAGCCTAATAGCCCAAGTAACAGCCTAAAAGAATGTTACAAACTTTGCTTACATAGTAAAAGATGACATAGAGCTTTATTTACTGCACTTCCTATTAACATAAATATGTATTCTGTTATTGATCTCATGTCATCTTAATAGCTAGCAAAGTTTACATCTAAATACCCTACTAGCTACAAGACTTGAACATGTATGTAAATAAGCATATAACGCAAATCAACATATAACTGTAAGACATAAGGTACACCTTTTAATTAGATTTTCTCAATATTTAAATAAGGACAATGTAATGGATTCGGTTCATCACCCTTAATGATAGAAGCAATTCCTGACTTGCAATGATGTATATTGAATATTTCCAAACTACGATAAGCAAATGTCCTCTCAGATAAATCCAATTAAAATTCAATATATATTGTGAGAATAATCCTTTTAGACCTCAGTACAAAGGACAAAAGATACCTTAAGGTTACTACTTGTAAGCAAAATATCATGTACATAGAGTATAAGAAAAGATAAATTTCCTCCCACTGACCTTGCAGTATATATGTACTAAATTACTTTGTTCCAAATTGAATAAAATAACAACATTATGAAACTTTAATAATATTGTCTGAAAACTTGCTTAAAATTATGAATAAGACTTTTCAGTCTACACACAAGTTAACTTGAATTATTTGCTGCAAAATCCTTAGGTTGCACTATATATATATTGTTATCGATGTGTTCATTTAAAAAAGATAGTATCTATTTAGTGTAACTCCATATCAAAAAAGAACTATCAATGCCATGTTCACTCTAAAAGAATCTTTAAAAAATACTAGAAAAAATATTTATTTATTCATTATTAATTGTCCACCCCTCTTTCAAAGTGAATACTTTGGCTACTAGTTTAGCTTTAAACTCCACAATTTTTCTTTGAAATCCTTTAAGTTTTGTACATCTATTTGCAACTAATGAGCTTGTGATCTTTAGGCAAACCAAAATGTTTCCAAACACTATAATATTTCATAGTTTGCATATCATCTCTTATGGCATCTAATCACATACTTAATTGAGAATAAGAAACAACATTTATATAAGTCGCTAAATCAACCATGCAGTAGATATTGTAATCATGCTCTCACAGATATATTATATAGTCTGATGGTATAATTGATCGTTTTTTCCTAACAGATATTCTGATACAACCACTTCATTCTGCACTCAAGAATAGTACCTTAAACCTCAACAAGTTTAGTCTATGGTATAGGAGATTCCTCAATTGTCTATATAGGCAAAGATAAAGATATAATTTCAAGCCATTAAGGCTTCCATCATTTGCCTAGCAGTACAATTAGTTGGTAAATCATTTTTCAAGTGTTCCTGAATGAAACACTTCATGGACAGTAAGCAAATTCTATTACTCTTTTCCTAAGCAGCAAATCCTATTTCTACTGCTTAAAATTTAAACCAGTGAAAATCTCAATAATAGTGGAGTTATTAATTACATATAAGATGACTAAAATAACAAGCAATGTATGTAATTAGCGCAATATGAGCACTCTGTAACTTGACATACAAGTATACATCTAGAGAGTTACATGCAAAATCATATAATCACATTTGGGCAAAATACATGACACGCAGTTGTACACTCCCCACATGATAATGGTTATGAGAATATATTATAATATTTGTGAATTCATTACCTTTGGACATATGAACCACTCGGATCAGTCACTTCTCTACCACACCATCATGTATCTATCTATGAGCTAATACACAATCACCTCCTTTGGGAGTATGACCACGTATTAGACCATGATACATCCCAATCATTATACGAGACTGATATTTCTCAAACCCAATTAAGTGTACCACTTTGGCGGTCACAACTCAATTGAATCTTGAAACTTTCTCATACTGGGGATATAAACCTTACTTATCACATACACCATATACATGTGATTTTAACTTTAGTGATAGGGGCAACGTATCACTGAAATCACGTATCATGTTAATTATACTGCTTTATTCATTAATAAAAGTTAAAATTTATATATATTATTAATGACTCATAGTTTTATAATATTTATATGATAACACACCTGTAAAGAAACACTTGTATTTCCAAAATCACAGAAAAATACATGAAAAATACGCAAATATATACTAAAAATACATGTATTTAGGGTTTTTTTTTAATGTATTTTAACATCCATAAAATCATCAAACATATAAAATAAATACACCACAATATAGAGAGTGATCATACGAACCAGTAGCCGCTAGCCATGCGCTGATTGGACTCTCCACGTGCTCGCATGCGCCACCTGAGTGCGCGGCGCGTGGAGCTCATGCGTGGGCGTACAAATCGGTCAAAACCGGTCCGATCGGTAGTAGTCTAATCGGTTCCCGACTCGACTGTCCGGTTCGACCGGTTGACCGGTCCAGTCCACGGTTGATTGGGTTAGGTTGGGTCAACGGGTCATGGGTCGGGTCGGGTCGGGTCGGACCCCCGGTCGTTTACGTCATCGTGACGTCAGCCTCCGTGTGTCCGTCGCACGTGCGAGTGGCGCCCTACATGTGGGAGCACGTGAGGGCGTGTGGGGCGCGTGCTTGATGCCCTGGCCGCGCGTGAGGACGCGTGGGGCCTCCCTCGGCGACGCACCGCCCACGGTCTTACTCATCTCGACGAGTCTAGTCTGAATTTATAATTTAATTTGATTTTTTTATTGAACAAGAAATCACGAAAATCACAAAAATAGGGCGAAAATTCTATGCACGAGTTCTAGGTTATGATTGCTTTGATACCACAAGATAGATGCAAAACGTGCAAACCTTGATCTCCATAATTAGAACAAGAGCACAGATAATTAAGTAGAAAGATTAACACACCAGTTTTGAAATTCGTTGTTCTTGATGCGGAAGTGGAAAAACAATGATGCATGCACAAGTTCTTCTCCTTTATTGCCCTCTGTATCATTGGCTCAATGAGTCACCCTTTAGTGTTAGGTAAATGCTCCTTTTGTGAGGATACTTGTGAAAATTAGAGTTAGAGGAGAGATTTGAGTACTATTTATAGAGTTCCGAACCAGGCTGTCACACCCCGATCCTCCGAGCACGTGCCCATCCCTCATTGGTCGATTAAATAGCAATGTCCCAGAACACTTTGCCGACCCATTCATTTTTATGCACATGCGGAAGCGAATAAATAATCTCTAGACAACAATAAGATGAGATAGGAAAGTAGGGCCATAATTTTGAAAACCAACATCACACTTATATATACATATCACAACTAGGCATATACAATACAAACTTATATATATATATATATATATATATATATATATATATATACATACATATATATGTATGTATGTATTCCTCCACCTTCTCACTCTCATTTGAGCCTGTAGCTGAGTACACTGGAGTTCCAGGATCTTCAAGATCCAGGTCTATCGGGTCTGCCACCGAACCTTCAGGGGGATCTACTGTGCCTTTTCCAAAAGCAACCTCCAGCACATACAGAGATATCTCAAATTCTGGTATGGGATCCTCTCTTTGGCCATCCTGAGCCTAGTGGTACCATGATCAGTATCGGTGGGGTACCTTTTTGGGTAGGCCCGCATCAACCCAGATCACGGACCTCACCAGCTCATAGGTCTAGCCCCTAGGGCTCCCATGTAGCGGAATGTAAGACCTCTGTTCTATGACCTTCTTCGGCTGACCAAAATGCTTAGGAGGAGCTGCCATCTAGGGACCTGAAAATGTTATCCCACAACGGGGTGAGACTACGTCTCAATGAGTTCAATCCCCTGAGCTCCGACTAGGAAGAAAATACGCCCTAAGGGCTACCTAAACACAAACACAAGTTAGAAGACTTACCTTTGCCTCCACTCCTTCCTGTAAGTCAATTTAATTCAAATACTCACAAATCATATCATCCAATCAAATCGGATTGAGTCATCGATCAATCGACTTAGTCGATTCCATGTTATCATGACCACTTCTTGGTCAAGCCACACAATACTATTTATAAGGTCCTATCAAATCAGGATAGCTCACCTTAAGCTGAAGATATATAGCATAGCTCACCCAAAACTGATAACTAATTGCTCACCAGAAGCTGACCACAGAGTATACCGCTCGCCCTAAGCTGACATATCGAGGCCCGTAGGTTGATATAATATACTAATAATGCTCACCAGAAGTTGCTAAGGTATACTGCTCACCCAAAACTGATATATCATGGCCCTCAGGCAGATATAATATATCGGTATACTGCTCACCCAAAGCTGACATATCAGAGCCCGTAGGCTGATATAATATACCATCTTGACCCTCTAATCAAATCACCATTTTTATCATATCCGATAAAAATTATCGTGTGTGGGTACACGGTCTACCTTAACCAAAATATAATATTTTCACTTTAGAAAATCCCACTAGTTATATAATCGATAAAAACATTTTTGGCGCTGTAAACCAACGCTCGATGATTTTTTTATTTATTAAATACTGAAATTACTAAATTTTGGGATAAATTCCCAAAATTGCAAATTACACTCAATCAGCACAAATTAGTAGTCAAATAAATAATTCAATCACACCATTGCAATCGGAATAAAATTTCGATTATCGGCTATCTCGGTCTAATTTCCGGAAAATAAATAAATAATTAAATAATTTTGAAAATTAATTATTAAATGCCAATAAACACAACTTAGGCCGGAAAAGCCTAATTAAAAGCCGAGACGGGTCTGGAAAATTTCTGAACCACTCTAGATAAATACTATAGTTTGTCTAGGCTCTAATTACACTATTCTAACCACCTAACATTAACCACTGAGGGTTCGCCCTAGTGGCCACCCTTCCAACTTGGAAGGGGGAGGTGGGGGGTTCAAATCCCCACATTCTCAGGGGGGGATTGGGGTGGGGACGATTTCTTTTTAGGAGTGGGTTTCGACTCTCACGCCCTGCAAGGAGGCAGGACAAAAGTCTAAGAGTGAGTGTTAGAGTAGAATTAGAGTAGGACCGACAAAAAAAAAACCACCTAACATGCAATAATAATCAATTAATTCACTAATCTATTCTAACTATTCACCAAATTCATACTTAGTCTAAACTAATCAACCGATAAACGTCATTAACTTACTAAGCAATGATTAGTGAGTTAAATTCACTACATTAACGATTCGCTCGGATCAAAATGACGGGGACGCTGCGAAGATCAACAAACTCCAATGCGGCGACCGCCAAGTGGGGTCGAGAAAGCCACCAAAACAGGCCAAACAGTGCTGGAAATACCTACACTGTTTGGTTCTGGTCTTGGCCGAGAAGGGCTGCTCTGGTGCCTTGAAGCAGCGAGGATGATCAGCTAGGATTGCAGCAGTGCTCGGCAGAGCTTCACGACGGCATGCGGGCGACCCTACAGCTCCGGCGATGGCGGGGGAGATGTGACTGGTTCGGGGGACTCCCTAGGGTCACGGCGGAGGCAGAACGGTGGCTAGGAACGCGCGGGTCTGGCGAGCGAGCAGGCGAACGGCGATCAGGCTCCAGGGGCGCGAAGGTGGCATGCGGTGGTTCTGGCAGGGCTGATGGCTTGCTAGTCGGTTTTTTTGGGTTGCTGAAGACTTCCAAGAGTTGCGATAGAGGAGGGGTCGACGGATGAGGGCAGGGGAAAGGAGGGGGAACCGGTTGGATGGAGGGGGCCACCTTTGGTCTCTCTCTCTAATCACTTTTCTCCTTGGTGTGTCCCACCAAGCTTGCTGTCATCCACATCCAATTTCCCAACCCTTTTGCTTCCTCTAGAAGTCTTGAGTTGGTCCAAAAGTTGGGTCCAAAGGGGGCATACGAATTTTGGTGTGATTTCCCCAAAATTGGACTTCACTTGCTTCATGAATTAACTCAATTCGACCTCTATAAATTCCATTATCAAGTCCTCGATCAAATTGGCAATTTTCCTTGCCAATAGAACCTACTCGCATCCCAATTTCGCGATAAAAAACAGTCCTCTAATTTTCCCGGTCGAAAATGGCCCTATTTCGACTTTTTCCGCCAAAACCTCGGTTTGCAGAAAAATCTTCGGAGACTGAGTTGATGTTCCTAAAATGACTTGTGACATGACAGAATTTTCAATTTCTGAAATTGGATGCAAATTCGCGATTAATTTCACTCTGGCGTGATTTTAGCGTAACCTAAGCTACCAGGTAGCTTTCAGAAATTTTTAGTGCAAATGACCCGTGGTCGATTTTCTTCGAGCCACAATGAACCCCTTCGACACATTGGCGACTCTCAGTTGTCGTGAAAATCTCGAGGTTTCAAATACAGACACAGGGTACCAAAACGATAGAAAAATCAGTCTAGTGCCGGTCGACGAGAATTTTGCAATTTAGTGAAAATCACCCACGTTTAGCCACACATCTCTATCGAACAACCTATATCTGATCTCTAATCGACTTTTAACTGTGCCGTAATGATCTTTGCAGATGAGGACGGTCGAGTAATCGATTCCTGGTCGAATTCTCAAGTCTAATGCATTAAAATTCCTTAATGACTTCCCTAGATAGTCTAGTTATCCCAGGAGTGATCAGCTCTGAGAACAGTACTATAGACGCGTCGATGAAAGGCCCGATTTATTAAATTGAAAACAGAATTGCAAATTTCAAGATGTCACACAAGCCCTCTCATTATGGGCCAGGCTCAACTCGGCTCACACTAGCCAGCCCCATATTAGACTAATTAAGAAACCTTCTATCTCACTTTAAACCAACCAACCCCGTAAAACGATAAATTGCAATATCAATTAATGTAGTCCACATTTGGAAAACTCTTACAGTTACATCTCCTACTGCAATGGCAACGTCAACTTCACCAAGGAGACCATTTGCTCCGCTCAAGGTTGCTGTCGAGCATCCATCCCAAAAGGGCTTAAGACGATCGACATTAGCATCTCTTACATCTACCAAAACATGTCGACCTCTCAAATTGGACTCTCACGAGGTTTGAGGATGTGGGAAACACCCAGGCCTCGTTGTGGACTGAATTGTCGAATCGGACGTGACTTGCAGATAGGCCATGTTGAACCAGTCGAGCTGTGCCTGGGGTAACAACGCAGAATGCTAAGGACTTTAGGAACGGACAGGGTCGTTGTCTAGGTTGTACCGACATAGGCACGCGACACGCGACACGACACGCCGACACGTCATTTCTCAAAAGTAAAGAATTTCGACACGTTCTGACATGTTATATATTAAATAAATATTTTAATATATAAATGCATAAATAACTAAATAATAATAATAAAAAGAGCCTATAATTAATCTATACTAAAAACATTAATCCTATATTTGTTAATATCATTCATTGTTTTAATTTGACAAATTCAACTACATTTTTTTTTTGGTAAAGGAAAAATTCAACTACATTTCATTGTAATAATCCATAAAATTTAGAGGAAAAAACAAGTAATCCACGTTCCACTATTAAATTTAAAATTTAACAATAAGAAAAAAAAATCAACATTCCATCATCAAATATAACAAACAGTCATTCATCCACATTATCCATTTCTTCGGAAAAAAAAAAAAAAAAACAGACTCCATTTCTAGCTCATCAAGTGAAAAATTTGCAACTTCAAGTACCCCAACATCTTCAAATGAGTATTGAAAATTTGTTTTACCTTTTATTATTTTTTATTATTTTTTTCATATATTTAATATTTAGACCCCAAAAGTTTTGGAAATTTGTAAAAATAACCCCGTGCGTGTCGGAGTCACGTGTCGGAATTTCCCACTCGTGGCGTGTCGGAGCGTGTCCGACACGTGTTGGAGTGTCGGACACGACACGAAGGGTCCCGGAGAGTGTCCGTACAACCTAGGTCGTTGTTACGTTTGCAAGGCTGGGTAGGAGGGGAATCCCTATGATCGCATCCAAGGGGGTACATGTAATTAACACATTTATAACTCCTCATGCATTATCACACTTGAATGAATGATGTAGATTACTAATTAATTAATCACCATCTAAGAGCTGGATAGCGAAGTAGTGTATCCGTATATTGATTCCATCTAGTTTATCCCATTTGATAGCCGCCGTTTGATTTGTGCTATTCATGAGTCTGAATTGTACCTCATCTCGGCAGTAGCCAAAATGAAGGAGATGAAATTTGCTTGCAAGAACGGCGAAGATGAAATTGCATCGACCTTTCATCAAGAGAGATGAGGCAATGGTTCATGGAGGCGGAGTCGTGACCTTAACTCATTTGAACATCAATATCGACGGGCGGGGATGGCGATGCATAGGTCACAATGACTGCAACGTTTGCAGCATGGCTAGGCCGCAGTGTTGGTGGAGGGGATGTTGGGTTGAGTGGAAGGTGATAGGGGGAAGACGGAGGAAGTGAGTTTTGCTCATTTATTAGATGTGTCCTCCTACATGATATAATTCTAATATGAGGCCTATATAAAATTGGGGAATCTCATCTAGATCCAAATCCATCTCCGAAATTGATCTCGTCGAATTTACATGGAACCCTCATGATTAATGATAATGATAGACTCAATTGAGTATATTTGAGTTTGGCAAAAAAATTTCCTGAAGTTCAAACTTTTTTCATAATATAATAAGTCAAGACGGTTGCTGCAACCCTGTCAACATCATAGCAAAAATTTCTAGTAACTCTATTCCCATTTTACAAAGAAAATTTTGCCTTCTCTCTCAAACCTTTTTGCCTCCACTCCGATATAGGTATGCATACTATGATGCATTTAAAGGGTTAGATTTGATGAGTCCATGTATTTAGTTATTCATATGCATATTGGCACATCCACCTCACTCATGGAAAAACATCTCATGTTTATAATTTATTGTATGTATGTAAAGATCAACCTACTCCTTCCTAGGCTCAGTGATTGTCCCCAATGAGCATATAAGACCCCTCGTTGGCTCTTGCAACGTTTATGCATTATTCCAAAAGCTCGATTTCTGCAAGTTCCGTACGTCAGATTCTTTACTAGCTCATGTGCCCTTCATGGGTCTCGTATACATAGTTCGAGGCAATGTCAATTTCCATCAATGGCGAAGAACAATGCCATTGTTGATTACGGATTTGATGTGGAGAGAGGCAGAGAGGCGAGAAAGAAAATATATCTTGAGAGAGAGTGGACGCATGTCATGATATTATAATCGAAAGCTAAATGGGTTAATGTTATCTGTCTAATAATCCATGCACAAACTATTTCAATTTGTTTTTATCATTAACTGAGATAATAGTTCAATTTGTCTTCAGCATAATGTAGACATCGATGAGTGCAAGGAACCAAAATGCCATGGAAAATGCAAGAATAAGCCCGGAGGCTACACATGCCAATGCCGGTTTGGAATGTAGGGCAATGGTAAAGTCCATTGCTGAATTTCTCGTTGGCTCATAGTTGTTTCAGGTAATTTGATATACATCCCCTTATCATTCACTAGATGTTTCATTGTTAATTTCGCAGTAGGTTTGATATATATTTTAGGGATTATCATCATACCGTACTTAGTTGGTGTAACCCCCAACACAATCAATGAGCCACAAGCTGCCACGTGTCCCTATATAGTCCTAGGCTAACGCCTGTTACATCTTTCCTTTGTTAATTTTTTGCATACCTTTTTTCGTCCTTTTCCCCCTTTTTCTGAAGCTAACGCTTTGAAACTCCACTTGTGAGAGGAGACACGGCACCTTTAAGTGAAAATATCTCCTCCTACCAAACCCACAAATCATGGAGCAAAACGAACAACTGAATCTTCTGATTTCAAGAGGAGAAAAGCCCTAATAATGGTATAAATTTCAAGAATTTCTTTCTTCTAACATCTTGTGAATTGCTGAAGTAATAATGGCTCGTAAGCACTAGAGCGACACGAAGGCCAAAGGCCACTGCTTGGTGAACTTGCGCATAAGGATGACCTTCAAGATCGATGAAGCTCAGCGGGATTACCAGAATTCAAGAAACCCAACTCACCTTCAACGATCACATCGATGGATTAGATTTGGGCTTATTTTTATTTTTCTTTTGCAAGATCCTTTTACAGGAATTATTATTCAGACTTGCACGTCTTGGTTGAGTTTGGATTTGGGTAACAAATATTCCTTGTAGGTTATTATCCCGTAAATGGTTCACAAGATGTTCAATTGTTTATCTAATAAAAGAGATTAAAGAAAAAGAAATGGAAAAAAATGTAAAATAGTAGAAAGAGACAAACAGAGATTTTTAAATAAACAAAAGTGTAGCTATTGGACACGTGACATATCTCACTTGCAATGCTTGTGCAATTTGAGAGTAGATTTGTAGAGTACAGTATAATAATCCGCGGTAATAGTTTAATTGAGATTGAAGTATTAGTTTGTCCGGGGTATAAAAATACATTTTCTCATCTATCTTACATACTTAAAGTTATTGAAGTTAAGCATATACATAATTAAATGTCATATTTGGACAATAAGCTACAAAAAAGGAATGTATCCATGCCCAAAAACCTGGGGACGGCGAGGTCTGTTAGGATGGGGACAAGGCTTGAGGAATCTCTGCCCAGGATAGCATTAACACTGCCGCGTCTACACTTTTAAGAAAAATTATATTTTTTATTTCTTTTATTTTATTCTTAATAATTTTTGTAATAATGATGACGACGATGACGACGATGACGACGACGACGACGACAATAAGAAGAAGAACGACGACAACTCTTCTTACAAGTCTAGCTTTTTCTTGGGTCTGAACAAGTCTTGCTTTTAAAGAAGATGCAAGTTTGAATAGTCCTTTAGGTAAGCAATGTGGTACAATTGTTTTCTATATATTTCATCTTCACATTATCCCACGTTGACCAATTTGTAAAGATTGGAGGTCGTTCGGCTCTATAAAACCAGCACATGAGCCCGCTCATTTTGTATGAAATCCAGTCCTGAAACCATTCATTCTTATTAGTATAGAAAAAATATTTGATGGCCATCTAAAAGAAAATATATTCCATGGTGGCGCCCCCACACAAGGCATGGGGAGGCGGCGAGGTAATTTTTTCACTTCAAGGTGGTTAAAATTAGGTTTAGAGACATAATTAATATGTAAATGTAAATGGTTGTGTTTTCTTTCATCTCTAACTAGAGTATATATCCTTCAATCATGTTTTTTAATTGGCATGTTATATATTAACTAGATAAAAATTTGAGCGATATCTATGTTCATGCATAAGTGGTTAAAAGATTTGACTGAGTTTTCATACCATATATAGGATGTGAATGCTTCCTCATTCTTTTTTCTTTAGTACAAACTTTCTTGATTATAATCAAGGAAAGACATTGCGAGAAGTAATAGAAGACGCTAGTAATATGTACTTGAATTGAGTTCAATTGATTACTTATTCGGTTTTGTAATGACACGCATCAAATCTTAGATAAGGACTCACATAAGGGTTGTTATATGATACATATGTACAGCCTTTCAAAAACCTTTTTTTTTTTTATACCCAGGGAACCCCGTACAGCCGGTAGCCGGCGGGTAAACCCTGGAGCAACACTAGCGGAAAACCCACCACCCCGACGTCGCGCTTAAGACCCCGTGCGGCCAGCAGGATTCGACCCCCTCCGTTGTCGTTAACTTCATTGGAGAGCCTTATCCAACTGGGCCACCGCAGGCGGTGGTTTTCAAAAACCATTTTTATCACCGTTAAATTGGTTAATTGTATTCTGAAAGATGGACCAATCGTCCCAATAAATGATAATGGATGTGGATTATGTAATAATAGATTAAATGGGTAGTCCATTTGAAATTCACTTATTTTATGAATTATGTGGAGCGGATGTGGATTACATGCTCGAATCACCAATCTACTGAAATATATACCTTGGCAGCGATTATTGGAGCCTTCTTCTTCATGGTTGTTGGTACTTTAGTCTTTGACAAGTGGCAAAGGAGGAGAGTCAAAAGAAAAACTTGAGCCGAAATAGAGGAGAGCTCTTGAAACACCAAAGTGTTCAAATCTTTACGGAGACTGAGCTGGCAAAATCAACCAACAGTTATGATGATAGCAATAAGCTTGGCGAGGGCAATTTTGATTTAGTCTATGGAGGCAAAATAGCGGGGGACACCATGGTCACAGTCAAGAAACCTAAAGATGTGTGCAAGTCTCTAATCAATGGGGATTTCCAACATGAACTTAAAATTATGATGCAAATAAACCACAAAAATGTGGTGAAGCTCCATGGCATATATTGGGAGACTAGAATATCCTTGTTGGTTTATGAATACATTTCAAATGGTATCCTATTCCAACACATCCAGTAGAATGCATCAACCATCTTAAAATCTTGGAAAAACTAGTTGAGAATAGCCGCCAAAGCTGCTCTTGCACTCGAGTATATGCATTCCTGTGCGAAACCCCCAATCATTCACGGCAACATTAAGTCAGTAAACATACTTCTGGATCAAAATTACTCTGTAAAAGTATCTGATTTTGGAACTTCAATATTTACATCACCAGAGCATAGTCATGTTATAGAAAATGAAATACAAGGCACGTTGGGCTACATCGATCCAGAATATTTAACCACTGGTATACTAATAGTTAAAAGTGATGTATATAGCTTTGGAGCTGTCCTTGTGGAGTTGCTCACTAGAAAGAATGCTATAAGTTTTATTACTAAGTCCGAAGACTGAATCAATATTATCCATTATTTCATCTCTTCTGTGAAGGATAAGACACTCTCCAATGTCATAAGCTTCAAGGCCGCTAGTGAAGATGAAATGGAGAGGGTAAGGATGGTTGTCGAGATTGCGGTGAAGTGCTTCAACCCAAGTGGTGCGAGGAGGCCAACAACAAGGGAAGTGGCTGAGCAACTTGCTAAGGATTAACCGCGAGCTTGATAGCTCAACATTTGAAGAAACAATGAAGAGATCAAAAGCGTGGTTGATGAAGAAAACCTTTACTCCCATGCGACTTCAACTACTTCCGAGATGAGCCAAGGTGGGACGACAGGCTCTCATTTCTATTAAGCAGGTTTCATCATCTGATCCTTTGTTATTATAATGACATGTCTATTAATTGTCCATAAGGACTTCTCGGGTTGATTTTGTATTCTAAATATATGTTATGTTTGCCATTTTTTTTCGACTTATCGTTGTGCAAGCATTTGCACAAGTTTAATTGTCACAATCTAATATTATAGTGCACTAAGGAGTAGACTTATAGAAGGCTGAAATATGGTCATTTTGGCATTATCATTATCTCTCTTTCTATAACATCCTCAATTTCGACTCTTATTTTGATCCTGACGAGTAGGCCACAAAACCGGCTATAGGACCGGTTGATTGGCCCAAAGACTGGCTAGTAGACCTAGTCACGAGCCCCTTTGACTCGGTAAAGGGGAGCTCGACCTCGGTTTTGCCGATTGAGCCCGGCTGTATCCAACTCTGTTTGGCCATGGCTTACGCGTGAACCTCAGGTCAAATAAAGTAGTCGGTCACGGTTAGACTCGACTAACTCCCACCTAATGATATGGCCTTCAAACTTAGATATCCTTTTATGCATTTAATGCTCTTGGAAGGTAGTTAATTCATGCTTGTTGACAAAGTAGGACACTTGGCACGAATGGTCTTACCCTTGGGAGGTAATCATGAAACTTTGGGTTTTTGTACATTAACAGAGGGTGAGTCATAAGCCTAGTAAGAAGACTTGGAGTTTAAGCTAGATAGGCCAATCTTCTTTTAGATCAAGAGTCAAATGCATTAAATGGGGCTAATCAATATAGAGACTTAGGTGTCTCAAGTAATTAATGAAATGGGGTGACACATGGCTTAAAAGAATGATGGCAAGTGATCTTGCAAGCCTAGTAGGGCGCCACCTCTTCTCCATAGACTTGTCACCTTGAGTTTCATAGGTTTTGGCTTTCTAGTTTTTCGCAACTACTTGACATTTCCTACTTTCTAATTTTATATAGCTCTTTATCGCTCGACTTTAGAGAAACTTCATTCATGAAAGTTGTTCAAAACATTTTTCCCTACAACATACTTAAATTTCGGCAAAAGATCGCTTTAAGTGCCAAAAGTTGACACAAAAGGACACTTAAGTGCTAAAAGTTACGAAAATAATACTTAAGTACCACGTTCGTAGAAAAGTGGGATACCTGAGTTCCACCTCCGGCGAAGCCGGCCGGAAATCATACGTGGCAATTAAATATTAATATTGCTCACCTATGTGACTCGTCAGAGAACTGACTCAGCTCTAATTCACCCAAAACGACGTCGTTTCTATAGTTGGCCAAAATAGAGCCCTTAAATCGGCTAAAACAACATCGTTTTGGCATAATTTAAATTTTAATATGATATAAAAATTAATTAAATTAAATTTAAAACAAAATAATAATAATTTATATATATATTTTTTTTAAATGGAGGAGGAGGAAGGCAGCCGGCGGTTGAGGGTTGAGCCCTCGTCACCGCCACCTCCCCGCCGTCTTTGGAAGGTGGGGGAGGGTCGTCGGCCCTCGGTCGAGGGCCGATGACCCTCCCCCACCTTCCGGCGACGGCGGGGAGATGGCGGCGGCGGCGGCGGCGGCGAGGGTTGAGCCCTCAACCGCCGGCTACCTCCCTCCTCCTCCTTCCCCCGGTTTTTTTTTAATTAATTAATTTTTTAAAATTTAATTTAATTAATTATTATATTAAAATTCGAATTATACCAAAATGACGTTGTTCTGTGATGTTGAGATTAGAACGAAGCCTTATCGTATATGCATTTTGCCATGCTTGTTTGAGTCATCTAGAAATCAAATCTTGCTATTATGCCTTCTTGACAATTGAATTGCATGTTGCAAGGTTTGCGTACATGTTTAGGTCATATCATTTGAGCATCATCTTGCATGTTAAATTTGGGGATAAGTGCTAAGAAAGTCCTAAAACTTGTCACGAAAATGCAATTGAGTCCTAAAACTTGCAAAAAGTGCAATTCAGTCCTAAAACTTGTTAAAATGTTTCAATTGAGTCCTAAAATCGATGCCGTTAGCCTTTTCCGTTAAAAATGCTGATGTGGCATTTTAAATAATTTTTTATTTTCCGCGTGGATTTTTTAATTATTTTTTATTCATTTTTTAAAAAAATTAGATTTAAAAAATAAAAAAAATTAGATTTATTCATTTTATCTTATTTTCACCAAAAACTAAAAAGAAAATTTAAAAAATTTATTTTTAAAAATTGTTTAAAAAAATCAACGACTCCTCTCCCCCGCCGTTGTCGCCCCCATCGCCGGAGGGCTCCTCTCCCGCCACCGCCGTCGCCTGGGGCGGCGAGGCCTCACCCTGGCCGGGCGAGGGTCGGCCACCCCCGTCCAGGGCCGGTTACTGTCACTCGGCCCCTCTGGCGATGGGTGGCTGCGGCGGCGGGGGGGGGAGAGGAGCCGCTGATTTTTTTTATTTTTTATTTTTTAGTTTTTGGTGAAAATAAGATAAAATGAATAAATCATTTTTTATTTAAATCTATTTTTTTAAAGAATAAAAAATAATTAAAAAAATCCACGTGGAAAATAAAAAGTTATTTAAAATGCCACGTCAGCATTTTTAACGGAAAAAGCTAATGGCGTCGATTTTAGGACTCGATTGAAACATTTTGACAAGTTTTAGGACTTAATTACACTTTTTGCAAGTTTTATGACTCAATTGCATTTTCTTGACAAGTTTTAGGACTTATGTAGCACTTATCCCTTAAATTTGTGTCACAAAAGTGTTCATCACACTTGGGATTCCCAAGCATATCATTAAGAATCTTGAATTATTTCGTAATGTCATTTATATTATATGACATTTTGCATTTTGACTTAGGGTTAAATGATTATCCAAATTTTCTATCACATCCAATCCTAAGTGCCATGTGATTTTTTCATGCCTTTTGTGCATTATTTGAATGATTTTGAGATTTTCTAATGCATACTGGTGTTTTGTTTTTCTTAGTTATTGACACGCACACCTTTAGAAATCTCGATCTTAGGGTACAAAATTGACTTAGTTTGGACTCGAGTAATTTTCAGAAGTCATAAGGCACACTAGAGGTTTCCAATGTCACCGATTTTACAAAGATTGCTCATCGTTTGGACCACTTTCTATTTTTTTTCAAAACTAGATTAGAATCTAGACATGGGATCAAATTCGGACCCCTGTTCTAATCCCTGTTTGGACAGACCTTTGACATTTTTGTTCTATTTTTTCTATGAGGATCTTGCACTTGGCATCTGAATGAAACTTGTTTGTCAACATGTTGGCTATGTTCTGTGAAGATATGGTGATTTTTAGACCTATTTTGATAGGACAAATCTTGTAAAAATGACTAAATATCCTGCTGTTTTGACAAATTTCCGACATGTTGTTGTTTGTTGTTTGATTTTTGTAAAATCATATGTAGCTCTTTTAGGAAAACTTTCTTCACGAAAGTTGTTTGTTATTCTGTTGCGCATGTTGTGGAATTTTTCATCACCAAATTGTTATTAGGCATTACCCAATTTTGTTGTGTTTTATATGCTTGTTCTGAAATTTCCTAACATGAGCTGGATTGTGATCGTTTAGGTAAACTTTCTAGATTAGTTTGTACATGAACCTATGCCATTCCATCTTCATAAAATTTGCTTTTATTACCTCGATATTCATTGTTAAATGATTTCCGAAGAGTCTTCTTTTCAAATCAAATTTAAAAATACTTTGGTACATATAATTTTTTTTAAAACAATTTATCAAGAAATTCTTTTCTAAAGCTCGATTTGGCTTAAGGAAGAGTCATGGTTTGGACCATATTCAAAATGTCTATGACGCTTGTGAATGCATTTATGCGAGTCCCGAGCTAGTCTTGGTAATTGAATGTGTTCCATAACCTAGATATTCCTAATCCAAAATATTTTCAAAATTTTTCTTAAATCCTGATTTGACATCATGAAGTCACGGTTTGGATTGTATACAAAATGCTTGTGATGCTTGTGAGTGCATTTATGTGAGCCACGGGCTAGTCTTGACAATTGAATGTCTTTCATGGCCGAGACATCACTTTGTCTCAAAACTTTTTTTGGATGATTTCGAAAGATGTCTTCGAAACATCATATGTACCCTCCATGCATACAAAAACGTTATTCATTTAGTAATGCTTGTGTTTGTGATTGGTGCATTTTTTTGGTAATAAGTGATCCACCGACGGCTCAATCATCTATTTGATTGATTGAGAAATAAGAAGACTTACATGCATGTTTAATTCCTACAATACATGTGACTTTTAGATGTATGATAGGGTTGATGCATGATATCGAGGGAAAAACTTGAGATCACATAGATTGCTAGGTTAGGAGACTTATAAGTGTTATTGGCCATGTGATAACACAATTGGTTAATAATGGTTGTAAGTCATAAAATGAATCGGGTAAGTGTTTTAGAGTGACCTACGCATTAATTACAAATACCGACCACTTGGCCAAAATCTTCTTTTTGCATTGAAATTTTTTCGAAAGATTGATTTTGGTACGATGTTGTGCTTTTGATTGTTTTGACATGTATGCTTGTTTCTTTCCACTATATGTACCTAGTTATAGATTTCCTAGACTAGATCTAGATTAGGACTCTAAAGATGGAGAGGACATGAAGACGGTGAAAGTCGATGTCCATTATGACCATTATTCTGTATCATTCATCCTTGACATATGTCTCGAATTCTCATCGTTTATATAAAAACCCAACGAGTTGCGGGTTCTTTTTGTTCTTATCCTTTTCAATTGTGTTTTCCTTTTATATTTTCTAGGATTACATGGTCGTTTTCCTTGATTGTTTACTTTATGTATCGTAATTTTCAATTCAATTGGATGTTTCCTTTTCAGAATTTAAAAAAAAAAAAAAATAGATTAGCACGAAAACAACCAACCATGCATGATCGCTTAGTTTAGGGCTAATGATCCCAAAAATGTAAGAAGAAATACATGGATACGTTAAGTAAACACAATATACTGTTTAGGTACAGAAATGGCACTAATAAAAATATTGGTGTAACCCAAGTCTCCGAATCTAGATATTTGGTTGTGTAGAAATTGAGGAAACACTCAAAAATGATGTTAGTGGAAACTCCCGTCTTATTTTTAGGTTGTCCTAAACAACTAGACCATATAAATGAACCCGTTGCGCAGGGTATGGGTCCTAAAAGAACTTACCATGGTTTAACATACCCGCATGTGGAAAATTCCTAATGGATGAAGTGACGCTATTCTTAGGAAGGAGTACTAGAGGGAGGGCTACTATGGTAAAGGTACCCTTAAATCTGACATTCACACCCAACCTCCTCTCTCGAAGTGTGTCGCCTGTGTGGGTATGGGTCGCAACACTCCACTGTCACGTGGGGTACGAGTTTGGGAAAACTCGCAACTTTGTAAAGGGAACTCACAAGAGGTTCGTTCGGGGGATGAGGTGATGACATCTCTATGCTCGAGAGCTGTGACGAAACTTTTATACTCAAGTACCCATAAATCCGACCTTTTCCCCTTTCCTTTTCCTCGCAAGAGGGATCGGACAGCAAAATCGGGTCGTGACAAAACCAAATTAGCAAAACGTGCAAAAAGAAACAACTATTATTTCAACATGATGGACTTTGCATCTAATATAAGAAAAGACGGTTCGAGAGACCTCTATGATCAAAACCATTTGGTGATAACTTCTATCAAATCATTTTGTTTTGCAATATTGAATTATTGATTGAATGATTAAACGTTTAATTTATATGCGGAAAATTTCATCGTAAAGTCTCGCATCCAAAATAAGTCTCGCCAACCACAATGTGGAGAAGCTTTACTAAATATGTTTGAACAGGTGAACTGCGTATGTTTGTCATATTTGTTCAAGTCGAACAGTCCGGATACTTTATTGTACTCATCAAAAGCATGGGAAGCATAATTTTGAGCATTCATTTAAAAAATATGTCCTTGCAAAAAGTGTTAGATCTCAAGAATATCAACCACTTCAAATGAATCAATTTCTTATATTTGTTTAGAGTTTCACAGTCCACATGACTCATAACTTGAAAATAACATATGTTTGTGAGAGATCGTGTTGAATAGAAAGGTTGAATTTGCAAACTAAGATCACAATTTAAAAAAACACAGGTCCATCATGCAAAATTTGCGTTCTTACCTCAAAGAACACGTTGGTGGAATTTCAAAAAATCTGCTTCATTAAAAAGACATGCTATTGTCCACCTTCAAGAGGCACACCAAAACAAGACATCTTTTTCACGGTACTTCATACGGAAGTGGCTGTTATTAAAGAGACTTTGGCATAGCTCGCATAAAGTCTCTTGTTCATATAATTGCTACTTTAGATTTCCCACAAAAGCAGGGGGTTATAGTTATTGGGTTTAGTATAGTGCGTTAACACAGAGCAAATTGAATCATTAGCATTTATCAATCGATCTACCTTTGTCTTTTAATTCTATCTACCATAAATCAAAATAATAGTTTGTATATAAAGATCTAAATACAATGTTGAGTTTGTATATATGGTCAATCCATTGACACTGATTTATTTCACAGATAAAGTAAAAAAGGTCTCTATTCACAATTTTAATCATTCTAAACTGAGTTTCAAAATTTCTATAATAGATTGCAACATGATAATGCGAATCAGACTTCTAATAAAAGAAAGCCTCCATAGTCGGATGGAGCAATTATTGAAGTTCGAATCATAGAGATATGAGTCAGCCATGTAAGTTGTTGCTTTGCTTTCCAGGTCAAGACCAGCGTCATGATTGGACGGACGATCTTGTCAAGGATTCCTTCCTAAAGAGGGAAGATAATGGATGTCTTGGGCCCACCATTTGGAATACGGCGCTGCTTTTGTCAATTGCATCTGCTGGTTGGACAAGGAGTGGCACTGAACGGATCTTTGTTTCAAGCTAAAGGAGCAAAGGAAGTTGCCCTTCCTTAGAGAGTTAAAATCAAGAGCAATAATGATAGAAATTCTACTTTGATTTTTCTAATGTTATTTGGTTGGAATCAAGTGTGGCTGGTAAATGATTAAAAAAAAAAATCAATGGGTCCGACTTTTTTTAGTTTTTCTTGACTACTACTGTAAAGTATGCCACACAATTACCATTGCAGATTCCGCAAGTTCCATGAGTTTTCTTGAAATATTAGGCCACGCCAAAGCTTGACAAGATGTAAGACCCCTCATTGCACTTGGGCGACTCTCTCGTTTTTTGAATTTTTCAAAAATATTTATTATTTCGTATTGATTAAGGTTTTTGATGACAAAATGTAACACCACATTTGATGCTAAAATGGCAATAAACTGCAAATTAATGCCATATTAAAAAGTTCTAATGAGAATAAAACACATACTAGAGACTCTAGTAACTATATATTCATCTGTTGGCACATGAAAAAATATGTTGGTTAATGGGCAATTTTTTATGTAAGTCAAGCATGTTTTATGATGAAAATTATTATTATCATATGTCAGCTACTTTCTTCTTCTTCTTCTTCTTCTTCTTCTTCTTCTTCTTCTTCTTCTTCTTCTATATACAAATGGGAGGCCTGTTTTTTTAAACACTAGAATGTCTTTATCTCTGTAGTTCGAGATATAAAGAATGACTTCTTTTAGAAACTGATAGTTCCTAAATGAAAAAAGTAATTCTCCACAGAGATAATGGCTGATATCTTCTAGTATAGAGATACATCTATACTATATGAATTCAACATTTTTAGAACTGAAAACATATAAAAGTAGTATATAATTAAATTAAGGAAAAAAAGCCACAAAAACTCCAAATTTTACCAACCGTAACATATTTACCCTAATTTTTTTTTACACAAAAAAACCTAAACTTATACCTGTGTGACACCAAAAACCGTAAAATTTTGTTTTATAACACTAGCAAACACTAAATTTGGTGTCATAGAAAAAAGTTTGGGGTTTTTGGTATCACAAAAGAAAAGTATGGGGATTTTTAAAGTCACAAAACAAGAGTTTAGGATAAATGTGTTACACTGTACAAATTTAAATTAAATGTGTCACATAGGTATAAGTTTGATATTTTTAGTATCACAAAAAAATTAGGATAAATACGTCACAATCGGAATTTAAGGTTTTTTGTGACTTTTATCCTTAAATTAAATGACAAGACCTCATTGAAATAAAAATGCAACAATAGGAATATGAATCTGCGGAAATGAGAAAAACATCATTATTTTCTTTTGGATGCTGCTGTTGTTATAATTCATCATTATTTTTCTCGGTCAAGTTTAAGAAGACCGAGAAAGACACTCTGTGGAGCCCATGTACTCATCTCCTGGACGTCCATGGCGATAGAGAATGGTCGAGTGAGGACCACCTCGCGTAGCAGACATATCGTCATCGAGAAAGGTCATCCTCCGCATGGATTAGGCTGAACCCCACCACGTCTTTTCTGGATGCTCTTTCTTTGGCATTTGTCGTGTTCTTCGAAAGACTTTGAGACGACTTGTGGTTCTTCTTGTAGCGAGAGAGATTCTCGTGTCGCCATCACCTTGCACTCACCAGGTGTTGGGACTAGTGATATTAGTGCGGATCCAAGCCGCACTTGCATAAACTAGGTCACAAGATTTCAATGAATTTCAGTTCTTAGATAAGTTCAATTTTATATGATAATCACATAAATCAACGTCCACGATCAACTAGGCTCATTTATGTACGGAGATTGTATTCTCTTTTTTTTTTTTCCTTGAGTGCAGGGCAGGTCAGTTGGGTCCAAAGCCAATACAAGAGGTTAAGTCCGTCCCTCCTCCGCCCCCGGGCCCGCAAAAAAAAAAAAAATCAAGGTACTTTTTTATATTTGAATTTTGTGTGTAACACGTGTTACTTTAGTTTGGTAAAGAGAGAGGAGTGCAATGGACTTTGCATATAATATAAAAAAATAACTCGAAAGGACTCTATGATAAAATAAAAATATGAGGATAACTTTCAGCCAAATTTTTTGTTTTGCAATCTTGAATTATTAGTTGAGTTATCAAGCGTTTAATTTGTATGCAATGAATTCTGTCAAAATGTCTCACATTGATAATCAATCTTGCCACAGAGCTTTACTAGATGCATGTGAACACACGAATTGCGTGTGTATGTGACATTCTTTTAAGTTGAATAGTTCGGATACTTTGAACCGTAAAAAGAAAAAAAAAGTTATTAACTTGTTTTGGACTAAGTGTCAAGAATTTTTGGGTTGTGATAGCAAATGAATTACCCTTTTAAAATAAGATGGTTTTAATGAAAATTACAATACGATCATTACTCTATTTAGTGCCTAAGTACGATCTCCTCCTATTGATGATCTTAATTACTACATAGTACCACTAATAGTTTAGAAAATTTAGATTGTGCCATCATGTGTTACAATTATATAAATTTTCAAATATTAAAAATGACGACACTAGTTAAGTAAGGAAAAGTATATATATATATATTAATAATTTTAATACCGATTTTTATTGTTATGTGTGTACTGACTGTGTATAAATCAAATCCTTTTCCATTAGAAGGTGGCATTCATTTTTCAAAACTCAAACACAAAGTTAACTAGAATTCATATATCGACCAAAAAAAAAAAAAAACTAGAATTCGTTTTTTTTTTTGGTTGATTAACTAGAATTCATATGACATGGATTTTGTGATTGACTTGTCACATTATATCCATATGCAACCAATTTATGATATTAACAAGAAAATTTTAGAAAAAGAAGAGTATTCCATCTTTTAGGCATACTTAATCATATTAATCGCTAAACACTAAAGTATTGCATACAAAAGGACATGACTCCCAAGTTCATTGGTTCACAACTTTAAATAGAGGTGATTTTCCAACTAAAACATTGCGGAGCTCACTTATGTGGTCTACATGATCAATGGCTATGATGAATCTAATCCAATGGTCTTAGGTGCATGAAAAAATTTTGCTAAGAAAGAAACACATTTAATAGGTAGTTTTGCTTAAAAACGTAGTTATCTAGAGATTTAAAATGTACTTTTGGATGCCTGAATCAATTACTACAGCATATCATTAGAAAATTCTTGAAATTATTGCAAGATTGTTGCTTTTGATGATTTTAATACATCTTTGTATAACCCTAAATATGATTACAAATACATGTCGAGTCTATCCGAAGAGTACACAATATATGTTAACCATACAAATAAGGGGATTGTTTTTTTCAAACATTAGAACATCATTATCTCTGCTATTTGTAATGTGAAAAGTAACAGTCTTTTTTTGAAAAAAACAAAACAATGGTTCTCAGATTAAAGAAAAGATAATTCTAGGTAGAGATAATCTTAGTTACTTTCTTGGGAATCCCAACATATCTCATGTCTATTCTTTTTCTCTCGCATATTGTTATCTTAGAAAGATTCCAAGACGACTCACGAGTCTTCTTCCACTGTCGTCACCAAGTCTTTTCCCATATTAGGATCATGCGGTAACCAGGCATCGGGCCTATAGGTTTTAGTGCGCAACCCAGGCCACACGTGCCTGAACCGGATGCACAAAATCCCAGTGAATTTCAGCAGTTAGATGAATTAGTTGCATGTGGAGCCCATGCAAATCAACGTTGGAGATCCATTGGACTCATCAAAGTGGAACATGTTGTTACTGTTGGGACGCAGGTTCAGGCCAACTGGAAAGGAAAAGCCTGAAAGGATGATAAAAAGGTTGTTTCCTATGTTTCGCTTTTGCCGTGAAACACGTTACTTTATTTTTGGCCTCGATAGAGGTGCGCAATGCATGATATAAAGACGACTGCCCGAAAGAGGACTCAATGAGCGCTTTCAAAAAACCAAAAAAAGTTTTCAAGAAGAAAGAGAACTCAATGATCAAAATAGTTTGTTTACAATTTTCCCTGCCTAATCATTTTGTTTTAAATTCTTGAATTGTTGATTGAATGATTAAACATTTAATTTGAATACGATATATTCCATTATAGAGTCTTACGTTCAAAGTAATCTCATCTGTCTCCCTGAATATATGGAGCTTTACTAGATATATGTGAACATGCGAATTGCATGTATTTGTGACATTTGTTTAAGTCATATAGTCAATATTCTTTGTAGTAAAAAAACAAAAAAAAAATATTTTGTTTTGAATTACGTTGGAGATTTTCGAGGTTTTGATGGCAAGTCAATTACCATTTAATTTAAGAAGATTCAATCAAAATTAAAAAAAAAAAAAATCTTTGTTCTATTCATTGCTTGAGATGGGTTTTCTCCTATAAGCGATCTTAATTACTATGCATAATATTTACTAATAATTTAGAGATTTGAATAAAACTAGCATGCGATACAATTATATGAACTTTCACATATTAAGAAAGAGGGCACTTTTATGACACTTATTAAGTAGTCGGACAAAAGAAGATGTACATTGATAATATTTTTATCGTAATAGATGTAATTAATTTTTATCAATCAAATCCTTTTTCCAAACAGTATACTTCACCCTGCTCTTAAGAACTCAATAACAATATTTCTTATGTTTATTTAGGGCAACGTCTTAAAGTGTCTTTTCTTCCACTGTGTTCTCAACAACAACAAAAAATCTAATAAGAACACCACGACTACAAAATTTTCTCTATATAAACAATTTTATATGTAGTTGAGATAATTAATGAGTGGGAATTGACCAAATATGAGAATAATGGGAATATCAAGCAAGAGAAAATTGACAGTGTCAGAATTTAAATAATTGACTTATGTTCTCAAATCACGTTAAACTTATCATTTTTCTGAAAAATCTAAATTATTAAAAACCGTGTCAACGATTTATTTATGACAAACTACATCACAAAAAAATGCGGCATCATACATTCTTGTAGTCGATTTATTACTGAAAGCACGAGACCCAACACAAAGCATGCCTTCATTTAATTATCCAGAAATCGCATGATGCATCATCTAGCATGTATAATTCACTGTATCTTTTTGGAAAAATAGATCATACATCGCCAACACAAAAGAAGTTTCATATAAGCAGTCTCAGCATCTTTGATTTAAAAATTATTACTATCAATCTTTTAAATCAATGGTATATGCGGTCGTTCTTGTAAAATTTATTTACGCCAGTTGCATATGCTACAATTACTCTATCTTTTTTCCGATGTAGGTTTTGGCAGCTTGCAATTATGTACCTTGACAACAAGGATACTTGTGAAAATAAAAATATATTATTGTACATCGTAATAGCATTACTGTTTTAGTATATTGGATAGGTAAAGTGGAAGGAAATTGCAGCAAGCACTTGTAACTAACTCCCAGTAAGGATTATCATAAGAGCTCCTCCCAACACATAATATGATGTTCCGTTAAACTACTGCTAATTTGAGTGGGTCCATCACTGTCGGCTCACCACACTATAGTGAAAGTACAATCAGGATAATTTTATGTCATGGCACAGTCAAATATACTAACAAACATATTAAGATTTCTCAAGGCCAACAAGCAATTAGGAAGTTTCGAGCTTGTGACCAAGGTGGCTGGAGTGTACTTAATTTCACCTATTTGTCCATGTGAGAATATAATGAGATTTTGCTAACATAACAGTCATTGAATATTGTAAGAATAACAGTCTATTATGAAGCATAAAGTTTTAAAGAAATGAGTTCCGTAATAATTTATAATTATTTATGAGTTGATTTTTTATTTTCAAAATAGACTATTATTCTCACAATACATTAAAGACCATCACACAATTATTTCCCAATATAATGGGTTGGGGTGAGCAGCTCATACTTGAATCCCACTCCGTGAACAAGGACCAGAAGCACAAAGGTCCCAAAAAGGAGAGAGGGGGAGAGAGAGAGTCTGAGAGAGTTTTTTGGAAATGAAGATAGTGCGACAGCTTCTACTGGTGGCTGTAGCCTGGTGGTTGCGACAAGGCGGCGCTTCCAGCATGGCCGGACATTGTACACGCAGGTGTGGGAGAGTGCCCATACCTTATCCCTTCGGGCTCGAACCCTGGTGCGTGAGTTCCGAAGAGTTTTTGCTCCATTGCAATAAGACCGAAGGGAGAGGCGGTCGACTACTGTTTCGCGCGAATATCAAACAAATTGAGACGCCGGAGAATTATTCGATACGCAGGATCTCAGTCAGCGACTCGACCATGGTCATCAGACTCCCCGAACTAAACGACTGCTACAGCAAGTCTGGCTCGCCATTAAACACAAGCGATTATCTGTACATCGATCTATCAGAATATCCACAGTACAGATTCTCGGCCACCCGGAACGCCCTCACAGTCCTCGGTTGTGACACCTTCGCGCTCACGAACGTGACCGCGGCGTCCGACAAATATGATTTTTCCCGGGGCGGCTGCATCTCCTACTGCAGCGAGTACGTTGACTTGGCGAAGGAGACCACTTGCTCTGGTATCGGTTGCTGTCAAGCATCCATTCCGAAGGGGCTCAAGAAGCTCCACTTTAGAATCGGCTCCTTCAACTATCACGTGAATGTCTCGTCATTCAGCCCCTGTGGAGTGGCCTTCGTGGGGGACAAAGAGTTATTCAATATCTCCAGCAGGAGACTCCCGACCTTCGATGATTTGGGCAAGACGTCGGACCTTGTTCTGGACTGGATGATCGGATGGAACGTCACTTGCGCACAGGCCAAGTTGGACCAGTCGAGCTACGCCTGTGGCAACAACACTCACTGTGACGACTTCGCGGATGGACCGGGTTACCGTTGCTTTTGTGAGCTTGGGTACGAGGGGAATCCCTATAATCGCTCCCGCGGGTGTCAAGGTAATTAACATATGTGACTCATGCATTATCGCCTCTGAATGAATTGTGTGGATAACTAATTTATGCATGGTTCCCATCCAGTTTACCCATTTAGTGAGGCGCCGTTTGAATTTTACCACCCTCTCTCTCTCTCTCTCTCTCTCTCTCTCTCTCTGGCTTGCACCTCATGACATTGCCGCCGCCTCATCATTCACCCACCACCTTAGCTGAGCCTAGCGTCGGCCTTCATGCGCGTCGGACCACACAGCCGTCTCTCTCTCTACCATACCAAAACACACTCCCGCTCCTCCACGGCAACAGCTACTCCACTTCGGAGATGACAACAAAGTGCCTCCCACCACTCCGAGCAACGACTATGACGACTTTCTCTCTCTCCCCGAGTCTGTCTTGTACCTCATCTCAGCATTGACAAGTCCCCCCGAATGTCTCCTCGCAATGAAGGAGATGAGATATGCTTGCTAGTCTATTCCATTAACGGAGGAGACCATATCTATAAGTCTCCTATGAAGAAGACAAAACTGCTGCAACATTTCATAAAGAGCGACGTGGCAATGATCCGGGCGTGCTGGTTGTGGGGAAGTGGGGGAAAATGTTAGAATACCAGCTCAGATTTACAATTGTCCATTGAATGAATGACACGTGTCATCCTTTGGGTCCACTGTCAGAAATTTTGAAATTGTCTCTCTCCCGTCTCACACAACGCTCTCTGCTCTCTCCTTCCCCAACGACGCTTTGCTCTCTCACTCCCCCTCTCGACTCACGATCTGCTCTCTCTCGCCGCCGCCTCTGCCTCGTCCATTGCCTCCACCATCGCCTCGTCCACCGATCCCCCTCCAGCGACGGCTCCACCAATTAGGTCGTCCACTGCCCCCCGCGGCCACTCTTAGGTCCAAAAACTAGCCCATGTCCCCGGCCGTCATCACCTGTGAAGGTCGCTTGCAGCTTGGATGACGTCGCCTCCCTCCACTGGTCGTCCGCCGTCCCCCGGGTCTAAGAACAAGTCCAAGCCCCCCGTTGTCCACAAGCCCAAGCCTTCCGTCAATCCCTGCATCCTTGAGGTCTCCTGTAGCTCCGATGTCGTTGCCTCCCTTCACAGCTTCTATATATGGCGAGGCTGTCAAGGTGAGGTTGACAAGGTGAGGTTGACCCTCGCACTAGCTGCGAGGGTCCAACCCTTGTCGACTCTAGCGAAAGCGACCCTTCCTTGTGGCCGAATGGCCAGCTATTAGCCACAGGACAAAGGGAAAGAAAGGGAAAAAAAAGGAAAAAAAAAGGGAAAAAAACTATGAAGAAGAAGAGAAGTGACAAGTGCAAAAGAGGAGAGAGACAAAGGGAGAGAAAGATAATTTCAAATAAGAAATGTTTATGAACTGTCCTTAATCTGCTGTGAAAATAACAATTTGATTTTAGACCATAAAATAAATAACAAATATTTTGAAATTATTGTAGGGACCACTTCTTCAAAAATTTGTGATTTTTGTTCTCACATTAGTTCAAAAATTATCACATTAGCAAATCCCATTTCAAAATATTTGATGGTGGGCCTTGAGATTGGCATGTGTCACCATTGCAAATCTGGCATGGTATCACTTGTGTACCTAATATTTTCTCGAGGAAGTGGCCTTAAGTCACCTGAATATTAATCTCAACAAGGAGACAACGAGCCCATGGTTGGATAATGTTAGTTGCATTGCTGGGCCTTGGTGGTGGTGGAGTGGATGGTGAGTTCTGTGGAAAGTGATAGAGGGAAGGGAGAGTGTGTTTTGATGTGTACCACCACATATACTTTTAATGGGAGGTCTATATAAGTTTAGGTAATCTTTCTAGGACCTAAATCTATATCTAGTATTGAACACGTGGAATGTGAGATTCACATGATTAACAATTGTGATAAGCCTGATCCAATAAATTCGAACTTGGACATGTGTTTCTCCTAAGTTTTTCACTTTTTGCTTAATAGAATAAGTCAAGGCTCTTGTCACCACCCTACGGATGTCAGCATATATTTCTAGCGACTCTATCCCCATGTTTCAACAACAATCTTCCCTTCTTCTTTAAACTCTGTGCTGCCACCCTCTAAATTATATATTCACTAAACCTGGTACATGTACTAAAATGTATGTAAATAAAAAGATCCGATGAGCCCATCGTATTTAGTAGTAGGCATACATATCAGCACACCCACCTCACTTATGCTTGTAAAGATCAATCTTCTCATTCCTAGGTAAATGATATGGAAATAGCAACCCCTCGCCTCGGTCTTGCAACGTGGGCTTCATGCATCACTGCAAAAGCTCGATTTCTGCCAGTTTTGTATGCAGATCCTTTCCGAGATCTTGTGCCCTCAATGCGGTCACGTAAATAGAGTTCGAGGCAGCGATGATCTCCATCGATGGCAAAGGATGACACCATTTTTTTAGCTCGAATTCCACAGTGAGAGAGACAAAGGGTAGGGACAGGAGATATCTTAAAAGAGAGTGGATATGTGTCACAATACTATGACAAAACTTGAATGGGATAGCATTGCCCCATCTAATAATCCATGCATCAACTTTTTCAATCTGTTTTTGCCATTAACCAAGATAAAAAGGTTCAATTTGTCTTCTGCATAATGTAGCCATTTGCGAGAATCAGCCTGGGAACTACCCATGTGATGGTGGTGATCTTCCCCTCATAGTTATTGCAGGTAAGTTCATATATCTCTCCTTGTCATTCACCTACTGGTTTATATTCTATCGATTTATTCTTGATTTTACAGTAGGTTTGCATGTTTTAAAGTTTATTATATTAGTTGGTGTAATCCCCAATAACACAAGCAATGAGCCACAGGCTGCCAGGTGTCCCTATTCAGTCCTAGGCTAAAGCTATTTACATCTTTTCTTTGTTTTTTTCTTTTTAGCTTCCCTCCTCGCTCTCTTTTGTTTTCTGTTTCTTCTGAAGCTAACACTTTGAAACTACGGGCGTGGGAGGATACACAGCAGATCTAAAAGATAATTCCTCCTCAGCCTAAACCTGCAACTCTTGGGCCAAAAAGAACAGCTAGGCCTGCAGATCTCACGAGGAAAACAACCCTAAAATTTAAAGCGAAAGTGAGCACAAATTTGGACTAGAAAAAGAAAAAAGAAAATGGAGCATCGGATTAACCAATGACATATGAATGTGATTGTTGAAGAAGGCAATGCGGTTGAGCTTCCTTAAAATCTGAACTGTGAAAATATTGGCCAAAAAAGTAGCACGGGAAGAGCTTAGTGACACTTGAGTCTGATCGATGATTTATTTCGAAACTTTCTCGACTCCCCTTGGGAGTTGCGGAAGTGATAGTCACTCTTGAGCACTAAATGGACACAAAGGCCCACACGAGACAAAAAATATTGGCCCAAAAAGCAGTGAATTGCATTAGTTTTTCTCGGGATATAAAAAGTTATTTTCTCATTTATTTTACGTATTTCAAGCTATTGAAATTAATAGGTATGCGTGTGAAAAACTCGGCGAATCCGCCCCATGTACACATTGAAGAAAAATATAAATATTTATATGTACATGTATATTTATTTATTTCTTTAATTTTATGACAATAATTTGTTTTAAAAATATGAAATAATAATAAAACCCTAAAAAAATATCTTCTCCTTATCAATCTTGCTTTTATAGAAGATGCAAGCTTGGTAAGTTCTCAAGGTAAGTAATGTGGCACAATTATATTTCAAATATTTCATCTTCACATTGTCTCACACCGGCTAATTTGTTAAGATTGGAATTTGTTTGACCATATAAAAGCAATCCCCGAGGCCACTCCTTTCTTGCAAAATTCACCCATTAGGCCATTCCTTTTTTATGAAAATAAGAAAAAATGTCAAAGTGTCATCTAGAAAGTGGTTCAGACCTTTTTTAGAAGGAAACAAAATTCTGTGGCAGTGCCTCGCATGGGATGGCGGCATTTTATTTTAAGGGGTGGGGATGAGGAACGTGATCCTCGTCCCAACCCCTCCCCGTGCCCGTCCCTAGTTAAAACTAGTTTTAGACTAATAGTCAATCTTTAATTTATAAATGGTTACATTTTCTTTCGTCTCTAATTAGAGGAAATGTCTTTCAAGCATGCTTTTAGTTGGTGAGTTACATATTATAGAAATTATCCACATGTTAACTCAACTAATTATAAATTTGGATAATGTTATATATGTTTGAGACGCATCAATTAGAGTTTCCACCATGGAATGGACGGAAAAAAACATTTCAGCATGATAACTATAAGGTACATACCCCAAGTTTTGATACCATTTGTAGATGGAAAGATCTAAAAAAATGTGACGTGAATGCCTTCTCATTCTCTTTTATTACTAACGTTCTTCATCATAATCAAGGAAAGACGTTATAGAAGATGCTGGTAATATGTATTAGATTGAGTTCATCTGATTACTTGTTCACTTTATAATGACACATGTCAAATTTCAAATAACGACTTTTATAAGGATTATTACAGAGTATGTAATATGTGTAACCTCTTTGTCACCAAAACAATTTCTATCACTGTTAAATTGCATAGTTATACATTACAATATTCATTGACCACCATAATTAATGGTGATGATTATAAATATATAAATATATATATCAAAAAAATATTAAATGTGTTATGCATTTGAAATTAATCTTTTGTTAATGAAATATGTGGAGTGTACGAGGATTACATGCTTAAATGAATAATCTAGTAACATATATTCTTTGGCAGTGATATTTTCACCCGTCGTCTGCATATATGTCAGTGCTTCAGCCTCGATCACATGGACGTGGAGAATCAGAAAGATAAACTTCAGAAAAAATAAAGGAAAGCTCTTTAAACATCCAAGAGTTCGAATCTTTTCGGAGGCAGAGCTAGCAAAAGCAACCAACAACTATGATGAAAGCAAGAAGCTAGGCGAGGGCGGTTTCGGTTCCGTCTATATAGGGGAGAATAGCAGTGGGCAAGGGCGATTTTGGTTCCGCGAATAAAAGGAAAATAGCGGCGGACATCGAGGTCGTGGTCAAGAAGCCTAAAGATGTGCACAAGCCTCTAATGAAGAAGGAATTCCAAGATGAACTTAAAATTGTGCTACTAAAAAACCACGAAAATGTGGTGAAGCTCCATGGCATATGTTTGGAGACTAGAATACCCTTGCTAGTTTATGAATATATTTCGAATGGTACTACTCTCTTCAAACACATCCATCCAGAAGTATTGTGGAAAAATAGGCTCAGAATAGCCACTGAAGGTGCTCTTGCACTTAAGGAAATGCATTCTAGCAAAATCATTCATGGCAACATCAAGTCGACGAATATACTTCTGGATCAAAATTACTCGGTGAAAATATCTAATTTTGGAACTTCAGTACTTATATCACCGGAGCATAGTCATCTCGTAGCCACCGAAATAGAAGGCACCTTGGGCTACATCGATCCAGAATATTTAACCACCGGTAAGCTAACAATTGAGAGTGATGTATATAGCTTTGGAGTTGTTCTCGTGGAGTTGCTCACCGAAAAGAAGCCTACAAGTTCTGTTACTAATGAGTTCGAAGAGCCAATAAATATTATCCTTCATTTCATCTTTTCCGTGAAGGGTGGGACCCTCTCCAAAATCATAAGTTTTGAGGCCCCTAGTGGAGATGAAATCAAGCAAGTACAAGCGGTTGCTGAGATTGCAGTGAAATGCTTAGACCAAAGCAGGAGGAAGAGGCCAACAATGAGTGAAGTGGCTCAGAAACTTGCCCAAATTAACCAGAGCTCCAGGGTTGAAGAAAACATTGACCAGAGCTTCACGGTTGAAGAAAACATTGAAGTGGGTGTACCAAGTCCCTCCGATGAGACTCCAGGTGTGAGCCAAGATGCAACGTCAAGCTGTCTTTCCTGGCTGGATTCAGTATCTTCCTGCATTTGATCCTTTATTCCTAAAGTAACTGTGTAGTAATTGTCCATAAGGACTTTCAAGGTTGATTGTGTGCTTTGAATATGTGTTATGTTGCCATTTGCTATGGACTTATGTTTGTGCAAGCATTTGGGCTAGTTTAAGTGTGAGAATCTAATAAACTATATGTAAAGAAGCTGTGAATTGAAGTAGACTTATCTTATGGCCATTTAGACGTTATAATAATCTCTCTTTCCCTTTATCTTTTCTTGCTTTTCATTTTTCCCTTCATATAATAATAATAATAGGTCAAGACAAAATCTACTCACTCCTTTATATCTTTTTTCTTTCATAATCTTATCCCAATTCACTCTTATTGCAAGTAAAATCTCCATTCACTTTCAGTCTTTGCTTTTCCCTAATTATATTACAATTAATCTTAATATAATGTTCATTTTCAGAAAAAAAAAAAAAACATAATAATTGTTGGCTAAAAAGACAAAAATAGGCTAGAAAAATATTTACCTTCATTCATTTTTATCCTTTTTTCATAATTTGATCTTAATTTGACATGATGGCAACAAAATAATATCTCAATTTACTTTACTTTCCCTTAATTTATAGTTCATATAATCTTATTTGAGGTTAGATGTTAAATTTGGAGTGAGAGTGGGAAATACAAACAAATTCAAAACTAAAAAGACTGCCACATATTCCAACAATGACAAGATTACTCATAAATATGATCAAGGGTGATAGTGAAACCTATTGGGCTCTTAGATCTACATTATCTTAGTTAATTCAATAAGGAAAAAAAAAGATCCTATCCAAACCTGTGAGAGGATCAGAAGATCGAGAAAGGAAATTTACTGGATAATAACTTTATTGTAGAGCGGGTTCTTTTTTTTTTTTTAAGAAAGATAAAGAAATGACATTGACAACATTAACAGCAAGACACACAATTTGCCATTTAAGATGAAAGAACTCGTATTGTGTTATAAGTTTGATACTTAAAAACCGTGATGAAAGACACTAACTAGCAAGGAATGCCTAATTTCTTTTATCGTCAATGGAACTTTTTTTTTTCTGCCTAAATTTTACAAATTAAAGGCTTAGGCAATTTGTCAAGCAAAAAAAAAAAAGGCATAGAAAATTTATTTTTTAGTAATTGACCGTTATTTTAAGTAATATCAGAATGACAGCGTAAAGAACCAATCGCAATTATGTTCTACCGAATAGTCATGAACAAAATTGACTAAAAAATAAAATATGTACTTTCAATTGGTTTTTAAGGGTAATTTGAACTTGGCATTTGTTTTCTACGGAGTATTTCAAGAAAGCATCTCTCAACAAGAGATTGAAAATTAAAAAAAAAAATTATGGAATTATGGGAGAAATATTAAAGTAATCACCAGATTTTGTTGGCCCCTTCTAAGGCTAAAATTCTAATCGAACACAAAGACATCCCAAGTGTGTTTTAGTTGGATGCGTTTTTCTGATAGTTTTTCTTGTAGTTTACCTTCAAGTAATGCATCTTTGAATTTTTCAAAAAAATAGATTTGTTTTTCATTTTATTTAAGGTGATTGACAGCCACATATGATAGCACTTGTGGGGCTAGAATGGCAATTAACTGCAACTTAATGCCATGTGACAGCGCTTTTGTCAATATTTTAAATAGATGGGCCAATAATTAAAAAAAAAAAAACCTTAAAGGTCTATTCCAAAAACACATTACAAATTTAATTGTATATTGTGCAAAAGTTCTGATCTAATAGTTATCGCGACCTAATCTTGGGTGAGCCACCTTAGATTTGGCTAATAAATTATTAATTCCAGACTTAATTCGGGCTCTCCAAGCTTGTGCCAATTCACAACTAACATGCAAAATCATTTTTATCTAAGAGTCGTCATTAATCAGTTTATAGTGCGTTGATTAAATACCCACATAAAGCAATGGGAGAATTACTTTCCTACTACGTACAAAAGAATCTAAGGTCGAGGACTACATTAATTAATCAACTAGTGCCGTACATTTTATAGCAATCGTGAGTTCTAAAATTCAATTCCTAACTGAGCTAAGGAAACAACAATCCATGCATCAAAAGCACGCAATCGGAAAGATGGAAATGTGCAATCAACAAGCCAACATTTGTTTCCATGAATATTCAATCCGTCTTATAAAGCTTTGAGACCTTGTTCAATTTTAAAACTAATGTTTCTTTTTTTTAGCATTTTCACAAATTTTAAGAAAAAACTGTTCAAAAACTAACTTTTAATCTTTCTTCCTAACTTGAAAAAGAATAATATTTTTTCGGAATTTTTTAATTTTTTTCTAAATTAATTTTTAATCCGGAAAATAGGGCTTGAACTGGGCCCAGTCCGAATGTGGATCTTCCTGGGCCCTCCGGCCTAGGCTAGTGATACCAAGTGGACTAAAAGAAGTGGGCTCAAGTATTCAAGCCCAATCTGTTCACGACCTGAACCGAGTCCAAATTCAATTAACCTAAGCCCAACCCAGATTTACCAACACTAAGCTCAAGCCCACTTCCTATTTCTTTTCGTTTTCTTCTCTATTTCCCTAAGCCCTTGAACGTCTACTCCCTATTCCACTACCCCAAGACAAACCCCGACAGAACACACCAAAATGCAAGATGACCACCGCTCGAGGACTTCAACAATCAAGGCTCGTCATTAGACTAACACATCAGTAGATCGCAACATATAGAGTGGTCATGACCGAGACCCCCTAAACCAAACTGGGAAATGACTTCCGAAGCCGGCTAAAGAAATGTCTGAGCACGAGGCAAAATGAGGTAGAAAATCTGGGGCTGTTCAGACTTTATAGAGATGAAATCTGGCTAAAGACATGTATTCAGCCATCGGTAAAAATGTTGAACAGGACAAAACGCATCTACAGATCCTTGGAACAATTCGGAATCCGAGACTAATAAAACGATCGGTTTTGGTTTGGGCACTCCCTCGAACATGTGGTGGGCACGGATCAAGAAGAAGACATCGACCCTTCTTAGATCTAAACTCAAAGAAAATCACCAGGAAATTCTCCATTAAACATAATGTGGACGGATCTAGTGAAAGATATAAGGGGATATACACAAACATATGGCATAAACTATTAAGAGACCCTTTCACCGGTGGCGAAATTGATCACTATCAGGGTTTTAATGTCTCTTGCCGCAAATTTAGACTGGCCATTACACCAGTTCGATGTAAAGAACGCCTTTCTTCATGGCGACCTTGAGGAGGAGATTTATATGGATATTTTACCAGGGTACACAGTTTCCCAAAAAACATGGGTTGTGTGTAATTTGCAATATTTGTTGTATGGTCTAGAACAATCACCCCGCGTATCGTTTGGACAATTTAGCTTGGCTATGAAGAAGTATGGTTTTCACTAGAGTAACTTAGATCATACTCTATGCTTTAATAATCTATATGGATGACATGATTATCACGGGGATGATGTCGAAGAGATCTTTGCACTCCAAAAGAGAGAGTTTGGGACACTTGGAGTGCCAAAACTTGGCACGGAGGAACACTTAAGTGCCAAAACTTCGGAAAGGTACACTTAAGTGCCAGTTTCGGAGTAAAGTGGAATACTTAAGTGCCATTCCGGTCAAAATCCGGCCAAATTGCTGACATGGCAATTTTTCGGCGAGTTGGGTGCAAAATGACGTCATTTTGCTTGCCGACGTGGCAAAAAAATGCAAAAACAACGTTGTTTTGTGTCGATGTGTAAATAATTAATATAAAAATTAATTAAATTAAATTTAAACTTAATATTATTTAAAATATTCTAAAAAATAAAAAACTTAAAATTAAAAAACCTAAAATTGAAAAACCTAAAAAAAAAAAACTTAAAATTGAAAAACCTAAAAAATAACAAACTTAAAATTGAAAAACCTAAAATATAAAAAACTTAAAATTGAAAAACCTAAAATATAAAAAACTTATAATTAAAAAACCTAATTTTTTTTTTTTTTTTTTTAAAAAGGGTGGGGAGCCGAAGGGGCGGCCGAGGGCTAAGCCCTCACTGCCGCCACCTCCCCGCCGCCGCCAGGAAGGGCCAGCGACGGAGGGGGGAGGGTCGGCCTGGGTTGTCGGCCCCCGGCCGACCGGCGGCGAGGGCCGCGAGCCCTCGCCGGATCGCGGCGAGGGCCGCAACCCTTGCCCCAGATCTAGGCAAGGGCTCGCGGGCCCTCGCCGCCGGTCGGCTAGGGGCCGGCAACCCCGGTTGACCCTCCCCCCCTTCGTCGCCGGCCCTTCCCAGCGGCGGCGGCGAGGGCTCGCCCCGCCCGCCCCTTTGGCTCCCCCCCCTTTTTTTTTAAATTAGGTTTTTTAATTATAAGTTTTTTTTTTAGGTTTTTTAATTTTAAGTTTTTTATTTTTTAGGTTTTTCAATTTTAAGTTTTTTAATTTTTTAGGTTTTTTAATTTGTTTTATTTTTAGAATATTTTAAATAAAATTAAGTTTAAAATTAATTAAATTAATTTTTATATTAATTATTTACACATCAGACACAAAACGACGTCGTTTTTGCATTTTCTCGCCACGTCAGCAAGCAAAACGACACCGTTTTGCACCCAACTCGCCAAAAAATTGCCACGTCAGCAATTTGGCCGGATTTTGGCCGGAGTGGCACTTAAGTGTTCCACTTTACTCCGAAACTGGCACTTAAGTGTACCTTTCCGAAGTTTTGGCATTTAAGTGTCGCTCCGTGTCAAGTTTTGGTACTTGGGCTGTTCTTCTGCCCCAAAAGAGATGGGTGATAGAGTTTGAAATGAAGAATCTTGGGGGTCTCAAACATACGGCATAGACTATCAAGAGACTTTTATGGATTGATTGATTGAGAATCAAGGTCTTAGGACCTAAGGGCATGAATCCATATTTCCTTTGCATGTGATTTTTAGATGGATGTTCTAGGATCAATGCATGTACATAGGATAAACCAAATGGATATACCCAAACCCTAATTCTAGGAGTCACTCAATCTTGACCACCACTTATGAACCTAAGGGATGGTCAAATATCAATGACTATAATTAATAAGATAGAGGTCATAGGACGGCTCGTAATACATGTAAATCAAAGGCCGATCACGGGGTTATGTTTGATTAGTTGAGTGCATTTGCCCAAAATCATCATATTGATTGTCCTTGTTTGAGTTCATGTGTTCATTTTGTATGTTGTATGATCCTATATGGTCGTATGATATTAGAACGGAATTAGAGTAAGTCATCCGAGGTATGGAACTTTGATACATGATTTATGTGGCCGTGGGCTCTTAGCTAACTAAGGTGGTGTGATTCTCTCATGGTGTTAGCATTAATATGATAATTTATAGTGCTATTGTGAATTGATTGATGCCATAAAAGATATATTTAAACGAATCATGATTCCATACTTCGAAATTATTGTATAGGAGAATTTAAGTTTTTTTACACTGAAATCATGGAAATTACTATTGTGCTTAAGAGAAAAAGGACCTTGCTAAATTTGCTTGTTCGGTTTCGTCCATTCAATAAAATATATTGGTAGATGACATGTGTGCATCTATTCGATTTAATCACCTAATTTGATTTTAGGTTAATTTCATGTAATTGAATTCGCGATGTAGACTTGAGATCATTCGATGAAATTGAAATTAAATGGGGAGAATTTAACCAAGAGTTAGCAATTTTTTAAGTGTTCATAATATTAAAAAAAACAAATTGAACAGTTGAATGTGAATAACTAAAACTATAAATTTCTAATCATGCACGAATTTTATAATATTTAGGTTTTAGCAAGGTAATTGGCAAAATTTAACTGTGGTCGATACTTTTCTATTTAACGAAAATTAAGTATTGCCTTCCTTACTCATTCGGATAAGTGATTTTCTTTTGGTTTATTTGAATTAATTGAATCTACAAGTCCCTCATCAATATCGATATATAATCACAAATCGGAAAAATCAAGATTTCACATTCCCGCCTTCGCCTCCTTGAGCGTGCCGTCCCTGAATCACCCGCTTCCCGCCGTCGGGCACCACCTCCGGCAGGGGTGATCGCGTTGCTTTTGTCACGCCCCGAACCTCGAGCGCGCCAACATCCCACCATGGTCATTCAAATATGTGACATTCCCAGGTACTTGTCGCCGACCCATTAATTTTAAATGCACATGCGGAAGCGTATCATAAAACCCCTGACAATAAAATACGGGATAGGAAAGCAGGAAGGAATTCCACAACATAACACTTTCATAAAACAACGGAGTTACAAACGAAGGCCTATCGCCAAAAGTCTACAAAAGACCGGCTAATAAAAAGGAACTGTCCTACGACCTACAAGTCGAACACGTTCTCCAATCCTCCTGACTTCACCTTTGCAACTCCTCAAGTCCAACCAAAGCAATCTGGCCGCTCCGTCCACAAGGGACCTGAAAATGATGGCCCACAACGGGGTGAGATATTGTCTTAGTAAGTTCAACCTTCTAAACCCCTATTAGAAAGAAAATATGCCCAACCACACCACATAGAGGACTTACCTCGCCTCCGTTCCTTCCTGCAGGTTAGCACAATTCAAATCACTCAATCACGTTCATATCACTCAAGCATGTACGGTAATAGAATTCAAACAATTCAATTACTCGGATCGACTCAGCGATAATTCAACTCAGTTAATTACATGTCATCGAGGTCATCACACGGTCATTCTGACTATTCATTCTCGACCCTCAAACACGGCCCTACAGGCGAATCTAAATTTAGTAGTAATCACGGCTACACTCGGCAACTTTCAATATTTAGTGGCTTTACGGTCCCACTCGACCCTTTCAAGATTTAATGGCTTTACGATCCCACTTGACCCTTTCCATAAATCCCACCATTTTCTGTAGTCTACCAAAACATTTTTGGCATTGTCAACCGATGCCCGGTTATTTTTCAATTAATAATTAAAGATTATTAATTTAGGAATAAATCCTAAAATCACTCATAAATCAATTTAGCACAAAATAAAGCTCAAATAAATAAACGGACTGCACCACGATGATCAACATAAAAAATTCCAGTCACTGTCCATCCATCCTAATTTCCGGAAAATAATTAATTAATTAAATTTATTCCGAAAATTAGATAAAATAATATCCATATTTTTCACAATCCACACTCAATTTATAATATCCAACCATCAATTTCAAAATCTGAATACATAGCGGCGATCAGTGCGAAATTCTGAGAATATAGGGTCCCGACAAAATTTTCGGAATTTAATAAATAATTAAATTTATTCCGAAAATTAATTAAATAATAATATTATAATAATTTTCGTAATATAATATATTATTAAATAATCCAATAATTTCGAAACATTTATTTAAATCAAAATTAAATTCCTTTAAGTCACATCAAAACTTATATTAATATAAACATCCACTTAGCCCTAAATTAAACACACTTTAAGTTAATTAAACACCTTAATCTAACCTACACTTAAATAAATTAAACTAACCACCTAATAACACTTAACATAAACTAAACCCCCTTAAGCATAATTAACTCTCTAATCAAGATTTAGTGAGCCGAGCGGTTCCAAACTATGGGGACGCAACGGGGATCGACTTTCCCAAAGGCGGACCTAACTTTCGGGGTCGGGAAGCCAACCAAAACGGGCCAAAACCGGGCTGAGATGCCCATTTTTCTAGCTGACGTCCGCTGCTGGTTGAGGCCGAGAAAGGACAAATCCGGTGCCGGCTTGGGTCGAAAATGGGTGGAGGAGCTGCAGCGGTGCCGTGCGGCCAACGGCGGGGTCTCACGGTGGCCGGAGGTGGCCGAACGGCTCCGGCACGGGCTGACGCAGCAGCCGCAACGCAAGGGCAGGTGAGAGAGAGGCGGAGACATGCGGAGCGGCAGCGAGCAGCGACGGCCTTGCGCGCGAGGCTTGGACAGTGAGCGGCGGTGGTGTGCGGCTGCTCCAGCGGTGCTGCTGGCCTCGCTGTCTTCGGCTTGCAAGGGTGTCGCATAGCAAGGGGATGGAGGAGAGAAGCTCCTGGACGGATAGAGAAGGGAAGGAAGAAAGAGGGGGGGCCGGTTAACGGCGATCCGACATGATGGCGAGGGCGTGCGACGGCAAGAGGTCCGGTGGTTTGCTGGTCGATCTCTGCTGTTGCTGGCCTCTGAAGAAGAAGAAGATGGAGACGGAGAAGCAGTCGCACAGTAGGGAGAGAGAGGGAGGAGAGAGAAGGAAAGGGGGACCACTTCTTTTCTTTTTTTTCTTTTTCTTTAATCCAACAAAAATGGCCCACCATGACATAAGATGACATCACATTCCACTAACTTCAAATCTCCCACAACAATCTTCAATGGGTCCAATTCCATCCTCCACCATGGCACACGAATTTTTAAACTTTGCACATCATATTCTTCAATTCTCTTCTAATTGAGTCCAATTGAAGTCCATAAATTAATCCAATGTCACCACATTTTAATTCACATAATTACTTGACCATAGAACCAACTTGAGTCCCAAAAGCACGACCAAAAGCGAGCCTACTAATTTCTCGAGCCAAATTAAAAATACTTTGATTAATTTGTCGAAAAACTCGGTTTGCATGAAAAATCTTCCGAAGATGAGTCAAATTTCCTAAAATGATTTGTGACACATCATGACTTTCAATTTCTGAATTTGATCTCAACTCACAGTTAATTTCACTCTGGCACGATATTAGCGCGTCCTGATCTACCGGGTAGCTTTTAGAAATTTTCATGCATTTGACCCGTGGTTAATCAAGCCACAATGTACATCTTTGACACATTGGCAACTCTCGGTTGTCGAGATAATCTCAATGTTTCAAATACGGACACAGTTACCTAATCGACAGAAAAGCCGGTCCAGTGCCGACCGACAAGAATAGTGCGATCTGGTGGAATCACCCACACTCAATTACATGCCTCTGTTAAGTCGACCTATCTCTGGTCTCTAATCGATTTTTAATCGTCAGTAATGGCCTTCTGACAAATTTCGGTCGAAAGGTCGCTTTCCGGTGCAAATTCTCGAGTCCGACGTTAGAATCTTCTTACTCTGCCACCGATAGATTAATTTTCACATGAGTGGCCAACTCAAGGAAAAGAACTATATGCGTGAAGATGAAATGCCCGTCTCATTTTATTAAATACAGAAATGGAAAATCAGGATGTCACAGCTTTCCTTCTCGCCGCCGCTGGGTCTCGACCTCCATCGCCGCCCTCCTCTTCCCCGAGCGCCACCCGACTCGACCCTGTCCGATTCTTGGGTTTTTTGGCGGCGGATTCGCGGCTTGACTCCCACCTGTTTCAGACCCCCCTCTATCTACGGTCGACGAGCTCGCTTTCGTTTCTAGTAGAGAGGAGGAGGAGGAGGAGGAGGAGTAGTAGAAGAAGGTGATGAGGGAGAGAAAGGTGGTGAAAAAGTATTACCCGCCGGATTTCGTCCCTTCGAAGCTGCCCAGGCTTCGGAGGTCCAAGAATCGGCAGATTAAGGTTCGGATGATGCTTCTGATGAGCATTCGATGCAACACCTGCGGGAGTTACATTACAAGGGCACCAAGTTCAATTCCAGGAAGGAGGACGTCGTCGGCGAGGTCAGTTGCACACCTTCGATTCTGTTTCCCATTCCAAAGTTGTCGACTCTGTTCTAATTCTCGGTGTTCTTTTGTTTTCGCGAGCAGACGTATCTGGGTATCCGGATATTAATGTTTTACTTTAAATGTACCCATTGCTCTGCTGAGCTCACCATCAAAACTGATCCACGCAATTCTGATTACCTCATGGAGTCAAGGGGCCACGAGAACTTTTAAGCCCTGGCGTCTGCAGGATGAGGTACAAGATCTTGTCTTTTGAATTTTCTGTTTTGTTTTTTTAACAGTTTGTTGATCTTTGGGAAGTGTGTGACTCGGGCCTCTTCATTTGGGTCTGGGCAGGCGGTGGAGGGTGAGAAAAGAAAAAGAGAGACTGAAGAGATGCATTATCGCATCAAGTACTTGGAAAATGAAACTTTAGATTCCAAGAGGGAGATGGACACTCCGGCGGCGCTTCATGAAATGCAATCTGTGAATGTGAGTTTCTTGATTTGAATATGTATTTGTGCAGATATCGATATATGGTAATTGATTTCCTTGTTTTTCTGTTGCTTAGAACTTTTTATATTCTTGTGGTGCTAACGGGTGGGCATTATCTTTTCCGGTCTGGACGTGCAACCGTGAGCACAGATGCAATGCTGCAGGGCTGACAACGTACATCTGCTGCAAAGGTATGAGTTGTTTCCCATCTGCTTTAAATTAGCATTCTGAATAAAGTGAGGAGGGTCAAAGCTCCAGCCACTGTCACTACGTAGAATTCATTGCTCTTCTTACTTCAACTTCGACCTAATTGTCGGATTATCCCTGACTTTGTTGGTATGATGGGAAGGAAAATTGGAGGAAGAGGATGAAAAGCTTACTAAATCAATAGTATTCCATGTTAGTATTCTTTCTACATTTCATTGAACTTTGTTATCATTCTTTGCATTTATACTTATTGCTTCCCTGAAACTTTCTTGTAGACATCCAAAAATTTCGTCCGTAGGATCAAACATGAAGATTTGACTCAAACTTATGCTCGTAATGATGAATCACTGGACAATACTCTCAAGGTTAGCAATGCTCTAATTGTCAGCATATTTGCTTCCATCAGCTATCTTTAAGGGTGTGAATTTGTTGAGAACAGTATTGAATGTGTTGTGCATAACTTCTGGTTGAACAGGTCATGTGCTTAATAAGGTGCTTATGTAGCAGTTTATAAAATGTAAATGGTACTTTAATCTACATATAATCTTAGTTATATCTAAAAGTTGAGCTCGTTTGAAGATACTATATTGCAAATTCTTTGTTTTTGTGATAATTGATCCCTGTTTCAGTATGGAATAAGTTTACAATTGTCTTGCTTCACTTACATTAGATGTATATGCATTGACATTGTGATCTGTAAATATACGGCTTTCTTTTGGGTTGATCACCTGTTGCTTAAGATACTTTGCTGACCTTACTTCTTTGTCCATATTTCTCGGCAATTTTTTTGAGGGTTTTTCAAATTAGAGGATTACATTGTGTGATGTTACTTTCTACGTTCAGATGTTGTCTTGCATTCCATTACTTAATAGATTTCTTTGGGCGTAGGTTCTGGCTATAGATTTACTTTTCTCTCCGTGATTTTCACAGGTGTTGTCACTATGTCAATTATCTGCCACTTTGATGGCTAAGTTTGGAAAAATGTGGCATTGATAGTTCGTAGTTATGCAAGGCACTTGCTAAGTTTTCATTTCTAGATGTCTAGCTTTACTGGGCTTACTGGCTTCAGGGGCTACTGGGAAGCCAAAAGGAGTTGCCATAAGCCATTCAGCATTGTTCATACAATCTATGGCAAAAATAGCCATATGTGGTTATAGTGAGAATGATGTACGCCCTTTCCAAGTTTCTTCTCTTTTACTGTCTTCATGCTTGTTTGGCAATCGAAAATTCTATAATCATTGTCAAGATAAGTCAAGTGATTGTTTCCATATTTGGAAGGTCCACAGGCAATTGGAGTCAGAGTAATATGACAAGTGAATTTTTTTTAATTCAATTTTTGCAGGTTTATTTGCGTACTGCTCTTTTGTGCCACATTGGGGGTCTCTTATCAGCCATGGCCATGTTAATGGCTGGAGCTTGCCATGTCTTAATGCCCAAGTTTGAAGCTAAAACAGCCATTGAGGTTATAGAGAAACATGACGTCACTGCTTTAATCACTGTTCTGGCCATGGTCACTGATCTAATATCCTTTCTCAGGTTATCTACAAAGAGTGATCTTTAACAAGCAATGCAAATATTAAATATAATGTGTAGAGAGCATCGGCCGTTACATTATCTAAGTTCCAAGTTATGCTTTCGAGGGGTACTTCTGCTTAATTCCTAGTTTCCTCAAGGAGAAGGACCGTGGAAAGGAAGAGACTGTGTCAAAAAGATATTGAATGGCAGAGGAAGTTTGTCAATTGATCTTATTAAAGAAGCTGGCAACTTCTTACCAAGAGCTAAGATTCTCTCAGCCTATGGTGCGCATCCTCTAAACCATAATGCTGTTAATTGTACCACGTTGATGCTAGTTGGAGTAGAACCTGCTAGCAAAGTGCATTGAACTTCTTTCCTCATCATACTATTTTTTCTCCTTTGTTTTCTCAATATGCAGGAATGACAGAGACTTGTTCTTCACTAACGTTCATGTTTCTCTATGACCCACATTTCTCGTTTTCCTTACCAGCCCCTTCATTTTCATGTCGGAACAGATCTCAGTTCAGTTCAAACACCACGAGGCATTTGTGTCGGCAAACCTGCCCCGCATGTTGAATTGAGGACAGATGGTGATGATTCAATTGGCATTGGGAAAATTCTAACCAGATGTCCACATATGATGATTGGATACTGGCATCAAGTTCGGTCATCAGTCTCTAACAGTCATTCATGGTTTGACACTGGTGATGTTGGTTTCATTGATGAGCATGGTCAGGCGTGGCTCATTGGTCCAGAAAGTGGTCGGATCAAGACTGGGGGAGAAAATGTTTACCTGAAGAGGTAATAGAATTTATCATGTATGAATTGGCTTAGAAATGATTTTTTTTCCTTTGACCAAGCATAGATATCTGATAGGTAGAGGCAAATATTGAACCTTTTTATTTTTCTATCTTTTCAATGATGAACCTGTTTATTTTCTCAAAATCATGGTTAGCTACCGTGAAAAGATGTACGAGAAGCTCATTTTCCTGGGACGTGTTCTTGTTTCACAACATAGGTAGAGGCAATACTGTTCCAACATCCAGGAGTAGCTGGAATCGTCATCGTAGGAATTCCTGAAGCTCGCCTGACTGAGATGGTTGTTGGGTCTATTCGTGTGAAAGAACTGGCTTTGGTCTGATAAAAGCCATGAACTTCGAGATGAAAAAGAAGAACGTTTGTTGTCTGATGAAATTCTTCGACAGTACTACAGATACAGGAACTTAACAGGGTATTGCTCTTTCAAATATCCAGCTACTTTGATCCTAAACTCTCTCTCTCTCTCTCTCTCTCTCTCTCTCTCAAACACAACCCATGCACATGGCCACGTGAACTTCTAGGCGTATGTTGATTTTTTAATGTTTTATCCATCATTATCGATCTTATCCACCAAAATAATATATCATTAATTTCTTTGCAGGTTTAAGATACCAAAAACTTTCATTCCTTGGAAGAAGCCTTTCCCGACTACTACAACAGGAAAAATACGAAGGGATGTAGTTCACCGGGAAGTTGTTTCTCATGTTCGGTTCATACAAAGCAATTTATGACTGCTGACGTTGTGACTTCCCAATTGAATGATGAAATATGAAATGACTTCGGTCTGGCTCTTATCGTTCTTCAATGCAAAACTCCCTCCCAGACAGATTCTGCATCAATTTTTTGGAATAGGATTTTGCATCAGCCGTGAAATTTAGGAAGAAAGATGGTGGGGAATTAAGGTTTTCTGTTCGAGGGCTTTGAAAGAGCCGGTAAGCTCGAAATCACCTCTGCAGCTATTACCAGAACCCTCTAAAACCAAAGAGCCGCTTAACACAAATACCCCATCAGACACCAAAACAAGATGCTGTTAAAGGTCTCTTAGTTCTCTCAAAACACAAAAAAGCTTGAACAAACAGGTAAGCTTGAAGACACAGGATATGATAAACTTGGTCTTCAAGAGAAAACGAGCCGGTTCAGCTTTAGCTACGTAGTCATATCCACTCGTGCAATACTTATTATACACACTCTTGACACTTCTCCTCGCTTTTTGATGGAAAGTCGCCATCAGTCTTAAGTATTCCCTGTACAAAGGAAAATTATCCAAAAGGAAATGACCCTAAGTCCCTAGAGGATATAAACCAGAGAGATGAAAGATATAATAAACAATAAATTGAAGTCTCTCGCTACTTACAAGATTTGTCAGGCAATGCAATTGGTTAAATTATACTGCATGGCTTACACCCTTTAATAGTGGTATGGGCAGTGTTACTTGCAGCGGCAACCAATCCTGAAGTTTGAAATGTGAGTGTCTCATGCTGAACTAGGCAAAAATTGATGAAGAAAAAGGACAAGTGCTTGATCTGGTTGGAGGTACAAATAAAAACCCAAATCAAATCGTGTTCGATACTAATGAAATAAGATCAAGGAAAAATTCCAAATAAGGGCCTCTTATTTTCTCAAATAAGAGCTTAAATGGACTTTATTTCAAATAAAAACCTGAAATGGTTATATCAGTCCTAAAGAAGAGCTTGAAGTGGTTATGACTATTTCAAATGAGGGTCTAATCTCTCAGTCTCTAGAGAGGGCCAATAGGCCCTTGCCTCTAGTCGGCGGGGGATGCCGACCCTCGCCTAGACTTCAGCAACCCTATCGGCCATCGCTGCTACCCCACCGGCAATAGGGTGGTGGCCATAGGGGGGGAGGTTACCTTCCCACCTATGTTTTCCTTTTTTTTTTTTTTTAGTTTTAGTTTTATTTAGTTTTCTATGAAAAAATAAAGAAAAAAGGAAAAAAAATTTAAAAGACGAAATTATCCTTCTTAGTTGGTGAGTTTATGCCCTTATTTGAGACATATATGGTTACTTCAGGCCTTTATTTGAAACAATGTACATTCGGTAACAATTTCTGATCAGAAATGATTATTTTTATTCTGTTTCCGGGAACAATTTCTAAGCATTTTAAGCCATTTGGTAACTGTCCAAAATTTATAATTCTAGAATAGAATTGCATTTGGTACCGTGCTCAAAATTTCTACTCCAAATCATTTTCTTTTAATTTTTAAATAATTTTATTACTTTTTTCTTTTTTTTCTTTTTTTTCCTTTCTCTCTCCTATTCTTCTTCTTCAAGTGGCTGGTCGCCGGTGACCTCATCAGAGCGTTGCCGACCCTCGTCAGCTGAGCCTTGCCGGTGGCCATGCCGGCCTCGCCTGCCGCCTGGCCACCAGCGAGGCTCGACCTCGCCAGATCTAGGGAGGCCCGCTTGGCCACCGGTGGGGTTGGACGAGGCCTGCCTGGCCACCGACGAGGCTTGGCCTCTCCAAATCGCGAGGCTCGCCCAGCCTCATCGATGGTTGGGCTTGCCTCTAGCGAGCTCGCCGAACTTCGCACTAGCCTGGTGAGCCTCCGGCGAGCTCGCCAGACCGGTTGTTAGCGATCGGCGGTGGCGGGTGGCAGACAGCGGACGGTGGCAGACGACAACCGTGGCGATGGATGAAGAAGAAGAAAATGGAAGAAGAAGAAGAGAAAATATGGGCTTGATTCTAGAATTGTTCCTGAGAACAAGAATACATTTTTATTTATTTTCGATTCTGTTACAAATCTACTTCCGGAAACAAAAAAATAGATTTTTGTTCCTAGGAACAAAAATTTTATCAAACGCGATTTTGTTCCAAAACTACTCTCGGGAACAAAAGAATATAATCTGGCACTATTTGGCCGGTTACCAAATAGACCCTTATTTGAAAAAATAAAGGCACTTTGAGCCTTTATTTGAAATGATGTCCATTTCAGATCATTATTTGAGAAAATGAGGGTACTTCAAGCCTTTATTTGGAATTTTTCCCTAAGATCAATTCATTCTGACAAAAAAAATCAATTCATAACAACATCAAATAATAGTAATAAAACTGAGTACCTTCTCATCATATTTAGTTTCCTTAAGGAACTTCCACATAAATGTGGACGAAGTCGCAATTGACAAGTCATATTCTATAGTGTTCAATATCAATTCCTCGTGAATAATGCTAAAGGACAAAGAGAGTTATGTAAGAAAAGAAAAGTTAATAGAGAAACAGAAACAGAAGCAAAATAAGGAATGGGTATTTCGCTTCTCTCTAAAGCCTGCCATTTCTAGAATCTCTTGTACAGAGCACGACATCTCCTCCACAAGGCACAATGTAAGTGCCAAGTTGGAAAACAAATCGATACAAAGGATGGATCGTCTTATTCCAACATACTTAACAGCCAATTGCAGGCCGGCTACTCTAACCAAATTCGCTTTCCTCTTTTTCACAATATGAATGGCCAAATAGGAGTAGAAAAGATTGCTAGATATAGAGCCTCGGTTGGGAACTCAAACACCTTGTGTGCCTAATTATGCGACCAACGTCACTTTTTCCCGCCAAATCCCTCCTTTCCTTTGTGATTTCAATTATCCAATTGGGATACCTTTAATTTTTTTTCCTCCTTTGAATATTTACATGCATTCAAGTATTTGTTAAATTGTTTTCCCCTTCACTAGGATGAGAAAGGGTTAGAATCATGATCCGTGTCGGTTTTTAACTATAGTGGAGTGCCTAAGCTAAACCTTTCTTGAGATCGATGGAGTGCCTAAGATGTGCTTTTTTTTCTCGAGATTGATCACTCGCTCACCTAGATCGTAAAAAGAGAAAGTTTAGATAGAGTAACTTTGTGAAGGAATACTTTCTACAGCCGAAATATTTAGATGGATACAAATAAGAGGGAATGCTCCCATATTTATATAAAAAAACTCTCATTCAACCTTTACTGACTCTAGATGTAATGGATGAGATTGCATCTCCCCATCTACCAATTACCGACATTTATGCCAAGAATGCTCTAGAATTCGGGACAATTACTAGATCACCAGTTCTTGGGAATGTTTATGGGACCCTAGGTGACTTGGCCCGGTCTTCTTGGATCGCACATGGTCCTTTGATCACAGGAAACCTCAAGACCATGACACAACAAAGACTTTCATGAAATAAAAAACTTGGGACCTCTAAGCTAGGTTCTCTCGATTCGACTAACGGTACTTTTTCCCGCTAAATCCTTCCTTTCTTTTGTGATTTCAATCGTTCAATCGGGATCCCTTTAATTGTTTTTCCTCCTTTGAATATTTACATACATTCAAGTATTTATGAAATTGTTTTCCCCTTCACTAGGATGAGAAAAGGTTAGAATCAAAATCCCTTGTCCTTTAAATCGATTTGACTAAGTCGAACGACGCATGCACTTAGAATTTTCTAGCGCAAAACAACTGAAATTTTTAACAAAGTATGAATCTCAGCACATAGGTTCACACATAATTTTTAACAATTTTTTTGAAATATAAATTATATTTAAATTTTCACGGGAAAGTAAAAAGTCAATCTTTACGTCATGATTTTGGTAAAGAAAGTATCAAATTCTTTTCTAATGGAAGATAATTATACCAACCATCCGTTTTTGAGGAAATAATAATAAAAAATAATACTTACGGTCTCTGACATACAAAGAAGAGGAAGACAAAATATATTTTCACCTTCATTTTAAAGGCCACACTAGCCTATGTGGAGTCAGACTATTTTCCTTCCTAGCTGAATATTTTTTTAGCTTTGTCAAGGAGAATTGGAAGTCGTAATATAACGTAGTTCAATTATTTCGTTATGTATAAGAAGGCTAACCGAAACGTCCTTCTAGGAAGATTAGTTTTCTTTAATTTTTTTTTGGAAAAAAATCATCGAGAACCCTAAACTATGCCTACTGAAACACATTTATTTCAAATGTTTTTTGATGACGCAAAAAACCCCAAACTTGTACAATACATTTATCTCAAAATTTCTTCTTGTGACACAAAAAAAATCATAAATTTATACTCATGTGATATATTTACCCCAAATTTTAATATAAATGTGTTACACGTATGATTTTTTTGTGTCTTCTAAGATAGACTATCTCTATGAAGTCTCTCTTAGTGATGAAACCAAGATCTCTGAAACCCAACTTTCTCTGATGAACCCTTATTCTGCTTTTGCTAAACCCACTTCATCATTTTCTCCCATTCGCTCTATTCGACAACTCATTCGCCAGACTCCAAAGGAAGTCAAAGAGTATGTTCAATCTTCCAAATTCGACCAACACCCTATTCCTACTACTGAAAAGGAGTACTTTGTTACTCTTTAGATCCCTCCAGAATTTCCCAAACAATGGATCCAGCAGGGCTATTCTCATGTGCATTATGGTGCTGTTCGTCTTGCTCTTACTTTTCATGGTCGAAAAGGTTTGCCAGTTGTGGCAAGAATTGCTTTATTGGATACCAGGTTTTTAGAATACTAGCATACCTGCATAGGTACTGTTCAAACCACTTTAAATGCTGGAACAGTCTTTGTCACACTGTATTCAAATTTTAATATTGCTCTTTCAGACCCTCAGTTACTCTCTTTTCTAAAAGTTCAAATTCAGCTCACTGGAGCTCCTCAGACTGCTGACTCAATAGCAGCGACACTACACTACCAGATGGTTTATCGAGTACAGAACCATGCTCTCGACTTAAACTTCCACAATGGAAATGAAGATGCACTATTCATTTCCATGCAGAATGACCAGGCCTTCTGCATTCATGTTCCCAGGCAAATCCCGAAAGAAAAATTGGCTACCCTCCTTCCAGAAACATGGATCACCAACTATGAAAAGTTGCATCAAAGCGACAAGCCTTTTTCAGTCTTCAGACTCTGAATTTGTTAGAAAGAGAGATGGCACTGTTTCCATCAAATTTGGCAAAGAAAAGGAAGAAAGTCCTTCTATCGTCCAGACCCTCTTCATGATTGAACCATGTGTTCCTGAGTCAATTTCCAAGCCAGACCCCAAAAGGCTTGTTAAATATTTCAAAAGTGATGGGCATCTTATTCATTACTAAAAAAACCAGTATGGTAATTGTTTTTGGGATCCATTTTATCAATGTTCTTATTGTCTAAACTCTCCTGACGAGGTAGATCCATTTGCAAAACCTCCACCCCGAAGAAAGCACAAAAGGCCAAAAGATTCTATGTATCAAAGGCACTTGAATGGAGATCCTTCCATTGATACTCTTGGAGAGTGTGATAAATTCCAGTATATGGTTTCCTATGCACCGACTCCACCACCAGAGGTCAATGTTTCTCCTCCTGTATCACCAGAACCATCATGACCTCCTCCATCTCCACCTCAGAAAAAACCAGCCATTTCTCCGTTTTATAAGCCAATTGTTAAGTGGGCAAAGAAACATTCCTACCCACTTGAAGTTCTAGAAGAAACACCATCTAGCTCTACCATCGCCATGTTCCATGAAACAGACTTTCCTCCTCTTGTTCGGGAAAGTTCTAAACTCTCATTTCCTGCACCAGAAGAGTTTATTGATCCACAAAGCAGATATAGGCATATCCCAAAGATACCTGCCCCTACTGATGTGGATGAGCATGGAAGGCAGAAAAGAACTCCTGTTGCTGAAGCTGTTCTAAATTGGCAATCGGAGACTCTTCTTGCACATAACAATGCTTTCAAAGCAATTGATTCCAAAATTGGAAATGTGCAACAAGATTTACGAAGGTATGATGAAACCACCAAGAAGATGCTTTCAGATTTCCAGAAGAGGCTTCATACCTTGGAATCTAGACAAAATTTGGGCTATCATTATCTTGAAAGTCCCAAGGTTGAGATAGACAAGCTCAAAAGGCAAATTCAAATCCTTGAAGAAGGAAAACTCAACCCAGGAAGAATTAATCCATTCCCTACCACTCTGCGGACAGAGATCCTTCCTTCTCTACCTCCGCCACCTCAGACATCTATCTTTGCTACACTTCCAGAAATTCCTGTTACACAAAAGACAGATGTGGCTGAGATGAGAAATCGTCTCAGAGAACTAGATCGATTAAGGAAAGAAAAAGGGAAATAAAAGAAGATCGAAGCACCCTCACCCTCGTTGGTTATAAGAGAAATGCAAGAACAACTGATGCTGTCAAATCCATTAGAATCTTTTCTTAGAGATTTGGGTAATCAGGAATCGCAGCCTGATCCTCTGCAACAGACTGATCCTGTCATTCCAACAGATCAGGTTCTGTTTCCAACAGAACCAGCCTTTTCGAACATTTTTGATACTGAATTAGATTAGGTATCTCTTGCGTCTTCATCCTCCTTTTCAATCCCTACCATTGACTCTCTTCCCATAGCACCAGTAACCTCATCAGTGTTTATGGCTGATCCTCCAGACTATGTCATGGACTCAGATCATTCTGAACCAGAAGTTGTCCAGCCAAACAATTTCTCTCAAAATATCGTCACTTCATCAAAACAGTTTTTCACTATTGATGATATTCCTTATCGCAAATGGCCAGACAGACTTGAAGAATTTCATACTTGGCTAAACACCCAAGCCATTACCAATCAGGACAAGTATGATGTTCTTTTTAACTTTGTCACAAGATTCACAGGTAGCCTCAAACTTTGGTGGGCATCTGTGTCAAAATAAGATCAACTTCACTTTTTACTTGCACCAAGCTTTCAGTATGCCATTACCCTTATGTACCACTTCTTTGTGGGAAAACCCGTTGATCTTGTGGAACTCAAAAGAAGAGAATTTTTTGAAAGAATGTGCTGTTCTCTTCAGAAAAAACATCTTGATAAGCATTATCGAGAAATGCTTCAGCTCTTCTACCAAGTTGGAGCTGATGCAAATTTGAAGCATGTTTTCCTAACCTCCATTCCTAAAGAATTATCTCAACTAGTAAAGAGAAATTTTCTCTCTAGACAGAGAATCCAGGATGTTACGTTGGGAGAACTCCAACAAGAAATCCATTTGTGCTTAGAAGACTTGTGTATGAAGCATCAGATGATTCAGTCTTATGTCCATGACAACAGAGAACTTGACAGGGTATGTTCTTAGCAGAACTTAAAAATCAAATGCTCCAAGAAAGATTGTGACAGTTCTTGCGGAAAATCCTCCAGAAAGAAGAAGCATTTCAAAAAAATATGGATAAACAAATCCAAGCATGGCTCCAAGCACTTCCGAAGAAAGAAGAAATGGCGATATATACGCAAAAGGAAAGATCGCTTAGGCCACAAAAAGTCAAACCGATGCTTCACCTACAACAAAAAAGGACATTTTGCCAAAAATTGTCCCCAGGCGAAAAAATGTCAGAACCATTTGATATATCATATAGAGAATGAAACTGGTATTTCTCTTGGAAATGATGATATCGAATCTTTATTTTCTGCGGATGAAGAACCATGTGAACAAACTCTTTGTGTTATCCATTGTTATCAAACTCCCAGTGATACTGATTCAGATTCAGATCTTGAAGATATTTTTCACATATCCCTCACTCCTGCAGAAGAAAGCACTGACATATTTTAAAGCAAAACTCATTGTCCTCATTTTCCTGTGAAAATATTCACTTCAAAGTTTGCTAAACCAATCACTGTCATTGCTCTCATAAACACTGGAGCTGCTTCTTTAATTTTAGACATTAAAGTTCTTCCTGAAGAATATTGGGCTTCTTGTGTCCAGTATTTCAACTCTGCCTCAAGAGATACTTTCTCTACAAATGTGAGAACTACTCCCATAACTGTTCAGTTTTTCCCACAGTGCTTCATAACCACAAAAATCTTTGGCTCTAGTCTTTCCAACAAATATTTGATCATTGGTTGGGATATCATGACTCAAATTTCTCAACTTCGTATCATCCCTGAAAAAGGTCTTAACTATAAAGACCAATTCTCTGAATTTGTCAATATTCAAAGACTTTTCTCCATTGAAATGAGTTTGCTAGATCCAATCATGCAAAAGTTGCTGGAATCCTGTTCGGAATCTCATTCTGAATTTGCTCAGAAATGTTCTCATCCTTTATGGAAAAACCCATAATTCTTTGTTCGCCTTCCTTTCAAGAAAAATGAAGATATTAATCCAACCAAGGCGAGTCATATGGGAATGAATCCAGAACACCTGATTTTGGCTCAAAAGGAATGCTCAGAATTGCTGCAACAAGGCCTTATTGAGATCTCACATTCTCAATGGGCTTGTGAAGCTTTTTATGTCAACAAGCGTGTTAACCAAACTAGAGGAAAAATGAGACTGGTAATTAATTACCAGCCACTTAATCTTTTTCTCCAAGATGATAAATTCCCTTTATCTTCCCGAAACTCTCTTTTTGCTGGATTATCCAAAGCCCAAATTTATTCCAAATTTGACCTCAAAGCCGGATTTTGGCAATTGGGCATTCATCCTGAAGACAGACCCAAGACAGGGTTCTATATCCCAAACCAGCATTTTCAATGGAAAGTTCTTCCTTTCGGCCTAAAAGTTGCTCCATCCATTTTTCAAAAGGCAATGTGTCGAATTTTCCAGCCAATTCTAGCAAGCACAACAGTTTATATTGATAATATCTTGCTTTACAGTCCTGATGAGCAGTCACACTGTCAACTCCTCAAACAGTTCGTTGAAATTGTGAAAAAGCATGGTATTATGCTTTCTCAAAGGAAGATGAATATTGCTCAAACAGAAATTGAATTTCTAGGTATGCACCTTAACAAAGGGACATACTATCCAGGGCCACATATTGCTCAGGAATTGCTGAAATTTCCTAAAGAAAACTTTACAAGAAAGCAAGTTCAGCAATTTCTTGGGATAATTAATTATCTCAGAGATTTTGTTCCACACATTGCAAAACTGCTAATCCCATTGCAGACAATGTTGAAAAAGAATTCCCCACCTTGGGGAAAGTCTCAGACCAATGCCGTTGCTGAACTCAAAGAAATCATGCAATCTCTTCCTCCACTACAAATTCCATCAACAGGAAAACGAATTCTCCAGACTAATGCTAGTGATGAATATTGGGCTGTCGTCCTATTTGAAGAAGTTGATGGTAAGAGACTTTTGTGCGCATATAAAAGTGGAAAATTTTCTCAAGCTGAAATGCATTATCATTCCACTTTTAAAGAAATCTTGGCGGTAAAAAATGGAATAAAAAAGTTTGAATTCCATCTTATTGGCCATCACTTCATAGTTGAACTAGATATGGCATCTTTCCCTCAAATGACTAAATTCAAACAGAAGCGGGTTCCAAATTCTCAACTGCTTCGATGGGCTGAATGGTTTTCAAAATATGCTTTTGAGACCAAGCATATTGCTGGAGACAAAAATGTGCTTGCTGACTTCCTCTCAAGACCAAAAGCACTAGTTGAAATCAACATGTACGTCATGAGACGTGCTTTTCATATGCGTCAATATGGTGAGAAGTATAAAATTGAGAAGATCAAAGATTGGCTAAGTTGGAAGTATCCCGAGGAAATCATTGAATATATCCATAATGACAGTCTCACTGAAAATCTGGATAAGCTCATGTGGCAATGCCACGCAGATTTGTTCAAGTTTAATGGAGGTTCGATTCTTTATCCTTTTGGATTAAATGCAGATTATCCGTTCATACATCCTCTAATTTGGAAAGAAGATGATTTTCCTGACCAGCTTCGATGGTTATTATGGTACTTAACCAATAAGTACTTGATAGCTATTGAGATTCCAACCAGAAGATTCATTGCCAACCTCACCAGGATATTTGGACTCGACAGAGGTAAGATTAAAAATGAAAATGACAAAAATCTTTTAAATTTCTTTAATTGGTTTTATCCTCCAACTCATTGGAAATGGCTCCTCGAGAAAGAACTGAGAACCACACAACCAAACCCTGAAGTTCACACTATTATGTTCTTTCGACGTCCATGGCATTTTTTCACAAATAATGGCCACATTATCAATGCCCCACAGAGTATAGGTACCACATCCTATAAACCCCTGCTAGACAGCAAGGATGCTCGAGTTCACAAATCTTATCCAGGTCCTATTGGTTGCTGTGAACGCCAGTATCGAGAACTCCAGATAATCTTATGCCAGGAAAACAAGACCATTCCTCCAGATGCATGGAATTATGATGTACCCACAGCATGGGATCATTATAGCCTCGCACCAGAAGCTAAAGAAGCGCTTGAAGAATTCAGACAAGCTGCATCATCACAAGATCACCAAATGGCAGACAAAGATGATATTACACAGTCCTCTCAAGACCCCTATGCTACATTGGGAGGTCCTCTTTCCCAAGACCTTTATGATCAAGGACCTTTATCTTTATCTCAAGGCATGGACACATCCTTCTATGCACAGCCATCCAATTGGCCTCGGCCAAATCTTCCTGCTGACACAACAGATGACAATACAGATTGGGAACAAGAACTGGCATCTGCAACATATCCTCAAGAATAAGCATCCTCATCCTACCAGCTGAACCAAATCCTCACACCAGAAGATCTTGAGGTACTTGAACAAAAATATGAAGCACATCTTCTAGCAATGGAACACAGCTCAGATGACTCAGACTACAGTTATAATGCTCATGACGGACGAGACCGCTGAAAGACCAATGTCCGTACAAGTTTACTGTAGCAAAGTCAGTTTCATGCAGGTATGCCTTCCCATAGTGGGCGAACAACTCTATCAAGCCCTTTAGGGATAGCCTTTTAGCAGAAAACCACTATGTCCTTTAGTTTAGAGCCTAGAGACACCCAAGTAGAACCAGGATGGTAATATTTGTAACTATCCGAGCTGCATTTCTTAGAGGATCCTACCAGGCTGAAGAAGAAGGAGGAACTTAGAAAGCCATATAGAGAATTTCACAAAAACACTCACTTTACTTTAGGGACTCTGTCCAACACAATACATCCTCCTCGCCTTTTATAGGCAATTAGAGGTTACAAACAAGCAAGGACCAAAACACACGGGTCCTGAACAAACAGAGACTTCCGAAAATTTCGGTAGGGAATTATTCGCACGGTATGAACAGTGACAGTGAACAGTGATTTCCCTAGCCTACTGTTACAGTAAAAGTGAACAGTAACTTACTACAGTAAACTTGTACGGACATTGGTCTTTCAGCGGTCTCGTCCGTCATGAGCATTATAACTGTAGTCTGAGTCATCTGAGCTGTGTTTCGTTGCTAGAAGATGTGCTTCATATTTTTGTTCAAGTGCCTCAAGATCTTCTGGTGTGAGGATCTGGTTCAGCTGGTAGGATGAGGATGCTTCTTCTTGAGGATATGTTGCAGATGCCAGTTCTTGTTCCCAATCTGTATTATCATATGTTGTGTCGGCAGGAAGATTTGGTTGAGGCCAATTGGATGGCTGTGCATAGAAGGATGTATCCATGCCTTGAGATAAGGATAAAGGTCATTGATCATAGGGGTCTTGGGAAAGAAGACCTCCCCATGTAGCATAGGGGTCTTGAGAGGACTATGCAATATTAATTTGAAGTACAGGTATAAGTTTGAGATTTTTAAATGTATCACACATGTAAAATTTGGGGTTTTTGATGTCATAAAAAAATGTTTGGGGTAAATGTGCCACAATGGGTATAGATAGAATTTTTTTTTATGACTTTTTCCCTTTTTTTTAAAATCATAAAGTGGTAATGAACTTTTTTCAACATTACACGAGATACATCAAAAAAAAAAAAAAAAAAAAAAAAAAAAAAAAAAAAAAAACAGACATATATCTAAGTTCTCAATGATAAAAGTATATAAAGGGTCCTATAAGGTATTACGTGCTAAGCATTTTATAATTTCACTGTACGAAAAATTGAGTTACACCACATTCATGTGTATTTTTACGCCGTGCAATAAGAGAATACGCAAATGATAAGCATAATTGAGCGGATAAATAAATGTTAAAACAATCCCTAAAATAAGTTTGAACAATACATGTAATAAACTAGTGGAAACAAATCGATAGGTATGCAATGGTTTATGAAAACAAATCGATAGGTATGCAATGGTTTATGAGACACATGTTATGTGAGTACGAGCACTTTTCTCATTTAAAAAATAAAATAAAATAAACTCTCTCTCTCTCCCTCTCTCTCAAATACGGTGATACCCCTCAATTAAATCCCTCATTATAGAGCTAATTACGTCTCAATCAATAGATGCAAAAAATTGCCAAAAAATATCTCCTATTTTTTCTTTGATATAATAACCCACTTCGAAATATATTTCTATTTCAACAAAAAAAAATATATATCTCTACCCATCTTAGACCTTTTTCTGAAATTGTTTTTGGAGGTGCCAAATTTTCAGATTTGTTATTTAATTTTAGAGTTTGTTAGTGAGCAATTGAGCATGGCATGGGGTTCACTATCTATCAAATATTACAAGCGAACCCGGGGTTTATGTTAATTACTAATTGATGACCCGATGCATGAATTTAATAATGTAATTATTAAATTTGAGGAGGTTTTTATCGTTGATAAACACTCCTTAAATTTCATTCAGTAATAATGATGGAGCACGTGAGATGGACTTCAGAACACAAAAGATCCCGAGGGTTTGTAAGGGAATTTTGAATTTGGGTCTTAACGATCTAATAAGCCACACTATTAGATGATACTCATATGATTTTCACTTAGAGCAAAATTAGGTGTATCAATCGAAATAAGAATTGTAAAATTTTACGAGAACACTACTAATTATTTTGAAAATTTAAATCTTTGGATAAATGCCGGGTATACTATTTAAATATTCTAATGAATATAATGTTTGAGAAAGTTGGGGGATGCATTATTGCTTATTTATTTATCCAATAGTATAAATTCTGCGATTAGTGAGTATAATTTCTAGGTTTGGATTGATGTCAAGAATGGGAGAAGAACAGCATAAATATCATAACTTTCGTATGGCGCTCACTTGACTGACATAATCAAAGTAAAATCAATCATTTGAATGTTATTTCCGACAAATCATTCCACAGGGATTTTTTGAATATTTTAATTTTCCCCTTTTTTAAGAGTCGGTGAGGGTTGCCGCAAAACCCTCCCCTAGATTTATTTTTATGTCATTGCTAAATTACCCTAATGAATCATAACTTTCTTTTGGTGCATATAATCGTCCTCATGAGAGTAATTTACATGTAAATTATCTGTTCTTAGCTTTTCTTTAGAGGCCTTTCTTTTCCATTTTTTTTTTTGTAAATATTCTAGTTTCCACCGTTCATAATATATATATATATATATATATATATATATATATATATATATATAAGTTAATAATAAGTTTATTTTGTACCATTGTTAATAAAATACTTAGTTTATAATGTAAGCTTAAATAATTTGGTGCTCGTAACTTTTCTTTAACATCGGTTAGCCATGACAAAAAATCTACAAAGCAAATCTGACGGATCATTTTTTTATGAAATCCCTGAATGTAAGTTCTTTGAATTTTCTGCGCTATTTTCTTTGTTTTTTGAGTATGAATTTGTAGATTGCATGAACGAGATAGTATTATATGCTAATTGATTTATCTCCCAAGTTTACAAATAACATGAATTGATTTCCTTTCTCCTGATGTTTTTTTTTTTTTTTTGGTCGGTTTTCTCCTGTTGTTTAGATGTTATATTCTTGTCATACTAATTGGCGAGCGATTGTTTTTTCAGTCAAGAGGTGCAGCAGTGAGCATAGATACAGTGCTAGAGGACTTGCGACATTCATCTACTGCGTAGGTATGAGTTGTTTCCCATCTGCGAATATAGTGACAAAGGTCAATGGTCGTTTTATGAGCCCTTGCATGGAGTATATCGGGGCACTGTCACCGCTTGGAATTCACATCACCATTCTTGACCTCTTTGGTCTTATTCCTTCTATTAAAATTGTAGATGAGTTATTCAAATGGTCTCTGAACAAATTTAGAACAACTTAATTAACCTCCATGATCTCATATGCAGAAGGGTGCAAAATTGAGTTTTGAGTGGGGAAATTTCATCAGTTTAAAGCAATAGCTCATTTATGAATTACCTACTTATAGAAAAGGAAGAAGGATTTAAGTCCAGCCGCTGTTCAGTTTATCTTTTTAAGTAATGCTTCTTACCATATACCTGTCCAAAGAGCACAAAAATTCTCCATAAGCACGAAAGTGCAAAAGCCATTTCAAGAACCACTTAAGCACCTTTTCATCATATTCAGTTCAAAGCAAATTTTGGAAACATATAGCACATTTCTTTAGAATGACATTTACTTTGGACTTACCTGTCAAATTTCCTGGACCATTCCAGCCACTGTGACATGCTAGATGCTTGGCTAGTTTCATCCAAAAGAAAAAACAAGAGAAAGAGTAAATTATTAGTGTTTTTTTGGGTCACAGTGGACTGTGTACTGCATGCCTTCTGGTTTTTTGTCTCTTGAGTTTCAGATTATTCGGAAAGTCAGAGATACCAATTGTTTGCATGCTAGTTTGCAGGAAAAGAATTGTAAACTAAGAGATGTATTCATGTGATAGCAACATCGGAGCCTTATCCTACTATGTGCAGTTGGTTCTTTATCACTTCATTTGGTAATCTATTCTATTTGATAGGATTGCAGAGATCTATGTTTTGTTCTTCTGTTCTGTCAAATTAATTAACAACAGCTTAATTGTTCATGTTTTTCTCATTTTTAAAGAATCAATGGAGCTCAATTGTTAGTCTAACAGTAGTTTCTGTAGTGGGAAATGGGTTATGTTAGATTGGTTGCCTTCATGCTTGCTTTTTTGAATTGATTGTCAGAACTTATACTCCATGAGTTGGACTTTAGTCCAAACGATGATCCAATTCCTATCCCTGACTTTGTTGCTATGACAGGAAAGGAAATTCGAGGAAGAGGATGAAGCGCTTACTAAATCAATAGTATTCCATGTTAGTATTAAACCGCCCTTCTTTATTTGATTTCACTTCTCTGAAATGAACAATTTTTCATTCTTTTTATTTATACTTATTAATTCACTGGAACTTGCTTGCAGACATCCAAAGATTTTGTCTGTAGGATCGAAGATGAAGATTCAGAGGCAAAAGAACGCTTCAAGTGCCATAACTTTGCACAAATAGACACTTAAGTGCCAAAATCGGAGCAAAATTGATCACTTGAGTGCCAATCCGGCCAAAACGCTGACGTGTCAATTTTCCAGTGAAGCGAGTGCAAAACAGCGTCATTTTAGTGCCGACGTGGTAAAAAATTTAATATAAATTAATTTAATTTAATTTAAAACTAAATTTATTAAAAATATTTAAAAAATAAAATAAAAAATATTAAAAATATTAAAAACAATTTAAAAATTAAAAAATTTAAAATTTAAAAATTTAAAAATTTAAAAATTAAAAAAAAAAAGGAGGCGGCCCCGACCGACCCTCCCCAACCTTCCGACAACGGCAGGGAGGCGACAGCGGCGAGGGCTCGCCCTCGCCCGCCGGCCGCCTTCCTCCTCCTCCTCCTCTCTTTTTTTTTTTTTTTAAATAAATATAAATTATATTATTATTTTGTTTTAAATTTAATTTAATTAATTTTTATATTATATTAAAATTCAACTTATACCAAAACAATGTCGTTTTGGCCGATTTAAGGGCTCTATTCTGGCCAACACCCAAAACGACGTCGTTTTGGTGCTGACATGGTAAAAAATTTAATATAAAAATTAATTAAAATTAATTTAAAAATAAATTTATTTAAAAATTTTAATAATTAAAAAAATTTGAAAAATTAAAAAATTTACAAAAAATTTTTTAAAAAAATTAGAAAAGAGATGCGGCTGAGGGCTGAAATTTTTTGTAAATTTTTTAAATTTTTGTAAATTTTTTAAATTTTTTGTAACTTTTGTAAATGTTTTGTAAATTTTTTAAATTTTTTGTAACTTTCTAAAATTTTTTGTAAATTTTTTAAATTTTTTGTAATTTTTTTAAATTTTTTGTAATTTTTTAAAGTTTTTAAAGTTTTTAAATTTTTTTAAAATGTTTTAAATAAATTTATTTTTATATTTAATTTAAATAAATTTTATATTATATTAAAATTCAAATTATGCCAAAACGACGTCGTTTTGGTCGAATTCGAGCTAACTCAACTCTCCGGCGAGACACATCGGTGAGAAATATTAATATTTTAATGCCACGTATGATTTCCGGCTAGCTTCGCCGGAGATGGCACTCAAGTGTCCCACTTTTCTTAAAATGTAGCACTTAAGTGTACATTTCGTAAGTTATAGCACTTAAGTGTCACTTTCTGTCAAGTTATGGCACTCCAGGGGTCGCGTGTCAAGATTCAAAGGATGAGGAAAATTTGACTCAACCTTCTGCTAGTGACGAATCATTGAACACTCTCAAGGTCACTAATGCTCTAATTGTCAGCATATTTGCTTCCCTGTTGGCTACCTTTAAGCGTGTGAATCTGTTGAGAACAGTCTTAAATGCGTTATGAATAAGTTCTGGCTGAACTGGTCATTTGCTTGACAAAACAAGGTGCTCATGTATCATTTAATAAAATGTATACAGTACTTTAATCTACGTATAATCCAGGAGCATATCTAAAATTTGTGTTCGTTTGAAGATACTCTATTGCACATGCTGTTTTGGTGATCATCAACCCCTGATTCAGTATGGATTAAGTTTACAATTGTCTTGCTTTACTTGCATTAGATGCATTTGCATTGACATGTGATCTGTATAGCATGCTTTTCTTTGCTTAATCCATGTCATCTTATGTGCTTAATCTGTGTCACATGTATTGTTAGACATTTGCAGGTTGAAGAATCAGCAACTTAAAAGAGTAAGAGTTATAAAATTACTTGAGAACTTTCAGGACCTAATTTTGGACATCAAGAGATGTTCTAAAGTTGTTAGATCATAGTTTGTGAATCGCATGTCATCAAGCAAAAAACGAGTCTTTTAATTGCCAGTACATGCATGTATTGCCAACTCTAACGGAAATATATGCTAAACCTCTCAGAAGAGCGTGATTCACTGGTTTGCTGATTGTGTATACACTGTCGATAAAACTGATAGTACCTCAGTTTGAAGCAGAATTGATGGACTCCGTAACTAAAAAGAAAACAAATAATCATAGCAAGACTCGATTGACTAAAAGATGTTGAATCAATTTTATTTGAAAAACAAGATAGGAAACTTCTCTAACATTAATCAATCAAAAACATCATAAAGAAATTAATCAATTTGAATTACGAGACAAAGTCAAGCAACTATACATTATCAAACTAAGAAACTGAACTAATAAAGGATTATCTCCAAAATGGATATGTTAAAGCAGGAAATAAGAATGCTTTAATGAAGAGAGTTGCACTAGAAATAGAATTTTCTCTAAGATTACCATGATAAATATTCCTACATGACTACTTTAGACATGAGTAGCCTCTTTTCTACTCACTTCATGTGAGGGATGCAACAATCACGATGCCACGATGACAATCTTATAATAATAAAGATAGTCCAGCTCAATGAAAGTTTTTCTCACCACAATAAAGATAGTATTACCACAATGAAGATAGTTTCTTTCTTTCTTTCTTTTTTGTTATTTTCCTATTCTAGAAATGAAAAAATAGATTGTCTTTGGTGATTTCTTTCTATATTAGGAAAAACAAAACATGGCATATAAATAATGCAGGCCACTTCGTTTTCGTATGTTTTAAAAGGACTTCTTATGCAGGGACAAAATCATGGCCCTACCTACCGCTTGCCTTTTCTGTGCACAATTTTCGTAAAAGGGTTTCAGATGGGTTCGGAGTGAGATTTTAAAATCCTCCTTTTATGTTTCCTCGCCTGTTGAAAATCACTGTAAGGTGGCACAGTTCCCTCAAAATTTTGGATAACAATATAAATTTGGATGATATTTATATTTGTAGCTCATCGATCAATAAAACCAGTCGAGAGAGTGAAAAGATGAAAAAACATGATGAAGCTAATGATGGAAAAATATGTGGAATTCCGTATGAATCACTTCATATAAATCACTTCTCTAACATCAATCAATCAAGGAAAACACCTAAGTTGGGAAATTTACATCATGAGGAGGATGGATCATGTCATTCCCTGAAATTAACCACACATACAGTCAATTGAGTCGGGAAAATAGGAATTTCATCAAAGGAAAAATTGTCTCATTAAATAAAGATGCAAACACCACTTTAAATTGTAAAAAGTATCGACCAATGAAATTCGGATTAAAATTTAAAATCCAAGTTAATTGGCTTGAGCTCATTAATCCTGAGCCTTGTATCGCAAAATTTACGAAGGATCCATATAACTAATTTTTGTGATGAATTCGAGTTATATAAACTCAATTTTAGTCGTATGTTTTGTCCTTCAAAGTAATAAAATGCCGGATCAACCTCAGTCACCAAATAGGGAATGGGGTTATGATTTGACGGACATATTGATCGCATTCGAGTAGGTGGAGAATCAGACCCGTGCTAATCCCCAGACAATCTTAATTGAGAAGCTTTCATTCAAGGCTTTTTGCATAGTGCTAGACCTAATTTAAGGGGGGGAAACAGACAGAGAAAACCAAAGTCCAGAAGAAAGGGAAAGGGGTTATCATAGCAACGTTGCTTTTTCCTTTGGAACAATGAATGATTTTGTGATACTCTTCACATAATTTACATGGTGTCGTCCGGCAAGAATCAACTACAACACTACATCATCAGCAATGATAACAGCGAACCAGTTCACTTTTTGCAATATCCCGATTGTCCGGATGCCGGCGGCAGAAGCAGAAGCGGTGGCTGGAGCGGAGGAGGAGGTGGTGGTGGGGCTGCCAACCTCTCCTTTCGGAACTTGAAGAGAAAAACCAGCCCGGCAGCGAACAACAGAGAGGCGCCAGCGATTCCGCACACGATGCTCGCCACCAAGAGCACCCCTCTCGCGTGATCTCTCCTCCCTCTTCCTCCCTCGCCGCCGCCATATCCTGCTCCTCGCCACCACGGGTCGTCGCTCGAATTTGTCCCGTTCAGGAGCGGCACCGCCGGAGATGACACTGACAGAGACCCCCCGAAGAAGGACGCCGTCTCCCGGGGCGGCTTTGCTCCGGCTGGCGGCGGATCCTGGAACTGCAGCCCGTGATCGGAGGGTCGCAATTCTCTCGATTCCGATTGAGTAACATCTGTGGAGAAGAGGATGCATAGGGCTAGAAGGGCGTATATTCCTTGGGAGCACGCCATCTCTTTCTCTCTCTCTCTCTCTCTCTCGAAAATTATAGATGGAGTCTTGGAATTTAGCCTGTTTCTCTCTACTGTGAGCATTTGATTTAACTATATAAAAAAGATTTAATGTTAAATCATCTTTATTTATAAGCAATCTAATGTTAAATTTAGTAATAAGTTTTATTCACGCTCCCAGAAAAAAAAAATTACGGATTTTCCGTTGCTTGTATTTCTCTATTATTATAGTGATCTTCGTGGAGTAAATTTTTTTTTTGGTTGTGGTTGTGAGAGTAATTCCTATCATCTTGACCTGTGTCCATTGCAACTGATAAATCCCTTAGGGAATGCCAGAAAAATGCAACGTAAATTGGAGGATTCGAACTTGAAACACATGGGTGGGGTCGAAGCAGCACTACTAATTGTGCCACACCACATGGGGCTGGGGGTAAAAAGTCAAGTAAAGTAAGAAGGGAGATGCTTTTGGCCAAAAGACAACGAGGAAAGTAGCGGATGTATTGAGGGATTTTATTAAAATTTGCTTGCTAAGTAATGTGCCAAGTTTTAATTGGTTTATGAAGCAAACGAGGCCCGTGAATTGAACTTCTTTAATTCCAAATAGGTCCGACCAAAAATAAATAAATACCTAATAGAAAATTGTCATGAAATTAAGGCTTTGTTGGCTTCATAGAAGACATATTTCGAGAAAATATGTTCCTTCTTTTTTGATGTTTCATTCGCTTAAAAGAATTAGATAATGGAAAATATTTTCCTATTTAACGGAGGACCTATGCTTATATTCAAGAAAATGATTTTCTCTTTGAAAAATCTGAAAATATTTTCCAAAATATGATTAGGTATTAGCACTTGACCTAAAGCTTTATACTTAAACACAAGAACCCCAAATCTAGTTCTTGAGTCCCCAGCATTCAAGACCAGGTCTCGGCCTCTGACTCCGAGTCCATCGGGCCCCCAGCACTCACGCTCGAGTCCATCTAGATCTGGCCCAAAGCCCTGATGCTCGTGCTCAATGCCTTGGCACTCGAATTCCATAAAGGCAATGCTCAAGTCCCCAATGCTCAATCTCTAGACCCCAACACTTAGGCTCAGGTCCATTAAGGTCATATGCAGGTCCTTAGAAGTTGGGCCCTTAGTTAACGAAATGTTTGTTAAAAAAAGTTGAATTTTTATTTTTAAAATTCTTCTCTCCTTTATTTATTTATTTATTTTCCTTCTCTTCCTTTTCCTTTTTTCTTCTTCTTTGACTAGTCACTGGCCGAGGCGATCGTTAGTGACTGGCCATAGGTGAGAGACGAGCTTGCCTAGCTCTTGCTAGCCTTGTGTGAGCCCGTCCCTCATCTATGACAGATAGCAATAAGGAAAAGGAAAAAGAAAAAAATAATTAATAAATTCGAGTACTTTGATACTTTTCTCCGGGAAAATTTATCATATGGCATGTTGCGGAAGCAAGCGATCAAACAACAAAATAGACAAAATAAGAAAATAAATCAGACATTAAATTTATGTAATTCGATCATAATGAATCCTACTTTTTATTTTTAAGTATGTGACATTAGCACTTGTTAATTAAACCACGACATCTCTTTCGAGTTTTGATCCTAGGAACAATAACTTGCCTTCAAATAGGCTCATCTTAAGTGGATCCTACTTTTCTTCCTTTTTGGTTCTCTAAGGCGGCAGGTGACAGTTTCCTTGGCTAAATAAGAAAAACAAGTGCCGATTATTAATGAACCAATTTCCACTTCTCTTGAATAAAAAGGATAATCTTTTGATTGAACTATTCTCCATAAATACACATATGTTACATTATCCACATATATCTAGTGAGATTCTATTCTTGGAAACGTAAGTGCGCCTCTTAGTGAGAGTGTGAACTGAACGAGTGATTGCTCGCCTCAAATTAAATGCTTCATGGTATGACCAATTAGTGGGGGCTTTTGGCATCATTCTCAAACAAGTAGGAAACACAAAAACCTATCGAAATTTCATTAGCAAGTGCATCAAAAACACTTATCAAGTAATCATCTAAAGTAATTTTACAAAATTTTAATTATTTCAAATTAAATAAACATTAGTTGGAGCATGAGATTTTTCGAGTTTCTCTTTCTTTTGCCCTTAACTGTCGAGGTTTTGTGTCTGAACGCGGAAAAACGCGAAATTTTTATGACCAATCAGCCGCGTGGCGTGCTTGTCCTTTTGTGATTGAACCGAAGTCAATAGTTCCTTCCTTGACGGTTGAAAAATGAGAAGTTGGCGGTTCAATCCCCTCATTCCGCATGATGAATTTTCCACTCCCCAATCATTGCGATGACGTGGTCAAAAGAGAATTCCTTACTAATTTGGTGGAAAAAGTTAGAAACCCTACTTAATTTTTCTCTTCGGAAGCCAAAATTTTGCATCACCATCTTTTGCATCTTTCATTTCCAAAACTTCTTTGCATCCCCACCCCCATTTTTGGGTGATCAAACACTACAACAAATAACAAGGGTCTTTATATATGACATCGCTATTTATTTCCCCTAAAGTAATCTTGTCGCGAGCTTACTACCCAAATCCTGACTCGACCTCCCCACATGACACGCCCAAATGCCGCCGGACGCAAGACATCATCACCTCCCTCTCTCTCTCTCTCATGCAAAGATGGACGATCCTCAACAAATGTTTAAAAAATTGTCACTATCTAGGTTGAAGTTTGTACGCCACAATAGAAGCCGGGTGGGTGACGAAAATATTTAAGATTTGTGTGGGTCATTAGGCTATCGTTTATGGGAGATCTGGGCATTAGAGTTTTTGACTTGTGTTAGTAACCCCAATTTTGAACATTTTGCACGAATTGGTAGAATTTGAACATGCAACTTTTTAATTCCTGGGTTATAATCTTTTAACGCCTCAATCAACTGTATAAACTTGAGGGGATTGAATTGCTTTCTAAATTTCTAGGAATAAGTGCACTGCAAATCCTGAAACTTATCACAAAAATACAATTGAATTCTAAAACTAAAAAAAAGTGCAATGAGACTAAAAACTTATCAAATTGGCGCAACTATGTCTTTTCCATTAACTTGATCAAATTTGTCATAATGGAAGATGCTAACGTTGTTTTTTTCTTTCTTTCTTTCTTTTTTACTCTTACATGGTGTTGATGTGACTAAAATAAGAAAAATAATGTTAAAAATGACATCATTTTGTCCACATCCGATTTTTTTTTTAACTTAAATCTTAACAAAGTTAGATTAAAAATATAAAATATGTATTTTACATAGACACCAACAAAAGTTATAAAAAAAAAAAATCAAGGGCAAGGACCCTCGGCACTGCCATCCTATTATTGCCAGAAATTGTTGGTGGGGTCGGGCGAGAATTGCAGCCCGCCACTTGGATTTGGGCGAGGATCGTCGCCATCCACCCAAATCAAGCGGCCCTTGAGCAGACCGTCGCGAGGGCGCCTTGCATTGGCCAATCGTGGCCTGCGGTCTAGCCGAGGGCCATTTGATCTTGGCGAGGGCAGATCTAAGTAGAGGGCTGTGGCCCTCGCTTATAGCCAAGGCCTTGACAATTCCTACCGGCCCTTTCTGGCGACTACGGTGTGGTGCGGGCGAGGGCCCTTGCCATTCCCTTGCCTTTTTTTCTTCTTTTTTGTATTTTTTAAAATCCTTTTTTTGTAATTTCATTTAATTAGGATTTTGATAAAAAAATTTGGGCCAAAATGATGTTGTTGTTTTTTTGTTTTTTCATGTTTTGGCAAGGCCAATACCATGTAGAAGAGAGAAAACATTTTAAAAATGCCACATAAGAGGGGAAAAGTATCAAAAAAGTCACAAACTTGTTGCATTCATACTAATTTAGTCATAAATATTTCAATTGAACTAAATTAGTCTTAATTTTTTTGCATTTATGTCAATTGAATCAATCTAGCCAATTTTAACTGGAAGGGACTGACATAGATGCTAACTGTCCTAAGTGGTATGACTTGTATTGACATGGACAATTTTAATTAATTTTTTTTCTTTTCTTTTAATTTTCTTTTTCTTCATTGTGACCGGTGAGGATCACGACCATCGCTAGCCAATGGCAAGGCCCACTAAACTTGTTAAATTTGGCGAGGGCGGCCTTTGCCCGATCACGAGGAACAAAAGGGTTTCTTTTTTTGTGCTAGAATATGTGAATTTTATTGACCTTATGGTATCTTCGTTTCTTTATGCTTTCCTTGAAGAATAACTTACTTTTGGATAAAATTGGTGATGGGCATATGATGAAGACAAAGTTGTTCCCGTCGAATGACTAGCTTAATGTGATTCCCTGAGTTGCATGGATTAGTTGTCCATTAATTTTTATGGGAATATATATTCAAATTGCACAGTTTTTTTTTCCTAAATGGGCTGAAAAAATAGGCCCATTGACTGGGCTCGAACGGCCCATCCTGACTCATTTGTCATCCGTCCATGTTGGTATTCCAAAAATATTTCTTTAACTATATAATGAAAAAGCGCAACGAATATTTAGACATGCCAAAATATTTTTATATTTCGTATAACCAACCATGCTTGGAAAGTCATAACTTATTTATAGGGCTACGTAGAAAAAAATTGATCACATAAACCTGATAAGCATAGTTTACTTTTCGGTAGTATAATCATTTTGAAAACAAAGCTAAGTTACATGTATTCACACAGAATCTTGATCAATAGAATGAATTTTAGTAAAAAAAATTTAGCATATAATATCGTTCCAATTCCAACTGAATGGATCCTCTGTTATTTTGGAAACAAAGTATGATACCATCAGCTTGTGGGACGTACGCACTCACATCAATCAAAATTATAGTTTAATGATTAATTTGGATGGATTTGTCGAATGTTATTCATTGCAGCCAAGGGACATACAACCGAATGTTCAGCTTCATAGTCTTGAGTCAACTAAACATCTGGAAATGAACACCAAAACTACGAACTACCAAGCCACATTTCTCCAAACTTAGGTATCAATATGGACATAATTGACAAATTGACCCCGCCTATGAAAATCACAGAGAGGAAAGAAAATTTATAAACGGAACCTACATCCAAGGATATCTGTCGAGTATTGGAATGCAAGACAACCGTTGAACTTAGAAACCAATATCACATAATGTAATCCTTAATTTGAGAAATCGTAACATCTTTGCCAAGAAAATTGGATAAAGAAGCTTCCCTGGGGAGTCTTGTTCAGAAGTAAGGTCAGTAAAGTGTCTTAAGCAACAGGTGATCAGCCCAAAAGACAGTTGTCTATATTTACAGATCTGATATTGTTCACTCTGTGGCAATTCTGATACGATTGAAATATTTCAAGCCGGTAATCAACCCGAAAAAGAGCCATTTGGTATCATTTTGTATGACTGAGACTTTGAAGAAGGTAATAAAACCTACAAAGTGCCCTATTTATATCTTTGTGGGTGAAATGTGCGTGTGCTTGCACCTACACACGTCTCTAAGTAGTATATATCACTTTCCTGAAGAGTAACAGAACCATCTTTCCCAAAAAATCACCCACTGAAGACTACAAAAGAAAAAGAAAATAGTTGTTATTGGCAATAAGAGAAAGCAAAGACTATACCAGAGGTGAAGCATAACAAAGCGTTTTGATACTATGTTCTATTTGTAGCCTCTTAGAGAATTATCTCATGTTTTGCTTGGCGATAAAGTTGGGATTGTAGACTTTAGACGTTACTTATTCTTAGTTTTGTATTTATATTTTCCAAAAAAAAAAAGAAGAAGAGAGAACTTGGAGGAATTATTGGATGCAGATCCTGCATGCCCATAGTTGACACTAGCAAATGAAAAGAAAGGCCGGATCAATAATACTACGAATTTTTATCATTTTGTACGTTGCAGTTGCATAATAGGTAACATTAACTTTTCTCATCCTACAACGACTTCGGACTTCAAGAAAGCAACTCACCGTTCACATTGCTTGATAATGGCAAAGAAAGCGAGCCCAAGGAAACAAATAAACTCCCGTTATTCCTAAGTATAACAAGTCTCCTAACAAAGACTCGCATCTTTGCCTTCTTTCAATATCTGTCACTACAAATGAGATCCAAATGCCCGAAAATATTTACAAGAACAGTTTTTAGCATATTGCCAAACAAATAAAAACAACCCATTTTAATTGAAAATAATTTCATAGAAAGTATTTTCCTTTATCACGAAATTTTACGTAGAACTAATGCATAAGCACGCTCATTTCTCTTGTTAAATTCAACATTAATTATTTATTCAATATTATTTGTAAATCAAGCGAAATAAAGGCAATTGTAAATAAATTTACTTGTACCATGTGAGCACATCTATTTCGTTTATGTTATTTTTACACTTGAAAGAATTAGAGTATAAATGATTGAATTTTTCCTTATCGCCTGTCTTTATTTTTTAAATTCTCCATAATATGATTGTTAGAGAACAATGGTGTTTCGCAAACTCATAACATTCAAATTGTCCAAGATTTATCTAGATACTCCATTGAGTAAAATTAGAAATGTCTAAGAAAAGTTCGCATATTCATTCTCTAATAGATAGATTCGTGAGTTATGAGCGTGGTAAATTTACGTTAGATTTTGAAAATAAAGGGAAAGAATTGTTCATTTGATCTCAATGCTCATAGTAATGGGAGTTATTCCTTCTTCCTTTTTTTTTTGGAAAGAGTGAATGATTCATCAAAACTTTATTTTTCAACTCTCCAGCCAAAAAATTATTTTCACATGATTTTTCTTCTTTTTGAATTGAAAAATATATATCAACTAAAAAGAATCATTTCATGTGCTTTAATCATATATCACGGGTATAATGTCCTATTTTTTAAATTAAATTAATTCTAAAACTTGATGATTTGTCCCAATTTTGATTCCTGACATCCTCCGTGGAATCTATTTCATGTATTCTTAGGTGTTCTAAAGTATAAAGTTCAAGTCTTATAGGAGTATAAATAGATTAAAAAAAATTCCCAGAAAAAATCGAGAATAGATAATACTGTATTTCCTAATATCCAAAGTAAAATTTTAAGAAAATATAAAAATATAAGTTCATGCCATTAGGCCTTCACACCGCTGGGCCATTGCACTCAATGGCGAACACGTGGCACACGTTAGCAAGGACTTGTTGGAGGTATAGAAATATTAATTATTGCCTCCAGAGAATGGAAGGAAACGTGAGTTAATGTTTGAATTGTCATATAAAAAATACAAGCATTGTAAATTTCAATAAAAATATGAAAAAAAAATAATTAATTAAACTACATTACACCGATCAAAGTTGATACTCCTATCGACAAATTTTAAAATCTTATACTCAATCAACGTTACGAAGGTAATATATCGATGAAAGATGCTTGTGTAAGCGAAGAACGAAATGCTTTAGGGAATGTGTTGTAACCACGCTATAAAAAATTATCATTTAACGATAATTTATTTTCTCAAAAAAATGAATAATTTGAAAAAATATAAAAATATTCACTTATATCACTTGAAATAATTAGTTAATAAAAATATTTTCATCATCGACAATTCATGTCTAAATATTTTCATGGATAAATGAAAATATTTTTCATTCATTCACTTTTATAAGTGATACCAATTATCGTTTTTTGGAAATGTTATTCAAATCAATAATTTTTTTCGTATTTATTTCACGGAAAACTAAAGATTAATAATTATTCGTATTGTTTACGAAAATGGATGATTGAAAAATATGTTCATCTTCCACGAAAGTAGGTAAGCATAAATTGTCGTCCATAATGAAAATATTTTCTGTTAATTGATTTTTTTAAGTGATAAATGAATTATTTTTCGGGAAAATATTTTTCAAATCTCGAATTTTCCGTAAAATAAATGTACCATTAGTCATTAAGTGCGTTTGATAATCTTCAGCAACACAAAGCTTTATTAATTTATTTGAGTTACTTGATTTGTTCATGATAAAATGAGAGTTCTTTCGAAATGAAGGTAGTGCATGGCTTCTAATGGTGGCTGTGGCCTGGTGGATTCGATAAGGTGGAGTTGCCGCCGTGCCCAGAAAGTGCGAACACCGGTGTGGGGACATGGCCGTACCTTATCTGTTGGGGCTCAAAACCAATCGTGCGAGGTCCACAAATCTTTTGCTCAATTGCACCTATATTGAAGGGAGCGGTATTCAACTATTGGCAAATCTTACGATACACAAAATCTCGGTTGGGGACTCAACCATGGTCGCCAGCCTCCCCAAAGCATACGAGTGCTACGATCAGAATGGCACGCTAGCAAACAAAAGCAGTCCTTTGGCCATCGATCTATCTCTAAATCCTTGGTAAAGGTTCTTGGAAACACAAAACAAGCTCAACGTTGTCGGCGGCGATAACATCGCAGTCGTGGCCAACACAAAAGGGACGTTCGGGAGTGGTTGCATCTCCTACTGCAGCGGCAATGTCGACTTCACCAAGGAGACCATTTGCTCTGCTCAAGGTTGTTGTCAAGCATCCATCCCAGAGGCTTAAGATGCTTGACAGTAGCATCTCCTCCATCTACCAAAACGTGTCGGCCTCGCAACTCAACCGCTGTGCACGGGCCTTCGTGATGGAAAACAGGTCATTCGATATCTCAAACTAGACTCTCCCGAGGTTCGAGGATGTGGCAACACCGCAGGCCTTGTTGTGGACTGGATGGTCAGATTGGACGTGACTTGCAGACATGCCATGTTGAACCAGTCGAGCTATGCCTGGGGTAACAACGCAGAATGCTAAGGACTTCAGGAATGGACTGGTTCATCGTTGGGCTTGCAAGGCTAGTAGGAGGGGAATCCCTATGATCGCATCCAATGATGTACATGTAATTAACACATATATAACTCCTCATGCATTATCACACTCTAATGAATGATGTGGATAACTAATTAATTAGTCACCATCTAAGAGCCGGATAGCGAAGTAGTGCATATATATATTGATTCCATCTAGTTTTACCCCCATTTAATAGCCGCCGTTTAATTTGTGCTATTTATGAGTCTGAATTGTACCTCATCTCGGCAGTAACCACAATGAAGGAGATGAAATTTGCTTGCATGAATGGTGAAGACGAAATTACGTCGACCTTTCATCAAGAGACATGAGGCAATGGTTCATGGGGGTGGGGTCGTGACCTTCACTCATCTGAACATCAATATCGACAGGCGGGGATGGCAATGCAGCAGTCATAATGACTGCAACGTTTGCAGCATGGTTGGGCTGCAGTGTTGGTGGAGGGGATGCTGGGTTGAGTGGAAGGTGATAAGGGGGAAGACGGAGGAAGTGTGTTTTTCTCATTTATTAGATGTGTCCTACCACATGATATAATTCTAATATGAGGCCTTTATAAAATTGGGGAATCTCATCTAGATCCAAATCCATCTTCAGAACTGATCCCGTGGAATTCACGTGAAACCCGCATGATCATTGATTATGATAAACCCAATCAAGTAAATGTAGGTTTGGCAAAAAAATTTCCTCAAGTTCCAACTTTTTTCCTAATATAATAAGTCAAGACAATTGCCGCCACCCTACCAACATCATAGTGAACATTTCTAGCAACTCTATTCCCATTTTACAAAGAAAATTTTGCCTTCTCTCTCAAACCTTTGTGCCTCCTCTCTTATATGACACAACAAACTCCTCACCTCCAAACCCATTATCACCTACGAACCACACATGGATTCAACTCCCAATAGCTAACCAACAAACGAGTCCAGCCTCGCCTCCTGTCCCAATGTCGATCCAACTGCAAGCTCCTACAATTGTTGATGACTCATTGCCTACTCCTTATGCAACATCCATCTCTCCAATTTGCAGCACCGACACCACCAACGATCATCCTTAGCCCGAATCACAACCTCAACCACCACTCAACCTACCTACAACTGACCCTTTAACAAAAACCCAAACCAAATCAGACAAAAATGACACACCACTATCTACCATAAACCCCTGCCCATCGGATCAACCTCCTTCATCCTTTGATACTCCACCACAATCGACCTTACAACCACCTCCACCAATCGCAACCCACAACCATCCAAAAATTACACGATCTAGGAATAATATATTCAAACCTAAACAAACTCATCACACCACTAAACACCCTCTACCCGACACCATCAAACCAACATGCGTTACTCAAGCCTTGCTGTGACATCCCAAATTTTCAATTATGCTTTCAATTAAGTTAATCGGGCCTTTCATTAGTACGCCTATAGTGCTATTCTCAAAGATGATCACTCGTGAGATAACTAGACTATCTGGGGAAGTCAATAAGAGACTTTAAGGCAAATAGACTTGAGTATTCGACCATGAATCGATTACTCGACCGTGCTCATCTGCGGAGATCATTGCGGCACAGATATAAGTCGATTGGAAATCAGAAATAGGTCGGTTCGACTGGGATGTGTGGTTAAACGTGGGTGATTCCACCAAATTGAGAAATTCTCGTCGACCGGCACTAAACTGATTTTTCTATCATTTTGGTACCCTATGTCCCTATTTGAATCCTTGAGATTTTCACGACAACCGAAAGTCGCCAATGTGTCGAGTGGGTTCATTGTGGCTTGAAGAAAATCGACCATAGGTCATTTGCACTAAAAATTTCTGAAAGCTATCTGGTAGCCGAGGTTACTCTAAAAACGCGCCAAAGTGAAATTAACCGCGAATTTGAATCCGATTTCAGAAATTGAAAGTTCTATCATGTCACAAATTATTTTAGGAATGTCGACTCAATCTCCAAAGATTTTTCTGTAAACCGAGACTTTTTGGGAAAAAGTTGTCGTAGGGACGTTTTTGTCTAGAAAATGTCAATGACCGTTTTTTATCGGCATTTGAGAAGCAAAATGGTTCAATTGGTGAGGAAAAATACCAATTTGATTATTGACTCGACAATTGAATTGTTAGAGACCGAATTGGATTCATTCGAGGAGGATTGAGTGTCCAATTGAAGAGAAACCGAGCCAAATTCGTGTGCCCCCACCACCCACAATGTTTGGACCATCTTGGGCTTCTAGAAGCAAGCCTTGGTGGCTAAATTTGGGCCATGGAACTCAGCTGGTGGATGGGAATGGTCAAGGGGACCAAAAGAAGATAAGAAGGCCAAGGTAGGCCCCTTGTTCCCTCATTCTCTCCTTCATCCTTTTCCCCATCTTGCTACCGTCGACCTTTTCCTCTCCTTCCCTCCGTTCGCTGCTCGATGCCTAACAAGCCAGAGCCGCTGACCCCGCAAGCCCGTCGCCGCCGCATGCCGTCCACGTCCTGGCCGCGCCGCTCGCTCGCACGCTTGCTCGCCGTGAGTTCCCGTTGCCCAGCCATCTCCATTCGCCTCTATTTGTGTGTCTAAGAGGCCCTTCGGCCAGCACAAGCCGCCGTCTAGCTCGCCTCAACCACCGTGAGGCCTCGCCGTTGGCCGCTCGACCCCGCTGCAGCTCCTCCACTCATTCCCGACCCAAGCCAGCCACCGAAACCGCCTCAACCAGCCCCGAGCAATATCCGAACCAATGGGTTTCAAGCAGTGATTTAGGCCCGTTTTAGAGGTGTTCTTGGCCGCGAAAGCTAGGCCCGCTTTGGAGATAGTTGAGCCTCGTCGCACCCCCGTCGTTTCGAACCGAGCGGTTCGTTAATCAAGTTAGTTTAACTCACTAATCCTTGTTTAGTAGGTTAATGATATTTAAGGGTTGATTAGTTTATACTAAGATTGGTTTAATGGATAATTAGAACGGTTTAGTGAATTAGTTAATTACCGATGCATGTTAGGTGGTTAGTTTTGTGTAATTAGCAAGTAGATAGGCTCTAATATTTATTTAACGAGTCTCAGAATTTTTCCGGGCCCGTTCCGGCATATAATTAGGCTTTACAGGCCTAAGTATGTGTTTTTAGTATTTATTGGCATTTAATAATTAATTTCCGTAATTATTTAATTAATTATTTATTTTCCGGAAATTAGACCGGGATAGCCAGTGATTGGAATTTTATGCTGATTGTGATGGTGTGATCTGTTTATTTAATTGAGCTCGAATTTGTACTAATTTAGTATGAATTGTGAATTTAGGATATATTCCTAAATTTATTTATTTTCAGTATTTAATTGGAAAATAACCGAGCGTTGGTTTACAATGCCAAAAATATTTTGGTGGACCATATGAAATGGTGGGATTTATGGAAATGAAATTATTATATTATGACTAAGGTCGACTGTGTACCCACACACGAGTATCTTTATTGGGTATGATAAAAGTTGAGAAATCACTAGTTGATTATACTTATCAACTCGATGGCTCTATTTGTCATCTTGAGAATGAATAGTATGCATATCAGCTCAGTGACTCTATATGTCATCTTGGAGAAGGAACAGTATGCATATAAGCTCGGTGACTTTATATGTCATCTTTGAGAATGAACAATATGCATATCAGCTCGGTGACTCGATATGTCATCTTAGAGAAATAACAGTATATTATTTATTAGCCATGAGGCAAGCTATTATCTATTTTTAGCTTAGAGTAAACTGTCCGCAAGGTGGTCGAACTTTATTGATAATATTGATTGGGCTGACCAAGAGAAGGTCGTGATGACATGTAATCGACTAAGTCGATTGATCGATAGTTCGATCCGATTGCATTGAAGTGATTGAATTGATGTAATTTGTGTATCCTTGAGATATACTGACTTGCAGGAAGGAACAGAGGCAAATGTAAGTCCTCCGACCTATGTTTGTGCTTAGGCAGCCCTCAAGGCGTATTTTCTTCCTAATCGAGTCTTAGGGGGTTGAACTTGCTGAGACATTGTCTGACTGGTTATTGTATAACCATTTTCAGGTCCTTATATGGTGTTGGTGGAGGATCAGAAGCCCCGAAGTTTAGGAAGTGAAGCCCGAAGGATCGGTGATCTTGTCCGACTAGCTAGTCATAGGACAATTCTCTTTTGTTGGGAGCCAATCCCTTTTATAAACCTTTGTGTATAGACCTGTGTGTTTATAAAAAGATATTTTGTGAAAAATTGGTCCTACTTTCCTATCCCATATTGTTGTTGTTTGGGGATTGTTTATTTGCTTCCACATGTGCATTAAAATGAATTGGTCGGCGATACGTCTTGGGACGTCACTATTAATCGACCAAGGAGGGATGGGCACGTGCTCGGAAGATCAGGGCGAGACACTTGCGGGATGCCAAATGGCGACATGCCATGTCCGAGGAGTTTAATGTGTTGTTATGCAATGGAACATGAGAACTCACCCCTAACGCAAATTCTAGTAATGTTGTTGGTTGTAGGTGGATCTTTCGAATTAAACACCGATCCGATGGTAGTATTGAGCGCTACAAAGCGCGTATAGTTGCCAAAGGCTTCCATCAACATCACAAGATTGACTACAAGGATACCTTTAGTCCTGTTGTCAAATCGACCACCATTAGTGTTATGCTTTCTATTGCATTGAACCGAGGATGGCCACTTTAGCAACTTGATGTCAACAATGGGTTCCTATAAGGGGATCTCACAGATGAAGTATACATGACTCAACCTCCGAGGTTTATTGATCAGACTCAACCGAACCATGTATGCAAATTGAGAAAAGTTATTTACGGATTAAAACAAGCGCCAAGGGCATGATACAACGCATTGATTAAATTCCTACACACTCATGGTTTTCGTAGCTCCCGCTCCGATCCATCCATGTTCATTTACACCATAGGTCCAATTACAACATTCTTCTTTGTCTACATTGACGATCTCATCATCATAGGTAATGACACCTCTTTCATCACCAAATTCACTGAAGCACTATCTACACATTTCTCTGTCAAAGATTTGGGAACAATTCATCACTTCCTTGGCATCAAAGTGATCCCAACCAAGACGGGTATACTTCTCTCTCAACATAAGTATATCCGTAAGCTTTTACAAAAACACAAAATGGATGAAGCCAAGGAGGTAGGCACTCCATTAGCTGAGGGACTCAACTTATCTGCCAATGATCTAGCTGAAGCAACCAACGCAAGTGAGTATTGAAGTCTTATTGAGGCTCTTCAATATCTCACTATCACAAGAGCCAACATCGCATTCTCCGTCAACAAAATCACACATTGGGCTGCTGCTAAGCAACTTCTCTAGTACTTAAAAGGAAGCATATTTCATGGGTTACATCTAACCTACTCCACGACATCTATTCTTCATGGGTTCTCTGATGCTGATTGGGCAGACAATACCGATGACCGATCATCCACTTATGCATTTTTCATATATCTCAGACCTAATCCGGTGTCTTGGAGTGCCCAAAAACAATGCACAATTGCCTGATCTTCGACCGAAGCTAAGCACCACGCCATTGCCACAGCCACAGCAGAACTACAATGGGTCCAGAACCTACTGTCCGAACTTGGCATCAAACCAATCACCACCCCGACTCTGTACTGCGACAACATCGGCGCCACATATGTATGTGCAAATCCGGTATTTCACTCCCGAATGAAACACATTGCCATAGATTACCATTTCATTCGTGATCTAGTTGCAAACAGAGTTCTCTGTGTCTCCCAAATCTCAACCACGGATCAACTTGCAGATGCCCTCACAAAACCATTATCCAAACCTTGGTTAAGTTATTTACGACCCAAGATTGGCGTCTTCGATGGAAGCGCCATCTTGCGGGGGTGTGTTAAGGATAATGACACAAATAAGGGAATCAAGATTAAACCAAATCGGTCAAGTGCTCAAATCAAGGATCTCACATAACAAGCAAGTGCTAAGATCAAGGGATTTTAAATTCAATTTGATTGATTCTAACGGCTTGTAATCTCTTGTATAAATACATGTACTCAACTCATGGAAATGTATCAGTTGCAGAAACAAATTTTTCTCATAATTCTCTCGATTCTCCTAAAACTTTACATGCTTTAGGGATTATTATTATTATTATTATTATTATTATTATTATTATTATTATTATTATTATACCGTACTTAGTAGGTGCAATTCCCCGTAACAAAAGCTACCACGTGTCCCTATTTAGTCCTAGGCTAACATCCATTACATCTTTTCTTTGTTTTTCTTTCCTCACTTTTTGCATTTTTTTCCCCTTCTGTTCTGAAGCTAACACTTTGAAACTCCACTTGTGGGAGGATGCACGGCATCTTTATGTGAAAACGAACAACTAGAGCTTCTGATTCAAGACTCGAAAAGCCCTAATAATGGTATAAATTTCGAGAATTTCTTTCTTTTAACATCTTGTGAATTGCTAAAGTAACAATGGCTCCTAAGCACTAGAGCGACACGAAGGCCAAAGACCATTGCTTGGTGAACTTGCGCAAAAGGATGACCTTCAAGATTGATGGAGCTTAGCTGGATTACTAGAATACAAGAAACTCTACTCGCATTCAATGATCACACATTGGGGCTTATTTTTATTTTTCTTTTGCCAAATCCTTTTACAGAATTCAGACTAGCATGTCTTAGTTGAGTTTGGATTTGGGTAACAAATGTTCCCTTTAGGTATTATCCCGTAAATGGTTCACAAGATATGCAATTGTTTATCTAATAAAATAGATTAAAGAAAAAGAAACAGAGAAAAAATAAAGAAAAAATGTAAAAAAGTAGAAACGGACAAACAGAGATTTTTAGAATAAACAGAAGTGTAGCTATTGGACATGTGACGGATCTCACTTGCACTGCTTGTGCAATTTGAGATTAGGTCGTAGAGTATGGCATAATAATTCATGGTAACAATTTAATTGAGATTTGACCGTAGAAGTAATAGTTTGTCCTGGGTATGAAAATACATTTTCTACTCTATCTTGCATATTTAAAGTAATTGAAATTAAGCATATACATAATTAAATGTCATAGTTTGGATAATAAGCTACAAAAAAGGAATGGATACATACCTGAAAGCCTGGGGACAGTGGGGTCTGGATGGGCACGAGGCATGAGGAATCTCTGCCCAGGATAGCATTAACCCTGCCGCGTCTACACTTTTAAGAAAAAAAACATAATTTTGTATTTCTTTTATTTTATTTGTAATAATTTTTGTAGTAGTAATAATAATAAGGATAATCACTTCTCCTTACAAGTCTTGCTTTCAAAGAAAATGCAAGTTTGAAAAGTCCTTTAGGTAAACAATGCGGTACAATTATCTTCTATATATTTCATCTTCGCATTATCCCACGTCGACCAATTTGTGAAGGTTGGAGGTTGTTCGGCTCTATAAAACCGGCCCGTGAGCCCACCCATTTTGTATGAAATCCAGTCCTGAAACCATTCATTCTTATTAGCATAAGAAAAATATTTGATGGCCATATAAAAGAAATTAATTCCACGGTGGTGCCCCCACACAAGGCATGGGGAGGCGGTGAGGCAAATTTTCATTTCAAGGTGGTTAAAATTAGGTTTAGAGACATAATTAATATGTAAATGAAAATGATTGTGTTTTCTTGGATCTCTAGGTAGAGTATATATCCTTCAATCGAGTTTTTTTAATTGGCATGTTATATATTAACTAGATACAAATTTGAGCGCTATCTATGTTCATACGTAAGTGGTTAAAAGATTTGACTGAGTTTGTATACCATATATAGGAGGTGAATGCTTCTTCTTCATTCTTTTTTCTTTATTACAAACTTTCTTCATTATAATCAACGAAAGACATTGGGAGAAGTAATAGAAGACGCTAGTAATATGTACTTGAATTGAGTTTAATTGATTACTTATTTGGTTTTGTAACGATGCGCCTCAAATTTTAGATAAAGACACATAAGGATTGTTACATGATACATAATATGTAGCCTTTCAAAAACCATTTTTATCACCGCTAAAATAGGTAATTGTACTTTCAAAGATGGACCAATCATCCAAATAGATGATAATGGATGTGGATTATGTAATAATAGATTAAATGGGTAGTCCATTTGAAATTAACTTATTTTATGAAATATGTGGATCATATAAGGATTACATGCTCGAATTATTAATCTAGTGCAGCTTATTGGAGCCTTCTTCTTTTGGTTGTTGGTACTTTAGTCATTGACAAGTAGCAGAGGAGGAAAATAAAAAAGAAAAACATTAGCCGAAATAAAGGAGAGCTCTTGAAACACCAAATTGTTCAAATCTTTAAGGAGGCTGAGCTAGCAAAATTAACCAACGATTATGATGATAACAATAAGCTTGGCGAGGGCAATTTCAATTTATTCTATAGAGGCAAAATAGCGGGGTACATAGTGGTTGCAGTCAAGAAGCCTAATGATGTGCACAAGTCTCTAATCAAGGGGGATTTCCAACATGAACTTCAAATTGTGATCCATATAAACCACAAAAATATGGTGAAGCTCCATGACATATGTTTGGAGACTAGAATACCCTTGCTAGTTTATGAATACATTTCGAATGGTAACCTATTCCAACACATCCATAAGAATGCGTCGGCCATCTTAAGACCATGGAAAACCCAACTCAGAATAACCGCCAAAGCTACTCTTGCACTCGAGTATATGCACTCTTATGCAGAACGCGCAATCATTCATAGCGACATCAAGTTAGTAAACATACTTCTAGACCAAAATTACTCTGTAAAAGTATATGATTTTGGAACTTTGATACTTATATCACCATAATGTAGTCGTGTCGTAGCTAATGAACTACAAGGGACGTTGGGCTACATCGATCCAGAATATTTAACCACCAGTATACTAATAGTTAAAAGTGATGTATATAGCCTTGGAGTTGTCCTCGTGGAATTGCTCACTGAAAAGAAGCCTACAAGTTTTATTACTAAGTCCGAAGAGTCAATCAATATTATCCATTGTTTCATCTCTTCCATGAAGGATAAGACACTATCTAATGTCATAAGCTTCAAGGCCGCTAGTGAAGGTGAAATGAAGAGAGTAGGAATGGTTGCTGAGATCACAGTGAAGTGCTTTGACCCAAGTGGCGGGACGAGGTTGGCAATGAGGGAAGTGGCTGAGCAACTCGCCGAGATTAACTGCGAGCTTGATAGCTCAATAGTTGAAGAAAACAATGAAGAGACCGAAAGCATGGTGGATAAAGAAAATCTCTACTCCCATGTGACTTCAACTACTTCCAGGATGAGCCAACATGGGACGACGGGCTCTCTTTTCTATTCAGCAGGTTCTAGCATATGATCTTTTGTTACTATAATGACATGTCTATTAATTGTCCATAAGGACTTCTAGGATTGATTGTGTATTCTATATATACGTTATGTTTGCCATTTGTTTTGGGCTTATAGTTGTGTAAGTTTAATTGTCACAATCTAATATTACGGTGCACTGAGGTAGACTAATAGAAGGTCGAAATATAGTCATTTTGACATTATCGTTATCTCTCTTTCCCTTTATCCATTCTTTGTTGTCTTCTTTTCCTTACAAATAATAATAGGCCAGAAATATAATCTACTCACTCCTTTTTATCTTTCCTTTTTCTTATTATAATCCCAGTTCACTTTTACGACAAGTAAGAATCTTCATTCACTTTCAGTATCTACTTTTACCTAATTATATTGCAATTAATCTTAATATAATTTTCATTTCCATGAAAAGGTAATAGAATTGTTGGCCAAAAGGATTATAATAGGCCAGAAAAAGTGTCTATTTTCACTCTTTCTTCCTTTTCCATAATATGATCTTAATTAGATATGATGACAAAAGAAAAATAAAATCTCAATTTGCTTTACTTTCTCTTCATTCTATAGGTCATTTAATCAGTTTAGATGTTAAACCGGATTCAAAACTCAGAAAATACCACATCTTCCAGCCTTCATATGATTACTTTCAAATCTGATGAAGGGATGAAAAAAATTATATTAGTCAATTCATCAAGAACAAAAAGTCCTTATCCAAACCTGTAGGAGAGGATCACAAGATCAATAAAGAAGTATCAGTAATTTACTTGATAATAACTTTATTTCAGAACAAACTCGTTTTATTTTTAGGATGAAAGAACTTAAATTGTTTTGTAAGTTCAGTACAAATGAACCGTGATGAAAAACACTAGCTTGCAAGGAATATATAACCTATATTAAAGGCGATAAAAAAGTTTTTTGTTCTGAAAAGGTGATAGAAATAACTAGTGCTTTTTCTCACTATCTACCAAAAACTTTACAGATTAATGGCTTAGACTAAATTAATATTTTAGTCATTGACCTTATAATATCTTAAACGACAATGCAAATAAGTCTCTCAAACTATATTTTAATTGATTTGCAGGCGTAACAAAAAAAAAAACTCTCTTATCAAAATATTGAAAACAAAGTATTTCTTGTAGTTTACCTTTGAGTAATGTATCTTTTCTCTATTTCTAAGGCTTCCTTACAAACCAAGTCACCACAATGCCTCGTATTATATTGAAACTGAAGTCAATAACACCCTTGATAGACAATAGAAATCACCTTCCACATGTGGCAAACTCCTGACATTTTGCTCCTTCTAGGATTCAAACATTATTTTACTTTTCATATTGTTTAAGGTTTTGATGGCCACATCTAATATCATACGTGGTGCTACGATAGCAATTGATTGCAACTTAGTGCCATATTGGCAGCACTTTTGTAAATTTTTTAAATAGATGGACTGATACAAATAAAAAAGCATATACTTAAAGGACCTAATAAAAAAAATAAAAAAAAACATCACAGGCTTGATTGGATGTTGTGTAAAAGTTATGATCCAATAGCTACACTATCATGCCAAAGATTAATATGAGGAGAAAACACATGCTGGAGACCTGGTAGCTACATTCATCTGTTGGCACAAAAAAAGAACGTCAATTAATGGCCGATTTCTATGTAAGTCGAGTATATTTGATGATGATAATTACCTTTATCATATTTGTTCCCAATTATAACTCTTACAACATATGGACAGTATTTTTTTTTTTTCACTTGCCCATAACCAGCACAAAATTCAGAGTCAACTGCTTTTTACATTTGCTTGGAACTGCAATTAGAAATATACTCTGGGATGCTAATCTTATTTAAACAAATATTGCAATATATTATTAGAAATTCTTGAGATTATTGCAAAAATTTTTTTTAATGATTTTAACACATCTTTGCACAACAATAAATATGGTTATGAGTACATGTTGAGTCTACATGAAGAATATTCCGATATCTTCTAATATTCATAGAAGAGGGCTACTTTGTCGAACACACCTGAATGTCATTATATTTGTAATTCGTGATGTATGAAGTGACTTCTTTAGAAAATAAAAATTTTCAAAGTGAAATAATAATTTTCAACATTTTCAATTTTATAAGATTCAAAAAACTTAAAACCTATTAAAGCAGCATAATTAATTTAATAGACGATGTTTTGTGATAAGAGCTCATTGAAATATAAAATAGGGAGATGTATCCATGGTATTGCGAAAATCATCATTATATTTTTCTCGTGCCGCTGTTATCATACTTGATCATCTTGCTGTGATACACACCTTCATCATTGGGAAATCTCCCAAGCGACGTCCTCAATTCGCGTAATCCACATTTCATCATCGAGAAAGGTCATTCTCGATCACAATGAGCCCCCACAACGTCTCCTTTGCACGCCTTTTCTTTCTTCTTTTTGCGGCATGTTGTCTTGTTCTCCCGAAGACTTCGAGACGACTTGAAGTGGTCATGCATCGAGAGAGCGTTGCAAGTCTCGTGTCACTGTCCCCAAGCCTCTCCTGTTGGTCGCCAGGCGTTGGACCCGGTGGTTTTAGTGGGGATCCAAGTTGCAATTGCATGAATCGGATGAACAAGATCACGATGAATTTCAATTGTTAGATAAGGTAAGTCTTACATAGGGCCCCCCGTAAATCAACGTTGGTGATCGACTAGGCTCGCTCACATGCGAAGCATGTTCTTATTATTATTTTTTTCTTTCTTCCTTGGGTCTAGGGGTGGGCCAACTGTGTCCGAAGCCAGCATAAAAAGGTTAAGGTCTCCCCATAAATTGATCATTGGTACTTTTCTACACTTAATTTTTTTGTGTGACAGGTGTTACTTTACTTTAGTCAAAAGAGGGGGCGTGATGGACTTCGCATCTAATGTAAGAAAAAGACGGTTCAAAAGGTCTCTATGATCAAAATCATTTGGTGATAACTTCATCAAATCATTTTATTTTGCAATCATAAATTATTGGCTGAATGATTAAACGTTTAATATATATGCAGTAACACTGAGCAAATTGAATCATTAGCGTTTATCAATTGATCTACCTTGGTCTTTTAATCCTATTTACCGTAAATCAATATAATAGTTTGTACACAAAGATCTAAATACGATGTTGAGTTTGTATATATGGTCAATCCATTGAAATTGATTTATTTCACGGATAGAGGATTGAAGGAAGAAAAAAAAAGGTCTATGTTCACGGTTTTGATCATTTTAAACTCAATTTCGAAATTCCTATAATAGATTGCAACATGATAATGTGAATCAGGATCCTAATAAAAGAAAACCTCTACAGTCGGATTGAGCAATTATTGAAGCTCGAACCATAGGGATATGAGTCGGCCATGTAAGTCACTTTGCTTTCCAGGTCAAGACCAGCGTCATGGTTGCCCGGACGATCTTGTCAAGGATTCCTTAGTAAAGAGGGACGAGGGGAGACAATGGATGTCTTGGGCCCACCATTTGGAATACAGCGCTGCTTTTGTCAATTGAATCTGCTGGTGGACAAGGAAGGGCACTGAACATATCTTCGTTTCAAGCTAAAGGAGCAGAGGAAGTTGCTCTTCTTTAGAGAGTTAAAATCAAAAGCAATAATGATAGAAATTCTACTTTGATTTTTGTAATGTTATTTGGTTGGAATCAGGTGTGGCTGGTAAACGATGAAAACAAAAATCAATGGGTCCGACTCTTTTTAGTTTTTTCTTCGAGTACTACTGCAAAGTATGCCACATAGCTACCATTGTAGATTTTGCAAGTTCCATGAGTTTTCTTGAAGTACTAGACCATGCCGAAGCCCGACAAGAGATGCAAGACGCTCATGGAACCTGGGCAACTCTCCCGTTTTCTAAATTTTTCAAAAATATTTATTATTTTGTATTGTTTAAGTTTTTTGATGATAACATCTAACACCACATGTGATGCTAGAATGGCAATAAACTGCAAATTAATGCCATGTTATGAGCACTTTCGTCAATTTTTCAAATAGATGGCCAAATACAAGTAGAAAAACACACATACTTAAAGGACCCAATCAAAAATAAAAAAATTACGAGCTTGATTGAACATTTCATAAAAAGTTCTGATGAGGATAAAGCACGTACTAGAGACTTTGGTTGCTATATTCATCTGTTGGCACATGAAAAAAAAACATGTTACTTAATGGCCAATTTCATGTAAGTCGAGCGTGTTTTATGATGAAAATTATTATTATCATATGCGTTGTCAATTTTTACTCTTACAATGAGTTGGCTACATTTTATATTTTCCTTTGATTGATAGTCGAAATCAGCATATCCAACACACAATTCCAAGTCGACTGCTTTTTTATTTGTTTGGAACTACAATTGCAAATGTACTTTTGGATGCTAATCTTATTTAATCAAATATTGAGTACACTATTAGAGAATTCTTGAGATTATTGCAAAGTCGTCCTTGTTGTTGTTGTTATTATTATTTATGTTTTTTAATACATCTTTAGGTGATCATAAACATGGTTATAGATACATGACTAGACTACATGGAGAGTATGCAAAACTTGTTAATACAAAAATAGGAGGACTGCTTTTTTTAAACACTAGAATGTGATTATCTCTATAATTTGAGATATGAAGAATGACTTCTTTAGAAACTAATAGTTCCTTGAATGAAAAAAGTAATTCTCCACAGATATAATGATTGATACTTTACATCTGTACCATATGAATTCAACATTTTCAGTTTTTCAATATTCAAATGACTTAAAATATTTAAAAGTAGTATATAATTAAAATAAAATGGTGATGTCACATGACAGACCTCATTGAAATAAAAATACAAAAATAGGAATATGAATCTGCGGAAATGAGAAAAACATCATTATTTTCTTTTGGATGCTGCTGTTGTTATAATTCATAATTATTTTTCTCGGTCAAGTTTAAGAAGACCGAGAAAGACACTATGTGGAGCCCCTGTACTCCTCTCCAGGTCGGTCATGGTCGAGTGAGGACCGTCTCGCGTGGCAGACATATCGTCATCGAGAAAGGTCACCTCCGCACGGATCAGGCTGAACCCCACCACGTTTTTTCTGGATGCTCTTTCTTTGGCATTTGTCGTGTTCTTCTTGTCCTGAGAAAGATTCTCGTGTCGCCGTCACCTTGCAGGCATCAGGCGTTGGGCCCACTGATTTTAGTGCGGATACAAGCCACACTGCATGAACTAGGTCACAAGATCTCAGTGAATTTCAGTTCTTAGATGAGATCAGTCTTATACGAGAATTATATAAATCAACGTCCACGATCGACTAGGCTCATTTACGTACGGAAATTGTTATTATTTTTGTGAGTCCTGGGCCAGGTTTGCCGAGTCCAAACCCAACATATAGAGCGACCCCCCCCCCCCCCCCGCGGGCCTGGCCGGGCCCCCACCAAAAACAAACAAAAAAAAAAATCCAAGATACTTTTCTGTATCTAATTTTTGTTTGTAACACATTGTGATATTGAATTATTAATTGAGTGATCAAGCGTTTAATTTATGTGTAATGAATTTTGTCACAATATCTTGCATTCAGAATCAGTCTCACCAGCCGCATTATGACAGAGTTTTACTTTATGCATGTGAACAGGCGAACAATTCAGATACTTTGAACTGTAAAAAAAAAAGGGGTTATTAACTTATTTTGGACTTGGTGTCAAGATTTTTTGGGTTGTGATATTACCCTTTTCAAATAAGATGATTTTAATAAAATTAAATACGATCTTTATTGTATTCATTGCCTAAATAGGACCTTCTCCTATTGGTGATCTTAATTACTATACATAGTACCACTAATAGTTTAGAAAATTTAGATTGTGCCATGGTGCGCTACAATTATATAAATTTTCAAACATTAAGAATGATGACACTAGTTAAGCATCGAAAAAGTATATATATTAATAATTTTTAATACTGATTTTTATTGTTATATGTGTAATGACTATGTATAAGTCAAATCCTTTTTTCCATTACAAGGTGGCATTAATTTTTCAAAACTCAAACACAAAGTTGACTAGAATTCATATGACATGGATTTTGTGATTGACTTGTTACATTATATCCGTATGCGACCGATTTATGATATTAACAAGAAAATTTTAGAAAAAGAAGAGTATTCCTTGTCACAGGCATACCTAACCATATTCGTTGCTAAACACTGAAGTATTGCATACAAAAAGATATGACTTCTAGGTTCATTGGCTCATAACTTTAAATAGAGGCAATTTTCCAACCAAAACATTGTGGCAAATAAAGGTTCTCTTGCGTTGTCGATCGACCCAATGCAATTGTAGCCATTGGTCATGTGGAACTCACTTGTGTGGTCTTTATGATCAATGGCTATGATGGATCTAATCCAACGGTCTTAGGTGCATGAAAAGATTTTGCCAGCAAAGAAATACATTTCATAAGTAGTTTTGCTTAAAAACATAGTTATCCCGAGATTGAAAGAACGTTTAATGTCTCCCCATAGATCAGGCGGTTAAAGGTGATCCTATTTTGGATCCTATAATGCAATAAAGTTATACTTTTACATTGTCCCGTCACTAGATTATTAATCTTTCTTTTAATTAATGATGTATTTAACTATAATTTAATAGCCATCAACCAAGTCCCCTTTGTCAATTTATTTTCGTTTTGTTTGGAACTACTATTACAAATCTACCTTTGGATGCCTATCTCATTTAAACAATTACTACCTCATATCAATAGAAAATTCTTGAGATTATTGCAAGATTGTTGTTTTTGATGATTTTAATACATCTTTGTATAAACCCAAATATGGTTATGGGTACATGTCAAGTCTATCCGAGGAGTACACGATATATGTTAATATACATATAAGGGGACTGCTTTTTTCAAACACTAGAAAATCATTATCTTTGTCATTTGTAACGTGAAAAGTAACAATTTTCTTAGAAAACAATGATTCCTGGATTAAAGAAAAGATAATCTTATTAATTATTTTCTTGAGAGAAATATCACTTTTTCTTTACTTTTTCTCTCGCATTTTATCGTTTACTTAAAAAGATTCCAAGACGACTCACAAGTCTTCATCCTCCGTCGTCACCAAGTCTTCCCATGCGAGGATCATGCGGTCACTAGGCGTCGGGCCCGGAGGTTTTAGTGCACAACCCAGGCCACACGTGCATGAGCCGGATGCACAAAACCCAATGAATTTCAGCAGTTAGATGAATTGGTCGCATGTGGAGCCCACGTAAATCAACGTTGGAGATCCACGGGACTCATCAACATGCAGAGCATGTTGTTAATGTTGGGACGCAGCGTCAGGCCAACTTGAAAGGAAAAGCTTCAAAGGATGATAAAAAAGTTGTTTCCTATGTTTCACTTTTGCCGTGAAACGCATTACTTTACTTTTGGCCTTGATAGAGGTGCGCAATATATAATATGAAAACGACTGCTCGAAAGAGGAGGACTCAATGAGCGCTTTCGAAAAAGGGCAAAAAAAAAAAAGGCTTTCAAAAAGAAAGAGGACTCAATAATCAAAATAGCTTGTTTACGATTTTCCTTGCCTAATCATTTTGTTTTATATTCTTGAATTATTGATTGAATGATAAAACATTTAATTTGAATGCAATATATTCCACTGTAAAGTCTCACATTCAGAATAACCTCGCCAGCCTCCCTAAATATATGGAGCTTTACTAGACATGTGAATAGGTGAATTGCACGTGTTTATGACATTTATTTAAGTCGTATAGTCCATATTCTTTGTAGTAAAAATAAAAAGAAAAGCAATATTTTGTTTTGAACTATGTTGGAGATTTTCGGGGTTTTGATAGCAAGTCAATTACCATTTAATTTAAGAAGATTCAATTAAAATTAAAATAAAATCATTGTTCTATTCATTGCTTGAGATGGGTTTTCTCCTATAAGTGATCTTAATTACTATGCATAATATTTACTAGTAATTTAGAAATTTGGATAAAACCAGCACGCTAAACAATTATATGAACTTTCACATATTAAGAAAGGGGCACTTTTATGACACTTATTAAGTAGTCGGACAAAAGAAGATGTACATTGATAATGTTTTTATTGTAATAGGTGTAATTAATATTTATTAATCAAATCCTTTTCCAAACGGTATACTTCACCCTTGCTCTTAAGAACTCATTAACAATATTTCTTATGTTTATTTAGGCAAAGTCTTACGTGTCCTTTCTCCAACTGTGTTCTCAAAAAAAAAAAAAAAATCTAATAAGAACACCACAACTACAAAATTTTCTCTATACAAGCAATTTTATATGTAGTGAACTCGTGCTTATTTCCCAACTAGATAATTAATGAGTGGAAGAATTGACAAGATATGAGAATGATGGGAACAACAAGCAAGAGAAAATTGAGAGTGTCAGAATTTAAATAATTGACTTATGTTTGTCATTCCTTACGAGCCAAGTCGCCACAATGCCTCGTGTTATATTGAAACTGAAGTCAGAATCATGCCCTTGATAGATAAACACCTTCCACATGTGGCAAACTCCTGACATTTTGCTCCTTCCTAGGATTCAAACATTATTTAACTTTTCATGTTGTTTAAGGTTCTGATGGCCACATATAATTTCATACGCGGTTCTATGATGGCAATTAATTGCAACTTAGTGCCATATTGTAAGCACTTTCGTAAATTTTTCAAATAGATGGACTGATACAAATAAAAAAGGAATACACTTAAAAGACCCAATAAATAAATAAAAAATCAGTGGCTTGATTGGACGTTGTGTAAAAGTTATGATCCGATAGTTACACTATCACGCCAAAGATTAATCTGAGGAGTAAACACGTGCTGGAGACCTGATAGCTACATTCATCTGTTGGTAGAAAAAGAAAGAACGTCAATTAATGGTCGACTTCTATGCAAGTCAAGCATATTTGATGATGATAATTAACATTATCATATTTGTTCCCAATTATAATACTTACAACGTACGGACAGCTTCTTCTTTTTTTCACTTGCCCAGTCCAGTACAAAATTTAGAGTCAACCGCTTTTTACATTTGCTTGGAACTACAATAAGAAATATACTCTGGGATGCTAATCTTATTTGAACAAATATTGCAATATATTATTAGAAATTCTTGAGATTATTGCAAGTTTTTTTTATTTATGATTTTAATAATCTTTACATGACAATAAATATAATGACGGATACATGTTGAGTCTACATGAAAAGTATCTCGATATTTTCTAATATTTACAGAAGAGGGTTACTTTGTCTAACACACCTGAAAGTCATTATATTTGTAATTCAAGATGTACAAAGCAACTTCTTTAGAAAATAATAATTTTCAAAGTGGAATGATAATTTTCAACATCTTCAATTTTAGAAGATTCAAAAAACTTAAAACCTATTAAAGCAGCATAATTAATTTGATAGAAGATGTTATGTGATAAGAGCTCTTTGAAATATAAAATAGGGAGACATATCCACGATATTGCGAAAATCATCATTATATTTTTCTGGTGCCGCTATTATCATACTTGATCATCTTGTTGTGATACACACCTTCATCATTGGGAAATCTCCCAAGTGACGTCCTCAATTCGCGTAATGCACATTTCATCATCGAGAAAAATCATTCTCCGGATGGATCACAGTCAACCCCACAACGTCTCTTCCGTATGCTTTTTCTTTTGTGGCATGTTGTTTTGTTCTTCCGAAGACTTTGAGACGACTTGAAGTATTCATGCACCGAGAGAGCCTTGCGAGTCTCGTGTCACTATCACCAAGCCTCTCCTATTGGTCGCCAGGCATTGGGCCCGGTGGTTTTAGTGCGGATCCAAGCCACACTTGCATGAACCGGATGCACAAGATCTCGATGAATTTCAATTATTAGATAAGGTAAGTCTTATATAGAGCCCACATAAATCAACATTGGTGATCGACTAGGCTCGCTCACATGCGAAGCATGTTCTTATTATTATTATTTTTTTCCTTGGCCAACTGTGTCCGAAGCCAGCATGGAAATGTTAAGGTTTTCCCATAAATTAATCATAGGTACTTTTCTACACTTAATTTTTGTGGTGTGACAAGTTTTACTTTACTTTAGTCACAAGAGAGGAGCATGATGGAATTCGCATCTAATATAAGAAAAGACGATTTGGAAGGCCTCTATGATCAAAACCATTTGGTGATAACTTTCGGTCGAATCATTTTGTTTGGCAATCTTGAATTATTGTGTTTGTGAATAGGTGAACTGCATGTATTTGTGACATTTGTTTAAGTTAAACAGTCCATATACTTTATTATACTCATCAAAAGCATGAGAAACATAATTTTGAGCATTCATTTAAAAAAATTTGTGCCTGCAAAAAGTGTTAGATCTCAAGAATATCAACCAGTACAGATGAATCAAATTATTGTATAGAGTTTCACAATCCACATGAGTCATAAATTTGCAAAACCATATGTTTACGAGGGATCGCATTGAATAGAAAGGTTGAATTTGCAGACTAAGATCAAAATTCAAAAAAACATAGGTCCATCATGCAAAATTTGCACTCTTACCTCAAAGAACACGTTGGTGGAATTTCAAAAAATCTGCTTCAGTAAAAAGACATGCTATTGTCCACCTTCGAGAGGCACACCATAACAAGGCATCTTTTTCCATGGTACTCCATACGAAAGTGGTTGTTATTTAAGAGACATAGAGACGGCTTGTATAAAGTCTCTTGTTCATATAATTGCTACTTTAGATTTCCCACAAAAGCTGGGGGTTATAGTTATCGGGTTTAGGATTAGTGCATTAACATTGAGCAAATTGAATCATTAGCGTTTATCAATTGATCTACCTTTGTCTTTTAATTCTATCTTCCATAAATCAAAATAATAGTTTGTACACAAAGATCTAAATAAAAATTTGTATATATAGTCAATCCATTGAAACTGATTTATTTCATGGGTAGAGGATTGAAAAATAAAAAAAAAAAGTCTCTGTTCACGATTATAATCATTTTAAGAAATTCCTACAATAGATTGTGACATGACAACCTGAACCAGGCTCCTAATTAAAGAAAATCTCCACAGTCGGATTGAGCAATCATTGAAGCTCGAATCATAGAGATATGATTTGGCCATGTAAGTCGTTGCTTTGCTTTCTAGGTCAAGACCAACGTCAAGATTGCACGGACGATCTTGTCAAGGATTCCATAGTAAAGAGAGGATAAAGGATGTCTTAGTCCCACCATTTGGAATACATCGCCGTTTTTGTCAATTGCATCTGCTGGTCGGACAAGGAATGGCACTAAACATATCTTCGTTTCAAGCTAAAGGAGCAAATGAAGTTGCTCTTTTTTAGAGAGTTAAAATCAAGAGCAATAATGATAGAAATCTTACTTTGATCTTTCTAATGTTATTTGGTTGGAATCAGGTGTGGCTGGTAAACGATGAAAGCCAAAATCAATGGGTCCAACTCTTTTTAGTTTTTCTTGACCACCACTGCAAAGTATGTTATACAGTTATCATCGCAAATTCCGCAAGTTCCACGAGTTTTCTTGAAACATTAGGCCACGCCAAAGCCTGACGAGAGAAGCAACACCCTCATCGCACTTGGGCCACTCTTCCGTTTTCTGATTTAATCAAAAATATTTATTATTCCATATTGTTTAAGGTTTTTGATGACAACATCTAATACCACATGTGATGCTAGAATGGCAATAATAAGCAAATTAATGCCATATTATGAGCACTTTCGTCAATTTTTCAAATAGATGGCCAAATACAAGTAGAAAAACACACATAGTTAAAGGACCCAGCCAAAAATAAAAACATTACGAGCTTGATTGAACATTTCATAAAAAGTTCTGATGAGGATAAAGCACGTACTAGAGACTTTGGTTGCTATATTCATCTGTTGGCACATGAAAAAAAAACATGTTACTTAATGGCCAATTTCATGTAAGTCGAGCGTGTTTTATGATGAAAATTATTATTATCATATGCGTTGTCAATTTTTACTCTTACAATGAGTTGGCTACATTTTATATTTTCCTTTGATTGATAGTCGAAATCAGCATATCCTACACACAATTCCAAGTCGACTGCTTTTTTATTTGTTTGGAACTACAATTGCAAATGTACTTTTGGATGCTAATCTTATTTAATCAAATATTGAGTACACTATTAGAGAATTCTTGAGATTATTGCAAAGTCGTCCTTGTTGTTGTTATTATTATTATTTATGTTTTTTAATACATCTTTAGGTGATCATAAACATGGTTATAGATACATGACTAGACTACATGGAGAGTATGCAAAACTTGTTAATACAAAAATAGGAGGACTGCTTTTTTTAAACACTAGGACGTGATTATCTCTATAATTTGAGATATAAAGAATGACTTCTTTAGAAACTAATAGTTCCCTGAATGAAAAAAGTTATTCTCCACAGAGATAACGGTTGATACTTTTTTCTAGTATAAACATACATCTATACCATATGAATTCAACATTTTCAGTTTTTCAATATTCAAATGACTTAAAACATTTAAAAGTAGTATATAATTAAATTAAATGGTGATGTCACATGACAGACCTCATTGAAATAAAAATACAAAAATAGGAATATGAATCTGCGGAAATGAGAAAAACATCATTATTTTCTTTTGGATGCTGCTGTTGTTATAATTCATCATTATTTTTATCGGTCAAGTTTAAGAAGACCGAGAAAGACACTCTGTGGAGCCCATGTACTCATCTCCTGGACGTCCATGGCGATAGAGAATGGTCGAGTGAGGACCACCTCGCGTAGCAGACATATCGTCATCGAGAAAGGTCATCCTCCGCACGGATCAGGCTGAACCCCACCACGTGTTTTCTGGATGCTCTTTCTTTGGCATTTGTCGTGTTCTTCTTGTCCCGAGAAAGATTCTCGTGTCGCCGTCACCTTGCAGTCAATAGGCGTTGGGCCCACTGATTTTAGTGCGGATACAAGCCACACTTGCATGAACTAGGTCACAAGATCTCAGTGAATTTCAGTTCTTAGATGAGATCAGTCTTATACGAGAATTATATAAATCAACGTCCACGATCGACTAGGCTCATTTACGTACGGAAATTGTTATTATTTTTGTGAGTCCTGGGCCAGGTCTGCGGGGTCCAAACCCAACATATAGACCCCCCCCTCCCCCGGGCCCGGCCGGGCCCCCCACAAAAAACAAACACAAAAAAAAAAAAAAAAATCCAAGATACTTTTCTGTATAATTTTTGTTTGTAACACATGTTACTTTGGTTTGGTCAAAAGAGAGCGGCGCAATGGACTTTGCATATAATATAAAAAAAAAAATTGACTCCAGAGGACTTCATGATAAAAAAATATAAATATGGCGGTAACTTTTAGTCAAATTTTTGGTTTTGTGATATTGAATTATTAATTGAGTGATCAAGCGTTTAATTTATGTGTAATGAATTTTGTGACAACATCTCGCATTCAGAATCAGTCTCACCAGCTGCATTAGGATAGAGTTTTACTAGATGCATGTGAACCGGTGAACAATTCAGATACTTTGAACTGTAAAAAAAAAGGGGGTTATTAACTTATTTTGGACTTGGTGTTAAGATTTTTTGGGTTGTGATATTACCCTTTTCAAATAAGACGATTTTAATAAAATTAAATACGATCTTTATTGTATTCACTGCCTAAATAGGACCTTCTCCTATTGGTGATCTTAATTACTATACATAGTACCACTAATAGTTTAGAAAATTTAGACTGCGCCATGGTGCGCTACAATTATATAAATTTTCAAATATTAAGAATGATGGCACTAGTTAAGCATCGAAAAAGTATATATATTAATAATTTGTAATACTGATTTTTATTGTTATATGTGTAATGACTATGTATAAGTCAAATCCTTTTTTCCATTACATGGTGGCATTAATTTTTCAAAACTCAAACACAAAGTTGACTAGAATTCATATGACATGGATTTTGTGATCGACTTATTACATTATATCCATATGCGACCGATTTATTATATTAACAAGAAAATTTTAGAAAAAGAAGAGTATTCCATGTCACATGCATACCTAACCGTCTTAATTGATGAACACTGAAGTATTGCATACAAAAAGACATGACTTCTAGGTTCATTGGCTCAAAACTTTAAATAGAGGCAATTTTCCAACTAAAACATTGTGGCAAATAAAGGTTCTCTTGCGTCGTCGATCGACCCAATGCAATTGTAGCCATTGGTCATGTGGAACTCACTTGTGTGGTCTTTATGATCAATGGCTATGATGGATCTAATCCAATGGTCTTAGGTGCATGAAAAGATTTTGCCAACAAAGAAACACATTTCATAAGTAGTTTTGCTTAAAAACATAGTTATCCCGAGATTGAAATAACGTTTAATGTCTCCCCATAGATCAGACAGTTAAAGGTGAAGACAAATCCTATTTTAGATCCTATAATGCAATAAAATTATACTTTTACATTGTCCCGTGACTAGATTATTAATCTTTCTTTTAATTAATGATGTATTTAACTATAATTTAATAGCCATCAACCAAGTCCCCTTTGTCAATTTCTTTTCGTTTTGTTTGGAACCACTATTACAAATGTACTTTTGGGTGCCTATCTCATTTAATCAATTACTACCACATATCATTAAAAATTCTTGAGATTATTGCAAGATTGTTGTTTTTGATAATTTTAATACATTTTTATATAATCACATATATGGTTATGGGTATATGTCGAATCTATCTGAAGAGTACACGATATATGTTAATATACATTAAAGGAATTGCTTTTTTCAATCATTATCTTTTTTTCATTTGTAACGTGAAAAGTAATAATATTTTTTAGAAAACAATGATTCCTGGATTAAAGAAAAGATAATCTTCCGTAGAGATAAACTTAATTATTTTCTTGGGATAAATATCTCTTTTCTTTACTTTTTCTCTCGCATTTTATCGTTTTCTTAGAAAGATTCCAAGACGACTCACGAGTCTTCGTCCTCCGTCGTCGCCGAGTCTTCCCATGCGAGGATCATGCGGTCAATAGGCGTCGGCTCCGGAGGTTTTAGTGCGCAACCCAGGCCACACTTGCATGAACCGGATGCACAAAACCCAATGAATTTCAGCAGTTAGATGAATTATGTGGAGCCCACGTAAATCAACGTTAGAGATCCACCGGACTCATCAATATGCGGAGCATATTTTTAATGTTGGGACACAGGGTCAGGCCAACTGGAAAGGAAAAGCCTCAAAGGATGATAGAAAGGTTGTTTCCTATGTTTCACTTTTGCCGTGCAACACATTACTTTTGGCCTCGATAGAGGTGCACATTACACAACAAAAAAAAAAAGACTGCCCGAAAGAGGACTCAACAAGCGCTTTCGGGAAAAGAACAAAAAAAAAAAAAAGAAGCTTTCAAAAAGAAAGAGGACTCAATGATCAAAATAGTTTGTTTACAATTTTCCTCGCCTAATCATTTTGTTTTAAATTCTCAAATTATTGATTGAATGATTAAACATTCAAATGCGATATATTCCATTGTAGAGTCTCACATTCAGAGTAACCTCGTCAGCATATATGGAGCTTTACTAGATTTATGTGAACGGGCAAATTGCACGTATTTGTGACATTTGTTTAAGTCGTATAGTCCATATTCTTTGTAGGAAAAAAAGAAGAAGCAATATTTTGTTTTGAACTACATTGGAGATTTTCGGGGTTTTGATGGCAAGTCAATTACCATTTAGTTTAAGAAGATTTAATCGAAATTAAAATAAAATCATTGTTCTATTCATTGCTTGAGATGCGTTTTCTCCTACAAGCAATCTTAATTACTATGCATAATATTTACTAATAATTTAGACATTTAGATAAAATCAGCATGGGATACAATTATATAAACTTTCACATATTAAGAAAGGGGCACTTTTATGACACTTATTAAGTAGTCGGACAAAAGAAGATGTACATTGATAATATTTTTATTGTAATAGATGTAATCAATATTTATCAATCAATTCCTTTTCCAAACAGTATACTTCACCCTTGCTCTTAAGAACTCGTTAACAATATTTCTTATGTTTATTGAGGGCAACGTCTTACGTGTGTTTTCTCCCATTGTGTTCTCAAAAAAAAAAAAAAAAAAAAAAAAACTAATAAGAACACCACAACTACAAAATTTTCTCTATACAAATTTTATTTGTAGTTGACACGTGCTTATTTTCCAACTAGATAATTAATGAGTGGAAGAATTGACAAAATATGAGAATAATGGGAATAACAAGCAAGAGAAAATTGAGAGTGTCAGAATTTAAATAATTGACTTATGTTCTCAGATCATGTTAAACTTACCATTTTTCTGAAAAAAATAAATTATTAAAAACCGTGTCAACAATTTATTTATGACAAACTAAATCACAAAAAAAAATGCGGCATCATACATTCTTGTAGTCGATTTATTGCTGAAAGCATGAGACCCGACACAAAGTATGCCTTCATTTAATTATCCGGAAATCACATGATACATCATCTAGCAAGTATAGTTCACTGTATCTTTTTGGAAAAATAGATCATACATCGCCAACACAAAAGAAGTTTCGTATAAGCAGTCTCAGCATCTTTGATTTAAAGATTATTACTATCTATCTTTTAAATCAATGGTATATGCGGTCGTTCTTGTAAAATTTATTGACACCTGTTGCATATGCTACAATTACTCTATCTCTTTTTCTAATATAGCTTTTGGCAGCTTGCAATTATGTACCTTGACAACAAGGATACTTGTGTAAATAAAATATATTATTGTACATCGTAATAGCATTACTGTTATAGTATATTTGATAGGTAATTGCAACAAGCACTGGTAACTAACTCCCACTAAGGATTATCATAAGAGTTCCGTTAAAAACATAACATGATGTTCCGTTTAAACTACTACTAATTTGAGCGGGGCCATCACCGTTGGCACAACCACAATATAGTGAAAGTACAATCAGGATAATTCTATGTCATGGCACAGTCAAATATACTGAACAAACAAATTAAGATTTCTCAAGGCCAATAAGCAATTAGCAAGTTTCGAACTTGTAACCAAGGAAGCTTGAGATGTCTGAAACAACCAGAAAGTAAGCTTTAATCAAAATGGTGATAAAAAAGACCTTGGTATGTCTTATATATATTATTTTGTCTTGCATTTCTTCATTTATGCAATAATTAGCCTTTCTGCCCTCCATTATTGTACTTAATTTCACCTATTTGTCCATGTGAGAATATAATGGGGCTTTGCTAACATAACAATCCTTGAGATACTGTGAGAATAATAGTCTATTATGAGCCACAAATTCTTGAAGAAGTGGTTCTCGCAATAATTTATAATTATTTATAATTTTATTTTTCGTTGTCCAAAATAGACCGTTATTCTCACAGTACATTAAATACTATCACGCAATCATTTCTCCATATAAAAAGAGAGAGAGAGAGAGCAATAATTTATAATTCTCTATAATTTTATTTTTTGTTATCCAAAATAGACCGTCATTCTTACAGTACATTAAATACTATCACACAATCATTTCTCCATATAATGGGTTGGGGTGAACAACTCATACTTGAATTCCACTCTGTGAACAACGACCAGAAGCACAGAGGTCCCAAAAAGGAGGGAGAGAGAGAGAGAGAGAGAGAGAGAGAGAGAGAGAGAGAGAGAGAGAGAGAGAGAGAGTCAAGAGTTTTTTTGGAAATGAAGGTAGTGCGGCAGCTTCTACTGGTGGCTGTGGCCTGGTGGTTGCGACAAGGCGGCGCTCCCACCGTGGCCGAAGACTGTGCACACAGGTGTGGGAGAGTGTCCATACCTTATCCCTTTGGGCTCGAACTCGAGTGTGCGAAATCCAAAGAGTTTTTGCTCCATTGCAATACCACCGAAGGGAGCCATCAACAACTACTGTTGGGGAATTATCCGATACGCAAGATCTCAGTCAGCGACTCGACCATGGTCATCAGCATCCCCGAACTATACGACTGCTACAACGAGTCTGGCCAGTCAGTAAACAGAAGCAATGTTCTGACCATCGATCTATCTTCATATCCACAGTGTAGATTGTCGGCCACCCGGAACACCCTCACAGTCCTCGGCTGTGACACCTACGCGTTCACGACGGCGCTCACGGCTGACGAAGATGGGTTTTCCCCGGGCGGCTGCATCTCCTACTGCAAAGAGTACGGCGACTTGGCGAAGAGGACCACTTGCTCTGGTATCGGTTGCTGTCAAGCATCCATTCCGAAGGGGCAAAACAAGCTCCGCATTAGTATCTCCTCCTTCAACTATCACCAGAATGTCTGGTCATTCAACCCCTGTGGAGTGGCCTTCGTGGGGGACGAAAAGTCATCCAATATCTCCAGCAGGAAACCCCCGACCTTGGATGATTTGGGCAATTTAGACAAGAGGGCGGACGTTGTTCTGGATTGGATGATCGGATGGAACGTCACTCCTCCACAGGCCAGGTCAAACCAGTCGAGCAATGCCTGTGGCAACAACACTGACAGCTACAACTTCCCGGATGGACAGGGTTACCGCTGCTTTTGCAAGGCTGGGTACGAGGGGAATCCCTATGATCGCTCCCGCGGGTGTCAAGGTAATTAACGTATATGACTCATGCATTATCGCCTCTGAATGAACTGTGTAGATAACTAATTTATGCATTGTTTCCATCTAGTTTACCCATTTAATGAGGCGCCGTTTCAATTTTACCACCCTTTCTCTCTCTCTATCTCCTCAACCTCCACCTCCACTCTCTGGCTTGCACCTCACGACATTGCCACCGCCACATCATTCGCCCACCACCTTAGGTGAGCCTAGCATCGGCCTTCATGCGCTTCGGACCCCACAGCCGTCTCTCTCTCTCTCTCTCTACCATACCAAAACACACTCCCTGTCCTCCACGGCAAAAGCTACTCCACATCGGAGATTACAACAAAGTGCCTCCACCCGAGTCTGTCTTGTACCTCATCTCAGCATTGACAAGTCCCCCCCGAACGTCTCCTCGGAATGAAGGAGATGAGATATGCTTGCTAGTCTCTTCCATTAACGGAGGAGACCATGTCTATAGGTCTCCTACGAAGAAGACAAAACTGCTGCAACATTCCATAAAGAGCGACGTGGCAATGGTGCGTGCGTGCTGGTGGTGGGGAAGTGGGAGAAAATGTTAGAATACCAGCTCAGATTTACAATAGTCCATTAAATGAATGATAGGTGACATCCTTTGGGGTCCACCGTCAGAAATTTTGAAAGTGTCTCTCTCCCGTCTCACGCAACGCTCTCTGCTCTCTCCTTCCCCAACGGCTCTTTGCTCTCTCACTCCCCCTCTCGACTCACGATCTGCTCTCTCTCGCCGCCGCCTCTGCCTTGTCCGTTGCCTCCACCGATCCCCCTCCAGCGACGGCTCCACCAATGAGGTCGTCCGCTGCCCCCCGCGGCCACCCTTAGGTCCAAAAACTAGCCCAATGTCCCCGGTCGTCATCACCTGCGACCCTAAGCTCTCCCTCAGCCCTTGTATCCTAAAGGTCGCTTGCAGATTGGATGACGTCGCCTCCCTCCACTGGTCATCTGCCGTCCCCCGGGTCTAAGAACAAGCCCAAGCCCCACTTTGTCCACAAGCCCAGGCCTTCCGTCAATCCTTGCATCCTCGAGGTCTCCTGTAGCTCCGATGTCGTTGCCTCCCTTCACAGCTTCTAGATATGGCAAGGTTGTCAAGGTGAGGACGACCCTCGCCCTAGCTGCGAGGGTCCAACCCTTGTTGACTCTGGCGAAAGCAACCCTTCCTTATGGCCGGATGGCCAGCTACCAGCCAGAGGCCAAAGGGAAATAAAGGGAAAAAAAAGAGAAGAAAAAAAAAAGGGAAGAAACTATGAAGAAGAAGAGAAAGGGCAAGTGCAAAAGAGGAGAGAGAAAAGGGAAAGAAAGATAATTTCAAATAAGAAATGTTTATGAACCGTCCTTAACCTCCTGTGAGAATAATAGATTGTTTTAGGCCATAAAAAATAAATAACAAATAATTAGAAATTATTATAGGGATCACTTCTTTAAGAATTTGCAATTTACAACTTGTTGTTTTCATAGTAATCCAAAGATTATTATATTAGCAAATCCCATTTCAAAATTTCTGATGGTGGGCCTCGAGGTTGGCATGTGTCACCATTGCAAATCTGGCATGGTATCACTTGCGTACCTAATATCTTCTCGAGGAATTGGCCTTAACTCACTTGAATATTAATCTCAACAAGGAGACAACGAGCCCATGGCTCGATGATGTTAGTTGCATTGCTGAGCCTTGGTAGTGGTGGAGTGGATGTTGAGTTATGTGGAAAGTGATAAGAGGGAAGGGAGAGTGTGTTTTGATGTGTACCACCATATATAATTTGAATGGGAGGTCTATATAAGTTTAAGTAATCTTTCTAGGACCTAAATCTATATCTAGTATTGACATGTGGAATGTGAGATTCACATGATCAATAATTGTGATAAGCCTGATCGAATAAATTCGAACTTGGACATGTGTTTCTCCTAAGTTTTTCACTTTTTGCCTAATAGAATAAGTCAAGGCCGTTGCCACCACCCTACGGACATCAGCATGTATTTCTAGCGACTCTATCCCCACGTTAAACTCTGTGCTGCCGCCCTCTTAATTATATATTCACTAAACCTGGTACATGTACTAAAATGTATGTAAATAAAAAGATTCGATGAGCCCATCGTATTTAGTAATAGTTATACATATCAGCACACCCACCTCACTAATGCTTGTAAAGATCAATCTTCACATTCCTAGGTAAATGATATGGAAATAGAAACCCCTCACCTCGCTCTTGCAACGTGGGGTTCTTGCATCACTACAAAAGCTCGATTTTTGCAAGTTTTGTATGCAGATCCTTTCCGAGCTTTTTTGCCCTCAATGCGGTCACTTAAATAGAGATCGAGGCAGCGATGATCTCCATCGATGGCAAAGAAAGACGCCATTGTTGAGCTAGAATTGCACAGGGAGAGAGACAAAGGGTAGGGAAAGGAGATATTTTAAAAGAGAGTAGATATGTGTCACAATGCTATGACCAAAACTTGAATGGGATAGCATTGCCCGTCTAATAATCCATGCATCAACTTGTTCAATCTGTTTTTGCCATTAACCAAGATAAAGGTTCAATTTGTCTTCTGTATAATGTAGACATTAATGAGTGCGAGGACCCACAGAAATACCCATGTCACGGAAAGTGCGAGAATCAGCCTGGGAACTACACTTGCAATTTCGACGACAATTCCGACGACAATTCCGACGACAATAATAAACATCGCGATTTCGCTCTTGCAAGTAAGTCTATTTTCTCATTATTCACCTAATGGTTCATATTCTATCTATCTATTCTTGATTTTACCGTAGGTTAATGTGTTTTAAAGATTATTATATTAGTTGGTGTAATCCCCAATAACATAAGCAATGAGCCACAGGCTGCCAGGTGTCCCTATTCAGTCCTAGGCTAAAGCTATTTACATCTTTTCTTTGTTTTTTTCTTTTTAACTTCCCTACTCGCTCTCTTTTGTTTTATGTTTCTTCTGAAGCTAACACTTTGAAACTACGGGCGTGGGAGGTTACACAGCAGATCTAAAAGAAAATTCCTCCTCAACCTAAACCAGCAACTCTTGGGCCAAAAAGAACAGCTAGGCCTTAGATCTCACAAGGAAAAAAACCCTAAAATTTAAAGCGAAAGTGAGCACAAATTTGGACTAGAAAAAGAAAAAAGAAAAATGGAGCTCCGAATTAACCAATGACATATTGAAGAAGGCAATGCGGTTGAGCTTCCTTAAAATCTGAACTGTGAAAATATTGACCAAAAAAGCAGCACGGGAAGAGCTTAATGACTCTTGAGTCTGATCGGTGATTTATTTCGAAACTTTCTCGGCTCCTCCTGTGAGCTGCTGAAGTGACAGTCACTCTTGAGCACTAGATGGACGCAATAGCCCAAGTGAGACACCAAAAAAAAAAAAAGGCCCAAAAAGCAGTGAATGCGTTAGTTTTTCTTAGGATATAAAAAGTTATTTTCTCATTTATTCTAGAGATTTAAAGCTATTGAAATTATATATGTACGTGTGTGAAAAACTCGGCGAATCCACCCCACGTACACTTTGAAGAAGAATATATAAATATTTATATGTACGTGTATTTTATTTATTTCTTTAATTTTATGACAATAATTTATTCTAAAAATATCAAATAATAATAAAACCCTCAAGACAATATCTTCTCCTTATCAATCTTGCTTTTATAGGAGACACAAGCTTAGTAAGTTCTTTAAGTAAGTCATGCGGCACAATTATATTTTAAATATTTCATCTTCCCATTGTCTCACACTGGCTAATTTGTTAAGATTGGAATTTGGTTGACCATATAAAAGCAATCCCCGAGGCCACTCCTTTCTTATAAAATTCACCCATGAGGCCATTCCTTTTTATAAAAATAAGAAAAATGTCAAATTGTCATCTAGAAAGCGGTTTAGATCTTTTTTAGAAGGAAAAGAAATTATGTGGCAGTGCCTCGCATGGGATGGCGGCATTTCATTTTAGGGGGTGGGGATGAGGAACGTGATCCTCATCCCAACCCCTCCCCGTGCCCGTCTCTAGTTAAAACTAGTTTTAGACTAATAGTCAATCTGTAGATTATAAATGGTTACATTTTCTTTCGTCTCTAATTAGAGGAAATGTTTTTCAAGCATGCTTTTATTGGTGAGTTACATATTATACCAATTTTTTTACGTGTCCACTCAACTAAATATAAATTTAGGCAATGATATATATATTTGTGACCCATCAATTAGAGTTTCCACCAATAGAATGGACGGAAAAAAACATTTAAGCATGATACTATAAGGTGCATAATTGGTTAAACAATTCCCCCTAAGTTTTGATACCATTTGTAGATGGAAAGATCTAAAACAATGTGAGGCGAAAGCCTTCTCATTCTCTTTTATTACAAACCTTCTTCATTATAATCAAGGAAAGACGTTATAGAAGATGCTGGTAATATATATTAAATTGAGTTCATTTGATTACTTATTCACTTTATAATGACAAATGTCAAATTTCAAATAAGGACCTTTATAAGGATTGTTACCAGTATGTAATATGTGTAACCCTTTTGTCACAAAAGCAATTTCTATCGCCGTTAAATTGGGCAGTTATACATTGAAAGATTGACTAACCATAATATTAAATGCATTGTGCGTTTGAAATTAATTTTTTTTAATGAAGTATGTGGAGCATATGAGGATTACATGCTTGAATGAATAATCTAGTAACATATATTCTTTGGTAGTGATTCTTGCAACCGGTGTCTGCACATATGCTAGTGCTTCAGCCTCGGTCACATGGAAGTGGAGAATCAGAAAGATAAATTTCAGAAAAAATGGAGGAAAGCTCTTGAAACATTCGGGAGTTCGAATCTTTAAGGAGGTAGAGCTAGCAAAAGCAACCAACAACTATGATGAAAGCAAGAAGCTAGGTGAGGGCGGTTTTGGTTCCGTCTATAAAGGGAGAATAGTAGTAGGTGAGGGCGGTTTTGGTTATGCCAATAAAGGGAGAATAGCAATGGACATCGAGGTCGTAGTCAAGAAGCCTAAAGATGTGCACAAGCATCTAATGAAGAAGGGATTCCAAGATGAACTTAAAACTGTGATACTAAAAAATCACAAAAATGTGGTGAAGCTCTATGGCATATGTTTGGAGACTAGAATACCCTTGCTGGTTTATGAATATATTTTGAATGATACTCTATTCAAACACATCCATCCGAAAGCGTCGATCATCTTGAGATCATGGAAAAACCGACTTAGAATAGCTGCTGAGGCTGCTTTTGCACTCAAGGAAATGCATTCCAGCAAAATCATTCATGGCAACATCAAGTCGGCGAATATACTTTTGGATCAAACTTACTCGGTGAAAATATCTGATTTTGGAACTTCACTACTTATATCACCGGAGCATAGTCATATAGTAGCCACTGAAATAGAAGGCACCTTGGGCTACATCGATCCAGAATATTTAACCACCGGTAAACTAACAATTGAGAGTGATGTATACAGCTTTGGAGTTGTCCTCATGGAGTTGCTCACTGAAAAGAAGCCTACAAGTTCTGTTATTAATAAGTCCGGAGAGCCAATCAATATTATCTCTCATTTCATCTCTTCCGTGAAGAATGGGACCCTCTCCGATGTCTTAAATTTTGAGGCTGCTAATGAAGATGAAATCAAGCAAGTAGAAATGGTTGCTGAAATTGCAGCGAAGTGCTTAGACCAAAGCAGGAGGAAGAGGCCAACAATGAGTGAAGTGGCTCAGCAACTTGCCCCAATTAACCAGAGCTCGACGGTTGCGGGAAACGTTGAAGTCGCTGTAACAATCCGTACCTCCGCTGAGATTCCAGTGACTGAGGAGGCGAGCGAACATGTGACGTCAAGCTGTCTTTCCTGGCTGGATTCAGCATCTTCCTGCATTTGATCCTTTATTCCTACCGTAACAAGTAGTAATTGCACAGAAGGACTTTTAGGGTTGGTTGTGTGCTTTGAACATGTGTCATGTTGCCATTTGCTATGGTCTTATGTTTGTGCAAGCATTTGGGCTGGTTTAAGTGTGAGAATCTAATATCCTATATGTGAAGCCGTGCATTGAAGTAGACTTATCTTATGGCCATTTTGACATTATAATAATCTCTCTTTCCCTTTATCTTTTCTTGTTTTTCATTTTTTCCTTGATATAATAATATATGGTCAAGACAAAATCTACTCACTCCTTTATATCTTTTTTCTTTTGTAATCTTATCCCAATTCACTCTTATTGCAAGTAAAATTCTCCATTCACTTCCGGTCTTTACTTTTCCCTAATTATTTTGCAATTAATCTTAATATAATGTTCATTTCCAGAAAAAAAGATAATAATTGTTGGCTAAAAAGACAAAAATAGGCTAGGAAAATATTTACCTTCACTCGTTTTTATCTTTTTCATAATTTGATCTTAATTTGACATGATGGCAAAAAAATAAAATCTCAATTTACTTTACTTTCCCTTAATTTATACTTCATATAATCTAATTTGAGGTTAGATGTTAAATTTGGAGTGAGAGTGGGAACTAAAAAAATGCCACATATTCCAATTATAATAAGATTACTCATAAATATGATAAAGGGTGATAGTGAAACCTATTGGAGTCTTAGATCTACATTATCTTAGTAAATTCAATAAGAACAAAAAGATCTTATCCAAACCAATGAGAGGATCATAAAATCGAGAAAGGGAATTTACTTGATAATAACTTTATTGTAGAGCAGATTCTTTTTCTTTTTTTTCTTTTCCAGAAAGATAAAGAAATGACTTTTACAACATTAATAGCAAGACACGCAATCTACTTTTTAAGATGAAAGAACTTGTATCATGTTATAAGTTTGATACTTAAAAACCGTGATGAAAGACACTAACTAGCAAGGAATACCTAACCTCTTTTATCGTCAATGGAACTTTTTTTATTTTTGTCTAGATTTTACAAATTAAAGGCTTAGACAATTTTTCAAGCAAAAAAAGGCATAGAAAATTTATTTTTTAAGTAATTGACCGTGATTTTAAGTAATATCTCATAATGACAACATAAAGAACCAGTCGAAATTATGTTCTACCAAATAGTCATGAACAAAGTTGACTAAAAGATAAAATATGTACTTTTAATTGGTTTTTAAGGGTAATTTGAATTTGGCATTTGTTTTCTACGGAGTATTTCAAGAAAGCATCTCTCAACAAGAGATTGAAAATTAAAAAATATATATATGGAATTATGGGAGAAATATTAAACATAATCACCAGATGTTGGTCTCATGCTAAGGCTAAAATTTTAGTTGAACACAAAGACATCCCAAGTGTGTTTTAGTTGGATGCTTTTTTTCTGATAGTTTTTCTTGTAGTTAACCTTTGAGTAATGCATCTTTGAATTTTTCAAAAACATAGATTGGTTTTTCATATTATTTAAGGTGTTTGACAGCCACATTTGATAGCACTTGTGATGCTAGCATGGCAATTAACTGCGACTTAATGCCATGTTTCAGCGCTTTCGTCAATATTTCAAATCGATGGGCCACTATAATTTTTTTTTTTAAAAAAGCTTTACAAATTTAATTGTACATTGTGCAAAAGTTCTAATCCAATAGTTGTCGCGACCTAATCTTGGGCAAGCAATCCAAAATTTGGCTAATAGGTTATTAAGTCTAGACTTAATTCGAGCTTTCCAAGCTTGTACCAATTCGCAACTAACATGTAAAATTATTTTTGTCTAGGAGTCGCCACTAATTAGTTTATGATAGGTGATTAGATACCCATGTAAAGCAATAGAAGAATTACTTTGCTGCTACATACAAAAGAATTTAGGATTGAGGACTTGATTACACTAATTAATCAACTAGTATCCTACATTTTATAACAATCATGAGTTCTGACATTCAATTCCTAACTATGCTAAGGAAACAACAATACATGCATCAAAAGGGCAGAATCGGAACGATGGAAATGTGCAATCAACAAGCCAACATTTGTTTCCATGAATATTCAATCCCTATTATAAAGCATTAGGGGCTTGTTTAATTTTGAGAATAACAATTTCTGAGCACTTTCACAAATTTTACAAGAAAACTATTCAAAAACTAATTTTTAATTCCTAACTTTAAAAAGAATAATTTTTTTCATAATTTTTTAATTTTTTTTCTAAATTAACTTTTTATCCGGAAATTAGGGACTCGGACTAGGCCCAGTCCGAATGTGGATCTGACCTGGGCCCCGTGGGCCTGGGCTAGTAATACTAACTGGACTAAAAGAAGCGGGCTCAATGATTCAAGCCCAACTTGTTCATGACCTGAACTGAGTCCAAATTCAATTAATCTAAGCCCAACCCAGATTTACCAACACTAAGCTCAAGCCCACTTCCTATTTTTTTTTCTTTATTTTCTCTCTTTTCCTAAGCCCTTCAACGTCTCCTCCGTACTCCACTCCCCCAGCCCCAAGAACCCAGACAGAACACACCAAAATTCAAGATGACCACCACTCGTCATTAGACTAACACATCAGTACATCGCATGATACAGATTCCGCCATTGACCGGTCATGATCGAGACCCCCCAAATCAAACCGGGAAATGACTTTCGAATCCGGCCAAAGAAATGTCTGAGCACGAGGCAAAACGACGTCGGAAATTTAGGGTTGTTCAGACTTTGTAGAGAAGAAACCTGGCTAAAGAAATGTATTCGGCCCTCAGTAAAAAAAGTTGTATAGGACAAAATGCATCTACGGATCCTTGGAACAATTCGGAATGCGAGACTAATAAAATGACCGGTTTCGGTTTGGGCGTTCCCTCGAACACATGGTGGGTGTTAGGAAAATCCCTTATGATGTTTTGAAGATGACAAAATAAATCAAAAACTCCTAACGTGTTTAATGGTGAAGTAATAGACTATGCAGATGATAGAACGTATAAAGGATATTGTCAAAGTACCAGAAGACAGACTTTATGCTGGAGTTGAAATTATTCAGACTGGCGTTCAGATTGTAAAGTCTATTGCACTCAGACTTTACTTTAGACAGAACATAGCAGATTCAGAACGAAGCAGAATTAGAACGAAACATCTTGACAGAACGTAACACAAGCCCCAAACATATAACGACTAGTGATCTAGTTTGAATTCTATATCAAGATTGATTTGATTGACTCAATCTAATTGATTGATGATTGGATCTTGAAGACAAGAACTTTCTATACGGAGAAGCTCTACTTATGGAAACCAAGATTCTGTTTATATGGGCGATCAGAATCAATTTGGGATTCTACTTTTGTCACTCAATGGCTACCAAATCTTCTAGATACATGTCCAGTGGGTAGATTGGAAGACGATCCTCTAAGATACTGTCCAACGGCTAGTTTGGAAGTGGAGGAGTATTTAAGGAGATCAAGGACCGATGAGCAAGTAAGAGACGAAGCGTAGAATTTATAATTCCAAAGTTTGAGCCAACTTCGATCATACACTTGTCTCTTGTGAGCTTAAACGTTTGTGATCGTGAGAGAAATACTAAAAGAGTGATTTAGTGAGATAGTGTAATCTACTACTAAGTGTTTGCACTCAAAGTTGTAATCTCTTGTTGATTGCATAGTGGAATACAGCTAGGAGGCTGTTAGCGTGGGAGAGTGGACGTAGGCTTAATCTAAGCCGAACCACTATAAACCTTGTATTCTTATTCTCTTCCTTAACTCCTTTATTTTGCTTGAAGTTTATTTTATTCCGCATATATTTGCCAAGGCTTGTTTTAAACATCTATTCACCCCCCTCTAGGTGTTCATACTAGAACTTTCAATTGGTATCAGAGCCAAGTGCTCGGTTTATAAAAGTGTTTTACTTTTGAGCTAAAGATTTTCTATGGTTAGTACCTTGGCACCAGGACTTATGGAAGGGCAAAGCAACACCAAGCCACCATATTTTGATGGAAATGAATACAATGTGTGGAAGAACAAAATGAAAGCATTCCTAAGATCCAGAGATCCCTTGCAATGGGATGTTGTGGAAAAATGAATCAATCCCACTGCTGCATCTACATCAAATAAGAATGGCAAAGAAAAAGAAACCAAAACCCCCGCTCCTATGTCTCGGACGGAGATGTCCAAAAGAGAAGCGCTTGATGCAAAAGCCATTTATTCTTTATATTGCGCTTTGTCTCCTGTTGAATATAACAGAATTTCTTCATGTGAAACAGCTAAGGAAGTTTGGGATAGACTTCATGTTACTTATGAATGGATTGATCGTGTAAAAGAGACAAAAGTAAACTTCCTGCTTGGCAAATATGAATCCTTCAAGATGAAGCAAGGAGAATTGATTGGAGATATGTTCAGCCATTTTATAGAAATTGTAAATGGTTTAGCATATCAAGCTCAGCCATTTTCTTCCCCAATGAAGGTCAACAAACTCTTGCGAAGTCTTTCCAAAGATTGGAATCATGTCAAGACCTCGATTCGAGACTCAGAGGATTATGCCACTCTTCGTTGATGAATTGATTGGCACTCTTCAATCCTACGAAGTAGAACAAATCACTGATGAAGATCCCGAAGGTCAAAAGTCCATTGCTTTAATATCTAATGCTAATTATGATGATACAGACTCAGAAAATGACATGGACGACGAAGAACTTGCTTTTATGATCAAGAAATTCAAAAAGCTGAGTAGAAAAGGAAGGAAATTCAGTAAAAGAAGACAATACAAGTAGAATGGTCAGAAAAGAACAATGAAAGAAGATGATGAGCAATGGAATATATGCTTGATGGCACATTCAGAATCTGAGTCTGACTCAAACATAGACTCAGAATTAAAGTCTAACTCAAACACAGACTCAGAATTCGATGAGGAAAATAAGGTAACTCATTCAGAAATTCCTACTAAAGTTCTTAAGTATATAAATGAGCATTGCTTAAATCTCAAATCTTCTCTTGAAAGGATCTCCGAACTAAAAAAAAGGAAAATTCGTGACTTAGACAACATGATCTTTCTCAAAAAGAAAAGTTTGAAATTTTGCAAAAAAATTTTCTACAAACAAAAGAAAGTCGAGATTTACTTGTCAAAGAAAATGATTCTTTAAAAAATGAATTTTCAAATATTTCGACAAAATTTTCAAATTGTTCAAAAACATTAGAGCATATCCTTTCCATACAAGTACCTTACTATAATAAGTTGGGACTTGGTTTCAAAAAGGAAAGTGATTCTCTAATAGATTTTCCTAAAGTCAAGGAGAGACTTAGACAAAGACCTCCTAGACTTGCGTACAAGAAGCATTTTGAAAGGATTTTTACAAAACCTGTTGGTCGAAATGCCCTCAAGTGTTCAAATTGTAGAGACTCGAAACACTTTGAGAAAGAATTTCCTAAAGTCTAGAGACCTATTACGAAAGATTGGGTAAAAACAACATATTCTACTAACTCTCATGGACCCAAGAAAAAATGGGTACCAAAGAAAAGATGAGTTATTTTTTGTAGGAAATAAAGGAAAAGAAGAAATTAGTAAGGAATGTATTTTTTTTTTTTTGGCACATAATTCTTATTATACTTGATATTTGATATATCCTTAGTTGATTCGGATTTTATAATGATCATATTTTGTTTTATTGAAGAAAGAATCGTATGATTTGTTTTTGTGATTCGTGAATTGAGAGTTAATTTAATACGTGTGATTATTTTTGAAATCTTGCTAATAGACAATTGAGCTTATTTGGTTTAATTTTATGCTTTCAGATTTTGCCATATTTTGCAAAGTGAAAATCTGTTTTACGTGATATTTTTGCAAAGATTGTTATCTGTTATACAAGAATTTGTAGGTGGCAACAGAATCTTCAATGTGGATTTTGAAAAGCTCAATTTAAAAATCATGGAGATTCTATACTATCTTCTGGAGGCTAAAAAATTCCCTTACTTGTGCAAAGTTTTTGCAAATTGTTAAGGAAATCCCTAATGTGTCGTATGAAAGGTTGAGTAGTTCTGAATTTTAATAATTGATAATTTTATATATGCTTTTCAATTTATTTATTTGAAGAAAGGGCATTATATATTATGTGGATATTATTACAGCTTATTTATGCAAAAAGTTCGTTAAAGTTTATGCAGGTTGAATTCGAGAAGAACTTGATTGAAGAAAATAAATTTCTACCTCGAATTTCAAAATGCAAATGATCGTTGTGGATATTATTGTTACGAAGGAAATAATAGAAAAATATTCTGCTCAACGTACACAAGCCACAATTAGTGCTATTTGCAAATATTGTCATGATGACAAGGGGAGAAAGCGAATCCAAGCAAAAGGAAAGAATCGTGATCATCTAAAAAAGACAACAAATTGAGGGGGAGCCTTGATCAATAATGGAAAAATCTTTTTGAGTCAATCATGATCGTGATCTTATTATGGAAGAAAGGAAAAGGTAAATGTGATTAGAACTTACCAAGTTCTACAAAATCCGGTTAGTGCATCTTTTATTACCTTTTGTCATCATTAAATCTCTTATTGATATTATCATTTTATTATGACAAAATGGGTAAAGTGAGTTTTATAATGCATCGGTGATTTTAATTTGCTGATGTATATGATTGAAGTGAGTTATATTGCATATCTTTAATATTCGACTTACTTTGTAAATGCTGATTTTTTAAATTGTGCAATATATTTATTATCATTTTATATTCTCTATGTGATACTTTTTTCATTATTATCGCTTTTTGATTATGACAAAAAAGGGGAGAGAATATAAATATGCATATGTTTTGATTGGTTGATATTATTTATTGCATATTATTAAGCTGCGATTATTTTTACATATATAATTATATGCTCAATCTATTTGCTATCTTGAATTACATTATTCTTTAAGATTGCATTGATTTATTATCTTTAAAAGTGTGATTACATATTTGCATATTCAGAGATTGTTTTGTCATCATAAAAAAGGGGGATATTGTTAGGGAAATCCTTTATGATGTTTTGAAGATGACAAAATAAATCAAATGCTACTAACGTATTTAATGGTTAAGTAATAGACTATGCAGATGATAGAACGTATAAAGGATATTGTCAAAGTCTATACTTGGAAGAACCAGAAAATAGACTTTATGCTGGAGCTAAAATTATTCATACTAGCGTTCAGATTGTAAAGTCTATTGCACTCAGACTTTACTTCAGATAGAACGTAGCAGATTCAGAACGAAACATCTTAACAGAACGTAACACAAGCCCCAAACATATAACGACTAGTGATCTGGTTTGGATTCTACATCAAGATTGATTTGATTGACAATTGGATCTTGAAGACAAGAACTTTCTATACGGAGAAGTTCTACTTATGAAAACCAAGATTCTATTTGTATGGGCGATCAGAATCAATTTGGGATTCTACTTTTGTCACTCAACGGCTACCAAATCTTTTAGATATAGATCTGTCCAATGGGTAGATTGGAAGATGATCCTCTAAGATACTGTCCAACGGCTAGTTTGGAAGTGGAGGAGTATTTAAGGAGATCAAGGACTGATGAGCAAGTAAGGGACGGAGCGTAGAATTTATAATTCCAAAGTCTAAGCCAACTTCGATCATACACTTGTCTCTTGTGAGCTTAAACGTTTGTGATCGTGAGAGAAATACCAAAAGAGTGATTTAGTGAGATAGTGTGATTTACTACTAAGTGTTTTCGCTCAAAGTTGTAATCTCTTGTTGATTGCTTAGTGGAATACAGCTAGGAGGTTGTTAGCGTGGGATAGTGGACGTGGGCTTGATCTAAGCTACACCACTATAAACCTTGTGTTCTTATTCTCTTCCTTAACTCATTTATTTTGCTCGAAGTTTATTTTATTCCGCATATATTTGCTAAGGTTTATTTTAAACACCTATTCACCCCCTCTAGGTGTTCATACTAGCACTTTTAGTAGGCACAGATCGAGAAGAATACATCGACCCTTGTTCATACTAGCACTTTTAATGGGCACAGATCAAGAAGAATACATCGACCCTTCTTAGATCTAAACTCAAAGAAAATCACCAGGAAATGCTCGATGCCAACAGGTTAGAAGTAAAACACACATAAACCAGAGAAGCCGGGTCGCAGCCTCTCCTTCAACCAAAATAGGGCGGAGCAAAAAGGGTTCGAGGGAACGAGCGTTTAACTGCGGGGTCCCTACCTGGCTTGGCGACGACGGCCTCGACACAAATTGAGCTATAGCCAGCTGTTCTTGTGTTGCCAAGCTGGGATCCTTATCCTCGGGAAGATGGTAGATCGAACCGACAAATCCACTCGCCAGAAACCGAACGATGTGAGGAAGGGGAAAGCCGCAGGCTCGGTGGTGTCGACTAGGGGGCGCCAGTTTGCGTCGAGAGCGGCTGGACGATGCTCAGTCAGGAACGACCTTTTTTTCTTCTCTCGCCCTCCTCTTTTTTCCCTTGGTCTTGTGTCTAGTTCTCTCCCTCCTTTATAGTACTCCTCCCTAGTTCGGCTTGCTAAACGTTCCAAGGCGGAGGCCCTTCTCCCTCTCATCTCTCTTGCGCCGACCAGTCCTTGGCCTACACCAGCGGTCCTCCCCTTGCTCTCTACTTTGCTGTCGGTCTGTCCTCTGCTCTGGACAGATCTGCGGCGTTGAGCTCCTCCCTTGAATTTATGGCTTGACCCGTCACTTTTCCGTCCGTTCTTCCCTTTCAACCAGCGGTCGCTTTCGCCGTCCCTGGTCCTTTGAACGTGCTGTCCTCTGTCGTGCGTCTGAGTAGCAGGAGGGGAGGAAGGAGGGGCTGGGCCGGAGAAGAAATAAGGAGAATGGGCCTGGCCCGGGTGGGAAGGAAGGAGAGGAGAGGGGGAGTAGGCCAGGCCGGCCCGGCTCGAGCCCGGCCGGGCTCCTTTTTTAAATTAATTAATTTTGTTGATTATTATTTTGTTATTTTGTTATTATTTTTTATTAATAAATTAGTAAAATTTAGCAATATTGATGTAAATTATCCTAATGCCTACATGCTGTGTAATCTAATGAAAATTCTTTTTGATAGAGCCGAGTCAATTCCTAATTTTCTAATGGGTTGCTAAACTTAAATATCAACAATAGTTACACCATCCTATCACACCATATAACAATCTCTAATCATCTGTTGGCACATAAAAAAATGTAAGTCAAGCATATTTGATGCTGAAAATTAGTATTATCATATGTGTTGCAGTTATAACTTTTACAACAAGCCAACTAGCCAACTGCTTTTTACATTTTCCCTTGATTGATTGATAGTCAAAATCGGAATATCCGACGCCCAATTCCAAGTCGACTACGTTTTATATTTGTTTGGAATTGCAATTGCAAATGTACTCTTGGATGCTAATCTTATTTAACCAAATACTTTCATGTGTTATTGGGAAAATCTCAAAAATTTTGCAAGATTATTTTCTCCTAATGATTTTAATACATCTTTATATGGCTATAAATATGGTTATGAGTGCATATCGAGTCTACAAGGTTATATAGGAAGATAGAATCTATATTTTTCTTGATGGATTGGATTATCATCTAGAAAACATACGGGCCGATGTGCTTCAAATTCGACCATTCCCTATGGTTGAACAAGTCTATGCTCATGTCTGAAGGGAGGATGTAAGATAAGTAGTTATGATACCAAGCATAAAATTTACACGTGCCAATTCCATGGCCTCCAAAGGAGTCAAGATGGAAACCTTAGTGACCACTGATGCTCTAGATTTTTAAAACCGGTTCTTCCTCTCTGGGAGGTGGAAAGATGAATACAACATCAAAGGCCAAGGCACAATTAGAAGGAGGCTTTACACACTATGGAAACATGAAGCATACTCATGAAACTTTCTTTAAGTCACATGGGTACTGAGAATGGTGAAAAAAAACTCAAGGCACAAAAAGATGCTAATAGTGGGTTGGGACAAGTTTCTTTGGTAAATGCAGAACCTCACTTATCTTTAATTCCACAAGTGGAATCATCAAGTAATTCAATTACTCTCAATAATCAAGGTAATTGTGGTGATGCATTGCTTAGCTATAATCAAGATAATTACAGTGGATGGATTATTAACTCGGAAGCAACTGACCATGTGACATTTTGTTCATATGAATTTGTCAAGATTACCAACCAAGACGAAGTAATGTTTCCAATGCTAATGGGGCCATACACCTTGTTACAAGAGCTGGGACAGTTACTCTCTCACCCTCTTTCTCTTCATCCAATACTTTGTTGGTTCCATCTCTCTCAAATAAATTGATGTCTATAGGCCAAGCCACTGAAGAGCTAAATTGCATTGCTATAATCTATCCTACTTTTTGTTTTTTCAAGATATTTTCACAATGGAAATCAATGGGCGTGGTATTAAGAGAGGGGGTTATACTACATGTATGATTTTAGTCCTAGTCCAACAAATAACATGCAACACTCAACTAGTATCAAGGAGAGACAGATTTGGCTATGGCATCGTCATTTGTGGCATCTGTCATCACTTATATGAAGTACCTATGTCCTGATCTATTTTCCAACTTACATGGTTTAGCTTTTAAATGTGAAAGTTGCATTTTGGCTAAAAGTCATAGTGTACCTTTCCCAATAAGTCGGCAATAAAGTGATATTCCCTTTGCGTTAATTCTTTTTTATGTTTGGGGGCAGAAGAACAACCCAAGTGCCAAAACTTGGCACGGAGGGACACTTAAATGCCAAAACTTCGAAAATGTACACTTAAGTGCCAGTTTCAAAGTTAAATGGAACACTTACGTGCCACTTCGGCCAAAATCTGGCCAAATGGTTGACGTCAGCAATTTTCCGGCGAGTTTGGTCCAAAACGGCGTCGTTTTGCACGCTGACGTGGCGAGAAAAATGCAAAAACGACGCCGTTTTATATCTGATGTGTAAATAATAATATAAAAATTAATTAAATTAAATTTAAACTTAATTTTATTTAAAATATTCTAAAAATTAAAAAATTTAAAATTAAAAAAGGGGGGCGAAGGGGGCGGTTGAGGGCTAAGCCCTCGCCGTTGCCGCCTCCCCACCGTCGTCGGGAAGGGACAGTGACAGTGGGGGGGTCGGCCGGGGTTGCCAGCCCCCGGTCGACCGGTGGCAAGGGCTCGCTGGCCTCCGTAGCTGGTCGCCGGCCCCTGGCCAGGGCCTGGTGACCCTGGCCGACCCTCTCCCCTCCGTCGCCAACCCTTCCTAGCGGTGAGGGCCCGCAGCCCTCGCCGGATCTGGGTGAGGGCTTGCGGGCCCTTGCCGCCTCCCCGCCGCCGTCGGGAATGTCCGGCGACGGAGAGGGGAGGGTCGGCCGGGGTCGCCAAGCCTTGGCCAGGGGCCGGCGACCCCGGCCGACCCTCCCCCCTCCGTCACCGTCCCTTCCCGGCAACGATGGGGAGGTGGCGGCAGCGAGGGCTTAAACCTTAGCCGCCCTCTTTGGTCTCGCCCCCCCTCCCCCTCCCTTTTTTTTTTTTAAATTTTTAGAATATTTTAAATAAAATTAAGTTAAATTTAATTTAATTAATTTTTATATTATTATTTACACATCGACACGAAACGGCGTCGTTTTTGCATTTTCTCGCCACGTCAGAGTGCAAAACGACGCCGTTTTGGACTAAACTCGCCGGAAAATTGTCATGTCAGCGATTTGGCCAGAGTGGCACCTAAGTGTTCCATTTAACTTCGAAACTGGTACTTAAGTGTACCTTTTCGAAGTTTTAGCTCTTAAGTGTCCCCCCGTGCCAAGTTTTGGCACTCCAAGTGTCCCAAACTTGATGCTTGGGGACCCACTCCAATTACTGCTATTTCCGGAATTTGTTGGTTTGTGATATTTGTTAACGATTGTACTCGAATGACTTGGTTATAATTGCTGAAGCACAAAGATGATGTGTTTGGTATGTTTTGAACTTTTCATGTTATGATTTAGACTCAATTTTTAGTTAAAACTCAAATTCTTCATTTTGACAATGGTGAAGAGTATGTTGATAAGGAATTTCAAAATTATTTCATGAATCACAATATTCTTCATGAAACCTCAAGTACTCAAACACTACAACATAATGGAGTTGTCAAATGGAAAAATAGACATATCTTAGAAACTACTCGTGCATTATTGATTGGTTCACATGTGCTAAATAGATACTAGGACAATGCTGGGATCATAACAATATGTTTATCGAACCGTATGCCTTCAAAGGTGCTGAATTTCAAGACTCCATTATAAGTCCTTTCCAACTGTGTTACTCTACCATCTATTTTGTTGATTCCTCCTCAAGTTTTCAGATGTGTTGCTTTTGTTCATCTTCCTTAAAATCAACGTGCTAAGCTTGACCCTTGTGTAGTTTGTTATGTTTTTTTGGGGTATCACAAAAAAAAAAAAAAAATGGGATATCGATGTTACAATCATGCTACTAGGCATACCTATGTCACCATGGATGTAACCTTCATGGAATCTAAAAGTTTTTTTTTTTATCGTTATTAGCATATGATTCTCCCTTTCGGAGGGAGACACTCGTTGAAAGGAAGAATTGGTGGGATTGTGTTGTATTCGAAGACACTCTAGTACAAACTGAAACTGGACAACCTGGTAGCCTAATGAGTGAAAAAGTGAAGCAATGGTTAGTGAGGAGGATAGAATTGATATTGAGCAGAAGATTGATTAGGAAGTTGGGCAAATAGTAAGAATTGACAATGATGGTACTACACAAATTGCTGACCCCCTCACTCTTCGGTACCCAATGATTCGTCTCTTGAGAATATTCCCGAGGTAAGCTCTCCTACTACACCTTCTTCTCTTGATGACTCGAATACCTCTATCAGTTACTACTTATCTTTCAAGAATAATCGTGGAAAGCCCCCAAATCAATACTCAATAGATTTTGAGGAAAGGAGATCAAAATATCCTATTGCAAATCATGTATCAACTTGGAGATTATCAAAACCTCTCGAGGCATTTGAATACAATGGGACTACAAGAAGCCTTAGCAAATCCGAAGTGGATTCAATTGATAAAAGAAGAAATGGAGGCGCTAAAGAAAAATAAAATAAAAAAATGAAATCTTGTTCTATTGCTGGATGGAAAAAAAATGATTAGCTGCAAATGGGTTTTCTCCATTAAACAAACTTAAGGTGGACAAATCTATTAAAAGATATAAGGGGATATACACAAACATATGGCATCAACTATTAAGCGACTTTTTCATCTGTGGCAAAATTGATCACTATCAGGGTCTTATTGTCTCTTGCTACAAATTTAGATTGGCGATTACACCAGTTCAATGTAAAGAACGCCTTTCTTCATGGTGACTTTGAGGAGGAGATTTATATGGATATTTTACCAGGGTACAATGTTTCCTAAAAAACATTGTGTGTAACTTGCAACATTTGTTGTATGGTCTAGAACAATCTGGCTGCACATCGTTTGGACAATTCACCTTGGCTATGAAGAAGTATGGTTTTCACTAGAGTAACTTAGATCATACTCTATGCTTTAATAATATATATGGATGACATGATTATCACAGGGGATGACATGGAAGAGATCTCTGCACTCCAAAAGAGATCGGCAATAGAGTTTAAAATAAAGAATCTTGAGTGTCTCAAACATACGGCATAGACTATCAAGAGACTTTTATGGATTGATTGATTGAGAATCAAGGTCTTAGGACCTAAGGGCATGAATCCATATTTCCTTTGCGTGTGATTTTTAGATGGATGTTCTAGGATCGATGCATGTACACAGGATAAACCAAATGGATATACCCAAACCCTAATTCTAGGAGTCACTCAATCTTGACTACCACTTATGAACCTAAGGGATTGTCAATTATCAATGATTATAATTAATAAGATAGAGGTCATAGGACGGCTCGTAATACATGTAAATCAAAGGCCGTAGGTTATGTTTGATTTTCATTGTATTGATTGTCCTTGTTTGAGTTCATGTGTTCATGTTGTATGTTGTATGATCCTATATGGTTGTATGATATTAAAACAGAATTAGAGTAAGTCATCCGAGGTATGGAACTTTGATGCATGATTTATGTGGCCGTGGGCTCTTAGCTACGGTGGTGTGATTCTCTCATGGTGTTAATATTAATATGATAATTTATAGTGCTATTGTGAATTGATTGATGCCATAAAAGATATACTTAAACGAATCATGGATTCCATATTTCGAAATTCTTGTATAGAGGAAAATAAGTTTTTTTACACTGAAAATCATGGAAATTACTATTGTGCTTAAGAGAAACAGGACCTTGCTAAATTTGCTTGTTCGGTTTCATCCATTCAATAAAATATATTGGCAATAAATTTATCTTTTTTTTTTATCTTTTTCTTTCTTTTCTTTTTCGTTCTGGTAGATGGCATGTGTGCATCTATTCGATTTAATCACCTAATTTGATTTTAGGTTAATTTCATGTACTCAAATTCACGATGTAGACTTGAGATCATTCGATGAAGTTGAAAATAAATGGAGAGAATTTAACCAAGAGTTAGCAATTTTTTAAGTGCTGATAATAATAAGATAAAAAAATTGAACAGTTAATTGAGAATAACTAAAACTATTAATTTCTAATCATGCACGAATATTTTAGCAAGGTAATTGGCAAAATTTAATTGTGGTCGATACTTTTCTATTTAACGACAATTAAATATTGCCTTCCTTACTCATCCGGATAAGTGATTTTCTTTTTGTTTATTTGAATTAATTGAATCTCTCTCATCAATATCAATATATAAATTCATCAGAAATCTGGTGGACGAATAATAATCACAAATCGGAAAAATCAAGATTTCGCATTCCCGCCTTCGCCTCCTTGAGCGTGCCGTCCCTGAACCACCAGCTTCCCGCCGTCGAGCACCACCTCCGGCAGGGGCGTGCGAGCTGCTTTCCTTCTCGCCGCCGCTGGGTCTCGACCTCCATCGCCGCCCTCCTCTTCCCCGAGCGCCACCCGACTCGACCCTGTCCGATTCTTGGGTTTTTTGGCGGCGGATTCGCGGCTCGACTCCCGCCTGTTTCAGACCACCTCAATCTACTGTCGACGAGCTCGTTTTCGTTTCGAGTTGAGAGGAGGAGGAGTAGAAGAAGGCGATGAGGGAGAGAAAGGCGGTGAAAAGGTATTACCCGCCGGATTTCGTCCCTTCGAAGCTGCCCAGGCTTCGGAGGTCCAAGAATCGGCAGATTAAGGTTCGGATGATGCTTCCGATGAGCATCCTATGCAACACCTGCGGGAATTACATTACAAGGGCACCGAGTTCAATTCCAGGAAGGCGGAAGTCGTCGGCGAGGTCAGTTGCACACCTTCGACTCTGTTTCCCATTCCAAAGTTGTCGACTCTGTTCTAATTCTCGGTGTTCTTTTGTTTTCGCGAGCAGACGATCTGGGTATCCGGATATTGGTGGTTTACTCTAAATGTACCCATTGCTCTGCTGAGCTCACCATCAAAACTGATCCACGCAATTCTGATTACCTCATGGAGTCAGGGGCCACGAGAACTTTTAAGCCCTGGCGTCTGCAGGATGAGGTACAAGATCTTGTCTTTTGAATTTTCTGTTTTTTTTTTTTTTTTAAACAGTTTGTTGATCTTTGGGAAGTGTGTGACTCGGGCCTCTTCATTTGGGTCTGGGCAGGCGGTGGAGGGTGAGAAAAGAAAAAGGGAGACTGAAGAGATGCATTATCGCATCAAGTACTTGGAAAATGAAACTTTAGATTCCAAGAGGGAGATGGACACTCCGGCGGCGCTTCATGAAATGCAATCTGTGAATGTGAGTTTCTTGATTTGAATATGTATTTGTGCAGATATCAATATATGGTAATTGATTTCCTTGTTTTTCTGTTGCTTAGAACTTTTTATATTCTTGTGGTGCTAACGGGTGGGCATTATTTTTTCCAGTCTGGGCGTGCAACCGTGAGCACAGATGCAATGCTGCAGGGCTTACAACGTACATCTGCTGCAAAGGTATGAGTTGTTTCCCATCTGCTTTAAATTAGCATTCTGAATAAAGTGAGGAGGGTCAAAGCTCCAGCCGCTGTCACTACGTAGAATTCATTGCTCTTCTTACTTCGACTTCGACCTAATTGTCGGATTATCCCTGACTTTGTTGGTATGACGGGAAGGAAAATTGGAGGAAGAGGACGAAGTGCTTACTAAATCAATAGTATTCCATGTTAGTTTTCTTTCTACATTTCATTGAACTTTGTTATCATTCTTTGCATTTATACTTATTGCTTCCCTGAAACTTTCTTGTAGACATCCAAAAATTTCGTCCGTAGGATCAAACATGAAGATTTGACTCAAACTTATGCTAGTAATGATGAATCACTGGACAATACTCTCAAGGTTAGCAATGCTCTAATTGTCAGCATATTTGCTTTCCCGTCGGCTATCTTTAAGGGTGTGAATTTGTTGAGAACAGTCTTGAATGTGTTGTGCATAACTTCTGGTTGAACTGGTCATGTGCTTAATAAGGTGCTTATGTAGCAGTTTATAAAATGTAAATGGTACTTTAATCTACATATAATCTTAGTTATATCTAAAAGTTGAGGTCGTTTGAAGACACTATATTGCAAATTCTTTGTTTTTGTGATAATTGATCCCTGTTTCAGTATGGAATAAGTTTACAACTGTCTTGCTTCACTTACATTAGATGTATATGCATTGACAATGTGATTTGTAAATATACGGCTTTCTTTTGGGTTGATCACCCGTTGCTTAAGATACTTTGCTGACCTTACTTCTGAACAAGACTCCCTAGATAAAGCTTCTTTGTCCATATTTCTCGGCAATTTTTTTGAGGGTTTTTCAAATTAGAGGATTACATTGTGTGATGTTGCTTTCTACGTTCAGATGTTGTCTTGCATTCCATTACTTAATAGATTTCTTTGGGCGTAGGTTTTGGCTATAGATTTACTTTTCTCTCTGTGATTTTCACAGGTGTTGTCACCATGTCAATTATCTGCCACTTTGATGCCTAAGTTTGGAAAAATTGTGGCATTGATAGTTCGTAGTTATGCATGGCACTTGCTAAGTTTTCATTTCTAGATGTCTAGCTTTACTGGGCTTACTGGCTTCAGGAACTACTGGGAAGCCAAAAGGAGTTGCCATAAGCCATTCAGCGTTGTTCATACAATCTATGGCAAAAATAGCCATATGTGTTTACAGTGAGAATGATGTACGCCCTTTCCAAGTTTCTTCTCTTTTGTTGTCTTCATGCTTGTTTGGCAATTGAAAATTCTATAATCATTGTCAAGATAAGTCTCAAGTGATTGTTTCCACATTTGGAAGGTCCACAGGCAATTGGAGTCAGAGTAATATGACAAGTGAATTTCTTTTTATTCAATTTTTGCGGGTTTATTTGCGTACTGCTCATTTGTGCCACATTGGGGGTCTCTCATCGGCCATGGCCATGTTAATGGCTGGAGCTTGCCATGTCTTAATGCCCAAGTTTGAAGCTAAAACAGCCATTGAGGTTATAGAGAAACATGACGTCACTGCTTTGATCACTGTTCTGGCCATGGTCGCTGATCTAATATCCTTTCTCAAGTTTTCTACAAAGAGTGATCTTTAACGAGCAATGTAAATATTAAATATAATGTGTAGAGAGCATCGGCCGTTACATTATGTAAGTTCCAAGTTATGCTTTTCGAGGGGTACTTCTGCTTAATTCCTAGTTTCCTCAGGGAGAAGGGACCGTGGAAAGGAAGAGACTGTGTCAAAAAGATATTGAATGGCAGAGGAAGTTTGTCAATTGATCTTATTAAAGAAGCTGGCAACTTCTTCCCAAGAGCTAAGATTCTCTCAGCCTATGGTGCGCATCCTCTAAACCATAATGCTGTTAATTGTAGCACGTTGATGCTAGTTGGAGTAGAACCTGCTAGCAAAGTGCATTGAACTTCTTTCCTTATCATACCATTTTTTCTCCTTTGTTTTCTCAATATGCAGGAATGACAGAGACTTGTTCTTCACTAACGTTCATGACTCTCTATGACCCATATTTCTCGTTTTCCTTATTAGCCCCTTCATTTTCATGTCGGAACAGATCTCAGTTCAGTTCAAACACCACGAGGCATTTGTGTCGGCAAACCTGCCCCGCATGTTGAATTGAGGACAGATGGTGATGATTCAATTGGCATTGGGAAAATTCTAACCAGATATCCACATATGATGATTGGATACTGGCATCAAGTTCGGTCATCAGTCTCTAACAGTCATTCATGGTTTGACACTGGTGATGTTGGTTTCATTGATGAGCATGGTCAGGCGTGGCTCATTGGTCCAGAAAGTGGTCGGATCAAGACTGGGGGAGAAAATGTTTACCTGAAGAGGTAATAGAATTGATCATGTATGAATTGGCTTAGAAATGATTTTTTTTTTCCTTTGACCAAGCATAGATTTCTGATAGGTAGAGGCAAATATTGAACCTTTTTATTTTTCTATGTTTTCAATGATGAACCTGTTTATTTTCTCAAAATCATGGTTAGCTACCGTGAAAAGATGTACGAGAAGCTCATTTTCCTGGGACGTGTTCTTGTTTCACAACATAGGTAGAGGCAATACTGTTCCAACATCCAGGAGTAGCTGGAATCGTCATCGTAGGAATTCCTGAAGCTCGCCTGACTGAGATGGTTGTTGGGTCTATTCGTGTGAAAGAACTGGCTTTGGTCTGATAAAAGCCATGAACTTCGAGATGAAAAAGAAGAACGTTTGTTGTCTGATGAAATTCTTCGACAGTACTACAGATACAGGAACTTAACAGGGTATTGCTCTTTCAAATATCCAGCTACTTTGATCCTAAACTCTCTCTCTCTCTCTCTCTCTCAAACACAAAACCCATGCACACGGCCACGTGAACTTCTAGGCGTATGTCGATTTTTTAATGTTTTATCCATCATTATCGATCTTATCCACCAAAATAATATATCATTAATTTCTTTGCAGGTTTAAGATACCAAAAACTTTCATTCCTTGGAAGAAGCCTTTCCCGACTACTACAACAGGAAAAATACGAAGGGATGTAGTTCACCGGGAAATTGTTTCTCATGTTTGGTTCATACAAAGCAATTTATGACTGCTGACATTGTGACTTCCCAATTGAATGATGAAATATGAAATGACTCCGGTCTGGCTCTTATCGTTCTTCAGTGCAAAACTCCCTCCCAGACAGATTCTGCATCAATTTTTGGGAATAGGATTTTTTATCAGCCGTGAAATTTAGGAAGAAAGATGGTGGGGAATTAAGGTTTTCTGTTCAAGGGCTTTGAAAGAGCCGATAAGCTCGAAATCACCTCTACAGCTATTACCAGAACCCTCTAAAACCAAAGAGCTGCTTAACACAAATACCTCATCAGACACCAAAACAAGATGCTGTAAAAGGTCTCTTAGTTCTCTCAAAACACAAAAAAGCTTGAACAGGTAAGCTTGAAGACACAGGATATGGTAAACTTGGTCTTCAAGAGAAAACGAGCCGGTTCAGCTTTAGCTACGTAGTCATATCCACTCGTGCAATACTTATTATACGCGCTATTGACACTTCTCCTCGCTTTTTGATGGAAAGTCACCATCATTCTTGAGCATTCCCTGTACAAAGGGAAATTATCCAAAAGAAAATGACCCTAAGTCCCTAGAGGATATAAACAGAGAGATGAAAGATATAATAAACAATAAATTGAAGGCTCTCGCTACTTACAAGATTTGTCAGGCACTGCAATTGGTTAAATTATACTGCACGGCTTACACCCTTTAATAGTGGTATAGGCAGTGTTACTTGCAGCGGCAACCGATACTGAAGTTCAAAATGTGAGCGTCTCATGCTAAACTAGGCAAAGATTGATGAAGAAAAAGGACAAGTGCTTGATCTAGTTGGAGGTACAAATAAAAACCCAAATCAAATCGTGTTCGATACTAGTGAAATAAGATCAAGGAAAAATTCCAAATAAGGGCCTCTTATTTTCTCAAATAAGGGCTTAAATGGATTTTATTTCAAATAATGGCCTAAAATGGTTATATCAATCTTACAGAAGGGCTTGAAGTGATTATGACTATTTCATACAAGGGTCTAATCTCTCTGTCTCTAGAGAGGGCCAGCAGGCCCTTGCCTCTAGTTGGTGCGGGACGCCAACCCTCGCCTAGACTTCAGCAACCCTATCGGCCGTCGTTCCTGCCCCATTGGCGATGGGGTGGCGGCCATGGGGGGGAGGTTGCCTTCCTACCTATGTTTTTCCTTTTTTGTTTTTTTTAGTTTTAGTTTTTTTTAGTTTTCTATGAAAAAATAAAGAAGAAAGGAAAAAAAATTAAAAAGACGAAATTATCCTTCACAATGTCCATTTTGGACCCTTATCTGAAAAAATAAAGGCACTTTGAGCTCTTATTTGAAACAATATTTATTTCAGGTTCTTATTTGAGAAAATGAGGACACCTCAGGCTTTTATTTGGAATTTTCCCTAAGATCAATTCATTGTGATAAAAAAATCAATTCATAACAACATCAAATAACATTAATAAAACCAAGTACCTTCTCATCAGATTTAGTTTCCTTAAGGAACTTCCACATAAATGTGGACGAAGTCGCAATTGACAAGTCATATTCTATAGTGTTCAATATCAATTCCTCGTGAATAATACCAAAGGACAAAGAGAGTTATGTAAGAAAAGAAAAGTTAATAGAGAAACAGAAACAGAAGCAAAATGAGAAATGGGTATTTTGCTTCTCTCTAAAGCCTGTACAGAGCACGACATCTCCTCCACAAGGCACAATGTAAGTGCCAAGTTGGAAAACAAATCGATACAAAGGATGGATCGTTTTATTCCAACATACTTAACAGCCAATTGCAGGCCGGCTACTCTAACCAAATTCGCTTTCCTCTTTTCCACTATATGAACGGCCAAATAGGAGTAGAAAAGATTGCTAGATATAGAGCCTCGGTTGGGAACTCAAACACCTCGTGTGCCTAATTATGCGACCAACGTCACTTTTTCCCACCAAATCCCTCCTTTCCTTTGTGATTTCAATTATCCAATTGGGATCCCTTTAATTTTTTTTCCTCCTTTGAATATTTAGATGCATTCAAGTATTTGTTAAATTGTTTTCCCCTTCACTAGGATGAGAAAGGGTTAGAATCATGATCCGCGTCAGTTTTTAACTATAGTGGAGTGCCTAAGCTAAACCTTTCTCGAGATCAATGGACTGCCTAAGCTATGCTTTTCTCGAGATTGATCACTCGCTCACCTGGATCGTAAAGAGAGAAAGTTTAGATAGAGTAACTCTGTGAGAGAATACTTTCTACAGCATAAATATTTAGATGGATACAAGTAAGAGGGAATGCTCCCATATTTATATAAAAAAAAAACTCTCTCATTCAACCTTTACTGACTCTAGATCTAATGGATGAGATTGCATCTCCCCATTTACCAATTACCAACATTTATGCCGAGAATACTCTAGAACTCGAGACTATTACTAGATCGCTAGTTCTTGGGAATGTTTATAGGACCCTAGGTGACTTAGCCCGGTCTTCTTGGATCGCACATGGTCATTTGATCACAGGAAACCTCAAGACCATGACACAACAAAGATTTTTATGAAATAAAAAAGTTGGGACCTCTAAGCCAGGTTCTCTCGATTCGACTAACAATACTTTTTTTCCCGCCAAATCCTTCCTTTCTTTTGTGATTTCAACTGTTCAATCGGGATCCCTTTAATTGTTTTTCCTCCTTTGAATATTTACATACATTCAAGTATTTATGAAATTGTTTTCCCCTTCACTAGGACAAGAAAATGTTAGAATCAAAATCCCTTGTCCTTTAAATCGATTTAACTAAGTCGAACGACACATGCACTTAGAATTTTCTAATCGCAAAACAACTGAAATTTTTAACGAAGTATGAATCTCAGCACATAGGTTCACACATAATTTTTAACAATTTTTTGAAATATAAATTATATTTAAATTTTCACGGGAAAGTAAAAAGTCAATCTTTACGTCATGATTTTGGTAAAGAAATTATCAAATTCTTTTCTAATGGAAGATAATTATACCAACCATCCGTTTTTGAGGAAATATTAATAATAAATAATACTTGCGGTCTCTGACATACAAAGAAGAGGAAGACAAAATATATTTCCACCTTCATTTCAAAGGCCACACTAGCCTATGTGGAGACCGACTATTTTCCTTTCTAGCTGGATATTTTTTTAGCTTTGTCAAGGCGAATTGGAAGTCGTAATATGACGTAGTTCAATTGTTTCTTTATGTATAAGAAGGCTAACCGAAACGTCCTTCTAGGAAGATTAGTTTTCTTTAATTTTTTTTTTTTTTTGGAAAAAAATCCCCAAGAACCCTAAACTATGCCTACTGAAACACATTTATTTCAAATGTTTTTTGATGACGCAAAAAACTCCAAACTTGTACAATACATTTATCTCAAACTTTCTTCTTGTGACACAAAAAAATCCTAAATTTATACTCGTGTGATATATTTACCCCAAAATTTAAGATAAATGTGTTACACATATATAAGTTTATGATTTTTTGTGTCTAGAACCAAGGAGGACCAAGTCAGTTTTTCTGCAGGTATGCTTTCCAACAGTGGGCGAACAACTCTAGTTCAAGCCCTTCAAGGACAGCCTTTTAGCAGAAAACCACTCTGCCATTTAGTTCAGAGCCTAGAGACACCCAAATAGAACCAAGATGGTAACATTTCTAACTATCCAAGCTGCATTTCTCAGAGGATCCTACTAGGCTAGAGAAAAAAAAGGAGTTTAGAAAGCCATAGAGAGAATTTTACAAAACACTCACTTTACTTCAGGAACTCTACCTAACACATTACATCATCCTTGCCTTTTATAGGCAATAAGATGTCACACACAAACAAGGACCAAGCTCACGGGTCCTGAAACAAACAGAGGCTTCTGAAAATCTTAGGAGGGAATTATTCGCATGGTATGAACAGTGACAGTGAACAGTGATTTCCCTAGCCTACTGCTACAGTAAAAGTGAACAGTACTTGCTACAGTGAAATTGTACGGACAGTGGTCTTGTTCAGCGGTCTCGTCCGTCACGAGCATTGTAGTCATAGTCCGAGTCATCTGAGCTATGCACTGTTGCTAGAAGATGTTCATCATATTTTTGTTCAAGTGCTTTAAGATCATCTGGTGAAAGGATCTGGTTCAGCTGGTATGATGAGGATGCTTCTTCTTGAGCCCAGTTTGTAGTGTCGTCAGGATTGCTTGGCTGAGGCCAATTAGATGGTTGTGCATAGAAGGACGTATCCATGCCTTGAGATAAGGACAAAGGTTCTTGGTCTTAGGGATTTTGGGAAAGAGGACCTCCCTATTTAGCATAGGGGTCTTGAGAGGACTATGCAATGTCATCTGTGTCTGCCATTTCATGCTCCTGTGATGATGCAGCTTGTTTGAATTTCTCGAGTGCTTCCTTAGCTTTTGATGCTAGGTCATAATGATCCCATGCAGTGGGTACATTATAATTCCATGCATCTTCAGGAATGATTTTATTTTCTTGGCACAAAATCCTTTGAAGTTCTATGTACTAGTGTTCACAGCAACCAACAAGTCCTGGATAAGACTTGTGATATTTCCAGTGGGTGGGAGGATAAAACCAGTTGAGGAAATCTAAGAGATTTTTGTCATTCTCATTTTCATTGTTTCCTCTGCCGAGTCCAAATATCCTGGTGAGGTTGGCAATGAATCTTCTGGTTGGAATTTCAATAGCTATCAAGTACTTATTGATTAAGTACCATAATAACCATTGAAGTTGGTCAGGAAAATCATATTCTTTCCAAATTAGAGGATGTATGAATGGATAATCTGCATTTAATCCAAAAGGTTAAAAAATCGAACCTCCATTGAGCCTGAACAAATCTATGTGGCATTGCCACATGAGTTTATCCAGATTTTCAGTGAGGCTGTCACTCTGGCTTTGTTCAATAATTTCCTGAGGGTATCGCTAGCTTGGCCAATCTTTGATCTTCTCAATCTTGTACTTTTCATTGTGATGAAGAGTATGAAAAGCATGCCTCATGATATACATGTTGATTTCTGCTACTGGTGCTTTTGGTCATAATAAGAAATCAGCAAGCACATTTTTCTTCCCAGCAATGTGCTTAGTTTCAAAAGAGTATTTTAAAAACCATTTAGCCCATCGAAGCAGCTGAGAATTTGGAACCTGCTTCTGTTTGAATTTGGTCATTTGAGGGAAAGATGCCATATCCAATTCGACCATGAAGTGATGGCCAATGAGATGGAATTCGAACTTTTTTATTCCATTTTTTACCACCAAAATTTCTTTAAAAGTGGAATGATAATGCATTTCAGCTTGGGAAAATTTTCCACTTTCGTAAGCACACAGATGCCTCTTACCATCAATTTCTTCAAACAGGATGGCAACCCAGTATTCATCACTGGTGTCAGTTTGGAGAATTCTTTTTCCTGTTGATGGGATTTGAAGTGGAGGAAGAGTCTGCATAATCTCCTTGAGTTTAGCAACTGCATTAGTCTGAGATTTTTCCCAAGGTGGGGGATTCTTTTTTAGCATTGTTTGCAATAGGATTAGCAGCTTTGCAATATTTGGAACAAAATCTCTGAGATAATTAATTATCCCGAGAAATTACTAAACTTGCTTTGTTGTGAAGTTTTCTTCAGGAAATTTTAGCAATTACTAAGCAATGTGTGGCCCTGGATAGTATGTTCCTTTGTTATGGTGCATACCAAGAAATTCAATTTCTGTATGGGCAATGTTCATCTTTCTTTGGAAAAGCATGATTCCATGTTTTTTTACAATTTTGGTGAACTGCTCAAGAAGTTAGCAGTGTGATTGCTCATCAGGACTGTAAAGCAGGATATCATCGATGTATACTGCTGCACTTGATAGGATTGGCTGGAAAATTCGACACATGGCCTTTTGGAATAGTGATGGAGAAACCTTTAAACCAAAAGGAAGAACTTTCCATTGAAAATGCTGGTTTGGGATACAAAACCCTGTCTTGAGTCTGTCTTCAGGATGAATGCCCAATTGCCAAAATCCGACTTTGAGATCAAATTTGGAATAGATTTGGGCTTTGGATAATCCAGCAAAAAGAGAGTTTCTGAAGGGTAAAGGGAATTTATCATCTTGGAGGAAAATGTTAAGAGGCTGGTAATTAATTATCAATCTCATCTTTCCTCGATTTTGCTCTGCACGCTTATTGACATAAAAGGCTTCACAAGCCCATTGAGAATTGGAGGTTTCAATAAGGCCTTGCTGCAATAGCTCCAAACATTCCCTTTGAGCTAAAATCAGGTGTTCTGGATTCATCCCCATATGGCTTGCCTTGGTTGGATTGATATCTTCATTCTTTTTTAAAGGAAGGCGAACAAAGAACTCTGGGTTTTTTCATAAAGGATGAGAACATTTTTGAGCAAACTCAGAATGAGATTCTGAATAGGATTCCAACAACTTTTGCATAATCAGGTCTAACAGGCTCATTTGAATGGAAAAAAGTTTTTGAATATTAACAAATTTAGAGAATTGGTCTTTATACTTAAGACCTTTTCCAGGAATGATGCGCAGTTGAGAAATCTGAGTCATAATGTCCCAACCGATGATCAAATCTTTGTTGGGAAGACTGGAGCCAAAGATTTTTGTGGTTATGGAACATTGTGGAACAAACTAGACAGATGTCAGAGTGGTTCTCACATTTGTAGAGAAAGTATCTCCCGAAGTAGAGTTGAAGTACCGGACACAGGAAGTCCAATATTCTTTAGGAAGAACTTTAGTATCTAAGATTGAAGAAGCTGCTCTAGTGTCAATGCGAGCAATGACAGTGATTGGCTTGGCAAACTTTGAAGTGAATATTTTTACAGGGAAATGGGAGCAATGGGTTTGGCTTGAAAATATGTCAGTACTTTCTTCTGAAGGGGCAAGAGATATGTGAAAGATATCTTCAGCATTTGAATCCGAATCAGTTTCATTGGGAGTTTGGTAACAAGGAATGACACAAAGAGTTTGTTCACATGGTTCTTCATCCACAGAAAATAAAGATTTGATATCATCATTTTCAAGAGAAATACCAGTTTCATTCTCTATATGATGTATCAAATGGTTCTGACCTTTTTTTGCCTGAGGACAGTTTTTGGCAAAATGTCCCTTTTGGTTGCAGATGAAGCATCGATTTGACTTTTTGTGGCATGAGCGATCTTTACTTTCGCGTAGGTATCGCCATTTCTTCTTTCTTCGGAAGTGCTTAGAGCCGTGCCTGGATTTGTTTATCCAGAGCTTCTTGAAGTGTTTCTTTTTTCTGGAGGATTTTCCACAAGAACCATCACAATCTTTCTTGGAGCATTTGATCTTTAGGTTCTGGCTAGAACATGCTCTATCAAGCTCTCTGTTGTCATTGACATAAGTCTGGATCATTTGACGCTTTATACATAATTCTTCTAAGCACAAATGGATTTCTTGTTGGAGTTCTCTCAATGGAACATCCTAAATCCTCCTTTGCCTGGAGAGAAAAGTTCTCTCTATTGTTTGAGATAATTCTTTGGGAATGGAGGTCAGGAAGACATACGTCAAATTTGCATTAGCCCCAATTTGATAGAAGAGTTTAAGCATTTCACAATAATGCTTATCAAGATGCTTTTTCTGAAGAGAGCAACATCTTCTTTCGAAAAATTCTCTTCTTTTGAGCTCTATGAGGTCAACGGGTTTCCCCACAAAGAAGTGGTATAGAAGGGTAATGGCATACTAAAAGTTTAGCGAAAGTAAAAAGTGAAGCTGATCTTGTTCTGACACAAATTGCCACCAAAGTTTGAGGCTACTTGTGAACCTTGTGACGAAGTTGAAAAGAAAATCATACTTGTCTTGGTTGGTAATGGCTTGAGTATTTAGCCAAGTATGAAATTCTTCAAGTCTTTCTGGCCATTTGTGATAAGGAATATCATCAATAGTGAAAAACTGTTTTGATGAAGTGGACACATTCTAAGAGGGATTGTTTGGATGGACGACCTTTGGTTCAGAAGGGTTTGATTCCATGTCATGGTCTAAAGGATCGGCCATGAATATTGATGAAGTTGATGGTACTATGGGAAATGAATCAATGGTAGGGATTGAAAAAGATTATGAAGACGAAAGAGATACCGAATCTGATTCAGTATCAAAGATGTTTGGAAAGGTTGATTATGTTGGAAACAGAATTTGGTATGTCGGAATGACATGATTAATCTGTTGTGGAGGCTGTGGAGTAACAGGATCAGGCTGTGGTTCCTGATTACCCAAATCTCTGAGAAAAGATTCTAATGGATTTGACAACATTAGTTGATCTGGCTTTTCTCTTATGACAAGCGAGGATTCTTCGAACTTCTTCTCTTTTCCCTTTTCTTTCCTTATTCGATCCAGTTCTTTAAGATGATTTCGCATTTTAGCCACATCTGTCTTGTCTTGTCGAACAGGAATATCTGTGATAGTAGCAAAGATAGATGTCTGAGGTGGTGGAGGAGGGAGAGGCTCTGTTCGCAAAGTGGTTGGAAATGGATTGAGTCTTCCTTCTTCAAGGATCTGGATTTGCCTTTTGAGCTTTTCTATTTCAGCCTTAGGACTTTCAAGGTGATGATACCCCAAACGTTATCCAGATTCCAAGGCATGAAGCCTCTTCTGGAAATCTGAAAGCATCTTCTTAGTGATTTCATCATATCTTCGCAAGTCTTGCACATTCCCAATCTTGGAATCAATTGCTTTGAATGCATTGTTATGTGCTAGAAGAGTCTCCGATTGCCAATTTAGGACAGGAACAGGAGTTCTTTTCTGCCTTCCATCCTCATCCACATTAGTGGGGGCAGGTATCTTAGGGACATTGCCTATATCTGCCTTGTGGATCAATAAACTCTTCTGGAGCAGGAAATGAGAGTTTGGAACTTTCCCGAACAAGAGGAGGAAAGTCTGTTTCATGAAACATGGCGATGGAAGAGCTAGGTGGTGTTTTTGCTGGAACCTCAAGTGGATAGGAATGTTTTTTTGCCCACTTTACAATTGGCTTATAAAACAGAGAAATAGCTGGTTTTTTCTGAGGAGGAGATGGAGGAGGTGATGATGGTGGATCTGGTGATACAGAGGGAGGAACATTGAACTCTGGTGGTAGAGTTGGTGCATAGGAAACCATAAACTGGACTTTATCACACTCACCAAGAGTATCAACGGAGGAGTCTCCTTTCAAGTATCTTTGGTACATAGTATCTTTTGGCTTTTTTCGCCGAGGTGGAGGTTTTGCAAATGGATCTACCTCGTCAGGAGAATTTGTACAATAAGAACATTGACAAAAGGGATCCCAGAAACAATGACCATACTAGTCCTTGTAGTAATGAACGGGATGTCCATCACTTTTGAAGTATTTAACAAGCTTTTTTGGATCTGGCTTTGAAATTGACTCAGGAACACATGGTTCAATCATAAAGAGAGTCTAGAAGATAGAAGGACTTTCTTCCTTTTCCTTGCCAAATTTGATGGAAACAGTTCCATCTTTCTTTCTAACAAATTCAGAGTCTGAAGACTGGAAAGGCTTGTTGTTTCGGTGCAACTTTTCATAATTGGTAATCCAAGTTTCTGGAAGGAGCATGACCAACTTTTCCTTTGGGATCTGTCTGGGAACATGAATGCAAGATACTTGGTCATTCTGCATGGAGATGAACAAAGCATCTTCATTTCCATTGTGGAAATTTAAGTCGAGAGTCTGTACTCGGTAAACCATTTGGTAGTGTAGTGTTGCTGCTACAGAGTCAGCAGTTTGAGGGGCTCCAGTGAGCTGAACTTGGACTTTTAAAAAAGAGAGTAGCTGAGGGTCTGAAAGGGCAATATTGAAATTTGGATACAGAGTCACAAAAACTGTTCCAGCATTCAGAGTGGCTTAAATAGTACCGATGCAAGCATGCTGGTATTCTAAGAACCTGGTATCCAACAAGTCAGTTTTTCTGCAGGTATGCCTTCCCATAGTGGGCGAACAACTCTAGTTCAAGTCCTTCAAGGATAGCCTTTTAGCAGAAAACCACTCTGCCCTTTAGTTCAGAGCCTAGAGACACCCAAATAGAACCGGGATGGTAACATTTCTAACTATTCGAGCTGCATTTCTCAGAGGATCCTACTGGACTCGAGAAGAAAGAGGAGTTTAGAAAGTCATAGAGAGAATTTCACAAAACACTCACTTTACTTCAGGGACTCTGCTCAACACATTACATTCTCCTTGCATTTTATAGGCAATAAGAGGTCATACACAAACAAAGACCACTAATTTGAGGTATAGGTATAAGTTTTAGATTTTTTAAGTTTGAAATAAATGTATCACACATGTAAAATTCAGGGTTTTTGATGTCATAAAAAAATGTTTAGGGTTAATGTTTCACAATGGGCAAGTTATGATTTTTTTATGACTTTTTCCCTTTTATAAAAATCATATAGTGGTAATGAACATTTTTCAACATTACACAAGATACATGAAAAAAAAAACAGACATATATCTAAGTTCTCAATGATAAAAGTATATAAAGGGTGTTATAAGGTATTACGTGCTGAGCATTTTATAATTTCACCATACGAAAAATTGAGTTACACCACATTCATGTTTATTATTACGCCGTGCAATAAGAGAATACGCAAATGATAAGCGTAATTGAGCGGATAAATAAATGTTAAAACAATCCCTAAAATAAGTTTGAACAATACATACAATAAACTAGTGGAAACAAATCGATACGCATGCAATGGTTTATGAGACACATGTTATGTGAGTACGTGCACTTTTCTCATTTAAAAAATAAAATAAAATAAACTCTCTCTCGAATACGGTGATACCCCTCAATTAAATCCCTCATTATAGAGCTAATTACGTCTCAATCAATGGATGCAAAAAATTGCCAAAAAAATATCCCCTATTTTTCTCTTTGATATAATAACCCACTTTCAAATATATTTCTATTTCAACAAATTTAGATATATATATCACTACCCATCTTAGACCTTTTTCTGAAATTGATTTTGGAGCCAAATTTTCAGATTTGTTATTTAATTTTAGCGTTTGTTAGTGAGCAATTGAGCATGGCCTGGGGTTCACTATCTATCAAATATTACAAGCGAACCCGGGGTTTATGTTAATTACTAATTGATGACCCGATGCATGAATTTAATAATGTAATTATTAAATTTGAGGAGGTTTTTATCTTTGATAAACACTCCTTAAATTTCATTCAGTAATAATGATAGAGCACATGGGATGGACTTCAGAACACAAAAGATCCCGAGAGTTTGTAAGGGAAATTTGAATTTGGGTCTTAACAATCTAATCAGCCACACTATTAGATGATACTCATATGATTTTCACTCAGAGCAAAATTAGGTGTATCAATCGAAATAAGAATTGTAAAATTTTAGGAGACCACTACTAATTATTTTGAAAATTTAAATCTTTGGATAAATGCCGGGTTTACTATTTAAATATTCTAATGAATATAATGTTTGAGAAAGTTGGGGGATGCATTATTGCTTATTTATTTATCCAATAGTATAAAATCTGCGATTAGTGAGTATAATTTCTAGGCTTGGATCGATATCAAGAATGGGAGAAGAACAACATAAATATCGTAACTTTCGTATGGCACTCACTTGACTACCATAACTCTTCTTTCCTTTACTAAAGTGTCACATCGGAATAAAATCAATCATTTGAATGTTATTTCCGACAAATCATTCGACATGGATTTTTTGAATTTTTTTATTTTCCCCTCTTTTAGAGTCGGTGAGGGCCGCAAAACCCTCCCCTAGATTTATTTTTATGTCATTGCTAAATTACCCTAATGAATTGTAACTTTCTTTTGGTGCATATAATCGTCCTCATGAGGGTAATTTACACGTAAATTATCTGTTCTTAGCTTTTCTTTAGAGGCCTTTCTTTTCCATTTTTTGTTGTAAATTTTCTAGTTTCCACCGTTCGTAATATTTTTTTTTTAAAAGTAATATACCTAAGTTAATAATAAGTTTATTTCGTACCATTGTTAATAAAATACTTAGTTTATAATGTAAGCTTATATAATTTGGTGCTCGTAACTTTTCTTTAACATCGGTTAGCCATGACAAGAAATCTACAAAGCAAATTTGACGGATCATGTTTTTATGAAATCCTTGAATGTAAGTTCTTTGAATTTTCTGCAGGAGAATTACCCAAAAAGTCCTAAACCTATTGCAATTGTGTCAATTCAGTTCTAAACTTTTTTTTTTTTTGCCAATTTAATCCTAAACCTTTTATAATTGTGCCGATTCAGTCCATCCGGCCAAAATTAGCCAGCCGGCCGGTGAAAGCTGATATGGCAATTTTTAAATATTTTTTATTTTTTTTGAATTTTTTCGAATTTTTTAATATTTTTTTTATTTTTTAATTCTTTTTTATTTTTATTTTCTCACCTTCTCCTTCCTTTGGCCGGCGAGGTCAGCCTCGCCGGCCACTGGCGAGGCTCGCCCCCGTTGGCCGGAGGCAAGGGCCGGCGAGGTCAGCCTCACCGGCCACTGGCGAGGGCAAGGCCCCGCCAGATCCGGCGAGCTTGGCCCTCGCCAAGGCTGGGGCGGAGGCAGGGAGGGAGAGAGAGACCTGGAAGAGAAGAAGCGACGGAGCGGGGAGGCGGTCGACCGGGCGGGGGGAGGGAATCGGGGAGGCGGAGCCGAGCTGAGGAGACGATCGGACGCCCTCGCGCGCCGCGACGAAGAAGACGAGTCCCTCCGCTGAATTCCCCCTGATTCGCCCCACCGGAACAAACGGCTCGGCTTGATTCCGACCGCCGCGAAGCTCTTAGATTCCGTCAACCGAACCTCAGCGTCTGCTTGCAACCGAGCGATGCAGCGAGCTTCGACGTCCCTCGGACCGGCCCTCAGATCAGGCGACCGGTCGTCTCCTCAGCTCGGCTCCGCCTCCCCCCGATTCCCTCTCCCCGCCCGGTCGACCGCCTCCTCGCTCCGCCGCTTCTTCTCTTCCAGGTCTCTCTCTCCCTCCCCGCCGGCGTCCACGTCAGCGCCGGCCGGCTAATTTTGGCTGGATGGACTGAATCGGCACAATTATAAAAGGTTTAGGACTAAATTGGCCAAAAAAAAAAATTAGGACTGAATTGACACAATTATAATAGGTTTAGGACTTTTTGGGTAATTCTCCCAATTTTCTGCGCTATTTTCTTTGTTTTTTGAGTATGAATTTGTAGATTGCATGAACGAGATAGTATTATATGCTAATTGATTTATCTCCCAAGTTTACAAATAACATGAATTGATTTCCTTTCTCCTGTTGTTTAGATGTTATATTCTTGTCATACTGATTGGCAAGCGATTGTTTTTTCAGTCAAGAGGTGTAGCAGTGAGCATAGATACAGTGCTAGAGGACTTGCGACATTCATCTACTGCGGAGGTATGAGTTGTTTCCCATCTGCGAATATAGTGACAAAGGTCAATGGTCGTTTTATGAGCTCTTGCATAGAGTATATCGGGGCACTGTCACCGCTTGGAATTCACATCACCATTCTTGACCTCTTTGGTCTTATTGCTTCTATTAAAATTGTAGATGAGTTATTCAAATGGTCTCTGAACAAATTTAGAACAACTTAATTAACCTCCATGATCTCATATGCAGAAGGGTGGGAAATTGAGTTTTGAGTGGGGAAATTTCATCAGTTTAAAGCAATAGCTCATTTATGAATTACCTACTTATAGAAAAGGAAACAGGATTTAAGTCCAGCCGCTGTTCAGTTTATCTTTTTAAGTAATGCTTCTTACCATATACCTGTCCAAAGAGCACAAAAATTCTCCATAAGCACGAAAGTGCAAAAGCCATTTCAAGAACCACTTAAGCACCTTTTCATCATATTCAGTTCAAAGTAAATTTTGGAAACATATAGCACATTTCTTTAGAATGACATTTACTTTGGACTTACCTGTCAAATTTCCTGGACCATTCCAGCCACTGTGACATGCTAGATGGCTAGTTTCATCCAAAAGAAAAAACAAGAGAAAGAGTAAATTGTTAGTGTTTTTTTGGGTCACAGTGGACTGTGTACTGCATGCCTTCTGGTTTTTTGTCTCTTGAGTTTCAGATTATTCGGAAAGTCAGATTCCAATTGTTTGCATGCTAGTTTGCACGAAAAGAATTGTAAACTAAGAGATTTATTCATGTGATAGCAACATTGGAGCCTTATCCTACTATGTGCAGTTGGTTCTGTTTTTTTTTTTTTTGGTCAGATGTGCAGTTGGTTCTTTATCACTTCATTTGGTAATCTATTCTATTTGATAGGATTGCAGAGATCTATGTTTTGTTCTTCTGTTCTGTCAAATTAATTAACAACAGCTTAATTGTTCATGTTTTTCTCATTTTTAAACAATCAATGGAGCTCAATTGTTAGTCTAACAGTAGTTTCTGTAGTGGGAAATGGGTTATGTTAGATTGGTTGCCTTCATGGTTGCTTTTATGAATTGATTGTCAGAACTTATACTCCATGAGTTGGACTTTAGTCCAAACTATGATCCAATTCCTATCCCTGACTTTGTTGCTATGACAGGAAAGGAAATTCGAGGAAGAGGATGAAGCGCTTACTAAATCAATAGTATTCCATGTTAGTATTAAACCTTCCTTCTTTATTTGATTTCACTTCTCTGAAATGAACAATTTTTCATTCTTTTTTTTTATACTTATTAATTCGCTGGAACTTGCTTGCAGACATCCAAAGATTTTGTCTGTAGGATCGAAGATGAAGATTCAGAGGATGAGGAAAATCTGACTCAACCTTCTGCTAGTGACGAAAATCATTGAACACTCTCAAGGTCACTAATGCTCTATTTGTCAGCATATTTGCTTCCCTGTTGGCTACCTTTAAGCATGTGAATCTGTTGAGAACAGTCTTAAATGCGTTATGAATAAGTTCTGGCTGAACTGGTCATTGCTTGACAAAACAAGGTGCTCATGTATCATTTAATAAAATGTATATGGTACTTTAATCTACGTATAATCCAGGAGTATATCTAAAATTTGTGTTCGTTTGAAGAGACTCTATTGCACATGCTGTTTTGGTGATCATCAACCCCTGATTCAGCATGGATTAAGTTTACAATTGTCTTGCTTTACTTGCATTAGATGCATTTGCATTGACATGTGATCTGTATAGCATGCTTTTCTTTGCTTAATCCATGTCATCTTATTCTTATGTGCTTAATCTGTGTCACATGTATTGTCAGACATTTGCATGTTGAAGAATCAGCAACTTAAAAGAGTAAGTTATAAAATTACTTGAGGACTTTCAGGACCTAATTTTGGACACCAAGAGATGTTCTAAAGTTGTTAGATCATAGTTTGTGAATCACATGTCATCAAGCAAAAAACGAGTCTTTTAATTGCCAGTACATGCATGTATTCCCAACTCTAATGGAAATATATGCCAAACCTCTCAGAAGAGCGTGATTCACTGGTTTGCTGAGTGTGTATACACTGTCGATAAAATTGATAGTACCTCAATTTGATAATTAGGAAAGGTGGACATGCTTCATGGATTAGATTGTCTTCCATGTGGTTCTGGATTCTTCTCTATAGAATGACTAGCATTCTTCGAATCTCCCCTCTACTTAAGAATACATATAATCAAGTTGGTTTCTCTTTCTTTGTGTAATTTGTTAGGATATTGTTATAGTTATCTTTGGATTTAAGGTGAGCGTAAGTTGTCGATTTAATATGGAATTGTCTTCTGTTTTTGAGGCCTAGAGAAAAGCTTACTTATATGTTTGATTTGAAATGCAGAAGAGGAAATTTTCTGAGGAATTTCTGGACAAGCCGACAGATTCCTTGACAAAAGCTACTTCCAGTGACATCTTGAATGACAGAGGCATTGCAAGTTTTTTGAACATGTTTTCTTCAATTACGTTAGCTCTTCTGAATGATGGATGTGTTGAGACAGATCAGCTGGGCACTTCCCTTTTCCTGCAAGCGCTTTGGATTTTATTAAAATGAAGACTCCCTTCATGGAAGTAGGCTCGTATAAAGTAACTTTTTACATGTGGCGCTGGTTGTTTGTGCAAGTTTTCTGGTTACAGTTCCGTGTCTTTCCATCATGTCTGCAGTTCGAGTAAATTGTTGTCCACTTCTTCCTCTGCGAATTGCTGTGGTAAAGAAAGCTGGTCCAACTTCCAGCCTGAGCATTGCACTCCAGTCTTTATGTGAATATGAAAGTAGTGATGATGAGGATTGAAACATTGGATACCATTTGTCTTCTTGATGTAGTAGCAGTTTTTCTATACTGTCTCCCCTTTAATTTCTCACGGAAGGAAAAAGAAATGCGAAACTGATGGGAACTTGGTCCGCATTGTCCAGATCATCATAATGTATGTTGCAGAATATGGTAAGTATCAACCAATGTTGATGTCTACAGCTTACAGGATTCTCTTGCTCGAATTGTTCACATGAAAGAGATCCACGGAAAGCATGTACATGGACAACTTCAACCTCCATTGTTTCATCAAAACGGCTGTTCCAGATAGGCTCATGCAGGTCATAGATCTCTTACTAAATTCGAAAGAAGAGAGGGAGTTGGAGGACAACGGCAACATAAGCACGTGCTTGGCTATGATCCTTCGGATCGAGGTAATCTCTTCGGCTGCATCGTGAACGGATGGACTTAGGAGACGTTGTTGCTGAACTGCACCGGGCCAAAACTTTCCTGCTTGGACGAGAGGTAGTACCTGTAACAGAATGACAGAGAGAGCATGGTAGTCTAGGAGATCCCCTTGTCGGGGCAACATATCTAGAGGCTGAGAGAACAAATGTGGATAGATGTGATTATATAATTAATGTGTTGTTAAATCATGTTTGTGCACACATAGATTTGTAGATCAATTAATAAATTTACGAAAAGAGTAGATACGATCTTACCCAAGTTTTTGTCTTATTTTCCTAAGTAATAGATTAGACAAGTGAGAAAAAAAAATACAAAATAAGATATTCAACAGGTGAATTTAGATGTATTTACCATTATATCAAATTACATCTAAGCTAATAAATTATGTACATTAATATTGACATATTGTTCGGGGAACATTATGTTAGATCAAGTGGGATAATAAATTTTTTTTTTAATCTTTGCCAAATAATGTAAACTATACCCTAATTAATGCCAAAAAGATGTGGGAGATAATGAAATATGTCATGATATGAGCTCAACCTCGAGACTTGATCAACCCCTGAGATGGTTAGCAAACAAGATCAAACCATGTGACTGTCCTAGTTTAAGAAATTAGTGTTGGATGATTGTCGCGGGTGAAGAGGATACAAGACTATACCTAACTCTTCTCTATAAAAGGTGAGGGAAAAGGCTGAATTTACCCTAACGATTCCCACTCTGATCTCAACAATTTAGAACTTTGCCAGACATCCTAGTTGGATATGAATGGTCCAGCATCCTATCGCCAGTAAGTCAAGTAATACTCACGTTGGAATAACCTGCTACAAATCCATGACAAGGGCATTTGTTAGTGAATTTGAAAAAATCATAATGAGACAAAACGTATTGATAATGTCATAAATATAAATTTTGCATTCATATCTTGTCCCGTTCATGAGCGTTCTTTTTAGGCATTAGAAAGGAAGGGTCATGCATAAAAATAGTTTTTTTTTTTTTGTTATTAATGGAACAATGTGATGTCATTTAATAAAAATACATATGTGTGACGTGCATAACTAAATTTTTTGAAGCAGAACTGATGGACTTCGTAACTAAAAAGAAAACAAATAATCATAGCAAGACTCGATCGACTAAAAGATGTTGAATCAATTTTTATTTGAAAAACAAGATAGGAAACTTCTCTAACATTAATCAATCAAAAACGTCATAAGAAAATTAATCAATTCGAATTACGAGACAAAGTCAAGCAACTATACATTATCAAACTAAGAAACTGAACTAATAAAGGATTATCTACAAAATGGATATGTTAAAGCAGGAAATAAGAATGCTTTAATGAAGAGAGTTGCACCAGAAATAGAAATTTCTATAAGGTTAACATGATAAATATTCCTACATGCATACTTTAGACATGAGTAGCCTCTTTTCTACTCACTTCATGTGAGGGATACAACAATCACGATCTATGAAGCACGGACATATTGCCAAAACTTCCGTGTCGTGTCCGACACGTGTCGACGTGTCGGACACGTTCGGACACGCGTGTCGGAAAATTCGACATTCCGACACGTGGTCAACTTTTCTCAACACGCGTGTCCGAGAGAGAGATTGTTGAAGAAGACGATGGTGGGTGGAGGTGAGGCCGAGGAAGCGGAGATGAGGCCGCGACGGCGAGAGGAAAAGCATAAACTGAGGCGACGCTGCGATGGAGGGCCGGCGGCGAGGTTACAGCTGCTGCGAAGGAGGAAGGGTCGGAGGCGAGCGACTACGATGAGGGGACCGAAAGAGCTGAGAAGATCGTGCGACGAGGAGGAAGAAACGAGGGGGCGAGGGAGCTGGTTGTGGCGTGGGGGGAAGGGGAGGGAGAGAGAGATAGCAGGGAAGAAACTGAGGGGGCGATTGATGGGGGCGGGGAGCAGTGAGCAGGTGGTGGCGTAGGGTTTGGGGAGGGGAGAAAATATTGGGTACCCTCAAAGTGCCACGCAATCGGTGCTCTGAACCATTCAGAGCGTGACACCTGGACAGGTGTCAGTCCACGTCGTCCACTTCCCGCTTCTGTCTCTCTCCTCTCTCGAGAAAATAGGGGGCGAGCTCGGCTCGGCTCGGCTCGTTGCAGAAGAAAAGCCAGATCACGACTCCCGCCCAAAAGATTTCTTTTTCCTCAGTTGAATTTTCTGCGATTTTCTCTTTCTCTCACTTTCTCTCGATCGAGACCTGCGTTCTCCTCTCTCTCCCCTCCGCCTCCGCTGGTTGCTTCCATCGCCCCGACGCCGACGCCGACGCCGACGCCGACGACGCTCCTCCTCCTTCCTCTCGAGAGGCGCGACTTCGAGGACGAAAGAGAGAGAGAGCGGACTAGAGGTCGCGAGAGGGAGGCGGAGGCTGCGTCGGCGTCGGCGTCGTCGTCGGAGTCGAGGGCGACGTCGCGACGTCCGCTCTGCTCTCTCTCTCGCCCCTCCGCGAAGTCGTGCTTCTTCCAGCGAAACGCGAAGCCGACGGCCCTCCACCTCCGCCTCCGCCGGTTGCCTCCGTCGCCCTCGACTCCGACTCCGACTCCGACGCCGACGCCGACGCCCCTCCGCCGGTTGCTTCCGTCGGCGTCGGAGTCCGTCGCCCCCGTCTCCTCCGCCTCAGCCTACGCGCCCGACGCCAACGCGTCGAACCACGACGGCGAAAATGGAGGAGAGAGAAACGACGAAGCAGAAGAGGGAGACGAAGAAGCAGAAGCGCGCGCGCTCGGGGTTCTAGACATGGGTCGTCGCGTCGGTCGCGTTCCGGCTCGCCCTCGTCTACCTCCCAAGGAACCTCCGCCTGTCCACCCGCCCCGAGGTCGCCACCCCTCTCACCAGCATTCGCCGCCGTAACGCCGCCTCTCTTCACTCCGTCGATCGATTCCCGATCCCCGATCCCCCGCCCCCTTCTCCCTTGAAATCTTGGAGGTCCATTTTCTGGTACGATTTCTGGTTTTTCTTGTTTGTGCCGCCTGCAGTTGGCGAAGGCTACTGGTTGAAGCAGTCGGTGATGTCTCCCTACGCAGGTTCAGCTCCGTTCGATCTCTGTAGGAAGGAAGCTGCCAGTTTGCCTACTGGTGTGTCGCTGTTTGATGCTTTGATCCCTTCCACAGGTTCCATGTATCACGGTTCTCCTTTGCTGTTGCTCGTTCTCGGACCTCTCGCTGTCAAAAGGTAACTACCGGAGTATAATCGCCGATGCATTTTGAAGGCTAGGTTGATTGTGAGCTTCGCTGGTTATCTGCTGGAACCCTTTCACAATAGTTGCAATGTGATAATGACTTGATCTATGTGCTTGGTGTCTCACCTAGAATCCAATCTGTTTTATTTCCCCTTTTGTGTCATTTTCTGCGATCTACTTACCCACGTTGAACATCACATGTTTGCAACTGGCATTCAGTTGTAATTTTGCTAGCACAAGGTGTATATACGGCTTCTATTATCATACGATAATATTGTTGTATGTGCTTCCATTGTGATGCTTCTAGGTGCAACTTGTTTATCTACGGACAGGTAATGAATGTTTGATACTAACAATACTCTATGTTATATCTAGACACATTCTTGGAGCTTTTGGAGCCGTATATATTGAAGGATATGCTCAGTTCTCTACCTCCTGAGGTATCTTTATAGTATTTAATCATATAAAACCTGCCAATTATGTAAAGGTAGAGTTCAAACTGCACTCAATGGGGCATTTTACTATTGATAATGCAAGCATTGGTGGAACACTATAGCAGCAAAGGGTGGTTACAGCGAGTTGAACAGTGTGTCCTTCACATGGACATATCTTCATTGGATTTCAATCAGGTCTGCAGATTTTTCAAGATAATTTTTGGAAAGTTATTTAGGTTCATCTGTTAAGAACAGTTTTTGTGATTTTCTCCTTGTAGGTTGTTAAATTATGCCGGGAGCATGGGTTATATTGTGCATTGGTGTATCTTTTCAACCGAGGATTGGATGATTTCAGATCACCTCTGGAGGAGTTGTTGGTAGTCTTTTGCAAGAGTCCAAAGGAGAGTGCTGCTGCCCTTGGGTATGTTGCCTTGATGGCTTTCTATTTTTGCTGATGCATGCATAACTCTTGGATTTTTGTTTAGTTAGATCTTCTTCTCATATTTTTCATGATATGCCACTTGTTCTTGGTTAGTATCAAGCCAAAGCGCCTACCCAAGCTCATCAGATGCTTCTGAATCTGAGATGAGCCTGAAGATTTTTAAGTGTGATGATGTTTTAGTTCATGGTAGAGCGTTGTTTATGTGGAATTCAAAGTGTGACTAAATGGGCCTTTCACTGAAAGCGTTTGCAGATCAATTCAAAGATTACACAAACAGATAAGATGCAATTCTTTTCCTTAAAAGGGTTTTTTAACCCTTAAAAGAAGGTTGAGATAATGGTTCAGATTCTCCTTAGGTGTTATCCTTGCTGAAAACACGGTGTTACAATGCATTCATTTTTATGTGCAGCTTTTTAGAAATTTTAACCTTATCCACTGGTGCGGTTTTGAACAGGTACAGAATGCTTGTTTACCTAAAGTATTGCTTTTCTGGTCTTGCTTTCCCTCCTGGTATGTATTTCAATTTTCAAAAGTGGAGTTTCCTTTTCCTTGGCTCTTGCTAGAGTAATAGGCTGTTAAGCACTTGTAAGTCTGATAGCAGTGAAGAGTCTTGAGTGTTGCTAAATATCTATAATAAAACTTAGATCAGAAGTCCCTTCTATGGTTAATCTTGAGGGAGGATATCTAGCATAGGTTATTATTGCCTTGCTTTTATCTAAATTTCATTCCTTTTTTCCTTTTTCTCCATATGCAATTTCTCTTGCTTATGATTCTGCAGGCCGTGTTTTGTTTTTCTATTGATTGTATACTGAGTCTCTGTCTACTGATATCGATAAACAAAGGTGTGGCTATCGGTATTTCTGACAGCTCACTATGGACTGGCGCAGTTAGATCTTTGAGGCATGATATTGAATGGCTTATGAGCATGTAAAGAAATGGGAATGACCTTTGCATGTACTTAACCATGTTTGCTTCAAGTAAACTACCTTAGTTGCTGAATATATTTTTGAAGACTCAGTTGTTCGTTGTTTGTTTTATAGGATTGTGTGTACTTTTCTCCTATCTTTCTGCCTTTTTTTGTCCTCTTTATGGAACCCCCCTGGAAAAAAGATCAATATAAGTAATCTCTGCACCACTGTGCTGGTTATAAATCCCTTTTATATATGTTGCAAGCTAAGCCTATTTTCTTTGCTTCTTCTCCTCTTCTTCTCGATGTAAAGTAGAAACTATTGTTGCTAACCGCAATCTCTGTTGTTTTCCCTATAAGATAGATCTTGTTCTAGTGAAGCTTAAGATTTGTTTTTTGCAGGACACAGAAGTATTTCCCCAACCTGCCTTCCCTCTCTTAGGGCAGAACTTTTGCAGTTTTTACTGGAAAAGTCAGAAAATTCAAGAGTCTTGTCTGAAGGAGTCTACTGTAATTTGTATCATCTCTTAGAATTAGATACTGAAGCTACTTTAGATGTTTTAAGATGTGCCTTTGTAGAAGATGATATCCAAAAATCCAATTTTCCTGCACATGACTCAGCCAACCAAGTCGTGGAGATGGGATTTGATCCTACCAGGGAAAACAAAGTGGTTCAGGATTTGGTAAATGCTCTCATTTGTATCCTTGATGAGGACATCTTTCAAGTAGATGGTCAAGGAGGGTCTAATAATAAATCTGCAGATGCCTGGCCTTCAAGAATAGACATTGGACACGTTTATGAGTTCCTTGCATCTTTTGTTACGTGTGAAAGAGCAAAGATTCCAAAAGACATATTGAACCGGATTTTAGAGCACTTAACATCAGAAAATGCTTCTCTTCCGGGAGAAGAATGTAATAAAATGAGAGAAAAGCAGGTACTTTCCCTTCTGGAAACAGTGGCTGAGAATCAGTGGGACACGTCTTATGTCTTACGCCTATGTGAAAAGGCACAATTTTATGAGGTATGTTTGCTATCTGTAATTATGAGCTGAAAGGTACACTCCTTTTTCATTTGCAAAATCTATCAGTGTCTATTAGAGCTAAGAGATCTGCTCCTTATTATTAGGTTTGTGGCTATATTTATACTATCCAAGATCAGTATATTGCTGCTTTGGATAGTTATATGAAAGATGTGGATGAACCTATACATGCCTTTGCCTACATCAACAATGCTTTGCTACATCTCAATGACAGTGAGCATGCTGATTTTTGCTCAGCTGTTCTTTCTCGAATTCCAGCACTGGTTGACTTGAGTAGGTAATGCTTCTGCCGACTGTGAACTTTCAGGCTCATCTCTCGTGGATGTTCTTCTATCTAATTGCTTCTTATTTGAATACAGAGAAGGAACATTCTTGTTGGTTATTGATCATTTCAGTACAGAAGGTTCACAGATTCTCTCTGAACTGATCTCCCATCCAGAAAGCCTTTTTCTATATCTAAAGACAATAATTGAAGTACACTTCTCTGGGACCCTTGATTTCTCATGCTTGAGGAGGCGTAATGCTGGTACCCCTGATGGAACAAGTGGACATGCTCGGTTAAGAGGAGTTGAGATGTACTTGGGGAGAATCTCTGATTTCCCTAAGTATTTGCGCAACAATCCTGTTCATGTCACTGAGGACATGATTGAACACTATTTTGAGGTGACTGCTACACATTTAAATTGTACTTGGATTATGTAAATGTTGCCCAAGTGATAATACATATACCCGTCATTTCTCTGCAGGAGTTGTTTATATTTGGTAGCAGGATGTTTTTTGTAGATATTCTTTTATGCTGTGGTTCTCGAACATGACCTAGGAAAACATATATTCTCTGTTAACAAAGAATAGCCATAGCATTTTGAGTTCCCGTTGGGGTGTTGCATCATTGCCCTCCTCAAGCTCTATGTTATGCTTGTCGTTATGCATGCAGCAATTGCTATCCTCTATATACGAGACAGAATGCTGGTAGGACATACAAAAGTGAATCCTAGTCAAGGAAAACACCAACGAAATGGTTTAAATGAAAATGGGGAAACAAGAAGATGGAGTTCTTTTTTGAGATTTTGGTGTAAACAACCTTGTTCAGGCCTCATAATCTTTGATGTTTTATTGCTTGTACAACTGTCAAAGGAGGTGTAGGTGCTAAATGCCTTTAAGCTTGTTAAATCACCGAGATATCCTGCACCTTTTTGTTTGCATTGGAGTACGAACATTCTTGTTGGTTGCAAAGTTCCTATGCTCTTTAGTAACTTGATTGTGATACTCAGGTCTTTAATCTTGCACCTTATTTCTGCAGTTACTATGTCGATATGACCGCCATTCAGTTAAATTCTTGGAGACATTTGATAGCTACCGGGTGGAGCACTGTTTACAACTTTGTCAGGAGTATGGAATTACAGATGCGGCTGCATTTTTGTTGGAAAGGGTTGGTGATGTTGGGAGTGCTCTCTTGCTTACACTGTCGAGCCTCAGTGAAAAATTTTAGAAACTCGATGCTGCTATGATAGATGCCACCTCTGAGGCAACACGAGGCAATTTCTATAGCTTGGGACATTTCAGCACAGTATTAAGAATGGAGGAGGTTTGTGCGTTTTACTTTTCCTGCTGAGGTTTCTGGTTAACTTTCACATTTTGGCCCATTAAATGAATTAGGTGCAGGTGAATGATATACGGAGAACATTGGATCTTTGTATTGGATTATGCCAGCGTAATACACCTCATTTGAATCCTGAAGAGTCAGAGACCCTGTGGTTCAAATTGCTTGATTCGTAAGTTGAATATGATCCAAATATTTTCATCATTCAATGTGACATATCTGCTGCCTTCTTTGTTTTATTACTTCTTGACAGTTGCCATCTTTATTGTCTCTTGATATCAGGTCCTCCTATTAGCATTTTAAGAAATGGTCTCCATCATGAGCCAATCATGTTTCCATTTGCATTTCATGCCCAAAATTTGATGCATGGAGTGTGGAAAAGTTCAGTATGATGCAAGAATGTCACCTCTAAAACATAAGGAAAGCAACTTGTTTGTTCGTGTAAAGATATAACTAACTTAAGCGGTTTCAGTTTTTTAATTTGTTATTTTTCTGGTCTTGGGGTCCACACGGTCATTCCTCGAGAACTGCAGCTTCTTAATTATGCATTACGTGCAAGATTTTTGGAAGTTTCACACCTTTGACCTGTTAAGTAACACCTGTGACACCCTGCTTCTACCTCAACAACACCCAACTGATTTGCAACAGCAAATTAGTTCCTTGCCTGTGACCCGTCATGCACTGCTTGAAAAAAGCAGACTATAAGAAGTGCTACAGTAACTGCTGCTCTTGTAGAAGTTTTGTTGTCTATAGACATGGGTGCATGTCTTATGTCATCCAAATGCGATTTCTTCCATTCTGATTGTTTATCAAGAACTCTCTCTCTCTCTCTCTCTCTCTCTCGCTCTCTCTCACAGTTACTACATCTTAATGTCCAGGTTTTGCGAACCATTACTGGGCTTACCTACCGGCAAATTTACATCCACGGAGGTGAATAATGATGGAATACATAGCAAATCCCAGGATGATGATGCATCACCTATAATTAAATGGACTCTGAATTCTCATGGAGGTGCTCCTATTTTGAGAAAATTGTTATCTCAATTCATCAAAGAAATCGTTGAGGGAATGATAGGAATGATAGGATATGTTCGGCTTCCAACTATCATGTCTAAACTCCTTTCTGAAAATGGTAGCCAGGAGTTTGGTGATTTCAAACTTACCATTTTAGGGATGCTCGGGACCTATGGCTTTGAAAGAAGAATTCTGGTACAATTTCTACTAAATTTGCATTCATATTTAGTTTTTGCAATTAATGCAATCTGAGTGTTAGAAATTCTTGCAGTTAGTCATCTGTTCTTTTAATTCCAGCATTAATGTGCAGCCCCTGTTAATTTTGCACATGGCGTGTGGATTAATTTTGCACATGAGCTTAAGGTTGATTTAGTTCACTCAAAAACATAGCCAAGGGAATTGTTGCATTTCATGGGATCCTACCATTCAAGTTGTTTCTTTTTATAGTATATCTGCTTCTTATACAAGTGAATTGAAGGTCGAGACAAGCCTTTTCTGTGTGATGTGTTTCTGTTCTGCTACATCATTGGCCCCTAAATTCCTGTCAGTTCCTCATTTTAGTACTCAAAATTTGCAAGTTAGCCTAGCAACTGTCGATATAATTCCTCTGTTCCTGGTTCAGCCCCTAACCTAAAAATTAGTGAGGAGGATTTGTTAATCTTGTGCCCATCGTCATCGCCTGAAGTAAAAAGTCATTGAAGGTCGGTCTGGAGTTGTTATTCAGCATGTTCCTACTGGTTTTGTCGTCCAATCTTCGGGTAATGAGTTGTCTATTCCCTTATTTGTTAGGGTTGACCTTCCAACTCAAATTTGTTTACCAATGGTTTCCGCAATCCGGTTTTGACTTTACAAAGAAGCAAATGCCTGTTCCTCAACACACGTTCATGATTGCCTGTCTAGTACGACATTTTGTGATTGAGAAATAAGATCTCAAAATTTTTATCCCAGGTGAAAGGAGCATTTTTGCAAATAAGATTAAGGCCCTCAATCGGTTGAAGGCTAAACTTCTTGTCGCAGCCAGCGATGTAGGAGTTCCAGGCATAAATGGCTTCAAGAAAGAAAATGTGTTCGACATATGGCAAGACGAGGTCCGAAGATACGTTCTTTACCCTCACAAGCATGTGAAAGATGTAAGAAGTGGTGTTGAAATGCCTGACCTGTATTCTGTTTTGGATGGTAATATAGAACCTCTGATTGGAGCTCATATCCAGATGAGACTCTCAAATGACATGCCTCCATAGTAAAGCAGTTTTTCCCAATTTTGCTCTATTAATTTATTTCTCTGCGTTGGTTCTTCATCCCAAAGTTTTAGCCCTTAAAGTTTATTTTTATGTTAAAAACAAGACAATTGTTCCTTTGTCATACATGTATCTACGCGTGAAATTTATTTTGTTGACAAAACCATAAGTTGGGAAAATAGAAAGTGACCCTTCGGTAGGCATTTTGACTGGGGGCACAGAGAGATTTTAGCTAAAAAATTGAAGGTAATCCAATCAAATTCCCATCGCGCGCGTGTAAACTACTCGAGATAAGGACTATTGTCATGAACTAGGCATATGAAGTTACCAGTTTGTCCAGGTAGTCGAGCTTCTTTGCTAGTTCACGATCTTTAGTAATTCTGACTGTCGAGCTTCGACGCTCCCCAAGACAATAGAGCCATCATAGGCCATAGTCACGGTGTTGGGATAAAGCAATAAGTAATTCTAATTCCACCAAACATCGCTCAAAGTTCGATGAGTATGTATAAGACGTGCATTCATAGAATTCGAAATGACGTAATTAAGTTTACATGTTGACATCCCAATATTTGACTTGGTGTGAGGAACAGGCATGTCAATTAAACGCACGAGGTAGATTCATTTCTTAATGTTACTGTTCCCTTTGAGCTTCAGCCTCCGTCTTCTCGCTTGGTTTATGAAGTCAATGGGCATGATAAGTTCATACTTGGTTTATGAAGTCAGTGGGCATGATAAGTTCACATTATGAGCATGAATAACTAAGAATGGTTTATGAAGTCAGTGGGCATGATAAGTTCACGTTATAAGCATGAATAACCAAGAAAGAATCGATAATAAGCAGTTCGGGATTTATGAAGAAACAATTGCAGTTCATTGATATAGATAAAAGTTTAAGGATGGCAAAAACACGTCGATGGATGATGATAATAATTAGCAGTTCAGGCTTTATCCTGGCCTTTGTGAAGTTTGCTGGGACTTCCTGATATAACCAACATAACAATTCCAAGCAAATTTCCCTGATCATGCAAAGACAAATTCTAGGAGCCTTCGTAGTTGTTAAGGAATCAAGCAAACAGTAATACACTTGTGCAGCTGGAGGATTCCATAAATAAATGAAACTCGCTAATTACATTTGTCTAAAACATTGCCAACATTTTCGCACCTAATTATGGGAACATCATCATCTTCAGGTCTACCACGTTCATGTACAAAATTCAAGAGCCAAAAATGACATTGCGGATACGTGCTCCTTTGAGGTTCTCTAAAAACAAGACGCAAGCATGATAAGTCATTGTACGCCCAGCCTTACTCCTTAAAAGACGGAGCAGCAGACGGTTGTAGACAACTGTCTTTCCAGACTTCCTTTTAAATTAAAAAAAAAAAACATCCACCAGATAATCAGATTGAATTGCGAACCAGAATGGTTGTACCTACAATTTGCACTCAGCATTTCAGCATTTTTCCGCTACCAACTTCAGCATCGGAATGTATGTTCAAAAACTTGCATAGATTTTTTCGAAAGTGATTTCAATGTCCATCATAACTCTTCCTCCAAAAGATGCCTTGTAAAATAACCTCGAAAAACCCAGATCACTCCACAGGGCCCAGACAAAGTAAATACAGTCAGCCCCCTCGTCTCGTCCTTCTTTTCTTTGCCCCCTTTGCTGAGCAAATTTCATCAAAAAAAACTTTCCCTTGCTAGTGGCTTCAACATGAATGACAATGACAATAAAAGCTCAATACTTTTCAGCAAACAGCATCTAGGATGATGCTGCCGGACTACCTTCGCAGAATCCATTCACCAAGATCCCAAAAGAGATGACAGAACTAAAGCTTGAGAATCAGGCCAATAGGACTATGATCACTACCGGTGATATCAGGAAGGATGTACGAGTCATGAACTTTGTCTGCTATAGATTCTGAAACAAGAAAATAATCGAGCCGCCACCCTGTAGATTGCAAGAGGATAGTTAACAAGTGAGAATACCTATTTCCATATGCTTCATCTGATAAGACAACGATATGCATAATGACTCAATAAAAAGCAAAAGCTTGTTATTGCTCATATTATCAACATTACAGGAGAGAAGTGTAACATTAGATAAATAATGTTCCATCAAGTAGATCTATGTATACCTTGATCACATCTTATGACTTCCGTCGGGTATCATTGTAACTCAAAAATCAAAGTTAAATCTGAATAGGACTTTATGTTATCTCATCACACCAATTCCCTCTGACTCCTAAACTTCCAAGAGAAAATATCTAGTATCTACATTGTATGCTATTCCAGTTTACTTGAAGAGGACCAGCAGGATTGGTCTGAAGTTCGAACTAGGAAAGATACAAATGTTTTCCATAGAATGCATGCACATCATCAATTTAGAGAGGTAAACGCATTATACAAGAAAGTTTGGATACCTTCATATTTGATGCTATAGAGACCACATAACTCATTGGAGAGATCTTATCCTGATTGTGCAACAATCGTCTCCCTTACAGCTGCAATCTTCACCGAAAGATTAAATTAGGATCCACACAGAACCTCTGACATTCATATTTAATCACACAAGATGAGGTGCTCATACAGGGTGGGTTCAGAATCCTTTAATTCCAATTCAAACTTGAATCACATTCACTCATTCCATGCCACTGCCATTTATGATCAATTCGACAGATTTAATGTACTTTGCAATTTGGAAATGTTATGCCTAATTTTCTAGTCACGTACGAAATGCAAAAATTTACTCATTCCTTTCTTCTTTTTGGTGCAAAAGACAGATTTCAAATACCATTTTACCCATTTCAAAATATATTAGACATGGAAACATGTACACATGGTAGTGTCTGCAAGTGTGTTTAGTTACTGCTCAACAAATCAATGACAAAGATTAGAGAATTACGATCTCTTTCTTTTTTATCAGGCCTGTCAAAAACCAACCTTGATGCTGTTAAAATGTCCAACCCTAAAGTTTAAGCTGGTAAGTGTAAGGAGACCACATGAATATAAGGCCCATATAAACCCAGTAGACATGCGATGTGAGTTACTTCAACAGATGCGTTCTTCTCTTTTAACACAAATGAGGTAGTGCTCTCTCATTTGACAAACTAAAAGCAACTATTCTAGTAAGAAAAGTACCCTCAACAAGCTTCTTGAACTTGTAAGCTTACATTACAATGCATTACCATGTTACGAAAGTCACAATCAAAGATAGAGCTGCAAGGACCAAAATTTAGATGACTTCCCTTCCATTGAAGCCCTAATGGATACATCTGCCAGTTCCACCCGTATTCAGAGTCATCCAATAAATTTTTTCTCCACATTTTGTAGAACTTTTGCCATGATGGAAACATCATCACATTTGTGACAGCTATTAAAGGATAGAGGGATGTTTAAGAAGCACAAGTGTCATCAAAAGGTTGATTTCTCGCAACTGTTAGAAGCTATTATTTATTTAACTAATACAATTGATAATGTATTAGTTAAATACATTCTCTTCGCAAAGATGTCTTCTGGCGCTGCCAAAACCTAAAACAGACACAACAAAATCTTGCTGACAAGGAATGTGCTTAGTTCGTCAGCAAGATTTTGAGGAAGCACAAGAACAAAAGGAGTTTATTTCTCCACATAGTAATCGATTAAGTTACAGACACCGACATGTGCAACCGATACTCAAGCCTTGATGGCACATGTCATCGCAGTGATTCAGATCTCCAGCTAAATAATTAGATGAATAGCTTAGCAATCGGGTGCGCATGCCATAAATGATTCAGATCAAGCATGGAGGTATCACATGGTGAAGATGAGACAGAGGATCATCTATCTTATGGATAATGAAAGGGGCATTAATTTTGCCTCTTAGGGAAATGTCCCACTGCAGGAAACTGCTCTGAAAAATAGTCAAGCCGGCTGAACCGGTTCGCACTCAAAAAAAGTCTAAAATTCAAGAACACTTCTAGCAAAGCTAGCTACAGTTCAACTATTCATGGACGTAATCAAGACACCACACGTGATGGATTTTGTACTCCAGCAGGATAAGGAAGGACCTCGAGAGAATCCATGGCCTCAAAAGGCATCATGACACGAGAGACTGAATGAAAACTGCCGTCCCTAGAGCCAGCAAATAAGGTAAGATCCTGAAGTTCATCACTATTTCCAAGCATGGTTATTGGTTGCTCAATAAGCTCCAACCTAAAACCGATGTTAAGCAAACCCCGGCATAAGGAAATATAAGAATATGCCTTCCAATAAAGCGGAATCAGATTTATTGGAAAATTCTTAACTGAAACACATTAAAGGAAAGCAATGGAAGTTGAAAAGTGCCGTTGTATGTATATTTTCTTAAGCAAGTGTTTTTCAGCAGAAAAAAAAGTGTTAATACAGTGTTGTGCACATGAACGTATCCATGCCCATGACTAAACTCATTTGTGATCATCGACACAATATTTCCAATATCAAATGAGTAGAGACAGAGCTGAAAGAGGTCAAAACAGCTAAGAGTGCCTTAAGATCATTAGCTGGTCATCATATCTACCGATAGATGCCAAAAGTTTGCAAAACTATTTGCAAAAGTTGAAGAGAGTTTCTGCAGGTTAGTGAACCTCAGGATTAAATCAAAGGGAATTGTGCAAAAGAGAATGCCTAATAGACGTCTAAAAAATTATCCCGAAAGGCAATAATTTTCTAATGAGCAGTACTTCTGATAACAAGAGAACCACAGACAAAAAATCTCCTAAGCATTTAAAGCACATGAAGAACATTGACACATGGGAGATTATTCTAATTGTGTGATGGGCACTTCTAAATACAAACATGATCACCCATTTCATGTATGCAAGATAGATAATACATACAACAGCCTACACATATACATAACAACAATCTAATTGCGATGGGTCTGCATTGCCCAATCAAGTTAAATGCAGTAAGCGCGGACGGTGTTTTATTTTCCGAACTACACCTCGCTACTCTGCTTTGTTGTGTCAGCATACGTAGTCATATGAAGAAGCCTGTAAAGAAGTTTAATCTATTCAACCGATATGGTATCTCGAAACACAATTAAAGGGAGATCATAATGCACAAAGCATAGCATAAATTACCAAAAATATGCTCTGCCGGTTCATCTTCGGCCCCTATTTTCAGATTTACGTGTACTACTTGCAATTGCCGAACAATTAAAAAACCAAACTTCTTTACAAAGCAAACACCAAGCAGGGAAAGTAAATTTAGATCAACAAACAAAAAAAATCGAACAATAACTTTGTCCCTTTTCCCAATTCGATACTTTTCCCTTTCCTGTACCTACTAACCAAATTTTACCTCTAGTTGATGTGCGAAAGCGCCCGATGCTTATGAGCCTCCATAGGCCTTCAAGCATCACGAGTTCCGGCTCGGGAACACCTTCTATCTCCGGGACGTACGCCTTCAATATCAAAGTTCTCAGGGTGAAGACACTGAGAACTTCCAGAGCATGACAATTTGGTTGAGAGAGAGAGAGAGACAGAGAGACCTCCGGCTCAGGAAACGGGCAAGATGTTCTACCTCAGCGCAAACTATCTCTGCAGAAGTGATAAACACAAACTTCATTGTTGAAACCAAATAGGCCACGCAACTCTTTAACTTTCGAACATGGCAAGTTCATACAGAGACAGCAACATAATCCTAAGTTCTAGAACACAGAGAGAGAGAGACCTTGGCCGGAGCTTTGGCCACACGGTAAGCATCCGGTGTGAGACCCACCAACCATAAACCAGGAAAGACAATCTGCAAGTGTAAACCAAATGAAACAAAGAGAAGATTCATCGTACGAAAGAGGAATGAATATCCCACATAGAAGAACATACATCAAGCTGCTTCTGCTAGTTCTTGGGCCTCCTCCTTGGCCTCCAGGCAGGCCTCGACCCCGTCATGATGAAAATGTCCTCCTCGATCTCCTCCTTCGACAGCGATATCCAGAACTTCCTCTTCTTCTCCTTCCTCTCGCCCTCCCCCACGAAGCCTCGTGACCGCACGGATTTCGGCTGCGGCTGCAACTGCTGCTGCGCGGCGTAATTCTCCTTGTCCCCGCCGAGCGCGCCGCCCGCGGTGTCGTGAAACGCCTCGCCGTTCCTCAACGACAGCGGCGGAGGGTTCACCGCCCTCCTCGGCCTCAGATTCCACGGCCGCCGCGCCGCTTCGGCCTCCTCCGCCGGCCGCGTGGCTCGGGCGCTCCCCCTCCGGAGGCGGGGGCCGCTCGTTGGGTGGGGTGGGGTGGGATGCGCTGAGAAAAGGAAACAGGGTAAGGGCAGCTCGTTCTCTGCTCTTCACGAGGAGAGAGAGAGACAACCCAAAATATTTAAGTGAGGAGAGAGAAATTTTAAGCGGGAGTCGTCCTTTCTTCTGCCAGCCGAGCCGAGCCGAGCCGAGCCACCCGCCGAAGTTATTTCGGAGAGAGTGAGAAGAGAGAGGAGAGAGACAGAAGCGCAGAAGATGGAGAGAAGAGAGAGCAGATGTGGCGGGCCCCCAGGACAGGTGTCGACGCATGAATGGATCAGAGCACGGATTGCGTGGCACTTTTAAGGTACCTAATCATAGCAAGACTCGATCGACTAAAAGATGTTGAATCAATTTTTATTTGAAAAACAGGATAGGAAACTTCTCTAACATTAATCAATCAAAAACGTCATAAGAAAATTAATCAATTCGAATTACGAGACAAAGTCAAGCAACTATACATTATCAAACTAAGAAACTGAACTAATAAAGGATTATCTACAAAATGGATATGTTAAAGCAGGAAATAAGAATGCTTTAATGAAGAGAGTTGCACCAGAAATAGAAATTTCTCTAAGGTTAACATGATAAATATTCCTACATGCATACTTTAGACATGAGTAGCCTCTTTTCTACTCACTTCATGTGAGGGATACAACAATCACGATCTATGAAGCACGGACATATTGCCAAAACTTCCGTGTCGTGTCCGACACGTCGACACTTTTCTCAACACGCGTGTCCGAGAGAGAGATTGTTGAAGAAGACGATGGTGGGTGGAGGTGAGGCCGAGGAAGCGGAGGTGAGGCCGCGACGGCGAGAGGAAAAGCATAAACTGAGGCGACGCTGCGATGGAGGGCCGGCGGCGAGGTTACAGCTGCTGCGAAGGAGGAAGGGTCGGAGGCGAGCGACTACGATGAGGGGACCGAAAGAGCTGAGAAGATCGTGCGACGAGGAGGAAGAAACTGAGGGGGCGAGGGAGCTGGTTGTGGCGTGGGGGGAAGGGGAGGGAGAGAGAGATAGCAGGGAAGAAACTGAGGGGGCGATTGATGGGGGCGGGGAGCAGTGAGCAGGTGGTGGCGTAGGGTTTGGGGAGGGGGGAGAGGGAGAGAGAGCAGGGAAAGAACAGGGATGGAGGGGATTGATGGGGGCCGCAGCTTCGCAGGGGAGCAGGTGGTGGCGTAGGGGGAAAGGGAGGGGTAAAGGGAGGGGGAGAGAAGGGGAAGAAACTGAGGGGACTGGGGGTGATTGATGGGGGGTGCAGGGAGCAGGTGGGGGCGTAGGGGGAAGGGGAGGGGGAGAGAGAGAGAGTAGGGGCAGAGCCGTAGTAATCGAAGGGGGGGAGATTTTGGGGTGGTGGCGTGGGGAAAGAGGGGAAGAAAGAAATGATGAGAGAGAAATGAGGAGGGAGAGTTTGAGGGGAATAATTTTTGTAAAAATAAAAAATATATTTTCAAATATAAGCACATATTAATTATGAATATATTTTTTAAATTTTTCTATGAATAGATTTATTAATATTATTAGTGTAAATTTATTGTAAGTTATTTATTTGTTTGTTTATTTGTGAATTTAAATTAAATTAATTAAAAATAAAAATATTATTTAATATATAACGTGTCGGAACGTGTCAGAATTCTCTATTTTTAAGAAATGACGTGTCGACGTGTCGTGTCGTGTCGCGTGTCAATGCTACCTAGATCACGATGCCACGATGACAATCGCATAATAATATAGTCTCAGTGAAAGTTTTTCTCACCACAATAAAGATAGTATTACCATGATGAAGATAGTTTCTTTCTTTCTTTCTTTATTTTTTGTTATTTTCCTATTCTTGAAATGAAAAAATAGATTGTCTTTGGTGATTTCTTTCTATATTAGGAAAACAAAACATGGCATATAAATAATGCAGGCCACTTCGTTTTTGTATGTTTTAAATGGACTTCTTATGCAGGGGCAAAATCATGGCCCAACCTACCGCCTGCCTTTTCTGTGCACGATTGTCGTAAAAGGATTCGAATGGGTTTGGAGTGAGATTTTAAAATCCTCCTTTTATGTTTCCTCGCCTGTTGAAAATCACTGTAGGGTGGCACAGTTTCCTCAAAATTTTGGATATAAATATAAATTTGGATAATATTTATATTTGTAACTCATCAACCAAAAAAGCCAGTCAAAGAGAGTGAAATGATGCAAAAACACGATCAAGCTAATGATGAAAAAACATATGGAATTCCATATGAATCACTTCATATAAATCACTTCTCTAACGTCAATCAATCAAGGAAATGCCTAAGTTGGGCAATTTACATCATGAGGAGTGCGGATCATGTCATTCCCCGAAATTGACCAGACATACAGTCAATTGAGTCGGGAAAATAGGAATTTCATCAAAGGAAAAATTGTCTCATTAAATAAAGATGCAAACACCACTTTAAATTGCAAAAAGTATTGACCAATGAAATTCGGATTAAAATTTAAAATTCGAGTTGATTGGCTTGAGCTCATTAAGCCCGAGCCTTGCATCACAAAATTTACGAAGGGTCCATATAATCAATTGTTGTGATGAACTCAAGTTATATAAACTTGATTTTAGTCATATGTTTTGTCCTTCGAAGTAATGAAATGGCGGATCAACCTCAGTTACCAAATAGGGCATGGGATTATGATTCGATGGACATATTGATCGCAACCGAGTAGGTGGAGAATCAGACCCGTGCTAATCGCCAGACAATCTTAATTGAGAAGCTTTCATTCAAGGCTTTTTGTATAGTGCTAGACCTAATTTAAGTGGGGATAAATAGACAGAGAAAACCAAAGTTTAGAAGAAAGGGAAAGGGGTTATTATAGCAACGTTGCTTTTTCCTTCGGAGCAATGAATGATTTTGTGATACTCTTCACATAATTTACATGGCGTCGTTTGGCAAGAATCAACTACAACACTACATCATCGGCAATGATAACAGCTAATCGGTTCACTTGTTGCAATCTCCTGATTGTCCCGATGCCGGCGGCAGAAGCAGAAGCGGTGGCTGGAGCGGAGGAGGAGGTGGTGGTGGATCTGCCGCCCCTGCCGACCTCTGCTTTCGGAACTTGAAGAGAAAAACCAGCCCGGAAGCGAACAACAGAGCGGCGCCAGTGATTCCGCACACGATGCTCGCCACCAAGAGCACCCCTCTCACGTGATCTCTCCTCCCTCTTCCTCCCTCGCTGCCGCCATATCCTGCTCCTCGCCACCACGGGTCGTCGCTGGAATTCGTCCCGTTCAGGAGCGGCACCACCGGAGACGACGACACGGACGGATTCGAAGAAGAAGGCGACGATGGAGACCCCCCAAAGAAGGACGCCGTCTCCCGGGGCAGCTTCGCTCCGGCTGGTGGCGGATCCTGGAACTGCAGCCCGTGATCGGAGGGTCGCAATTCTCTCGATTCCGATTGAGTAACATCTGTGGAGAAGAGGACGCATAGAGCTAGAAGGGCGTATATTCCTCGGGAGGACGCCATCTCTCTGTCTCTCTGTCTCTCTGTCTCTCTCTCTCTCGAAAATTATCGATGGGAGTTTAGTCTGTTTATCTGCACTGTGAGCATTTGATTTTCAGACCAAAAAAAAAAAGCATTTTATTTAACTACAAAAAAAAGGATATTTAATGTTAAATTATCTATAAGCAATCTAATGTTAAATTTTAGTAATAATTTTATGCACGCTCTTTATAAAAAAATATTTATGCATTTTCCGTTGCTTGTACTTCTCTTTTACTATAGTGATCTTAATGGAGCAAAATGTTTTTTTTTTCTGTGTGTGGCCACGAAGGTACTTGCCACCGTATTGACTTGTGTCCATTGTGATGAATAAACCCCTTTGATGATGCTAGAAACGTAAATTGGAGGATTCGAACTCGAAACACATGGGTGGGGTCGAAGTAGCACTACTTATTGTGCTGCGTCACGTGTGGCTTGGAGTAAAAAGTTCAAGTAAGAGGGGAGATGCTTTCGGCCGAAAGACAACAAGGAGAATGTCAATCTTAACCCACGAGAAAATCAAGAAGGCCCACCTCATTGATCTTTTACACTCTTGGATTTCGGAAGATAGCGGATGTATTGAGGGATTTTATAAAAATTTACTTGCTAAGTAACGTGCCAAGGTTTAATTGGTTTATGAAGCAAACGTAACTTCTTTAATACCCATTAGGTCCGGCAAAAAAAAATCACCCAGTAGTAAATTATCTTGTCATTAAGGCTATGTTTGCTTCGCGAAAAACATTTTCCAAAAAAATATTTTCCTTATTTTCGATATTTAATTCGCTTAGAAAAATGAGGTAATGAAAATATTTTCCTACTCAATGGAAAACCTATACTTATATTCAATAAAATGATTTCATCTTTGAAAAATCATAAAACATTTTTCAAAATATGATTAGGTATCAATATTTGGACCTGAAACTCTATACTTAGACACGAGAACTCCAAAGTTGATTCCCGAGTCCCCAACGTTCAAGACCAAGTCTTTGGCCTTCGAGCCCAAGTCCATTCAAAGCCGGGCCCTGCCCGTGACACTTAAGCTCGAGTCCATTGAGGTCAAGCCCAAAGCCTTAATGCCCATGCACAATACCCTGACACCCGAATTTGAGTCCATAAATGCAATGCTTGAGTCCCGAACGCTCAATCTCTAGACCCTAGCACTTAGGCTCGGGTCCACAAAGGCCAAGTACGTGTCCTTAGAGCTCAGGGCCTTAGTTAATGAAATGTTCATTCAAAAAGTCGAATTTTTATTTTTAAAATTTTATTTTATTTATTTATTTATTTTCTTCCTTTTTCTTTTTCTTTCTTCTTTGACTGGTCGTTGGCCAAGGCGACCGTTAGAGACTGGCCACAAGTGAGAGACGCGCTTGTCCAAGGGTAGTGAGAGCTTAGCTCTCGCTAGCCTTGTGTGAGCCCATCCCTCATCTATATCCGATTGCAAGAAGGAAAAAGAAAAAGAAAATGATTAAAAAATAATCAACGGCAGGGTGTGTTTGTCCTTTTGCGATTGAACCAAAGTCAACAGTTCCTTCCTTCACGGGTTGAAAAATGAGAAGTTGGTGGTTCAATCCCCTCATTCCGCATAATGAATTTTTCACTCCCCAATCATAGCAATGACGTGATCAAAAGATAATTCCTTACCAATTTGGTGGAAAAAGTTAGAAACCCTACTGAAGTTTTCTCTTCGAAAGCCACAATTTTGCACCACCATTTTTTGCATCTTTCATTTCCAAAACTTCTTTGCACCCCCACCCCCATTTTTGTGTGATCAAACACTACAACAAATAACTGAGTCTTTAGATATCACATCACTATTTATTTCCCCTAAAGTAACCTTGTCGCCGACTCACTATCCAAATCCCGACTAGATCTCCCCACATGACACGTCCTAAATGCCGCTCGACGCGAGACATCATCACCTCCTCTCCCTCTCTCATGCAGGGATCGACGATCTGCAACGAATGTTTAAAAAGTTGTCACTATCTAGGTTGAAGTTTGTAAGCCACCGTAGAAGCTGGTGGGTGGCGAAAATATTTAAGATCTATGTGGGTTATTAGGTTATTTTTTTATGGGGGATTTGGGCATTAGAGTTTTTGACTTGTGTTAGTAACCCTAATTTTGAACACTTTGCGTGAATTGGTAGAATTTGAACATGCTTTTTAATTCCTGGATTGTAATCTTTTAACATCTCAATTTGACTGCGTAAACTCAAGGGGATTCAATTTCTTTCTTAATTTTGAGAGATAAGTGCACTGCAAGTCTTAAAACTTATCACAAAAATACAATTGAATTCTAAAACTAATAATAAGTGCAGTGAAATTCAAAACTTGTCAAATTGGTTCAATTATTTCTTTTCATTAACTTCATCCAATTTGTCATAATGGAAGATGCTAAAGTTGTTGTTTTTTTTTTTTTAACTCTTACATGGTGCTGACGTGGCTAAAATAAGAAAGATAATGTTAAAATGACATCATTTTTACCACATCTGATTTATTTAAAACTTAAATATTAATAAAGTTGATTAAAAAAAAAAAACAACAAAAAAGGGGGAAAAAAAAGCAAGGGCAAGGATCCTCGGCACTGCCGTCCTATTGTCACCAGAAAGTGTTGGTGGGGTTGGGCGAGGATTGTCGCAATCCACCCAGATCAAGCGGCCCTTGAGCAAACCGTGGCGAGGGCGCCTTGCATCGGCCAATCGTGGCTGCGGTCTAGCTGAGTGGCATTTGATCTTGGCGAGGGCAGATCTAAGTGGAGGGCTGTGGCCCTCGCTTACAGCCAAGGCTTTGACGACCCTTGTTGGCCCTTTCCGACAATTACGGTATGGCGGTGGCGAGGGCCCTTGCCGTTCCCTTGCCCTTTTTTCTTCTTTTTTGTATTTTTTAAAATCCTTTTTTTTTTTTGTAATTTCATTTAATTAAAATTTTGATTAAAAAATTTGGGCCAAAACAATGTCGTTTTATTTTATTTTTCATGTTTTGGTAAGGCCAATACCAAGTAGAAGAGAGAGAACATTTTAAAAATACCACATAAGTGGGGAAAATAGCAAAAAAGTCATAAATTTATTGTATTTGTATTAATTCAGTCCTAAATATTTCAATTGAACTAGATTAGTCTTAAACCTTCTTGCATTTATGTCAACTGAATCAATCTAGTCAATTTTGATCGAAAATGGCTGATATAGATGTTAATCGTCCCAGGTAATTTGACTTGTATTGACATGGACAAATTTTTTATTAATTTTCTTTTTCTTTTCTTTTAATTTTCTTTTTCTTCATTGTGACTGGTGAGGATTGCAACCATCGCTAGCCGATGGCAAGGCCCGCTAAACTTGTTGAATTTGGCTAGGGCGGCGCTTGCCCGATCATGAGGACCGAAAGAGTTTCTTTCTTTGTGCTAGAATATGTGAATTTTATTGAGCTTATGGTATCTTCGTTCTTTCTGCTTTCCTTGAAGAATAACTTACTTTTGGCCAAAATTGGTGATGGGCATATAATGAAGACAAAGATGTTCCTGTCGAATGACTATCTTAGTGTGATTCCCTAAGTTGCATGGATTAGCTGTTCATTAATTTTTGTGGGAATATATATTCAAATTGCACAGTTTCTTCCTAAATGGGCTGAAAAAATAGGCCCATTGACTGGGCTCGCACGGCCCATCCTGACTCATTTGTCATCCCTCCATGTTGGTATTCCAAAAATATTTCTTTACCTATGTAATGAAAAAGTGCAACGAATATTTAGACATGCCAAAATATTTTTATATTTCGTATAACCAACTATGCTTGGAAAGTCATAACTTATATATAGGGCTACGTAGAAAAAAATTGATCACATAAACCTGATAAGCTTATTTTACTTTTCGGTAGAATAATCATTTTGAAAACAAAGCTAAGTTACATGTATTCACAAGGAATCTTGATCAATAGAATGAATTTTAGTAAAAAACTTTAGCATATAATATCGTTCCAATTCCAATTGAATAGGTCCTCTGTCATTTTGGAAACAAAGTATGATACCATCAGCTCGTGGGACATATGCACTCACATCAATCAAATTTGTAGTTTGATGATTAATTTGGATCGATTATGTCGAATGTTATTCATTGCAGCTGAGGGATATATAATCAGATGTCATTCAGTTCAGCTTCATGGTCTTGAGTCAACTAAACATCTGGAAATGAACACTAAAACTACAAACTACCATGCCCCATTTCTCCAAACTTGGGGATCAACATGGACATAATTGACAAATTGACCCCGCCTATGAAAATCACAGAGAGGAAAGAAAATTCATAAACGGAACCTACATCCAAGGAGATATGTTGAGTACTGGAATGCAAGACAACCGTTGAGCTTAGAAGCCAATATCACATAATGTAATCCTTAATTTGAGAAATCGTAACATATTTGCCAAGAAAAATGGATAAGAAGCTTCCCTGGGGAGTCTTGTTCAGTAGTAAGGTCAGTAAAGTGTCTTAAGCAACAGGTGATTGACCCAAAAGAAAGTCGTCGAAGAAGGTAATTCTGTTACGATTGAAATGTTTCGAGCTGGTAATCAACCCCAAAAAGAGCCATTTGGTATCGTTTTGTAGGACTGAGCCTTCGAAGAAGGTAATAAAACCTACGAAGTGCCATTTTTGTATCTCCGTGGGTGAAATTTGTGTGTGCTTGCACCTACACACGTCTCTAAGTAGGATGTATCACTTCCCCGACGAGTAATCCATCTTTCCCCAAAAATCACCCATTGAAGACTACAAAAGAAATAGGAAATACTTGTTACTAGCAATAAGAGGAAGCAAAGACTATACTAGAGGTGAACCATATTATAACAGAATCATCAAAAGCCCAGACATAGTCATTAGCTGAAGATAACACTGGACCAACACTACTTAAGGATATCATTAGGCTATTGAGCTCTCATTTTGAATTTAAAATTCATCATATTTTTCAAGAAGGGAATCGGTTTGCTGATATGCGAAGCATTTTGATACTACGTTCCACTTGCAGTCTCCTAGAAAATTATTTTATGTTTTGCTTAATGATAAAATTGGGATTGTAGACTTTAGAGGTTAATTATTCCTAGTTTTTTACTTTATATTTATCAAAAAAAAAAATGGAGGAGTTCTTGGATGCAGATCCAGCATGCCTATAATTGACGCCGGCATATGAAAAGAAAGGCCGTACCAATAATTCTACGAATTTTGATCATTTTGTACGTTGCAGCTGATGGTGGGTAGCGATAATTTTTCTCATCCTGCGACGACTTCGGACTTGAAGAAGGCAACTCACCGTTCACATTACTTGAAAATGGCGAAGAAAGCGAGCCCAAGGAAACAATGAACTCCCGTTATTCCTGAGTATAACAAGTCTCCTAATAAAGCCTTGCATCTTTGCCTTCTCTCAATATCCATCATTATAGATAAATCCAAGCGCCCGAAAACATTTTCAAGAACACTTTTTACCATATTGCCAAATTAATAAAAACTACCTGTTTTACTTGATAATAATTTCATGGAAAGTATTTTTCTTTATCATGAAGTTTTATGTGGAATAATTGCATAAACATGCTCATTTCTCTTGTTAAATTCAACATTAATTATTTATTCAATATTATTTGTAAATCAAGCGAAATGAAGGCAATTGCAAATAAATTTACTTGTACCATGTGAGCACATCTATTTCGCTTATGTTATTTTACACTTGAAAGAATCAGAGTATAAATGATTGAATTTTTCCTTATCGCCTGTCTTTATTTTTTAAATTCTCCAGAATATGATAGTTAGAGAACAATGGTGTTTCGTGAACTCATATCATTCAAATTGTCCAAGATTTATCTAGATACTCCATTGAGTAAGATTAGAAATGTCTAGAAAAGTTCGCATATTCATTCTATAATAGATAGATTCATGAATGATGAGCATGGTAAATTTACATTAAATTTTGAAAATAAAGGGAAATAATTGTTCATCTGACTCAATGCTCATCATACTGGGAGTAATTCTTTTCTTTATTTTTATTTTTTTGGAAAGAGTGAATGATTCATCAAACTTAATTTTTTTACTTGCCAGACAAAAAATTATTTTCACATGATTTTTTCTTTTTAAATGAAAAAATATATCAACTAGAAAGAATAATTTCATGTGCTTTAATCATATATCACATGCATAATGTCCTATTTTTTAAATTAAATTAATTTTAAAACTTGATGATTTGTCCCAATTTTGATTCCTGGCATCCTCCGTGAAATCTATTTAATGTATTCTTAGGAGCTTTAAAGTATAAAGTTCAAGTCTTATAGGAGTATAAATTTAAAAGATTAAAAAAATGCCCAGAAAAAATCGAGAATAGATAATACTGTATTTCCTAATATCCAAAGTAAAATTTTTAAGAAAATATAAAAATATAAGCTCATGCATTGGGCCTTCACACCACTGGGCCAATGCACTCGATGGCGTCGTCTTGGACGGGGTTATAAGGAAATGACACGTGGCACACTTTAGCAAGGACTTGATTGAGGTATAGAAATATTAATTGTTGCCTCCAAAGAATGAAAGGAAACAGGAGTTAATGTTTGAATTGTTATATAAAACGTACAAACATTGAAATTTCAATAAATATATGAAAAGAACAAGAAACAATTGATTAAACCATATTACATTGATTGAACTTGATTCTCCTATCGAGAAATTTTAAGATTCTATACTCAATCAACATTGTGAATGCAATATATCAATGAAAGATGTTTATGTAAGTGAAGAATGAAACGCTTTAGGGAGTGTGTTGTAACCACAGTAAGTTAAAAAATAAAAAAAAATTATCATTTAAGGATCATTTTTCTTTTGCAGAAAATGAATAATTTGAAAAAAAAATATATAAAAATATTCACTTATATTACTTGAAATAATTAGTCAGTAAAAAATATTTTCATTATTATACAATTTATATCTAAGTATTTTCGTGAACAATGAAAATATTTTTTGCTTATTCATTTTTGTAAGCAATACAAACTATTGTTTTTAGGATATGTTATTCGAATAAATATTTTTTCCGTATTTATCTTATGGAAAACTAAAGATTAATGATCATTTGTATCACTTACGAAAATGAATGATTGAAAAATATTTTCCTCATCCATGAAAGTAGGTAAGTATAAATTGTTGTCGATAATGAAAATATTTTCCGTTGTTTGATTTTTTTAAGCGATAAATGAATTAGTTTTTCGGAAAATATTTTTCAAATCTTGAGTTTTCCATGAAATAAACGCATCATTAGTCATCAAATGCGTTTGATCATCTTTAGCAACACAAAGCCTTATTAATTTATTTGAGTTACTTAATTTGTTCATGAGAAAATGAGAGTTCTTTCGAAATGAAGGTAGTGCATTGGCTTCTGACGGTGGCTGTGGCCTGGTGGTTTCGACAAGGTGGAGTTGCCGCCGTGCCCAGAAAGTGCGAACACCTGTGTGGGGACGTTGCCGTTCCTTATCTGTTCGGGCTCGAACCGAACGTGCGAGGTCCACAGATTTTTTGCTCAGTTGCACCAACATCGAAGGGAGTATTTTACAACTGATACGCAAAATCTCGGTCGGGGACTCGACCATGGTCGCCAGCCGCCCTGAACGCTAGCAAACAAAAGCAGTCCTCTGGCGAACGATCTATCTCCAAATCCTTGGTACAAGTTCTTGGAAACGGTAAACAAGCTCACCGTCGCCCGCTGCGGCACCGTTGCGGTCGTGGCCAACAAAGAAGGGACGTTTGGGAGTGGTTGCATCTCCTACTGCAGCGGCAACGTCGACTTCACCAAGGAGACCACTTGCTCCGGTCAAGGTTGCTGTCAAGCATCCACCCCAGAGGGGCTTAAGACGCTCGACATTAGCATCTCCTGCATCTACCAAAACGTGTCGGCCTCGCAACTCAACCGCTGTGCATGGGCCTTTCTGGTGGACAACAGGTCATTCTGTATCTCAAACTGGACTCTCCCGAGGTTTGAGGATGTGGGCAACACCCGAGCCTTGTTGTGGACTGGATGGTCGAACTGGACATGACTTGCAGACAGGCCATGTTGACCCAGTCGAGCTATGCCTGGAGTAACAACGCAGAATGCTAAGGACTTCGGGAGTGGACAGGGTCATCGTTACGTTTGCAAGGCTGGGTACGAGGGAAATCCCTATGATTGCATCCAAGGGGGTACATGTAATTAAGACAATATATATATATATATAACTCCTCATGCATTATCACACTCGAAGGAATGATGTGGATAACTCATTAATTAATCAACATTTAAGAGCCGGATGGTGAAGTAGTGTATCTGTATATTAATTCCATCTAGTTTTACCCCATATAATAGCTGCCGTTTAATTTGTGCTATTCATGAGTCTGAATTGTACCTCATCTCGGCAGTAACCACGATGAAGGAGATGAAATTTGCTTGCATGAACGGCGAAGAAGAAATTGCATCGACCCTTCATCAAGAGAGATGAGGCAATGGTTCATGGGGGTGGGGTCATGACCTTAACTCATCTGAACATCAATATCGATGGGCGGGGATGGCGATGCAGCGGTCACAATGACTGCAATGTTTGCAGCATGGTTGGGCCGCAATGTTGGTGGAGGGGATGTTGGGTTGAGTGGAAGGTGATAGTGGGGAAGACGGAGGAAGTGAGTTTTTCTCATTTGTTAGATGTGTCCTACCACATGATATTTTTATATTATATGAGGCCTATATAAAATTGGGAATCTCATCTAGATCCAAATCCATCTTCGGAATTGATTTCGTAGAATTTATGTAGAACCCACATGATTAATGATCATGATAGACTCAATCGAGTAAATTTGGATTTGGTAAAAACATTTCCTGAAGTTCCAACATTTTTCCTAATATAATACGTCAAGACAGTTGCCGCCACCCTACCAACATTATAGCGAAAATTTCTAGTAACTCTATTCCCATTTTACAAAGAAAATTTTGCCTTCTCTCTCAAACCTTTATGCCTCCACGTTTATATATACATATTGTGAATGTGGTATGCACACTATGATGCATTTAAAGGGTTGGATCTGATGATTCCATTGTATTTAGTAATACATATGCATATTAGCATATCCGCCTCACTCATAGAATAACAGCTCATATTAATAGTTTATTGTATGTATGTAAAGATCAAACTCCTCCTTCCTAGCTCAGTCATTGTCCCCAATGATCATGTAAGACCCCTTGCTGGCTCTTGCAACATAGGGTTTATGCATTATTGCAAAAGCTTGATTTCTACAAGTTCCGTATGCCGGATCCTGTACTAGCTCGTGTGCCCTTCATGGGTCTCGTATATATAGTTCGAGGCAACGTCAATCTCCATCACTGGCAAAGAACAATGCCATTGTTGATTTTGGATTCCACATGGAGAGAGACAAAGTAGAGAAAGAGAAGATATCTTGAGAGAGAGTGGACACATGTCATGGTATTACAATAGAAAGCTAAATGGGATAATATTATCCGTCTAATAATTCATGCACAAACTTTTTCAATTTTTTTTTTCCATTAGCCGATTTGTCCTTTGCATAATAGAGACATCGATGAGTGTAGGGAACCAAAAAGATACCCATGTCATGGAAAGTCTAAAAATGAGCGCGGGGGCTACACATGCCAATGCTGGTTTGGAATGTAGGGCAATGGTAAAGTCCGTTGCCGAATTCTCGTTGGCTCGTAGTTGTTTAAGGTAATTCGATATACATCCCCTTATCATTCACTAGATGGTTCATTGTTAATTTCACAGTAGGTTTGACGTATGCTTTAGGGATTATTATTATACTGTACTTAATCGGTGCAATCCCATCTTTCCTTTATATATATATATTGGTTACCTTCTTTTTTGTCTTTTTATTTTCGATTTTTTTTCTGAAACTAACACTTTGAAACTCCACTTGTGGGAGGATACACAGCATCTTTAAGTGAAAATATCTACTCCAACCAAACCTACAAATCTTGGGCCAAAATGAACAACTAGAGCGTCTGATTTCAAGAGGAGAAAAGCCCTAATAATGGTATTAATTTCTAGAATTTCTTTCTTCTAACATCTTGTGAATTGCTAAAGTAGTAATGGCTCCTACACTACAGCGACACGAAGGCCAAAGACCATTGCTTGGTGAACTTGCGCATAAGGATGATCTTCAAGATTGATGAAGCTCAGCTGGATTTACCAGAATTCAAGAAACTCAACTCACCTTCAACGATCACACCGATGGATTGGATTGGGGCATATTTTTATTTTTATTTTGCCAGATCCTTTTACAGTAATTATTATTCAGACTTGCATGTCTTGGTTGAGTTTGGATTTGGGTAACAAATGTTCCCTTTGGCTATTATCCCGTAAATGGTTCACAAGATATTCAATCGTTTATCCAATAAAAGAGTTTAAAGAAAAAGAAGCAGAAAAAAAAAATAGTGGAAACAGACAAACAGAGATTTTTAGGATAAACAGAAGTGTAGCTATAGGACAAGTGACAAATCCCACTTGCACTGCATCTGCAATTTGAGATTAGGTCGGAAAAGTAAGTTATAATAATCCATGCTAACAATTTAATTGAGATTTAACCGTGGAAGTATTAGTTTGTCCGGGGTATAAAAATACATTTTCTCATCCATCTTACATACTTAAAGTTATTGAAGTTAAGCATATACATAATTAAATGTCTTACTTTGGATAATAAGCTACAAAAAAGGAATGGATCCATGCCTAAAAGCCTGGGGACAGCGGGGTCTATTGGGATGGGCACTGGGCTCGAGGAATGTCTGCCCAGGATAGCATTATCACTGCCGCGTCTACACTTTTAAGAAAAAATATATTTTTTATTTTATTTTATTTGTAATAATTTTCGTAATAGTAGTAGTAGTAGTAATAATAATAATAATAAGGATAAGGATAAGGATAAGGATAAGGATAATCACTTCTCTTTACAAGTCTTGCTTTTTTGTCGGGCTGAACAGGTCTTGCTTTTAAAGATGATGCTAGTTTGAAAAAGTCCTTTAGGGAAGCAATGCGGTACAATTGATTTCCATATATTTCATCTTCACATCATCCCACGTTGACCAATTTGTGAAGATTGGAGCTTGTTCGGCTCTACAAAACCGGCCCATGAGCCCGCCCATTTTGTATGAAATCCAGTCCTGAAACCATTCATTCTTATCAGTATAAGCAAGATATTTGATGGCCATCTAAAAGAAGTTAATTCCATGGTGGTGCCCCCACACAGGGCATGGGGAGGCGGCAAGGCAATTTTTCATCTCAGGTAGTTAAAATTAGGTTTAGAGACATAATTAATAAGTAAATAAAAATGGTTGTGTTTTCTTTCATATCTAGCTAGAGAATATATCCTTCAATCACGTTTTTTAATTGGCATGTTATATATTAACTAGATACAAATTTGAGCGATATCTATGTTCATACGCAAATGGTTAAAAGATTTAACTGAGTTTTCATACCATATATAGGAGGTGAATGCTTCCTCATTCTTTTTTTCTTTATTACAAACTTTCTTCATTATAATCAAGGAAAGACATTGGGAGAAGTAATAGAAGACGCTAGTAATATGTACTTGAATTGAGTTCAATTGATAACTTATTCAATTTCGTAACAACGTGCAACAAATTTAACATAAGGACTCACATAAGGATTGTTACGTGATACATGATGTGTAGCCTTTCAAAAACCATTTTTATCACTGTTAAATTGGGTAATTGTATTTTGTAAGATGGACCAATCATCCAACAAAATTAATTTGGATTATATAATAATAGATTAAATGGGTAGTCCATTAGAAATTAACTTATTTTATGAATTATTGGACTGGATAAGGATTACAGGCTCGAATAATTAATCTAGTGAAGTATATGCTTTGGCAACGATAATTGGAGCCTTCTTGTTCATGGTTGTCGTTACTTTAGTCTTTGACAAGTGGCGGAGGAGGAGAATCATAAAGAAAAACTGTAGCCGAAATAGAGGAGAGCTCTTAAAATACCAAAGTGTTCAAATATTTACGAAGGTCGAGCTAGCAAATCAATCAACAATTGTGATAGCAATAAGTTTGGCGAGGGCAGTTTCGATTTAGTCTATAGAGGCAAATAGCAGGAGACACTGTGGTCGCAGTCAAGAAGCCTAATGATGCAAGTCTCTAATCAAGAGGGATTTCCAACATGAACTTCAAATTGTGATGCAAATAGACCACAAAAATGTGGTGAAGCTCCATGGCATATGTTTGGAGACTAGAATATCCTTGCTAGTTTATGAATACATTTCAAATGGTACTCTATTCCAACACATCCATTAGAATGTGTCGACCATCTTAAGATCATGGAAAAACCTAGCTTATTATAGCTATCAAAGTTGCTCTTGCACTCGAGTATATGCATTCCTATGCAAAATCCCCGATCATTCATGGTAACATCAAATCGGTAAATATACTTTTGTATCAAAATTACTCTGTAAAAGTATCTGATTTTGGAACTTTGATACCTATATCACTAGAGTGTAGTCATGTCGTAGCTAATGAAATACAAGGCACGTTGGGCTACATCGATCCAGAATATTTAACCATAGGTATACTAACAATTAAAAGTGATGTATATAGCTTTGGAGTTGTTCTCATGGAGTTGCTCACTAGAAAGAAGCCTGCAAGTTTTATTATTAAGTTTAGAAAGTCAATCAATATTATCCATTATTTCATCTCTTCCGTAAAGGATAATACACTCTCCAATGTCATAAGGTGCATGGTCGCTAGTGAAGATGAACTGGAGATAGTAGGAATGGTTGTTGAGATCGCAGTGAAGTGCTTGGACCCAAATGGTGTGAGAAGGCCGGCAATAAGGGAAGTGGCTGAGCAACTCGCTAGGATTAACCGCGAGCTTGATAGCTCAACAGTTGAAGAAAACAATAAAGAGACCGAAAACGTGGTGGATGAAGAAAACCTCTACTCCCGTGCGACTTCAACTACTTTCACAATGAGCCAATATGGGATGATGGGCTCTCATTTCTATTCAGCAGGTTCCAGCATCTAATCCTTTGTTACTATAATGACATGTCTATTAATTGTCCATAAGTACTTCCATGGTTGATTGTGTATTATACATATATGTTATGTTTGCCATTTGTTTTGGACTTGTAGTTGTGCAAGCATTTGTGCAAGTTTTATTGTCACGATCTAATATTATAGTGCACTGAGGAGACTTACAGAAGGCCGAAATATGGTCATTTTGACTCTATCATCAACTCTCTTTCCCTTTATCTTTTCTTTGTTGTCTTTTTTTCCCTACATATAATAATAGGCCTAAAAAATAATATTCTCACCCCTTTTCATCTTTCTTTTTTTTCTTATTATAATCCTAGTTCACTTTTATAACAAGTAAGAATCTCAGTCACTTTCAGTATTTACTTTTCTCTGATTATATTGCAATTAATCTTAATATAATTTTCATTTCCATGAAAATATAACACAATTGTTGGCCAAAAAGATTATATTAGGCCAGAAAAAGTGTCTATTTTCACTATTTCTTCCTTTTTGGTAATATGATCTTAATTTGATATGATGGCAAAACAAAAATAAAATCTCAATTTGCTTTACTTTCTCTTTATTTTTTAGTTCATTTAATCAGTTTAGATGTTAATTCGGAGTGAGAGTGGGAAAGACAAACTGATTCAAAACTCAGAAAATACCACATCCTCCAACCTCAGTATGATTACTTTAAAATATGATGAAGGGATGAAAAACACTACATTAGTCAATTCATCATGAACAAAACTTTCTTATCCAAACCTATATGAGAGGATCACAAGATCAATAAAGAAGTAGCGGAGAATTTACTAGATAATAACTTTATTTCAGAACAAACTCGTTTTATTTTTAGGATGAAAGAACTTAAATTGTTTTGTAAGTTTGGTACTAATAAACTACAATGAAAAATACTAGCTAGCAAGGAATATACAACCTATATTAAAGGCAATAGAAAAAAAAATTGTTCTCAAAAGGTGATAGAGATAACTAGTACTTTTTCTCACTATCTACCAAAACTTTACAAATTAATGACTTAGACTAAATTAATATTTTAGTCATTGACCAAGTCCTATAAAATATCTCAAACGATAGTACAAAGAAGTAGTCTCAAATGAAATTTTAACTGATTTGCAGGTGTAACAAAAAAAATTAAATCTCTTATCAAAAGTTTGAAAACAAAAGTATTTCTTGTAGTTTATCTTCGAGTAATGCATCTTTGCTCTATTTCTAAGGCTTCCTTATGAACCAAGTCACCAAAACGCCTTGTATAATATTGAAACTGAAGTCAGAATAATGCCCTTGATTGATAATAGAACCTTCCCCATGTGGCAAACTCGTGACATTTTGCTCTTTCCTAGGATTAAAAAATATTTAACTTTTCATGTTGTTTAAGGTTTTGATGGTCACATCTAATATCATATGTGGTGCTATGACAGCAATTTACTACAACTTAGTGCCATATTGGCAGAACTTTCGTAAATTTTTTTAAATAGATGGACTGATACAAATTAAAAAAAGAAGAAGCATATACTTAAAGGATCCAATAAAAAAATTCACAAGCTTGATTGGACGTTGTGTAAAAGTTTTGATCCAATAGCTACACTATCATGCCAAATATTAATCTAAGGAGAAAACATGTGCTAAAACATGTGCTGGACACCGAGTAGCTACATTCATCCGTTGGCATAATAAAAAGAATGTCAATTAATGGTCAATTTCTATATAAGTCAAGCATATTTTATGATGATAATTACCATTATTATGTTTGTTCCCAATTATAACTCTTACAACATATCGATTGCTTTTTTTTTTATTTGCTCATACTCAGCACAAAATTCGGAGTCAACTACTTCTTACATTTGCTTGGAACTACAATTACAAATGTACTCTGAGATGCTAATCTTATTTAAACAAATATTGCGATATATTATTAGAAATTATTGAGATTATTGTAAGTTTTTTTTTTTTTTTTTTATGATGTTAATACATCTTTATACGACAGTAAATATGGTTATGGGTACATGTCGAGTCTACACGAAGAGTATCCCAATATTTTATAATATTCATAGAAGAGGGCTATTTTTTTCTAACACACTTGAATGTCATTACATTTGTAATTCAAGATGTACATAGTGACTTCTTTTAGAAGATAATAATTTTCAGAGTGAAATGATAATTCTCTATAGAGGTAATCATTCATTGAACCTTTTCAATGTTGGAAGACTCAAAATACTTAAAACCTATTGAAGCAACACAATTAATTTAACAAACAATGTTATGTGATAAGAGCTCATTGAAATATAAAATAGGGATACGTATCCACAATATTGCAAAATCATCATTATATTTTTCTGGCGACATTGTTGTCACACTTGATCTCTTGTTGTGATAGACACCTTCATCATTGGGAAATCTCCCAAGTGACGTCCTCAATTCGCGCAATGCACATTTTAATCATTGAGAAACGTCTCTTCTGTATGCTTTTTTATGTGGCGTGTTGTTTTGTTATTCCGAAGACTTTGAAACGACTTGAAGTATTCATGCACTAAGAGAGCCTTGTGACACGGTCCGTGAATCCTCCCGTACCCGTATACCCTTGGGAGTGAAGATTGGGGTTATCAAGTGAAGAGTGAGAACGCAGAAAGGATGAACACAACTAGTCCGTGTTAGGGAAATCCCTTATGATGTTTTGAAGATGACAAAATAAATCAAAGGCTACTAACATGTTTGATGGTTGAGTAATAGACTATGCAGATGATAGAACGTGTAAAATATATTATCAAAGTCTATTCTTGGAAGAACTAGAAGACAGACTCTATGCTGAAGCAGAATATGTTCAGACTCAGATTGTAAAGTCTATCGCACTCAGACTCAGATTGTAAAGTCTATTGCTCTCAGACTTTACATACAGATTCGAAAGAACGTAACACAAGCCCAATCATACAACAGCTAGTAATCTGGTTTGGATTCCACATCAAGATTGATTTGATTGACTCAATCTATTTGATTGACAATTGGATCTTGAAGACAAGAACTTTCCAAACGAAGAAGCTTTACTTATGGAAACCAAGATTCCGTTTGTATGGGCAATCGAAATCAATTTGGGATTTTACCTTTGTCACTCAACGGCTACTAAATCTTCTAGATACAGTGCTGTCCAATGGGTATATTGGAAGACGATCCTCAAGATACTGTCCAACGGCTAGTTTGGAAGTGGAGGAGTATTTAAGGAGATGAAGGACCGATGAGCAAGTAAGAGACGGAGCGTAGAATTTATAATTCCAAAGTCCGAGCGATCTTTGTTCACACATTTGTCTTTGGTGAGCTTAATCGTTTGTGATCGTGAGAGAAATACCAAAAGAGTGACTTAGTGAGATAGTGTGATCTACTACTAAGTGTTTGCACTCAAAGTTGTAATCTCTTGTTGATTGCATAGTGGAATCTAGCAAGAAGGCTGTTAGCGTGGGAGAGTGGACGTAGGCTTGGATTAAGCCGAACCACTATAAACCTTGTGTTCTTATTCTCTTCCTTAACTCATTTGTTTTGTTCGAAGTTTATTTTATTCCGCATATATTTGTCAAGGTGTATTTTAAACACCTATTCACCCCCCTTTAGGTGTTCATACTAGCACTCTCAATTGGTATCAGAGCCAAGTGCTCGGTTTATAAAAGTGTTTTTACTTTTGAGCTAAAGATCTTCTATGGCTAGTATCTTGGCACTAGGACTAATGGAAGGGCAAAGCAACACCAGGCCACCATATTTTGATGGAAAGGAATACAACGTTTGGAAGAACAAAATGAGAGCATTCCTAAGATCCAGAGATCTTTTGCAATGGGATGTTGTGGAAAAAGGAATCAATCCCACTGCTGCATCTACATCAAATAAGATTGGCAAAGACAAAGAAACCAAACCCCCCGCTCCTATGTCTCGGACGGAGTTGTCCAAAAGAGAAGCGCTTGATGCTAAAGCCGTTTATTCTTTATATTACGCTTTGTCTCCTATTGAATATAATAGAATTTCTTCATGTGAAACAGCAAAAGAAGTTTGGGAAAGACTTCATGTTACATATGAAGGAACCGATCGTGTAAAAGAGACAAAAGTAAACTTCCTGCTCGGCAAATATGAATCCTTCAAGATGAAGCAAGGAGAGTCGATTGGAGATATGTTCAGCCGTTTTACAGAAATTGTAAATGGTTTAGCATATCAAGGTCAGCAAATTTCTGCCCCAATGAAGGTCAACAAACTCTTGCAAGGTCTCTCAAAAGATTGGAACCATGTAAAGACCTCAATCCGGGAGACTCAAAGGATTATGCCACTCTCAGTTGATGAATTGATTGGCACTCTTCAATCCTATGAAGTGGAACAAATCAATGACGAAGATCCCGAAGGTAAGAAATCCATCGCTTTAATATCTAATGCTGATTTTGATGACACAGATTCAGAATCCGATGAGGAAATCGAGGTAAGCCATTCAAAAATTCCTCTCAAACTTTCAAAGTATATAAATGAGCTGTGCTTAAATCTCAAATCTTCTCTTAAAAGGATCTTTGAACTTAAAAAGGAGAATTCTCGGCTTAGGCAACATGATCTTTCTCAAAAAGAAAATTTTGAAATTTTGCAAAAAGATTTTCTACAAACAAAAGAAAATCGAGATTTACTTGTCAAAGAAAATGATTCTTTGAAGAAAGAATTTTCAAATATTTCGACAAGATTTTCAAATGGTTCAAAAACATTATAGCATATCATTTCTATACAAGTACCTTACTATAATAAGTCGGGACTTGGTTTCAATAAGGAAAGTGATTCTCTAATTGATTTTCCTAAAGTCAAGGAGAGACTTAGACAAAGACCTCCAAAGGCATTTTACAAAAATCATTTTCAAAAAGTATTTGTAAAACCTGTTGGTGGAAATGCCCTCAAGTGTTCAAATTGTGGAGATTTGGAACACTTTGAGAAAGAATGTCCTAAAGTCTGGAGATTTATCAAGAAAGATTGAATAAAAACAGCATACTCTACTAACTCTCATGGACCCAAGAAAAAATGGGTACCAAAGAAAAGATGAGTTCTTTTTGCAGGAAATAAAGGAAAAGAAGAAATTGGTAAGGAATGTTTTTGGGCACATAATTCTCATTATGATTGAAATTCGATATATCATTGGTTGATTCAGATTTTATAATGATCATATTTTTTGATTTGCTTTATTGAAGAAAGAATCGTGTGATTTATTATTCGAGAGTTGAGATTTGATACGTGTGGTTATTTTTGATATTTTGCTTAGAGACAAATGAATTTATTTGGCTTGATTTTATACTCTCAGATTTTATCATATTTTGCCAAATAAAAATCTGTTTTACGTGATATTAATTTATTATGCAAAATATTCTTTCTTAAATATTCAAGGATTTCATTCTCCCTGATTTTATTGTACTATGACTAAGTGAGAATTTATTTTTCAAAATATCATTGTGCATAATATTCTTTCTTTGAATACTTTGTTATGTTGAATAAAGAAAGAATATTTGATTATGGAGATTTCATATTTTGCTCTAACGGAATGGAAGGATCCAAATTGATGGATACCAAAAAGGAAATGAGTTGATTACAGGAAATTCAATGAGGCAAGAATGATTGCAAATCTACGTAGATTTTGGTGCAATAAGAAAAGAATCTCAAGCGAAGATTGGTAATGTTTTTTCAATAATATATTTCAAACATATACCATGGGTAAGAGAATATTTTTTATCATCCCGCCTTACAAATTTCTACGTGCATTTATCATAACTTTGGATGATTGTTTATTATATTGCAAATATCTTTTGTCATAAATATAAGGTATTGCAATTTTGGCACGTGACAGAAATATCTATTTTCCTTTTGCAAAATGCATATCTGAAATTTATGCTCAAGGAAATCTCTTTGATCTCAAAAGATATTATTGCATATATATGGATACTCTTGCTATATTCTTAGAAGATATATTATATCTAGCAAGTTTGATCTGCAAATCAAAGGAAGGTATTACGTGACATTTTTGCAAAGATTGTTATCTATACAAGATTTTGTAGGTTAAAAAAGAATCTTCCATATGGATTTTGGAAAGCTAGACTTAAAAATCATGGAGATTCTATACTATCTTTTGGAGGCTCAAAAATTCCCTTCCTTATGCAAAGTTTTTGCAAATATTGTTAAGGAAATCCCTAATGTGTCATACAAAAGGTTGAGTAGTTCTGAATTTTAATTTTATATATGCTATTCAATTTATTTATTTGAAGAAAGGGCATTATATATTATGTAGATATTATTATAGCTTATTTGTGCAAAAAGTTCGTTAAGATTATGCAGGTTGAATTCGAGAAGAGCTTGATTGAAGAAAATAAATTTTTGCCTCGAATTTCAAAATGCAAATGATCGTTGTGGATATTGTTGCTACGAAGGATATAATGGAAAAATATTCTGCTCAATGTGCACAAGCAACAATTGTTTCTATTCGCAATTATTGTCATGATGACAGGGGGAGAAAGCGAATAAAAAAATAAAAGGAAAAGAATCGAGATCACCTCAAAAAGGCAACAAATTGAGGGGGAGCATTGATCAATTATGGAAAGATCTTTTTGAATCGATCGTGATCTTGATTATTATGGAAGGAAGGAAAGGTAAATCTGTCAGAATTTGTTAAGTTCTAAAAAATCTGGTTAGTGCATCTTTTATTACCTTTTGTCATTAATAAATCTTTTATTGATATTATCATTTTATTATGACAAAAATGGTACGTGAATTTTATGATGCATCCGTAATTTTTATTGGATATTTGCTGATATATATGATCGAAGTAAGCTATATTGCATATCTTTAATATTCGATTTACTTTATAAAATCTGATTTTTGGAAATTGTGATTTAGTTCAAGATATTTGTTATCATTCTCTAGGTGATACTTTTTCCATTATTATCGCTTTTTGATTATGACAAAAAGGGGGAGAAGATATGAATATGCATATGTGTTGATTGGTTGATATTATTTATTGCATAATATTGAGCTGCGATTATTTTTCTATATATTGTTATGCTCAATCTATTTGCTATCTTCTGACATCCTTTGATTTAAATTAATATCTTTAAAAGTATGTTTACAAATCTGCATATTCAGAGATTGTTTTGTCATCATCAAAAATGGGGAGATTGTTAGGGAAATCCCTTATGATGTTTTGAAGATGACAAAATAAATCAAAGGCTACTAACATGTTTGATGGTTGAGTAATAGACTATGCAGATGATAGAACGTGTAAAATATATTATCAAAGTCTATTCTTGGAAGAACCAGAAGACAGACTCTGTGTTGAAGCAGAATATGTTCAGACTCAGATTGTAAAGTCTATCGCACTCAGACTTAGATTGTAAAGTCTATCGCACTCAGACTCAGATTGTAAAGTCTATCGCACTCAGACTCAGATTGTAAAGTCTATTGCTCTCAGACTTTCAGACTTTACATACAGATTCGAAAGAACGTAACACAAGCCCAATCATACAACATCTAGTAATCTGGTTTGGATTCCACATCAAGATTGATTTGATTGACTCAATCTATTTGATTGACAATTGGATCTTGAAGACAAGAACTTTCCAAACGAAGAAGCTTTACTTATGGAAACCAAGATTCCGTTTGTATGGGCGATCGGAATCAATTTGGGATTTTACCTTTGTCACTCAACGGCTATTAAATCTTCTAGATACAGTGCTGTCCAATGGGTATATTGGAAGACGATCCTCAAGATACTGTCCAACGGCTAGTTTGGAAGTGGATGAGTATTTAAGGAGATGAAGGACCGATGAGCAAGTAAGAGACGGAGCGTAGAATTTATAATTCCAAAGTCCGAGCGATCTTTGTTCATACACTTATCTTTAGTGAGCTTAATCGTTTGTGATCGTGAGAGAAATACCAAAAGAGTGACTTAGTGAGATAGTGTGATCTACTACTAAGTGTTTGCACTCAAAGTTGTAATCTCTTGTTGATTGCATAGTGGAATCCAGCAAGAAGGCTGTTAGCGTGGGAGAGTGGACGTAGGCTTGAATTAAGCCGAACCACTATAAACCTTGTGTTCTTATTCTCTTCCTTAACTCATTTGTTTTGTTCGAAGTTTATTTTATTCCGCATATATTTGTCAAGGTTTATTTTAAACACCTATTCACCCCCCTTTAGGTGTTCATACTAGCACTCTCAGTCCGTGGGAGTGATGTTGGGACGGTTGGTGCTAGGAGTTCTAGAATATAAGGAGTATATTACTTAGGAGCTCTGAAGACGGGATTGACTTCCCCTGCACAAACTGGTCAGGAGCTGATGCCGCTCTCCTTATGAGGCCATGGCAGGCCGAAACCAATTGTTGAGCCTAACGAGAGCTGCTGCCTCGCTCGATGGACTAGATGCCCGAGCAAAGCTGGGCATGGTACGATCTCGTATAAAAGAGCTATTCGCCGTATTGTTCACTGGAACAATTATAGAAGGAAGGCTAGCCTAGGGAGTTCTGCTAGCCAGGCGCCGCACGGGTTGATCCATGGCCAAGGAAATTACCGACCAGTGAAATTTGGTATTAGAGTGGGGATCCCTTCAGTAGGTGGGTGATTTAGGGAAAAGCATGTGGTCTTTCCGGTCCTATGAGGGTGGAGAGTGATTGTCGAGGCCAGGGGCTCGGACAACGTGTGGCTCTCGTCTAGCTTCTGGGATGGCAATGGGGGCATAGGAAGGAACCGAATTGCTCGTTGAATGGGGATAACATTCCTGGATCAATGGGCGAATCTTAAGAAGAGGTCTACGATCACGTATTCACCAAGGGGACCCTCTGTTGGCTTGCTGAGATCAGGAGGAACTTAGTAGGCAAAAGAATGTGCTGCCATAGGGGTGCAGTTGGCCAGGGGTGCCACACTTGTTGGGAAGCACAAGTGACTGGAGATTCGTGAACAGCTTTGATCGAGGGAAGCAAGCAATGGAGCGGTGAGACTGTTTTGTTGGGCGAGCGTTGCCATCTATGTAAGTCCCAGGGAGTGGCCTTGATGGTTAGGGAAACGCAGGGAAGCGACAGAGCAGCCCATAACGAGGGCGTTGCAAAATTGAGTGGGGAAGTTTGACACGGTCCGTGAATCCTCTTGTACCCGTGTACCCTTGGGAGTGAAGTTTGGGGTTATCGAGTGAAGAGTGAGGACGCGGAGAGAATGAACACAACTGGTCTGTGGGAGTGGCGTTAAGACGGTTGGTGCTAGGAGTTCTAGGATAGAAGGAGTATATTGCTTAGGAGCTCTGAAGGTAGGGTTGGCCTCTCGTGCACAAACTGGTCAAAAGCTGATGCCGCTCTCCTGATGAGGCCATGGCAGGCCGAAACCAGTTGTTAAGCCTAACAAGGGCTGTTACCTCGCTCGATGGACTAGACGCTCGAGCAAAGCTGGACGTGGTACGATCCCGTATAAAAGAGCTATTCACTGTATTGTTCACTAGAACAACTATAAAAAGAAGGTTGGCCTAGGGAGTTCCGCTCTCCAGATGCCGCATGGGTTGATCCACGGGCAAGGAAACTACCGACCCGCGACACTTGCGAGTCTCGTGTCACTATCACTAAGCTTTTTTATGTGGCATGTTGTTTTCTTATTCCGAAGACTTCGAAACGACTTGAAGTATTCATGCACCGAGAGAGCCTTGTGAGTCTCGTGAGTCTCGTGTCACTATCACCAAGCTTTTTTCTGTGGCGTGTTGTTTTGTTATCCGAAGACTTCGAAACGACTTGAAGCATTCATGCACCAAGAGAGCCTTGCGAGTCTCATGTCACTATCACCAAGCGTCTCCGATTAGTCGCCAAGCATTGGGCCCGGTAATTTTAGTGCGGATCCAAGCCGCACTTGCATGAACCAGATGCACAAGATCTCGATGAATTTCAATCGTTAGATAAGGTAAGTCTCATATAGAGCCTACATAAATCAACCTTGGTGATCGACGCATGTTCTTTTTTTTTCCTTGGGTCCAGGAGTGGGCAACTGTGTCCGAAGCCAGCATGAAAAGGTTAAGGTCTTCCCATAGATTAGTCCTTGGCACTTTTCTACACTTAATTTTTGTCGTGTGACAAGTGTTACTTTACTTTAGTCAAAAGAGAGGAGCATGATGGAATTCGCATCTAATATAAGAAATGACAGTTCGGAAGGCCTTTATGATCAAAACCATTTAGTGATAATTTCTAGTTTTGCAATCTTGAATTATTGGCCGAATGATTAAACATTCCCAGGTACTTTTCTACACTTAATTATTGTCATGTGATAGGTGTTACTTTAGTCAAAAGAGAGAGCGTGATGGAATTCACATTTTGTTTTGCAATCTTGAATTATTGGCTGAATGGTTAAATGTTTAATTTATACGCAGTAAATTTCATCATAAAATCTAGCATTCAAAATAAGTCTCACCAACCACATTATGGAGAAGTTCTACTAAATATATTTGAATAGGTGAACTGCAAGTGTTCGTGGCATTTGTTTAAGTTAAACAGTCCATATACTTTATTATACTCATCAAAAGCATGAGAAGCATACTTTTGAGCATTTATTTAAAAAAAAAAAAAATTGTGCCTACAAAAAAGTGTTTGATCTCGAGAATATCAACAGCTACAGATGAATCGATTTATTGTATAGAGTTTCATAGTCCACATGACTCATAACTTGAAATAAACATATGTTTGTGAGAGATCGCATTGAATAGAAGGATTGAATTTGCAAACTAAGATCACAATTAAAAAAAAACATAGTTCCATCATGCAAAATTTGTGCTCTTACCTCAAAGAACCCATTGGTGGAATTTCATAAAATCTGCTTCAGGAAAAAGACATGCTATCGTCGACCTTCGAGAGGCACACCATAACAAGACATCTTTTCATGGTACTTCATACGAAAGTGATTGTTATTTAAGAGACATAGAGACAGCTTGTATAAAGTCTCTCGTTCATATAATTGCTACTTTAGATTTCCCACAAAAGCTAGGGGTTACAGTTATCGGGTTTAAGATTAGTGCATTAACAATTAGCAAAATTAAATCATTAACGTTTATCAATTGATCTACCTTTGTCTTTTAATTCTAGCTACCGTAAATCAAAATAATAGTTTGTCCACAAAGATCTGAAAATGATGTCAAATTTGTGTATATGGTCAATCCATTGAAACTGATTTATTTCACAGGTAGAAGATTGAAAAAGAAAAGGTCTTTGTTCACGATTTTAATCAATTTAAACTCAATTTGGAAATAGAATAGATTGCGACATGACAACGTGAATCAGGCTCCTAACAAAAGAAAACCTAATGGTCGAATTGAGCAATTTTTAAAGCTCGAATCATAGAGATATGATTTGGCCATGTAATTCGTTGATTTGCTTTCTAGGTCAATACCAACATCAAGATTGCACGGACGATCTTGTCAAGGATTCCATGGTAAAGAGAGGAGATAATGGATGTCCTAGTCCCACCATTTGGCATACAGCGCTGCTTTTGTCAATTGCATCTGCCGGTTGGACAAGGAGCGGCACTGAACATATCTTTGTTTCAAGCTAAAGGAGCAAAGGAAGTTGCTCTTCTTTAGAGAGTTAAAATCAAGAGCAATAATGATAGACATCTTACTTTGATTTTTCTAATGTTATTTGGTTGGAATTAGGTGTGGCTGTAAACCATGAAAACCAAAATCAATGGGTCCAACTCTTCTTAGTTTTTCTTGACCACTACTACAAAGTATGCCATACAGCTACCATTGCAGATTCCGCAAATTCCACAAGTTTTCTTGAAACACTAGGCCTCGCCGAAGCCCAACGAGAGATGCAAGATCCTCATCGCACTTGGGCAACTCTCCCGTTTTCTGAATTTTTCAAAAATATTTATTATTCCGTATCGTTTAAGGTTTTTGACGACAATATCTAACACCACATGTGATGCTAGAATGACAATAAACTGCAAATTAATGCCATGTGATGAGCACTTTTGTCAATTTATCAAACAGATGGCAAAATACAAGTAGAAAAAACACATATACTTAAAGGACCCAGTCAAAAATAACATTACGAGCTTAACTGAACATTGTAAAAAAAGTTCTAATGAGGACAAAACAGGTACTTGAGACTCTGACAGCTATATTCATATGTTGACACATGAAAAACATGTTAGTTAATGGCTGATTTTTATGTAAGTCGAGTATGTTTTATGATGAAAATTATTGTTATCATATGCTTTGCCAACTATTACTCTTATAGCAAGTCAGCTACTTTTTATATTTGCCTTTGAAAAAACATGTCCGTTAATGGCCAATTTTTATGAAGGATTGCTTTTTATAAACACTAAAATGTCATTATCTCTGTAATTCTAGATATAAAGAATGACTTCTTTTAGAAATTAATAGTTCCCTGCATAAAAAAGGTGATTCTCTACTGAGATAATGGTTGATATTTTCTTCTAACATAGACATACATCTCTACTATATGACTTCAACATTTTCAATTCCAGATTCAAATGACTTAAAACATATAAAAGTAGTATATAATTAAATCAAGGGAAAAAGTTACAAAAAATCTCAAACTTTACTAACTGTAGCACATTTACCTTAAACTTTTTTTTTTTTGGTAAGTACATTTACCTCAAACTTTTTTTCTTGTGACATCAAAAACCCCAAATTTGTAATCATATGACACATTTACTCCAAACTTTTTTTCTTATGACATCAAAAACCCCAAACTTGTAATCATATGACACATTTACTCCAAACTTTTTTTTTTCACGATACTAAAAAACCCAAACTTATAGTTGTGTTACATCAAAAACTATAAACCTTTGTTTTGTAACAATAAAAACCCCAAACTTATATTTATATGACACATATACCCCAAAAATTTGATGTCATAAAAAAGAGTTTGGAGTTTTTGGTGTCATAAAAGAAAAGTTTGGGATTTTTGATATTACAAATCAAAAGTTTAGGATAAATGTGTTATATAGGTATAAGTTTGAAATTTTTGGTGTCACAAAAAAGTTTTAGGTAAATATATCTTAATATGCATAATTTTGGATTTTTGCTAGCTTTTATCTTTAAAATAAATGGCAATGTCACACAATAGAACCTCACTGAAATAAAAATACAAAAATAGGAATACGAATCTGCGGAAATGCGAAAAACGTCATTATCTTCTTTTGGATGCCGCTGTTGTTATGATTCATTATTATTTTCTCGGTTAAGTTTAATAAGACCGAGAAACGCACTCTGTGGAGCCCCTGTATTCCTCGCCTGGTCGTCCTTGGCGACGGAGAATGGTCGAGTGACGACCATCTCGCGTAGCAGACATATCGTCACCGAGAAAGGTCATCCTCCGCATGGATCAGGCTGAACCCCACCATGTCTTTTCTGGATGCCCTTCCTTTGGCTTTTGTCTTGTTCTTTAAAAGACTTCGAGACGACTTGTGATTCTTCTTGTACCAAGAGAGATTCTCGTGTCGCCATCACCTTGCAGCTGCCAGGCATTGGGCCCAGTGATTTCAGTGCGGATCCAAGCCGCACTTGCATGAACTAGGTCGCAAGATCTCAACGAATTTCAGTTCTTAGATGAGGGCAGTCTGATAGGAGAATCACATAAATCAATGTCCATGATCGACTATGCTCATTTACGTACGGATATCGTATTTTTTTTTCCTTGAGTGCAGGGCCAGCTCAGCTGGGTCCAAAGCCGATATAAAGAGGTAAAAATCCAAGGTACTTTTCTATATTTAATTCTTGTGCGTAACGCATGTTACGTTAGTTTGGTCAAGATAGAGGGGCGCAATTGACTTTGCATATAATATAAAAAAAAAAAAGACTCCAAAAGACTATGATAAAATAAAAATATGATAATAACTTCCAGCGAAGTTTTTTGTTTTGCAATCCCCAATTATTGGCCAAGTGATCAAGCATTTAATTTGTATGCAATGAATTCTAACACAATGTCTCGCATTTAAAATCAGTCTCATTAGCCACATTATGGCAGTTTTATTAGATGCATATGAACAGGCGAATTGCGTGAGTTTGCATCATTCTTTTAAGTTGAACAGTTCGGATACTTTGAACCTTTAAAAAAAAAAAAAGTTATTAACTTATTTTGGAGTAGGTGTCAAGATTTGTTGGGTTGTGATAGCAAATAAATTACCCTTTTAAAACAAGATGATCTTAGTCAAAATTAAAATACGATCGTCATTCTATTCACTGCCTTAGTAGGACCTTCTCCTATTGGTGATCTTAATTACCATACATAGTACCACTATTAGTTTATAAAATTTAGATTGCGCCATCATGCGCTACAAATTATATAAATTGTCAAATATTAAGAATGATGACACTAGTTAAGTAGCGAAAAAGTATATATATTAATAATTTTAATACTGATTTGTATTGTTATGTGCAATGACTATGTATAAATCAAATCCTTTTCCATTACAAGGTGGCATTAATTTTTCAAAACTCAAACACGAGATTGACTAGAATTCATATGACATGGATTTTGTGATTGACTTGTTACATTATATCCGTATGCTATCGATTTATGATATTAACAAGAAAATTTAGAAAAAGAAGAGTATTCCATATTATAGGCATACCTAACCATATTAATAGCTAAACACGGAAGTATTGCATACAAAAGGACATGATTCCTAGGTTCACTGGCTCATAACTTTAAATAGAGGCGATATTCCAACTAAAACATTGCGGCAAATAAAGGATCTCTTGCCTCGTCCATCGACCCAATGCAATTGCAGCCATTGGTCATGTAGAACTCACTTGTGTGGTCTGCGTGGTCAATGGCTATGATGAATCTAATCCAATGGCCTTAGGTGCATGAAAAAAAATTCGCTAGAAAAGAAACAAATTTTAAAAGCAGTTTTACTTAAAAACATAGTTATCCCAAGATTACAAATATACTTTTGGATGCCTATCTCATTTAATCAATTACTAGCACATATCCTTAGAAAATTCTTGAGATTATTGCAAGGTTGTTGTTTTTGATGATTTTAATACATTTTTGTATAATCCTAAATATGGTTACAAGTACATGTCGAGTCTATCTGAATAGTACAAATATATGTTAGTAAAAATATAAAAGGATTGCTTTTTTCAAATACTAGAACATCTGCTATTTGTAATTTGAAAAGTAATTTTTTTTTTAAAAGAATGATTCCCCAATTAAAGAAAATATAATTTTATGTAGAGATAATCTTAATTATTTTCTTGGGAATCTCGAAATATCTCTTTTCTTTACTTTTTCTCTTGCATTTTATCGTTTTCTTAGAAAGATTCCAAGACAACTCGTGATTGTTCGTCCACCGTCGTCGCCAAGTCTTCCCACACGAGGATCATGCGGTCACTAGGCGTTGGGCCCGGAGGTTTTAGTGCGCAGCACAGGCCACGCATGCATGAACCGGATGCACAAAATCCCAATGAATTCAGCAAAATTAGTCACATGTGGAGCCCACGGAAATCAGCGCTAGAGATCCACCGGACTCATCAACATGCGAAAGCATGTTGTTAATGTTTGGACGCAGGGTCAGGCCAACTGGAAAGGAAAAGATCTCCTCAAAGGTTGATAAAAAGGCCGTTTCCTTTGTTTCACTTTTGTCCTGAAACATACCAATGTACTTTTGGCCTCGATAGAGATGCGCAATAGATAATATGAAAATGACTGCCCGAAAGAGGACTCAATAATGAAAATAGTTTGTTTACAATTTTCCTCGCCTAATCGTTTTGTTTTAATTCTCGAATCATTGATTGAATGATTAAATATTTAATTTGAATGCAATATATTTCGTTGCAAAATCTCATATTATGAATAACCTCGCTAGCTTCATTGGATATGTGGAGCTTTACTAAATATATGTAAATAAGTGAATTGCATGTATTCGTGACATTTGTTTAAGTCGTTTAGTCCATATTCTTTGTAATAAAAAAAAAGAAAAAAGAAGAAGAAGCAATAATTTGTTTTGAACTACGTTCAAGATTTTCAAGGTTTTGATGGCAAGTCAATTGCCATTTTATTTACGAAGATTCAACCAAAATTAAAATCAGACAAAAAAAAACCAAAATTAAAATAAAAGCATTGTTCTATTCATGCCCCCTCTTTTGACTAAAGTAAAGTAACCCCTGTCACACAAAAAAAAAAAAAAGTGTAGAAAAGTACCTAGGATTAATTTATGGGGGAGACATTAACCTTTTTATGCTGGCTTCGGACACAGTTGGCCCACCCCTGGACCCAAGAAAAAAAACATAAGAACATGCTTCACATTTGATATAAGAAAAGACGATTCGAAAGGCCTCTATGATCAAAACCATTTGGTGATGACTTCCGTCAAATCATTTTGTTTTGCAGTCTTGAATTATTGGCCGAATTATTAAACGTTTAATTTATATGCAGTAAATTTCATCATAGAATCTCCCATTCAAAATAAGTCTTGTCAATCAAATTGTGGAGAAACTTTACTAAATATATTTGAATAGATGAATTGCATGTGTTCAAGATATTTATTAAAGTCGAATAGTCCAGACACTTTATCATACTCATCAAAAGCATGGGAAGCATAATTTTGAGCATTCATTTAAAAAAAAAATATTTGTCCCTGCAAAAAGTGTTAGATCTTAAGAATATCAACCACTACAAATGAATCAATTTCTTGTATTTGTTTAGAGTTTCACAATCCACATGACTCATAATTTGAAAATAACATATGTTTGTGAGAGATCATTTTGAATAGAAAGGTTAAATTTGCAAACTAAGATCATAATTAAAAAAACATAGGTCCATCATGCAAAATTTTCGTTCTTACCTCAAAGAACACGTTGTTGGAATTTCAGAAAATCTGCTTCAGTAAAAAGATGCTATTATCCGCCTTCAAGGCGGGCCATAACAAGACATTTTTTTCATGGTATTGCACGAAAGTCATTGGTATTTAAGAGACATAGAGACAGCTTGCATAAAGTCTCTTGTTCATATAATTGCTACTTTAGATTTCCCACAAAAGCAGGGGGTTATGGTTATTGGGTTTAGGATTAGTGCATTATCACTGATCAAATTGAATCATTAGTTTTTATCAATTGCTCAACCTTGGTCTTTTAATTCTATTTATTTCACGGGTAGAGGATTGAAAAAAAAAAGGTCTCTATTCATTATTCTAGTCATTTTAAACTTAATTTCGAAATTCTTATAATAGATTGCAACATGCTAATGTGAATCAGGATCCTAATAAAAGAAAACCTCTACAGTCGGATTGAGCAATTATTGAAGCTCGAACCATAGTGATATGAGTCGGCCATGTAAGTTGTTGCTTTGCTTTCCAGGTCAAGATCAGCGTCATGATTCCTTACTAAAGAGGGGAGATAATGGATGTCTTGGGCCCACCATTTGGAATACAGCGCTGCTTTTGTCAATTGCATCTGCTGGTCGGACAAGGAATGGCATTAAACATATCTTCGTTTCAAGCTAGAGGAGCAAAGTTGCTCTTCTTTAGAGAGTTAAAATCAAGAGCAATAATGATAGAAATTCTACTTTGATTTTTCTAATGTTATTTGATTGGAATCAGGTATGGTTGGTATACGATGAAAACAAAAATCAATGGGTCCGACTCTTTTTAGTTTTTCTCGAGTACTATTGCAAAGTATGCCACACAGTTACCATTGTAGATTTCGCAAGTTCCACATGTTTTCTTGAAACACTAGGCCATGCCGAAGCCCGATGAGAGATGCAAGGCGCTCATCGCACTTGGGTGACTCCTATTTTCTGAATTTTTCAAAAATATTTATTATTCCGTATTGTTTAAGGCTTTTGATGACAACATGTAACACCACATGTGATGCTAGAATGGCAACAAATGCCATGTTATGAGCACTTTTGTCAATTTTTCAAATAGATGGCCAAATACAAGTAAAAAAAAAAAAAGCACATATACTTAAAGGACTTAGTCAAAAATAAAAACATCACGAGCTTGATTGAACATTGTAAAAAAAGTTTTGATGATGATAACGCATGTACTAGAGACTCTAGTAGCTATATTCATTGTTGGCACATGAAAAAAACATGTCAGTTAATGGCCGATTTTCATGTAAGTCAAGCATGTTTTATGATAGAAATTACTATTATCATATGCGTTGCCAATTTTTACTCTTACAATGAGTTGGCTACCTTTTATATTTGCCTTTGATTGATAGTCAAAATCAGCATATCCAATGCACAATTCCAAGTTGGCTGCTTTTATATTGTTTGGAACTACAATTGCAAATGTACTTTTGGATGCTAATCTTAGCTAATCAAATATTGCAATACACTATTAGAGAATTCTTGAGATTATTGCAACGTTGTTGTTGTTGTTGTTGTTGTTTATGTTTTTTAATACATCTTTAGATGATCATAAACATGGTTATAGATACATGACTAGACTACATGGAGAGTATGTGAAACTTTTTAATATACAAATAGAAGGACTACTTTTTAAAAAAAAAAACACTAGAATGTCATTATCTCTATAATTCAAGTTATAAAGAGTGACTTCTTTTAGAAACTAGTAGTTCCTTGAATGAAAAAAAGTAATTCTCCAAAGAGATAATGATTGATAGGCATACATCTATATTATATGAATTCAAAAAGTAGTATATAATTAAATTAAGCAAAAAAGCCAAAAAAAAACCCTAAACTTTACCAACTGTGACATATTTACCCAAAAAAAAATTTTGTGACGTTAAAAACTCCAAACTTATATCCGTGTGACATATTTACCCTAAATTTTTTTCCTATGACACCAAAAAACCCAAACTTATACTTGTATGACACCAAACTTATATTCATGTGACACATTTATCTAAAAAATTTGATGTCATAGAAAAAAATTGGGATTTTTGGTGTCACAAAGGAAAAGTTTTAAGGTTTTTTATGTCACAAAATAAAAGTTTAGGTAAATGTGTCACATCGCAAAATTTTGAGTTAAATGTGTCACATAAATATAAGTTTGAAACTTTTAATATCAATAAAAAAATTGGAGTAAATATGTCACTATAGGCATAATTTAGGGTATTTTTGTGACTTTTACCCTTAAATTAAATGGCGATATCACATGATAGGACCTCATTGAAATAAAAATACAAAAATAGGAATATGAATCCGTGGAAATGCAAAAAACATCGTTATTTTCTTTTGGATGCCCCTGTTGTAATAATTCATCATTATTTTCTCGGTCAAGTTTAAGAAGTCCGAGAAACACACACTGTGAAGCCCCTGTACTCCTCTCCTGGTCGTCCTTGGCGATAGAGAACGGTCGAGTGACGACCATCTCGCGTAGCAGACATGTCGTCATCGAAAGATCATCCTCCGCATGGATCAGGCCGAACCCCACCACGTCTTTACTGGAAGCTCTTTCTTTGGCATTTGTCTTGTTCTTCAAAAGACTTCGAGACGGCTTGTGATTTTCCCTGTACTGAGAGAGATTCTCGTGCGTCGCCGTCACCTTGCGGCCACCAGGCATTGGGCCCAGTGATTTTAGTACGGATCCAAGCCGCACTTGCATGAACTAGGTCACAAGATCTCAGTGAATTTCAGTTCTTAGATGAAGTCAGTCCTATGTGAAAATCACATAAATCAACGTCCACGATCGACTAGGCTAATTTTTTTTACGGAGATTGTCATTATTTTTTGTTTTGTTAAGTCCAGGGCCAGGTCAGCTGGGTCCAAAGCCAATATAAAGAGGTAAAGGTCCCCCAAAAAAAAAAAAAATGTAAGGTACTTTTTTTTGTTTAATTTTTGTTTGTAACACATGTTACTTTAGTTTGGTCAAGAGAGAGGGGCGGAATGGACTTTTCATATAATATAGAAAAATAACTCGAAAGGACTCTATGATAAAATAAAAATATGATGATAACTTTTCAGCCAAATTTTTTGTTTTGCAATCTTGAATTATTAGCTGAGTTATCAAGCATTTAATTTGTATGCAATGAATTCTATCCCAACGTCTCACATTCAAAATTAGTCTTGCCAACCGCATTGTGATAGAGTTTTACTAGATGCATGCGAACACATGAATACATTCTTTTAATTTGAGCAGTTCGGATACTTTGAACCGTAAAAAAAAAAAGTTATTAACTTGTTTTGGCCTAAGCGTCAAGATTTTTTGGGTTGTGATAGCAAATGAATTACCCTTTTAAAATAAGATGATTTTGATCAAAAGTAAAATACGATTGTTATTCTATTCACCGCCTAAGTAGGACCTCCTCCTATTGGTGATCTTAATTACTGTACTAGTACCACTAATGGTTTAGAAAATTTAGATTGAGCCATCATGCACTACAATTATATAAATTTTCAAATATTAAGAATGATGACACTAGTTAAGTAACGAAAAAGTACATATATTAATAATTTTAATACTGATTTTTATTGTTATGTGTGTAATGACTATGTATAAATCAAATCCTTTTCCATTACAAGGTGGCATTAATTTTTCAAAACTCAAACAAAAGTTAACTAGAATTCATATGACACTGATTTTGTGATTGACTTGTTGCATTATATCCGTATGCAACTGATTTATGATATTAAGAAGAAAATTTTAGAAAAAGAAGAGTATTTCATCTTACAGGCATACTTAACCATATTAATCGCTAAACATTGAAGTATTGCATACAAAAGGACATGACTCCTAATTTCATTGGCTCATAACTTTAAATAGAGGCAATTTTCCAACTAAAACATTGTGGCAAATGAAGGATCCCTTGCCTCGTCCATCGACCCAATGCAATTGCAGCCATTGGTCATGCGGAACTCACTTGTATGGTCTACATGATCAATGGATATGATGAATCTAATCCGATGGTCTTAGGTGCAAGAAATTATTTTGCCAATAAAGAAACACATTTCGTAAGTAGTTTTGCTTAAAAACATAATTATCCCAAGATTGCAAATGTACTTTTGGATGCCTATCTCACTTAATCATATTAGAAAATTCTTAAGATTATTGCAAGATTGTTGTTTTTGATGATTTTGATACATCTTTGTATAACTTTAAATATGGTTACAGGTACATGTCGAGTCTATCTAAAGAGTACACGATATATGTTAATATACATATAAGGGGATTTCTTTTTTCAAATACTAGAACATCATTATCTCTGATATTTGTAACGTGAAAAGTAACAAATTTTTAAAAAACAATGGTTCTCGAATTAAAGAAAACATAATTCTATGTAAAGATAATCCTAATTCTATGATAAGTACACGATATATGTTAATATACATATAAGGGGATTGCTTTTTTAAAATACTAGAACATCATTATCTCTGCTATTTGTAACGTGAAAAGTAACAATTTTTTTAAAAACGATGGTTTCTGATTAAAGAAAACATAATTTTATGTAGAGATAATCTTAATTATTTTCTTGGGAATCCCGAAATATCTCTTTTCTTTACTTTTTCTCTCGCATTTTATCGTATTCTTAGAAAGATTCCAAGACGACTCACGAGGCTTCGTCCACCGTCGTCACCAAGTCTTCCCACACGAGGATCATGCGGTCACTAGGCGTCGGCCCGGAAGTTTTAGTGCGCAGCACAGGCCACGCGTGCATGAACCGGATGCACAAAATCCCAATGAATTTCAGCAGTTAGATGATTTAGTCGCGTGTGGAGCCCACGTAAATCAACGCTGGAGCCCACGTATATCAAAGGTTGATATAAAAGGTCGTTTCCTATCTTTCACTTTTGTCGTGAAACACATTACTGTACTTTTGGCCTCGATAGAGATGGGCAAAACATAATATAAAGACGACTGCCGGAAAGAGGACTCAATGAACGCTTTCAACCCAAAAAAAAAAAAAAAAAAAATGCTTTCAAAAAGAAAGAGGACTCTAATAATTTTCCTCGCCTAATCATTTTTTTTTAATTCTCGAATTATCGATTGAATGATCAAACATTTAATTTGAATCCGATATATTTCATTACAAATTCTCACATTCAAAATAATCTCTCCAACCTCCCTAGATATATGGAGCTTTACTATATATATGTGTGTGTGAACAGGCGAATTACATATATTCATGACATTTTGTTTAAGTTGTATAAAAAAAAAAGAACAAAAAGCAATATCTTGTTTTGAACTATGTTCGAGACTTTCGAGGTTTTGATGGCAAGTCAAATACCATTTAATTTAAGAAGATTCAATCAAAATTAAAATAAAATAATTATTCTATTCATTGCTTGAGATGGCTTTTCTCCTATAAGCGATGTTAATTACTACGCATAATATTTACTAATAATTTAGAGATTTAGATTGCACCAACATGCGATACAATTATATAAACTTTTACATTTTAAGAAAGGGGCACTTTTATAACACTTATTAAGTAGTCGAACAAAAGATGTACATAGATAATATTTTTATTGTAATAGATGTAATTAATATTTATCAATCAAATCCTTTTCCAAATAGTATGCTTCACTCTTGCTTTTAAGAACTGATTAACAATATTTCTTATGTTTATTTAGGGCAACGTCTTACGTGTCTTTTCTCTCAATGTGTTCTAAAAAAGAAAAAATCCAAGAAGAACACCACAACTACAAAATTTACTCTATACAAGTAATTTTACAAGTAGTAGACACGTGCTTATTTTCCAACTAGAAAATTAATGAGTGGAAGAATTGACAAAATAGGAGAATAATGGGAATAACAAGCAAGAGAAAATTGAGAGAGCGTCAGAATTTAAATAATTGACTTATGTTCTCTGATCATGTTAAACTTACTATTTTTCTGAAAAATTTAAATTATTAAAAACCGTGTCAACAATTTATTTATGGCAAACTACATCACAAAATAATGCGGCATCATACATTTTTGTAGTCGATTTATTGCTGAAAGCATGAGACCCAACACGAAGCATGCCTTCATTTAATTATCCGGAAATCACATAATACATCATCTAGCAAGTATAGTTCACTACATATTTTTGGAAAAATAGATCATGCATTGCCGGCATAAAAGAAGCTTCATATAAGGAGTCTCGGCATCTTTGATTTAAAGATTATTACTATCAATCTTTTAAATCAATGGTGTATGCAGATCGTTCTTGTAAAATTTTATTTACATCGGTTGCATATGCTACAATTACTCTATGTTTTCTCCAATATAGCTTTTCAAAACTTGCAATTATGTATCTTGACAACAAGGATACGTGTGTAAATAAAATATATTATTGTACATCGTAATAGAATTACGGTTATAGTATATTTAATAGGCACAGTGGAAGGAAATTGCAACAAGTACTTGTAACTAACTCCCACTAAGTATTATCATAAGAGTTCCTCTGAACACATAACATGATGTTTTGTTTAAGCGACAGCTAATTTGAGCAGGCCCATCACCGTCCGCTCACCACGATATAGTGAAAGAACAATTAGGATAATCCTATGTTATGGCACAGTCAAATATACACAACAAACAAAATAAGATTTTTCAAGGCCAACAAACAATTATGAAGTTTCGAACTTGGGACCAATGTGGCTCATGTTGTCCAAAGCAACCAGAAAGTAAGCTTTACTCGAAATGCTGAAAAAGCAAAAAAACAAAAAAACCTTGGTGTGTCTTTTTTTTTTTTTTAATATATATTATTCTGTCTTGCATTTCTTCACAAAGCAATCAGATCCTTCAATTTGTTATATTGACACAATTGGCCCTTCCGCCCTCCGTTACTGTACTTAGTTTCACCTATTTGTCCATGTGATTATATAATGGGCTGGGGTGAATGGCTCATACTTAAATCCCACTCTGTGAACAAGGACAGAGGCACAAAGATCCCAAAAAGGAGAGAGAGAGAGAGAGAGAGAGAGAGAGAGAGTTTTTCGGAAATGAAGGTAGTGCATAAGCTTCTACTGGTGGCTGTGGCCTGGTGGTTGCGACAAGGCGGTGCTCCCATCGTGGCCGGACAATGTGCACCTAGGTGTGGGAGAGTGCCCATACCTTATCCCTTCGGGCTCGAACTCCAGTGTGCGAGGTCCAAAGAGTTTTTGCTCATTTGCGATACCACCAATGGGAGCGGTGGTCAACTATTGTTGGGGAATACTCCGATACGCAAGATCTCATTTGGCGACTCGACCATGGTCGTCAGCATCCCCGAACTACACGACTGCTACAACGAGACTGGCCGATCAGTAAACAGAAGCGATAATCTGTACATCGATCTAACTTCATATCCACCGTACAGATTGTCAGCCACCCGGAACAACCTCACAGTCCTCGGCTGTGACACCTACGTGCTCATGACCGACAGAAATGGGTCTTTCCGGAGCGGCTGCATCTCCTACTGCAGCGAGTACGTCGACTTGGCGAAGGAGACCACTTGCTCTGGTCTCGGTTGCTGTCAAGCGTCCATTCCGAAGGGGCTCAAGATGCTCCGCATTAAAATCTCCTCCGTCGATGGACACGTGTCGGTCCCATTCAGCCCCTGTGGAGTGGCCTTCGTGGGGGACAAAATGTCATTCAACCTCTCCAGCAGGAGACTCCCGACCTTGAATGATCTGGGCAAGAGGGCGGACCTTGTTCTGGACTGGATGATCGGATGGGACGTCAATTGCTCACAGGCCATGTCGAACCAGTCGAGCTATGCCTGTGGCGACAACACTGAGTGTCACGACTTCGCGGATGGACCGGGTTACCGTTGCTTTTGCAAGCCTGGGTATGAGGGGAATCCCTATGATCGCTCCCGCGGGTGTCAATGTAATTAACGTATACGACTCATGCATTATCGCCTCTGAATGAACTGTGTGGATAACTAATTTATGCATTGTTTCCATCTAGTTTACCCATTTAATTAGGCGCCGTTTCAATTTTACCACCCTTTCTCTCTCTCTCTCCCCTCAACCTCCACCTCCACTCTCCGGCTTGCACCTCACGACATTGCCACCGCCACATCATTCGCCCACCACCTTAGGTGAGCCTTCATGCGCTTCGGACCCCACGTCCGTCTCTCTCTCTCTCTTTCTCTACCATACCAAAACACACTCCCTGTCCTCCACGGCAAAAGCTACGACTATGATGACTCTCTCTCTCTCTCTCTCTCTCTCTCTCTGTGTCCCCGAGTCTGTCTTGTACCTCATCTTAGCATTGACAAGTCCCCCCGAACGTCTCCTCGCAATGAAGGAGATGAGATATGCTTGCTAGCCTCTTCCATTAACGGAGGAGACCACGTCTATAGGTCTCCTACGAAGAAGACAAAACTGCTGCAACATTTCATAAAGAGCGACATGGCAATGGTGCGTGCGTGCTGGTGGTGGGGAAGTGGGAGAAAATGTTAGAATACCAGCTCAGATTTACAATAGTCCATTAAATGAATGACACGTGTCATCCTTTGCGGTCCACCGTCAGAAATTTTGAAAGTGTCTCTCTCCCCTGTCTCACGCCACGCTCTCTGCTCTCTCCTTCCCCAACGACGCTCCGCTCTCTCACTCTCCCTCTCGACTGACGATCTACTCTCTCTCGCCGCCATCTCTGCCTCATCCATTGTCTCCGCCATCGCCTTGTCCACCGATCCCCCTCCAGCGACGGCTCCACCATTGAGGTCGTCCGCTGCCCCCTGCGGCCACCCTCAGGTCCAAAAACGAGCCCATGTCCCCGGCCGTCATCACCTGAGACCCTAAGCCCTCCCTCAGTCCTTACATCCTCAAGGTCGCTTGCAGCTTGGATGACGTCATCTCTCTCCACTAGTCGTCCGCTGTCCCCGGGTCTAAGAACAAGCCCAAGCCTTCCCTTAGTCCCTACATCCTCGAGATCTCCTGTGGCTCCGATGTCGTTGCCTCCCTTGACTGCTTCTAGATATGGCAATGCGGTCAAGATGATCTCCATCGATGGCAAAGAATGACGCCATTGTTGAGGTCGAATTCCACAGGGAGAGACACAAAGGGTAGGGAAAGGAGATATCTTAAGAGAGAATGGATATTTATCACAATACTAGGACCAAAACTTGAATAGGATAGCATTGCCTGTCTAATAATTCATGCACCAACTTGTTCAATCTGTTTTTGCCATTCACCAAGATAAATGTTCAATTTGTCTTCTGCATAATGTAGACATCAATGAGTGCAAGGACCCACGGAAATACCCATGTCATGGAAAGTGCGAGAATCAGCCCGGGAGCTATACATGTGATTTTGTAAAAAACGGCACCGGTAATTATGCAACGGACGGCAACGGTGATAATCGTCGCAATATAGCTCTTGCAAGTAAGTCTATCTCCTCATCATTCTCCTAATGGTTCATATTCTATCGATCCATTTTTAATTTTGTAGTAGGTTTGTGTGTTTTAGTGATTATTATATTGATTGGTGTAATCCCCAATAACACAAGCAATGAGCCACAGGTTGCCAGGTGTCTCTATTCAGTCCTAGGCTAAAGCTATTCACATCTTTTCTTTGTTTTTTTTTTTTCTTTTTAACTTCCCTCCTCGCCCTTTTTTGTTTTCTGTTTCTTCTGAAGCTCTGAAGCTAACACTTTGAAACTACGTGCGTGGAAGGATACACAGTAGATCTAAATGAAAATTCCTCCTCAACCCAAACCTGCAAATCTTGGGCCAAAAAGAACAGCTAGGCCTGCATCTTTCACGAGGAAAAAACCCTAAAATTTAAAGCGAAAGTGAGCACAAATTTGGACTAGAAAAAGAAAAATGGAGCATCTAACTAATTAGTGACATATGAAGGTGATTGTTGAAGAAGGCAATGCGGTTGAGCTTCCTTAAAATCTGAACTGTGAAAATATTGGCCAAAAAAGCAGCACGGGAAGAGCTTAGTGACTTGAGTCTAATCGATGATTTATTTCGAAACTTTCGAGGCTCCTCTTGTGAGCTGCTGAAGTAACCGTCACTCTTGAGCACTAGATGGACGCAATGGCCCAAGTGAGACAAAAAATAAAAAGCAGTGAATGTATTAGTTTTTCTTAGGATATAACAAGTTATTTTCTCATTTATTCTACATATTTAAAGCTATTGAAATTATATATGTATGTGTGTGAAAAACTCGGTGAATCCGCCCCACATACACTTTGAAGAAGAATATATAAGTATTTATATGAATGTGTATATTTATTTATTTATTTGATTTTATGACAATAATTTATTTTAAAAATATGAAATAATAATAAAACCCTAATGACAATATCTTCTCCTTATCGGTCTTGCTTTTATAAGAGATGCAAGCTTGGTAAGTTCTTTAGGTAAGTAATGTGGCACAATTATATCTTAAATATTTCATCTTCACATTGTCTCACACTGGCTAATTTGTTAAGATTGGAATTTGTTTGACCATATTAAAGCAAACCCGAGGCCACTCCTTTCTTATAAAATTCACCCATGAGGCCATTCCTTTTTATAAAAATAAGAAAAATGTCAAATTGTCATCTAGAAAGCGGTTTAGATCTTTTTTAGAAGGAAAAGAAATTCTGTGGCAGTGCCTCGCATGGATGGCGGCATTTCATTTTAAGGGCTGGGAATAAGGAACGTGATCCTCGTCCCAACCCCTCCCCGTGCCCGTCCCTAGTTAACTAGTTTTAGAATAATAGTCAATCTGTAAATTTTAAATGGTTACATTTGCTTTCGTCTCTAATTAGAGAAAATGTCATACTTTTAATTGGTGAGTTACATATTATACAAATTATCGATGTGTCAACTCAACTAAATATAAATTTGGGTAATGATATATAGAGGTCGGTATGATTCGAGTTGGGCTGGTCCAACACCTAACCTAGGGACCAACCCGCATAATATCGATCCCCGTTTTTGAGACCAAGGACCAACCCTGTTCAGCTTGGGACTAAGGATCGGATTGATCCTATGGGTCCAATCTGCTCTAGGGTCAACTCAAGACTAACCGAATATTTTTTATTTCATTTTTTGTATTTCTTATAAGGACAAACATACTATTTCAAATTATATATCTATCAACAATGCGGCATTGAGCAATTAAACTATTAACACCAATACATATCAAACATAAATATAGGATAAGGTAACAATAGAAATTTTACTCTTACTATAAGTAACAAACCATAAAAACGAACACGTGAGGTGAGCAGTGAGTATGGCAAGTGAGCGAGCAAGTGGGGCTGAAATGAGTGAAGAGGGTTTCTTTTTTTTTGGGGGGGGAGGGGGTGGTCAAATTAGGATTGATTTCTCTCTACTTTCTAATTTACACAGCAAATTGGAGGTGCTAGTATTTATAGTTGACAAAAGCATTAAAAAAAATATATGAGATACAATATATAATATTTCCAAGGTTGGTCTAACCTAAACCAACTCTAAACTCTCAAAACTAAAGACCAGCCCATACAATGCAAAGGTTTGAGGTTCTAGGACTAAGGACCGATCCAGTCCCCCGAGAATCGGACCAGAATTGGCTAGGTTGGGCTGGTTTAGGGTAGGTCTAAAGCTGATCCTAGGCCGATGCTCACCCCTAATGATATATATATGTTTGTGACCCATCAATTAGAGTTTCCACCAATAGAATAGACGGAGAAAAACATTTAAGCATGATAACTATAAGGTGCATAATTGGTTAAACAATTCCCCCAAGTTTTGATACCATTTATAGATGGAAAGATCTAAAACAATGTGAGGTGAATGCCTCCTCATTCTCTTTTATTACAAACCTTCTTCATTATGATCAAGGAAAGACATTATAGAAGTTGCTGATAATTTGTAATAAATTGAGTTCATTCAATTACTTATTCACTATATAATGACACATGTCAAATTTCAAATGAGGACTTCTATAAGGATTGTCACACAGTGCGTAATATGTATAACCCATTTGTCACCAAAACAATTTCTATCACCATTAAATTGGGCAATTATATATTGAAAGATTGACTGACCATCCAAATCAACGGTGATGGTTATAAAAAAAATATATATATATATATATATATATATATATATATATATATATATATATATATTTAAAAAATATTAACTAGGTTGTGCGTTTGAAACTAATCTTTTTTAATGAAGTATGTGGAGCATATGAGGATTACATGCTTGAATCAGTAATCTAGTAACATGTATTCTTTGCCAGTTATTGTTGCGCCCGTCATCTGCATATATGCTGGTGCTTCAGCCTCCGTCACATGGAAGTGGAGAATTAGAAAGATAAACTTCAAACGAAATGGAGGAAAGCACTTGAAACGTCGGGGAGTTCAAATCTTTACGAGAGGCGAGCTGGCAAAAGCAACCAACAACTATGATGAAAGCAGGAAGTTGGGCGAGGGCGGTTTTGGTTCCGTCTATAGAGGGAGAATAGCGGTGGATGTTGAGGTCGCGGTCAAGAAACCTAAAGATGTGCACAAGCCTCTAATGGAGAAGGGATTCCAAGATAAACTTAAAACTGTGATGCAAACAAAACACAAAAATGTGGTGAGGCTCTATGGCATATGTTTGGAGACTAGAATACCCTTGCTAGTTTATGAATACATTTTGAATGGTACCCTCTTCGAACACATCCATCCGAAAATGTCAACCATCTTGAGATCATGGGAAAAACGACTCAAAATAGCCGCAGAAGCTGCACTTGCACTCAAGGAAATGCATTCCAGCGAAATCATTCATGGCAACATCAAGTCGGTGAATATACTTCTAGATCAAAATTACTCGGTGAAAATATCTGATTTTGGAACTTCGCACTTATATCACCAAACCATAGTCATATCGTAGCCACCGAAATAGAAGGCACATTGGGCTACATCGATCCGGAATATTTAACCACTGGTAAGCTAACAATTAAGAGTGATGTATACAGCTTTGGAGTTGTCCTCGTGGAGTTGCTCACCGAAAAGAAGCCTACAAGTTCTGTTACTAACAAGTCTGGAGAGCCAATCAATATTATCCCTCATTTCATCTCTTCCGTGAAGGACAAGTCACTCTCCGATGTCATAAATTTTGAGGCCGCTAGTGAATATGAAATCAAGCAAGTAGAAACGCTTGCTAAGATTGCAGTGAAGTGCTTGGACCAAAGCAGTAGAAAGAGGCCAACAATGAGTGAAGTGGCTCAGCAACTCCCCCCGATTAACCAGAGCTCGACAGATGTAGAAAACATTAAAGAGCCCAAATTCGAAGTGCCTGGAACAATCTGTCCCACTATTAAGATTCCAGTGACTGACTGTCTTTCCTGTTTGGGATTGGAATAAGTATGTTCCTGCATTTGATCCTTTATTCCTATAGTAACATGTAGTAATTGCCCATAAGGACTTTTAGGGTTGATTGTGTGCTTTGAATATGTGTTATGTTGCCATTTGCTATGGACTTATGTTTGTGCAAGAATTTGGGCTAGTTTAAGTGTGGGAATCTAATATGCTATATGTAAAGCTGTGCATTGAAGTAGATTTATCTTTTGGCCATTTTGACATTATAATAATCTCTCTTTCCCTTTATCTTTTCTTGTTTTTCATTTTTCTCTTCATATAATAATAATAGGTCAAGACAAAATCTAGTCACTGCTTTATATCTTTTTTGTTTTGTAATCTTATACCAATTCACTCTTATGGCAAGAAAAAATCTTCATTCACTTTCAGTCTTTGCTTTTCCCTAATTATATTGCAATTAATCTTAATATAATTTTCATTTCCAAAAACAAGATAATAATTGTTGGTAGAAAAGACAAAAATAGGCTAGAAAAATATGTATTTTCACTCGTTTTTATCTTTTTCATAATTTGATCTTAACATGACATGATGGCAAAAAAATAAAATCTTAATTTACTTTACTTTTCGACCAAAAAAAAAATTACTTTACTTTCCCTTAATTTATAGTTCATATAATCTAATTTGAAGTTAGATATTAAATTTGGAGTGAGAGTGGGAAAGACAAACAGATTCCAAACTAAAAAAATGCCACATATTCCAACCATGGTAGGATTACTCATAAATATGATAAAGGACGATAGTCAAACCTATTGGACTTTTAGATCTCATTATCTTAGCTAATTCAATAAGAACAAAAAGATCTTATCCAAACCCGTGAGAGGATCATAAGATCGAGAAAGGGAATTTACTTTATATTAACTTTATTGTAGAGCGGATTCTTTTTTTCTTTTTCTTTTTTTGAGAAAGATAAAGAAATGACTTCTACAACATTAACAGCAAGACATACAATCTGCCATTTAAGATGAAAGAACTTTAATTGTGTTATAAGTTTGTTACTTAAAAACCGTGATGAAAGAAACTAACTAGCAAGGAGTACCTAACCCCATTTGTCGTCAATAGAACTTTTATTTTATTTTATTTCTGCCTAAATTTTACAAATTAAAGGCTTAGACAATTTTTCAAAAAAAAAGAGGCTTAGAAAATTTACCTTTTAGTAATTGACCGTGATTTTAAGTAATATCTCAGAATGACAACATAAACGACCAGCCACAATTGCGTTCTACCGAATAGTCATGAATAAAATTGACAAAAAGATAAAATCTGTACTTTTAATTGGTTTGTAAGGGTAATTTGAACCTGGCATTTGTTTCCTCCGGAGTATTTCAAGAAAGCATCTCTCAACAAGAGATTGAAAATAAATAAAAAATGAAAAAATTATTACGGGAGAAATATTAAAGTAATCACCGGATTTTGTTGGTCCCATGCTAAGGCTAAAATTCTAGAACGCAAATAGATCCCAAGTGTGTGTTTTAATTGGATGCTTTTTTTTAATAGTTTTTTTGTTTATGTAGTTTAACTTCAAGTAAGCCATATTTGAACTTAAATTAGTACACGTGTAACAAATTTAACCCAAATTATTTTTTTTAACCATGAAAAAACCAAACTGATATACCTGTGGCAATTTTGTCCCCATTGACCATAAAAAACCTCAAACTTATACACTTGTGACAAATTTAACTAAATTAATTTATTCGATTGCTAGAAACCTCAAACTGATACATTTGTGATAAATATAACATCCGTTAAATTGGATTAATACAACAAAAAATCACAAAAATTGTATAATTATGACAAACGAAGAGTAAAATCCCAAACTAGTATACCAGCCAATTGTTACTTGTCATTCAACTTAATAATTTGACAGTAAAATTTTACGGAAACTAATAGAGGTAAATTTGTCAAAAGTGTATCAATTTGAAGCAAATTTGTCAAAAGTATATCAGTTTGAAGTTTTTTGTAGTCAAAAAATTAGTTCGGAGTAAATTTATCACAAGTGTACTAGTTTGGGGTTTTTCAAGATATTAACCCCATTTTTTTTTAATATATAAATGATAGTCACGTCTGATAACACTTGTGGAGCTAGAATGGCAATTAATTGAAACTTAGTGCCATGTTACATCGCTTTTGTCAATATTTTAAATAGATGGGCAAATACAAATAAAACAAAACTTAAAGGCCCAGTCCAAAAAACCCATTACAAGCTTAATTGTATATTGTGCAAAAGTTCTGATCTAATAGTTGTCCCGACTTAATCTCGAGTGAGTCACCTAAGATTTGACTAATACATTATTAAGTCTAGATTTAGTTCGGGCTATGCTAGCTCGTACCAATTCGCAATGCGAAATTATTTTTATCAATGAGTCGTTACTAATCAGTTTATGATACGTCAATTAGATACTGAAGTAAAGAAATGAGAGAATTAATTTATTGCTACGTACTTGAGAATCTAAGGTCGATGACTTGATCATGTTAATTAATCAACTAGAGCCTTGCATTTTATAGCAATGTGAGCCCTAAGATTCAATTCCTAACTAGGCTAAAGAAACAACAATCCATGCATCAAAAGGGCGCAATTAGAACTATGGAAATGTGCAATCAACAGGCCAACATTTGTTTCCATGAATATTCAATCCTATTGTAAAGCTTCAAGGGTTGTTCAATTTTGAGCATAATATTTGTTTGAGCACTTTCACAAATTTTAAGAGTCAAAAATTAATTTTTAACATTTTTCCTAACTTTAAAAAGAATAATTTTTTCAGAATATTTTCTAAAGTTTTTTTCTAAATTAATTTTTATTCCAGAAAATAGATACTCGGACTGGCCCTAGTCTGAATGTGGATCTACCCAGGCACCCGGGCCCCTTTGGCCTGGGCTAGTGATACCAACTAGACAAAAAGAAGTGGGCTCAATGATTCAAGCCCAATCTTTTACGACCTAAACGAGTCCAAATTCAATTAACCTAAGCCCAACCCAAATTTACCAACACCGACTCCGTTCGTTTCACGGAAAATGCAGCATTTCTGAAAAATATTTTCCAGAAATCATTTTCCAAGAAAAATGTCATTATTTTCATGTGTTCATTTGAAACTTGAAAATAAAGTGGAAAGTATTTTTTGTTGTTCGTTAAGGAAATATTTTCCTCTATATATATATTTATTGAATAATTTTATTATTATTTTATTTTTTAAAAATATATATTTTAAAAATCGATATTATTATTATTTTTCCTTTTTCTTTTTCTTTTTCTGTTTTCTTTTTCTTTCTTTTTATCTTCTTCTTCTTCTTTGGTCGTTCGCCGGCCATGTGACTGTCGACGACCGACCGAAGGCCGGCTTCCGCTGGCTCGCTGATCGCGAGAGGTGAGCCCGAGCTCGCTAGCCTCTGGCCTTGCTAGATTGGCGAGCTAGAGGCTCGTGCTCATTGCTGGCTCACCGATCTAGTGAGCGGCATGCCTCAAGCTCGCCACTCACCAAAGATCGGCAAGTGCTAAGGTCTAAGTACAAGGGCGTGCCTCAAGCTCACCAGCCTCTTGCCTCGCCAAAGGCTCACGCTCGCCGCTAGTTCGCTGATTTGTTAAGCGACGAGAGGCAAGCTCGAGGTTCGCAAGCGGCGAGCTCGAGCTCGCCAGAGGTTAGCGAGCCTTGAGCTTGCCGTTCACGAGAGATCGGCGAGCCAGGCAAGGCCTAAGGCTTACAGCGCCGCTAGCGAGCCTCGAGCTCGCCTATGGCTAGTCACCTACCGTAACCATGCCGACAACCGGCCAAAGAAGAAGGTGGAAAAAAAAAAGAAAAAGAGAAAAAAGAAAAAGAATTATAAATTCAAATTATTAAAAAGGAAAATGAGAAAGAAGGGGGCTAATAGGTTATGAGAGGAGAGAGTGAGTAAGGAAAATGTTTTCCCAAATTTGAAAAGTGGAAAACATTTTCCCCTCTTTTAGAAGACTTTTTTTCCTTGGTGGAAAATGATTTCCACAACTAATTCATTTTTCGGGAAACGAATACCGGAAAATCCAGAAAATGTTTTCGTGAAAATTATTTTCCGCAAAACGAACGGATCCTAAGCTCAAGCCCACGTCCTATTTTTTCGTTTTCTCCTCTACTTCCCTAAGCCCTTCTATGTCTCCTCCCTATTCCACTACCCCAAGACAAACCCAGACAGAACACACCAAAATGTAAGACAACCACCGCTCGAGGACTTCAACGATCAAGGCTCATCATTAGACTAACACATTAGTAGATCGCACCATACATATTGTGCCATCGAGTGGTCATGACTGAGACCCCTTCAACCAAATCGAGAAACGACTTCTGAATCCGGCTAAGGAAATGTCTAAGCACGAGGCAAAATGAGGTAGAAAATTCGGGGCTGTTCAGACTTTATAGAGATGAAATATGGCTAAAGAAATGTATTTAGCCATCGGTAAAAATGTTGTATAGGACAAAAAGCATCTACGGATCCTTGGAACAATTCGGAATCCGAGACTAATAAAACGACCGCTTTTGGTTCGGGCGTTCCCTTGAACACGTAGTGGGCACAGAGCGAGAAGAAGACATTGACCCTTTTTAGATCTAAACTCAAAGAAAATCACCAGGAAATGCTCGATGCCAACAACTTAGAAGTAAAACACGAATAAACCAAAGAAGCCAGGTCACAGCCTCTCCTTCAACCAAAATAGGGCAGAGCAAAAAGGGTTCGAGGGAACGAGCGTTTAACCGCGGAGTCCCTACCTAGCTTGGCTACGACGGCCTTGACACGAATTGAGCTATAGCCGGCTGTCCCTGTGTTGCCAAGCTGGGATCCTCGGGAAGATGGCCGATCGAACCGACAGATCCACTCACTAGAAACCGAACGCCATGAGGAAGGGGAATGCCGCAAGCTCGGTGGTGTCGACTAGGGGCGTTGGTTCGTGTCGAGGATGGCTGGATGATGCTCACCCGAGAACGACCCTTTTTTCTTCTTCTCTCGCCCTCCTCATTTTTCTCTTGGTCATGCGTCCGTTTGATAGGGTTAGTAATTACACCTAGAGGGGGGGTGAATAGGTGTTAAAAGAAATTTATGCAAGACCTAACAAATTAACTCATCTTTAGAGGATAATATACTGAAGATGTAAAAGACTATAAACAGTTATATGAAGCTACGAATTAGAGCAAAGAGTTCAGGGAAAGAGAATTGAAACACAAGGTTTATAGTGGTTCGGCTTAGACCAAGCCTACGTCCACTCTCTCGCACTGACAACCCACTTGCTGGATTTCACTAAGAACCAAAAGAGATTTTACAATCTCATGTCCTTGATTCCATAATATAAAAACTCTACTACACTTTCTCAAGGTCTCATAAGTGTTTGATCTCTCTTTTGAATACAACTTAAGCTCAGCGATTGAAATAGCAAAGAACTAGGAGCTTCAGACTTTGGAATTTTTCTTTCACGTACACACTCGAATAACTTGAGCATCTTCCTTATATACTCTTCCATGCCTTTATAACCGTTGGCACTTTCCAAAGGAGTTCTTCTAATCTACCCGTTGGACAGAATCAATCAAAGAGATCTCGAGTTATTTAAGGAATGTGATGATAGCCCACCAATCCTGCTCGCCCATACAATCAGGATCTAGATTTCCATAAGTAGAACCTTCCAAGTATACTTCGCCTTTCAATAGATCTAATTATCCGAATTGATTTCAATAAAAATAATCAATCATGAGGTGCTATCTTCAGCCGTAAGATCTTCTTCAACCGTACGAACCAAATCCTTAAAGATAAACTCGCACATGAATAAGTCTTCTCTTCGTCGGTCTAGAAACTATCAGTGAGGGTAGACTTTAAATCTTGAGTTTGGAGGTCTTTAGACTTTGACATTTGAGTTTGCAAGTCTTTAGACTAAACTGATGAAAACATTTGTCAACTTCAAAACAATAAGTTTTCTCCAACAATCTCTCCCTTTTTGATGGTGATAAAACTTTTCTGCAGATTTGAAAACTTTTGTCCTGCAAAACAACACTTAAGCAAAACAAAATATCTCATAAAAGATAAGTAGATTAGGACATGGATAGTGTCGATTCTACATCCACAGAAAACATGTTAGTCCTGCAAAATAACTATCCTTCCATAATCATTATCACGGCCTAAGTTACTGCAAGCATCAAAAGATCAAATCAAACAATCCAAAGTCAAAAAGTCCAATCCACAACCAAATAAAAAATAAGTCAAAAAGTAAAATAATCCAAACCACAAACCAAAGTCAAATCTGCATCAAACTTCTCCCCATTTTTGTCAACAACAAAAAGTGGAGAACAAATAAAGAGTTTTTTTGAAAAAAAAGTGGGGTTAGAGTCAACGCTGTTTGGGCGGGCGAACAAGCTGGGATTCTCCCATAGAATTCACTATATTCTCAAGTTTTGCAATAGTCTCCTTTAGTGGCTGTAAATCTTCACCCTTCACATTAGTCTCGCACTTGAGTCTTCGGGGCAAGTAGCTGTTCTTGCAATGACACTTTGAAGTGGCCATGAAAGCTTTCTTGAGATCCTTCATCTCATACTCCAAACCATATTGATGTCTCCTTAAATCCAATAGTATGTCTAGCGTCTCGAAAAGTCTCTTGTTTGTTCGGTGCAGCACTAAGTCCAGCCGATTCTATTCCAGGAGTTTTGAGAATGGATGGATCTTCAGCAGTTTATCCACTATGACTAGGAGTGGATGCTTTTGGATAATGAGAGGCATACACATCCTTTGGATCTACTGCAGAACGACTCACATCACTAGTAAAGATAGGTGAAAAAATACCTCGTTTTTCAATAGCTCCCCCTGTTTGTTTGCCTTCGGGTGGAATAGTGAATTCTTCTTCTTGTTCAGCTTCAATTTTAGAGTGATGTTTTTCTTTGTCTTGCACTCCAGCAGTTCCATTTCCTGTCTTCTCAGAGTTACTCGACAATGATACAGCCAAAGTTGGCTCAAAAGAGTCATCTTGAGTCTCTTCTTCCTCTTCTTCCCCTTCTCTTCTTCCTTCCTCTTCTTCTTCTTCTCTTCTTCCTTTCTCTTCCTCGGTCCTCCTCTGTTCTTCATCTTCCTTCTCTGTCTCTTCTCTTCCTTATGGCTCTTCTCTTGTCTCTTGAAAGCTGACAAAACTCTTCAAGTTTCTCAAGGTTGAAAGAGTCATCTCATCCTCATCCTCTTTATCTTGCAAGATGAGAGTTCTCTTCCTCTTCACTTTGGAGCATCCATGGGCTCCTTGCCTTTTTGTTTGACTGCTGCAAAGTCTTATTTCGCTTTGACGAGAGACTTCCCTTTCATGCGCTCCAACACCTTGTTAAGCTATTTCAGTCGCATCTCGGTGACCATTTTAAATCCAATCACCATTAGAGTAATGTTTGTCAAACATAAAGGTGCAGGAATGTGGATTTTAAAATGTCTGAAAAGGCGCGTGATAAGAGCAGAATAAGAGAGTTGTCCCTTGTCTTTTACCACTGTCCTGTACATGTGAAACAGGATGGTGTGAGGTAGAGAGAATTTGTAGCCAGCGTTGATAGCATACATCAGCTTTGCTTCGGAATGAGAGACATCAGTCTTTGATGTAGATTTTGGACAGATGGAGTTTATCACAATTTTGTGCAGCAAAATGTTTGAAGAATTCATCTTGGAGTAGGAGATTTTGCCTTCAACATCTCTGTCTCGTACCAATTCCAGAGTAGCGTGAGCAACAGACACACTAATTGGTTGGAAACACGCTCTTTCCACCCTAATTATGTCAGCCTAAGTGTCCACATCCACCAAAAACTCCTTATCCCTGATTGTGAAAGATAAACTGTTTGCATCCAAAAAGAATAGGTTCGAGTAGAAGTAGGCTGTGAGTTCCGGATAAGCAATTGTAAACTGAACAAAAACGCTCCAATTGAAGAAGAGCAAACTTCTCTCACAGATTTACTTTTACTAAATCGAGAAAATCAAAGTCAACACACCTAGGGTTCATCACCCCTCTTTTCAGCAATTTTGAGTAAACTTTCTTGTACTCCTTAGAGCGGAAAATGCTCACTCCATCACTACTAGCATTAATAGCCACTCCCATCCTAGGATGAAAATGTGCAAACATTCGTTCGTCGTCGTCGTCCCCGTCCTTGTGGTTGATTAGCGGTACCAAAACGTGGGTCACTTGGAAAATTTGCAAAGGTCGTTTCAGCCGACCCTTTTTCTACAACTCCTAACTTTTCCATCTCTCGCAAGAATAAAGTTTCATTCTTGAATCCTCTCTCTCTCTCTCAAAAACTCGTCAATCAAAGACATCGAAGTACCCCCCTTCTTTCAACTTAGAATAAAGTGAGTAAGCAACATTAGGTCTCAGCATTCTTACAGGTTCAATTTCTTCCACTATTTCTTCTTCTGGTTGAGGCGGTGGAGGAGATTGACGCTGTTGAGAATGTTGTTGGTCACTTGATTGCTACTGATGAGAAAAGTCATCTTCCTCGGTTAGATCGAAATGAGTAAGACCCTCAGGCATATGTCATGATCCCTTGCTTGTGATTCTCGACGACTTTCTTGAAGACATTGTCGCTTTGAGGGAGAAATTCTCAAACTTGCTCGAAAAGGTGAAAACTTTTTGGATTAATCGAGAGTGAAAGTGAAAGCAAGTGGGAGTTTAGTATTTTAGGGTTTGAGAGTGAAAACGGAGAAGATGGATTTCAACAGTATATAAAGCAAGTGAAGCGAGATAAACGAATCAACATAAAGAAAAAATAAAACTGCTTTTTTGAAAATGAATAACTTCCTTTTTGAAAAAGAAAACTGCTATAAATTCAAAAACTCGAAAAAGATAATAACAATCAATTAGCGATTAAAAAGTAACCATACCTTTTCAAGTTTTTTATCCAAAAATTAAATTGCTACTACCGAAATAACTTACAATCGTAACTCTTGGTCTTCTGAGTCTGAACACTTTCAAATTTTACCTCTGAGTCTGAACACCTTCAGACTTTACTCGATAAAAGATGTGATGTTTAGTTTGGTGCGAATAGACTCAAATAGACTTTTCTCCAAATTTTTGTAAATATGTCCGCGTTGATTCTTTGAGTCAATGAACTAAATCATAACTTCTCTATTTTGAACATAATCTCTAATAAAGTGATGTCGAATCTCTATATGATTTGCCTTTGAATGCAAAATTGGATTCTTTGTGAGATTAATTGCGCTGGTGTTGTCATATTTGATCTCGGTGCATGAGTCTTCAATTCCAAAGTCTCTCAGTTGTTGCTTTATTCATAAGATTTGAGAACAGCAACTTTCAAGAGCCACATACTTTGCTTTTACTGTTGAAAGAATTACAGTACTTCTCTTCCTTGAGAACCACGATATTGTTCTGTTTCCCAACAATTGACAAGTACCGGAAGTACTCTTTCTATCAACTCTACAACCTGCTAGATTTGTGTTTGAATATCCAAGAAGAGTAAAGTCTCCTTCTTTGGGATACCACAAACCTAACTTTGAAGTAGTTGCAACGTATTTGATGATACATTTTGCAGCACTTAAATGAGATTCTTTGGGATCTGATTAAAATCTAGCACAAATGAAAACACTAAACAAAATGTCAAGTCTAGAAACAGTAAGATAAAGAAATGAACCAATAATACTCCAATAGAGCTTCTGGTCAACTTTCTTTCCTCCTTTGTCTTTATCCAAATTCTTCGAAGAACTTGACATTGGTATCTCGCCTTTATGCAATTCTCCAATCCGAACTTTTTGACGAGGTCTTTTGCATATTTTTCTTGGTGAATGAAAATTCATTCCTTCAGTTGTTTCACTTGTACTCTGAGAAAGAAAGATAATTCACCCATCATGCTCATCTCAAATTCATCCCGCATAGATTTAGAAAACTTCTTGCACGGGTTTTTGTTAGGTGATCCAAATATGATATTATTAACATAGATTTGAACGAGTAGAAAATTTTTACCTTCTCTTTTAATAACTAAAGTAGTAGCCACTTTTCCTTTGACAAAACCATTTTGAATTAGAAACTTACTTAACCTGTCATACCATGCTCGAGGTGCTTGCTTTAATCCATATAGAGCCTTTTTCAGTCTGAAAACTGAGTCTGGTCTCTTTGGGTCTTCAAATCCGGGAGGTTGTTCCACATAGACTTCTTCTTGGATAAATCCATTTAGGAATGCACTTTTGACGTCCATTTGGAATAACCTGAAATTTTTATAATAGGCAAAAGCAAGTAATAATCTAATTGCTTCTAACCTTGCTACTGGTGCATAGGTCTTATCATAATCTATCCCTTCTTCTTGCGTATATCCTTTGGCCACAAGTTTTGTTTTGTTCCTGACCACTTTTCCTTTCTCATCCAACTTGTTCCTGAAAACCCATTTAGCTCCAATAATACATTTATCTTTTGGTTTAGGAGTTAATTCCCAGACATCGTTAATGCTGAACTGTCTAAGTTCTTCTTGCATAGCTTCAATCCAGCTCGGCTAAAGCTTCTTCTATGCTTTTGGGTTCTATTTCAGAAATAAGTGCCACGGCGCTAGACTCTTCTTACTTTTTGGATCTGGTGTGAATCCCTTCATCAATGTTGCCGATGATGAGTTCTTTGAGATGACTAGACTTGTGCTTCCAGTTACTAGTTGGTCCGACGGTTTCTTGATCTTCTACTTCAGTTGATTTTTTAACTTCCGTTCGTTGTTGTTTTTTAGAAGTCTGAGCCACTTCAAGGAAGGTAGACTTTATAAGGTTTGGAGCAGGTTCAGATTCTTCAAGTTGAGCATGATTCAGTTGATTCTGCATAGAGTCTTGGAATTTGACGTTCCTAGATTTTTCCACAGACTGAGTCTTCTTGTTGAATATTCTGTAAAATTTGTTTGAAGTTGAGTAGCCAAGGAAAATTCCTTCGTCTGATTTCTCCTCAAACTTACCACTTTGATCATTTGCATTTTTCAAGATAAAACATTTGCAACCAAACACATGAAAATAAGAAACATTTGGCTTTTTCCCTTTAAACACCCCATAGGGAGTTTTCTCCAAAATAAGGCTTAAGAATACTCTGTTAATAATATAACAAGTTATAGAAACTACTTCAGCCCAAAAACGAGAGGAAATATTACTTTCAATTAAAAGTGTTCTAGACATTTCCTGCAAAGATCTATTCTTTCTTTCCACAACTCTATTTTGTTTTGGAGTGTATAAAGAGGAGAGAACATGCTAAAAACCAGATTCATCACAGAATTTGGCAAAGTTTTGATTTTCAAACTCACCTCCATGGTCTGTTCGTATACTTGAAAAGCATATCCTTTCTCATTCTGAACTTTCTTGGCAAATTTTGAAAAGTGAGAAAATGTTTCAGACTTACTTGCTAGAAAGTAAACCCAAATAAATCGAGAATAATCATTCACAATTACTAAGCAATATCTCTTTCCACCAATGCTTTGAGTTCTGGTTGGTCCAAAGAGATCCATATGCAGAAGCTGCAAAACACGATTAGTAGAAACCTGATTTATTGGTTTTAAAGAACTTCTAACATGTTTTCCCAAAACACATGGTGTGCATAGATCAGAGTTTTGATAAGATAGACTGGGAAGTCCACGAACAAGATTTTTAGAAGAAATCTTGGCAATCTGCTTCATGTTGACATAACCAAGCTTTCTATGCCAAAGATTCGCTTCATCTTGAATTGATATTAGACATTGAGATCTCTCTGGTTTTATATCTAGAAGATAAATATTCACATGTCTTCGTCCGGTAAAAGATTAAGAAAGATCTTTACTAGTTCCCGAATAGGTTCCTTCTTGAAATTAATTTTGAATCCGGTGTTGCACGGTTGGCTAATGCTGATTAGATTGTAATTTAGACCTTCCACCAAGGAGACATTGTTGATTGTGAGACTTCCAATCTTTACGGTTCCACACCCAACAATTCTTCATTTGCTGTTTCCACCAAAATAGACTTTTCCACCATTTATTTGTACAAGTTTTATGAAACAACTTGAATCTCTAGTCATGTGTCTCGAACAGTCACTATCCAAATACCATTTAATCTTTTTCATGATAGTGACTTGCAATTACAAAAAGAACTCACGTTTTCTTTGGTACCTAGATTTTCTTGGATCCAAAGGAGTTAGTTTTAAACACAGTCTCTCCCCAATCCTTCTTAACAGGTCTTCAAACCATAAGGCATTCTTTTTCAAAGTGTTCTGAGCTGTTGCACTTTGAACATTTTAGAGCACTTCGTCCAACAGGTTTTACAAAAACTTTTTGAAAATGATTTCTGTAAAAAAAATTTGTAGGTCCTTGTTTGATTCTTTCCTTTATTTTTTGAAAATCAATTAGGGGAATAATTTATGGAGTCATTCCCAATTTGATTTGTTGAAATAAGGTCTTTATAATGAAAGAATATTTTTTAACTTCTCGATCCTATTGAAAATCTTCTTGAGATATTTGAAATGTCCTTTTCCAAAAATGTATTTTCTTTTGAAAGAGAGTCTGCATTTTCTTTCAAAACAACAAACTTTTGTCTAGATTTTCAAAATTTTTCTTTCCAAGAAATTTCCTGTTGCTTAAGTATAGAATTCTTCATTTTTAGCTCGGAAATCCTTTTAAGAGAGGTTTTGAGACTGAGACAAAGTTCATCAATGTATTTCGAGACTTTAGTAGGAATTTTTAAATTGCTTACCTCGATTTCGCTGTCTAAGTTTGAGTCTGAATCTATCTTAGAGTCTGAGTCTGAGTCTGATTCTGATTTTGCCATTAGTCATATATTGGCATAATCTTCATCACTTTCTTCGTATTCAGTATCACTCCATGTCTCTACTTTGAGAGCCTTTCGTATTTCTAAGTTCTTCCCTTCTTTTTCTTCAATAGAGGACAGTTGGGTCTCGATCGTCCCTTTTTCTTGCATTCAAAACAGATCACATCTTTGTTGGCTTCATCATCCTCGCTTGATTTGTTTTGAAACTTTTGAGTGCTTTGCTTCTTCCAATTGAATCTTCTGCCTTTTCTATTCAACTTTATGAATTTCCTTATCATGAGTGCTAGTTCTTCATCGTCCATATCATCTTCAGAATCTGTAACATCAGAACAATGTTAGATTTTAAAGCAATTGACTTCTTACCTTTGGGATCTTCTTCCTCGTTGATTTGCTCCACTTCATATGATTGAAGTGTGCCAACCAATTTGTCTACAGAAAGTGGCATGATCCTTTGAGTTTCCCTTATTGAAGTCTTCACGTGATTCCAGTCTTTAGAGAGTCTACGCAGCAATTTGTTAACCTTCATTGGTCCCGAGATTGGCTGTCCCGATACTCTAAACCGTTTACAATTTCTGTAAAATGCCTAAACATGTCGTGATAGATTCTCCTAGCTTCATCTTGAAGGCTTCATATTATCCGAGTAAAATGTTGATCTTTATTTCTTTCACTCGATCGGTTCCTTCATAGGTAATGTGCGGCCTATTCCAGACTTCTTTGGCTGTTTCACAAGAAGAAATTTTGTTATACTCAGTAGGAGATAAAGCGCAATATAAAGAACATATTGCTTTAGCATCAAGAGCTTGTCTTTTGATTATTTCTTCTTGTGCCATCTTGCTAACGTCTGCAACTTCTTTTCCTCTTTCGTAATTGATGCAACTTTAGGAATAATTTCTTTTTCTACCACATCCCATTCTAGAGGATCTTTCGATCTTAGGAATGCCTTCATCTTGTTTTTCCATACGCTGTATTCCTTTCCATCAAAGTAAGGAGGTCTGGTGTTGCTCGGCCTTCAACCAAACCTAGAGCCAAAATACTAGCCATAGATCTTTAACTCGAAGTAAAAACACTTCAATAGAATGAGCACACGAGCTCGATACCAATTGATAGGACTAGTAATTATACCTAGAGGGGGGGGGTGAATAGGTGTTAAAAGAAATTTATGCAAGACTTAACAAATTAACTCATCTTTAGAGGATAATATACTGAAGATGTAAAAGACTATAAACAATTATATAAAGCTACAAATTAGAGTAAGAAGTTTAGGGAAAGAGAATTGAAACACAAGGTTTATAGTGGTTCAGCTTAGACCAAACCTACGTCCACTCTCCTACACTAACAGCCCACTAGTTGGATTTCACTAAGAACCAAAAGAGATTTTACAGTCTCACGTCCTTGATTCCACAGTGTAGAAACTCTACTACACTTCCCCAAGGTCTCACGGGTGTTTGATCTCTCTTTTGAATACAACTTAAGCTCAGCGATTGAAATAGCAAATAACTAGGAGCTTCAGACTTTGGAATTTTTCTTTCACGCACACACTCGAATAACTTGAGTGTCTTCCTTATATACTCCTCCATGTCTTTATAACCGTTGGCACCTTCCAAAAGAGTTCTTCCAATCTACCCGTTAGACAGAATCAATCAAATAGATCTCGAGTTATTTAAGGAATGTGATAATAGCCCACCAATCCCCGCTCGTCCATATAATAAGAATCTAGGTTTCCATAAGTAGAACCTTCCAAGTATATTTCGTCATTCAATAGATCTAATTATCCAAATTGATTTCAATAAGAATAATCAATCACGAGATGTTATCTCCAGCCGTAAGATCTTCTTCAACCGTACGAAGCAAATCCTTAAAGATAAACTAGCATCTGAATAAGTCTTCTCTTCGTTAGTCTAGAAACTATCAGTGAGGGTAGACTTTTAATCTTGAGTCTGGAGGTCTTTAGACTTTGACATTTGAGTCTGCAAGTCTTCAGACTAGACTGATGGAAATGTTTTGTCAACTTCAAAACAATAAGGAAGTTTTCTCCAACACGCTTCTCTCTCTATCTCTCCATCTTCCTCTTTTATAGTACTCCTCCCGGTTCGGCTTGCTGAACATTCCGAGGTGGAAGCCCTTCTCCCCCCCGGTCTCTCGCGCACCGACCAATCTTTGGCCTACACCGGTGGTCTTCCTTTGCTCTCTACTTTGCCGCCGGTCTATCCTCTGCTCTTGATAGATTTGCATCGTCGAGCTCCTTCTTGAATTTACAGCTTGACCCGTCACTTGTTTGTCCGTTCTTCTCTTTTAGTCGACGGTCGCTTTCACCATCCCCGGTCCTTTGAACGCGCTGCCTCTGTCGCGCTCATGAATAGCAAGAGGGGAGGAAGGAAGGGCCGGGTTGGAGAAGAAATAAGGAGAATGGGCCTGGCCCGAGCGGGAAGGAAGGAGACGAGAGGGGGAGTAGGCCGGGCCGGCCCAGCCCGGGCCCAGCCCGATGCCTTTTAATTAACTTTGTTAATTATTATTTTGTTATTTTGTTATTATTTTTATTAATAAATTAGTAAAATTTAGCAATATTGATGTAAATTATCCTAATGCCTACATGCTATGTAATCTAATGAAAATTCTTTTTGATAGAGTCGAGTCAATTCCTAATTTTCTAATGGGTTGCTAAACTTAAATATCAACAATAGTTACACCATCCTATCACACCATATAACAATCTCTAAGCATCTGTTGGCACATAAAAAAATGTAAGTCAAGCATATTTGATGCTGAAAATCAGTATTATCATATGTGCTGCAATTATAATTGAAAGGGCTAGTAAGAGCACTTAGAGGGGGGTGAATAGGTGATCAAAGATCTTTTCGCACAACTTAACAAGTTAATTTATCTTTTAAGAATGATAGACAAAAATGTAAAGGACTATAAACAGTTAAATAGAGCTGCGAATTGAAGTAAAGAGATTAGGGATAGAGAATCAAAACTCAAAGTTTATAATGGTTCGGCTTAGACCAAGCTTACGTCCACTCTCCCGCACTGACAACCCACTGGCTGGATTTCACTATGAACCAAAAGAGATTTTATAATTTCACGTCCTTGATTCCACAGTGTAGAGACTTTGCTACACTTCCTCAAGGTCTCACAAGTATCTAATCTCTCTTTTATGTACAAACTTAAGCTCAATAATTGAAACAACAAAAACAAGGAGTTTCAGACTTTGGAATTTTTTATCACGCACACTCTCAAATAACTAGAGCATCTTCCTTATATACTCCTTCATGCCTTCATAACCGTTGGCACCTTCCAAAGGAGTTCTTCCAATCAACCCGTTGGACAGAATCAATTAGGGAGATCTCGAGTTAATTAAGGAATATGATGATAGCACACCAATCCTGCTCGTCCATACAATCGGGATCTAGGTTTCCATAAGTAGAACATTCCAAGTATACTTCGCCAATCAACGGATCTAAATTACTCGAATTAATTTCAATACGAATAATAGATCTTGAGGTGCTATCTCTAGCCGTGAGATCTTCTTCAACCACACAAATCAAATCCTTAAAGATATACTCGCATCTAGATAAATCTTCTTTAGCGGATAATACTTTTCTTCGTCGGTCTAAAAACTGTCAATGAGGGCAGACTTTGAATCTTGAGTCTGGAGGTCTTCAGACTTTGACGGTAGAGTCTTTAAGTCTTCAGACTAGACTGATGGAAACGTTTTGTCAACTTCAAAACAAATAAGGAAGTTTTCTCCCAACAATAACTCTTACAACAAGCCAACTAACCAACTGCTTTTTACATTTTCCCTTGATTGATTGATAGTCAAAATCAACATATCCAACGCCCAATTCCAAGTCGACTACATTTTGTATTTGTTTGGAATCGCAATTGCAAATGTACTCTTGGATGCTAATCTTATTTAAACAAATACTTTCATGTGTTATTGGAAAAATCTCAATTTTTGCAAGATTATTTTCTCCTAATGATTTTAATACATCTTTATATGGCTATAAATATGGTTATGAGTGCATGTCGAGTCTACAAGGTTATATAGGAAGATAGAGTCTATATTTTTCTTGATGGATTGGATTATCATCTAGAAAACATACGGGCCAATGTGCTTCAAATTTGACCATTCCCTATGATTGAACAAGTCTATGCTCATGTATGAAGGGAGGATGTGAGATAAATAGTTATGATACCAAGCATAAAATTTACACGTACCAATTCCATGGCCTCCAAAGGAGTCAAGATGGAACCTTAGTGACCATTGATGCTCCAGATTTTTAAAACCGGTTCTTCCTCTCCGAGAGGTGGAAAGATGAATACAACATCAAAGGCCAAGGCACAATTAGAATGAGGCTTTACACACTATGGAAACATGATGCATACTCGTGAAACTTGCTTTAAGTTACATGGGTACCAAGAATGGTGGAAAAAAAACTCAAGGCACAAAAAGATGCTAATAGTGGGTTGGGACAAGTTTCTTTGGTAAATGCAAAACCTCACTTATCTTCAATTCCACAAGTGGAATCATCAAGTAATTCAACTACTCTCAATAATCAAGGTAATTGTGGTGATGCATTGCTTAGCTATAATCAAGATAATTACAGTGGATGGATTATTGACTCAAGAGCAACTGACCACGTGACATTTTGTTCATATGAATTTGTCAAGATTACCAACCAAGATGAAGTAATGTTGCCAATGCTAATGGGGTCATACACCTTGTTACAAGAGTTGGGACAGTTACTCTCTCACCCTCTTTCTCTTCATCCAATACTTTGTTGGTTCCATCTCTCTCAAATAAATTGATGTTTATAGGCCAAGCCACTAAAGAGCTAAATTGCATTGCTATAATCTATCCTACTTTTTGTCTTTTTAGGATATTTTCACAATGGAAATCAATAGGCATGGTACTAAGAGAGGGGGTTATACTACATGGATGATTTTAGTCCTAGTCCAACAAATAACATGCAACACTTAACTAGTATCAAGGAGAGACAAATTTGGCTATGGTATCGTCGTTTGGGGCATCCATCATCACTTATATGAAGTACCTATGTCCTAATCTATTTTCCAACTTACATGATTTAAGCTTTTAAATGTGAAAGTTGCATTTTGGCTAAAAGTCATAATGTACCTTTCCTAATAAGCTTGCAATAAAGTGATATTCCCTTTGCGTTAATTCATTTTGATGTTTGGGGACCCACTCCAATTACCGCTATTTCCGGAATTTGTTGGTTTATGATATTTGTTAATGATTGTACTTGAATGATTTGGTTATAATTGCTGAAGCACAAAGATGATGTATTTGGTATGTTTTGAACTTTTCATGCTATGATTCAGACTCAATTTTTAGCTAAAACTCAAATTCTTCATTCTGATAATGGTGAAGAGTATGTTGATAAGGAATTTCAAAATTATTTCATGAATCATGGTATTCTTCATGAAACCTCCTGTACTCAAACACCACAATAGAATGGAGTTGTCAAATGGAAAAATAGACATATCTTAGAAACTACTCGTGCATTATTGATTGGTTCACATGTGCTAAATAGATACTGGGACAATGCTGGGATCATAATAATATGTTTATCGAACCATATAACTTCAAAGGTGCTGAATTTCAAGACTCCATTATAAGTCCTTTACAATTGTGTTACTCTACCATCTATTTTGCCGATTCCTCCTCAAGTTTTCGGATGTGTTGCTTTTGTTCATCTTCCTTAAAATCAACATACTAAGCTTGACCCTTGTGCAGTTTATTGTGTTTTTGGGGTATCACACACAAAAAAAAAAAAAGATATCGATGTTACAATCCTGCAACTAGGCATACCTATGTCACCATGGACGTAACCTTCATGGAATCTAAAAGTTTTTTTTTATCGTTATTAGCATCCGATTCTTCCTTTCGGGGGAGACACTAGTTGAAAGGAAGAATTGGTGGGATTGTGTTGTATTCAAAGACACTCTAGGACAAACTAAAACTGGACAACTTGGCAGCCTAGTGAGTGAAAAAGTGAAGCAATGGTTAATGAGGAGGATAGAATTGATATTGAGCAGAAAATTGAGTAGGAAGCTGGGCAAATATTAAGAATTGAAAATGATGGTACTACACATATTGCTGACCCCTCACTCTTCGGTACCCAATGATTTGTCTTTTGAGAATATTCTCGAGGTAAGCTCTCCTACTACACCTTCTTCTCTTGATGACTCGAGATACCTCTATCAGTTACTACTTATCTTTTAGGAATAATCGTGGAAAGCCCCCAAGTCAATACTCAATAGATTTTGAGGAAAGGAGATCAAAATATCCTATTGCAAATCACATATCAGCTTGGAGATTATCAAAACCTCTTGAGGCATTTGAATACAATGGGACTACAAGAAGCCTTAGCAGATCCGAAGTGGATTCAATTGATAAAAGAAGAAATGGAGGCGCTAAAGAAAAATAAAGAAAAAAATGAAATCTTGCTGGATGGAAAAAAAAATGATTAGCTGCAAATGGGTTTTCTCCATTAAACGTAAGGTGGACGGATCTATTGAAAGATATAAGAGGATATACACAAACGTATGGCATAAACTATTAAGAGACTTTTTCATCTGTGGCGAAATTGATCACTATCAGGGTTTTATTGTCTCTCTTCGCAAATTTAGATTGGCCATTACACCAGTTCGATGTAAAGAACGCCTTTCTTCATGGCAACCTTGAGGAGGAGATTTATATGGATATTTTATCGGGGTACACTATTTCCTAAAAAACATGGGTTGTGTGTAACTTGCAACATTTGTTGTATGGTCTAGAACAATCTCGCCGCACATCGTTTGGACAATTCAACTTGGCTATGAAGAAGTATGGTTTTCACTAGAGTAACTTAGATCATACTCTATGCTTTAATAATATATATGGATGACATGATTATCCTAGGGGATGACATGGAAGAGATCTCTGCACTCCAAAAGAGATCGGCGACGAGTTTGAAATGAAGAATCTTGAATGTCTCAAACATATGGCATAGACTATCAAGAGACTTTTATGGATTGATTGATTGAGAATCAAGGTCTTAGGACCTAAGGGCATGAATCCATATTTCCTTTGCATGTGATATTTAGATGGATGTTCTAGGATCGATGCATGTACACAGGATAAACCAAATGGATATACCCAAACCCTAATTCTAGGAGTCACTCAATCTTGACTACCACTTATGAACCTAAGGGATTTTCAAATATCAATGACTATAATTAATAAGATAGAGGTCATAGGATGGCTCATAATACATATAAATCAAAGGCCGATCATGAGGTTATGTTTGATTAGTTGAGTGCATTTGCCCAAATTCATCGTATTGATTGTCCTTGTTTGAGTTCATGTGTTCATGTTGTATGTTATATGATCCTATATGGTTGTATGATATTAAAACAGAATTAGAGTAAGTCATCAGAGGTATGGAACTTTGATACATGATTTATATGGCCGTGGGCTCTTAGCTAACTAAGGTGGTGTGATTCTCTCGTGGTGTTAGTATTAATATGATAATTTATAATGCTATTGTGAATTGATTGATGCCGTAAAAGATATACTTAAACGAATCATGATTCCATATTTTGAAATTCTTGTATAGAAGAATTTAAGTGTTTTTACACCGAAATCATGGAAATTACTATTGTGCTTTAAGAGAAAAAGGAACTTGCTAAATCTGCTTGTTCGGTTTCATCCATTCAATAAAATATATTGGCAATAACTTTATCTTCTTCTTCTTCTTCTTCTTTCTTCTTCTTCTTCTTCTTCTTCTTCTTCTTCTTCTTCTTCTTCTTCTTCTTCTTCTTCTTCTTCTTCTTCTTCTTCTTCTTCTTCTTCTTTTTTGGTAGATGACATGTGTGCATCTATTTGATTTAATCACCTAATTTGATTTTAGGTTAATTTCCTGTAATCAAATTCACGATGTAGGCTTGAGATCATTTGATGAAATTGAAAATAAATGGGGAGAATTTAACCAAGAGTTAGCAATTTTTTAAGTGTTGATAATTGTCGCGACCAAATTTTTGGGTGAACCACCTAAGGTTTGGCTAATGGATTACTAAGCCTAAACTTAGCTCGGGCTCTCCTAAGCCCATACCAATTTGCGACTTAGGTTCAAATTTTTAACATGCAATTGATTTTTAATTAGGAGTCGTCACTAATCTATTTTCGGTGGATCGATTAGAAACCCAAGTAAGGTAACATGAGATTTACTTTATTCCTACGAACTTAGATTTATAAGTTCAGGGACTTGATTACGATAAATTTCTCTAAAAGGTGCCTTTCTCTTCTATTTTGAAAAAAATGTTTGGCAAGCAGCTTAAATTAATTTTAATTCATTTCCTAACATGTGAGGCGATCATGCGGGTGCGCAAACCACAAATTTAACACCCATGAAAACAATAAATAAATTACGAGACTTACTTTGTAGCAACGAAAGCATCTATAAGGTTAATTCATAATTCACATCAAAAGCCCTAGGGTTTTTTATTAAAACGCAATCAGTCAATTTTTTAAGAATTTTCTCTTTTTTTAATAAAATCTATGTGCAGTGCAATATAACCAAAAGACTTGATTCTAATGATGAGCAATTTTTAACTAAATGGATCTAGAGACAATCACTAAATGACATGCATTTTATGAACCTAATTCTAAATGACATGCACATAATCTTTTTTGTGTTTTCTTAATAAGTATGCAATTTGTCCTTGAGAATGGAATTAATTTATTCTAAGATGATTTTTTTGGTATTTTTCATGAAATTCGAAATTAGAAAATTACAAGAAAAATGTCTATCAAGATTGTGATATCATCCAATTTATATTAGGAATTAGGTTAGGCCAAACCCTAATTTAAACTAGAATGTTATCATAATTTAGAAATCTATGATGCAATCTACCTAAAAAAATATCTAAACTCATAATAAATTAGAAAATATTATCTAGAATTAAATTACATGCAATTTTATCCTAATATGCAATGGCGTGCAAAGAATGCCCTAATTCTAATTTTTTTCTTCTTTTTGTTTTTTTTTTGTTGTTTTTGTTTTTTATAATTTTTTTAAATTGGCAAATAATTAAACATGTAATTTAAATCAGTGAAACAAAAAATCTAACATCCTAAATTTATGTTTTTGGTATTTTTCTATTTTTAAAAATTCGAAATAATAAATTTCCTACCCTAAATATGCAAAAACCCTAAAACAAGAAATAAACTTACTCTAACTCACATTTTTTTTTTTTTTTATTTTAAAAGAAGAAAAATTAACTTAAACGACATGATAGCAAATTAGAGCAAGATAATATTGATATCCAAAAAATTGGATAAACCATATCTCACGCAGGATATCGGGTTGGCCAATTTTAAATAAATCGCAAATCAAATCTCGAGCGTAAGATCGGATTGGTGATTTTTCGAGCGATTGTGAGTCAGATTTTGGGGGCGAAAATTGAACTGTCAATTCCTAATTTAAGAGGCAATTTCATGTCGGGAAATCTCAATTATACATTAAGGAATAATTCTACTAAAAAAGAAAACTATAAAAAAAATAAATAAATAAATAACTACCTAATGTATTTTTCCTTTTGTTTTTCTTTCCAAAGATGCTTGGCAGCTTCGTAGTGGTCGTCGGCGTTCCGGTGCGGGGCGGCGGCGGGTGTTGGAGCTCCGGCGAAGGGGACCAACGGTGGGGCGAGGCTCGGGTTGCAACGGCGCCACTTGGAGGGAGCGCAAGGCGTTGGACCTCGCCGACCCGCCTCCCGGTCGCGGGAGGCGATGGCGGGGGGCTTCGTCGCGGCCGGGGAGGAAGCGCGATACCGGGTCCGTCGGGGTGAGAGTAGCAGCAATGGGGTGGTGCTTGTGATCAAGTAGAGGCTCGAGAAACAAAGTACGAGCCACGGCAGAGGAAGACCCAGCAGGCAATGGGCCCGACGAGGGGTGGAGCTTTGGTTTTTGTAGGAGTCTAGGCGTTAACGCGAGGGGCGTGATGAATGCGGGATCTGCGGGAGTTTGGGCGGCGCGGCGAGGGGCATGGCGAACGCGGATCCGCAGGAGTTTGGGCGGCAGCGGCGAGGGTTTCTGGTCACGAGATCCGCAAGTCGCAAGTGAGGCAAACGGAAACGGGAGTTAGCGCCGGGCGGTCGCCGGGCACGGGTGAGTGGAGAGGCAACAACGGCTTCGTGGGGATCGCGTACGGGGGCAGCGAGACGGGACGACGGGGCTGGCTCGGATCTTAGTGGCGTTGAGGAAGGGCAGCGGTGGGAGCAGCGGCGTCGGACTCGGGGCGGCTCGGCGAGCGTCCGCAGCGGAACGGCGTAAGCGGCGGTGGAGTAGAGAGGGCTCGTGGGTCGCCGGTGGAGCAAACCGATGGTCGGCAGCTGCGGCTATCGGCGCGGGTGGTGCCTAGCGGAGGCGATGTCGGCTCGGTCGGGAGGGGTCCTCAAAGAAGACGACACCGTTGCCCCCCCCTTATTTATTTATTTTTCTCTCTCTCCTTTCACCTCATCTCTCCCCGCACGTCTCTTATGCGAGAAAATATTGGGTGGTCCGAGAGCTCCACGCCGGCCGTGGTCCTCGCCCACTCACGAGGCGCCGTGTGGAGGGGTGGGCCCACTTGGTGTCTTCTCGCCTTCTTCCCCTCTCTCTCCTCTCTTCCTAGCCCGACGCCCTCTCTCCTCCTAGCCTACACGCTCTCTCTCCCGTCAAAGCATTTATTGCAGCTGTATCTTTTGTCTTTCTTTTCTCAAATGAAGGAAAGAGAAGCCCGTTCGTTCCTCTCTCCTCTCCATTTCTCTCCTTTCGAAATTTTGAATCTGAAATTTTCTCTCTCTCTCCACGCTTTCGTTGCTGCTCCACCATGCATCAAGTGGCTGTTCCCCATCGTTGCCGACGAACCACATTACGGCCGCCCCTACTCCGGTGCTCACTTGCTTCTCTCTTCGGGCTCATTGCTACTGCGTAGTTCGTTCCGATGTTCCCGGATCGCAGATGCAGTAGGTGGAGGAGAAGCAGCCCTCTTTGAGCTCCCCTCAACGTCAGCGAGCGTCGCCGGCCGAGCGAGACCCCCACACACCGGAAGGTTCGGAGGCGAGGTTGCTGGAGAAGAAAGGTTGAGCCCCTCCGCCTCCGCTGGTTGCTTCCATCGCCCCCCAACCTGACGCCAACGCTTGCCGACGCGCCGACGCTCCTCCGCCTCCCTCTCGCGGCGTCCCGCTTATGCTCTCTCTCCCTCCTCCGCGAAGTCGTGCCTCTCTTCCAGCGAAACGCGATGCCAACTGCCGTCCACCTCCGCCTCTGCCAGTTGACTCTGTCGCCCTCGACTCCAACGCCGCCTCCTCTTTTACCAATCGTTGGTGGAGTTGCACTTGCATCAATGACAGAGGCTTCCTTTAACTGGTGAGAAACTTTATTAAAATGCTAAAGATATAGGAGTAGAAAAATGGATATAGCCTAACTATATGTTTGATTTCAGATATGTAATCTAGCTAGCTCATCGGTCGAAGAGTCATAGTTTAGGTCTTTTATTTTTGTTCGGTGCGCATGACTTTGGCTTTTATGGTTTCTAAGGGCTGGGTTTTGGAGCGCAATGGCCTCGAATCTGAGTAATCAATCTCGTAATCTGCTCAGCAAGAAAGTCATTGTCAATAAGGAGGTATCATGAATCGTTCTGTCTTCATCTTCAGACTGTTAAGTATTTGAAGCTACATTATGCGATTGTTCTCTTATTTTGGCAATTGAATTTGCTTATGTACAGGAATCCTTCGACAATATAACTCTCTTTTCGATTATAACCATGATGTCATTTGTTTTATTATTCCCTGTGACTTTTTCACGGAAGGTCTCAAGTTCACTCCTGCATCCCTACAAGCCACAGTGAGTGTTCTTTCAAACTTTAATAATTGCTCAAAAGGGTTCTGTATATGGAAGTTTTCTGATATGCCTTTTTCTCATCTTAACAACAGGCGCAACAGGGATTAAATGTCCAGCAGGTATTAACCAGGTCCTTCCTTGCAGCGTTGTGCTTCCATGCATACCAACAGGTGAGGCTTTTTGCCCAATGCAATATTTTCATTATTTTTGGGTCACGGGCCACACATTTCTTTGACGATCTAAATCTTTAGCTATGTTGTGTGCCTCATTCATAATTGCTTTTGGCATTCATTTTCAAATTTATAGCTGTGACCTATTACTTTAAGCACTCAGAACCCCTTGAGTCTTCTCTATAGGACATCGAGTTTAGATAAGCAAATTTACGGGATGGCAGAAAATCGAAAGGATCAATTTGTGACATCACTAGTGAAAAATTTTGGAACTTTTGAGAAACGAAACAGCTGTGTCTCCATCATCGTGACATCAGTTGAAAATCACTGTGGGGCAATAGTGATTTTTAACTCATCTCGCATCGGATCAATTATCCCTTGATATTGTTGATCTTCTTATTGATCAGCAAACTCTATAATGTTGTCTGTTTACATGTCTATAGAATTGGATAACCGTCTGCTTCGGATTAATCACGATATGCCACAATATCTGCACTAATGTGTATAGTGTTCGTGCCCGCAAGAACATGCACGAGAAGGAATTGATTGTTTTTCAGTCATGCAGGTCTTCAATAGCACTTTTTAATGGGGAAATACCAACCTTAATTGTTGAATTTGTGCAAGTCTCTTAGATGATACTACAGAGGGTATCGCCAGTGACCCACTCCGTAGGAAACTGCGTGAAGCGTGTTGTGGTCATTGTCAGCTCAGTTCTCTTCTTCCGAACTCCAGTTTCACCCATAAATTCCCTAGGTGATTTATGCTACCATCCGAACAGCCTTTTTCCAAGTTTGTTATTTTCTTCTTGGCTTTTGTTTCTTCCCCTTCCCTCCCCAAACCTAAGTGAGAAAGCATATAATGGCATTTGCTTCTAGGGAAAATGAGATCTGGTATCTGTTTATTGGTTAATCAACTGGTTTTGGTAGTACTACTATTGTCATGGTTATGGTTTTGTTATCTTTCTCATTGTGGTGATGTTATTAGGTACGGGAGTGGCCCTTGCTGGAGTCTTTCTGTACTCACGCGTGAAGCGCATTAAGCCCAAGCCAAAGACTGCTTGAAGGACCACCAATGATGCTCCGGAAGAACGAAACAGTATCGGTAGTGGCAGGGTCTTATGGATACATTGCGCCTGGTAAGTTGATTATTACTCTTATAATCTTCCATCGAATTGATCAACTATCAGATCTTTCCAGTGTCCCAGTTAATAACCGTATTACCCTTGCAAAATAGCTACTAGTCAATGCTAAAAAGTGATGAAAGTATCACATATGCTCATCACCTTTCCTTAGCTAACAATGCTGCAATTTTTTGATGTTCGCCGACAGAGTATGGATACACCATGAAGGTTGACGAAAAGATAGACGCATACAGCTTCGGTGTCGTACTGTTGGAGCTCATCGCAGGCGAAAAAGGCCTCTAGACCTTGAGTTCGGAGAATCCGTCGACATTGTCGAGTGGATACAGAGGAAAATCAGGGACAACAGAGCTCTGGAAGAAGCTCTAGACCCCAATGTAGGAAACTGCAAGCATGTGCAGGAAGAGATGCTTTTGGTACTCAGAATAGCGCTCCTCTGTACTACAAAGCTACCGAGAGATAGGCCCTGCATGAGGGATGTCATAACCATGCTCGGAGGCGAAGCCTCGGAGGAAGAGCAGTAGCAATGGCGCCGCAATGTATGAAGCTAGCAAAGACAAGCCAGTTTTTAGCACGTTACCTGTAAATGGCCTTCTCTAGGGACTGAGTTCTGAGCATTTGAGTTCCTTTTGGCTAATAGTTCCTTCAATTTTTTCTCTATATGTAGAATTTCTTAATTAAATGCTGGTAGCTACTGGTTCTGATATCTGTAGAGATCACCGGTAGATGATCTAGGTACCTTTTTTGGAAATAAAACTTCATTTGCTGTATATGTCCGTGTCCAGAGTCACTGCAGCAGTATGTTTATAGAGCTTCAGTTTTTCTTCTTATGTTGTTTTCTTGGTAACTTTCACCCGAAAAGCAAAGGATATCAAGATGGTCGTTTCTGTTTAAGAGGTTCTGGTTGGTAATGGCAATGGAAATTAACACATTCTTAAATCTGAGGAAAAAACATTGCATGACATATAAATCATGTAGACCAAATTATCCGGATAATTGATCTTGTAATGTTCGTCTATATAGTCTATAGACCATGCAATAATTTCTCTTTTAGGTCAATGCATTAAGGAGTTCATGGCATTAAGGGGTTCATGGGTTATGAAGGGTATTTTTGGTTTTTTATTTATAACATGAGTTGTTTCAATTCGTGTTCCATAGTGTAAATAAATACTAAATTGAGCGCCCTAGAAGCCTTAGCTGTTAGTGTGTATATATATATATAGAATAGTACGATAAAAACAAGGATAATCAATTGTCCTGTGTTATTCATCCATCAAACTTTGCACGCACCTAGTTTAAAATCTCATTGTGTTATTGAGCAAAAAAATTGGTGTCCAAACTCGACACCCCATTTATTTTCTATTTTCTTGCCCAACCATCTTTTTTGGAAATAATATTGGGCAAGTCTTTTTTTTTTCTTTAAAGCTTTCGGAAATAAATTCGCATGTACTCCCGTACTCAAAATTAATCCATCAAACTTTGCACGTACCTAATTTAAAACCTCATTATGTTATTGAGCAAAAAAAAATTGGTGTCCAAACCCAACACCCCATTTATTTTCTATTTTCTTGAGGATTAAATATGAAGTAGGGTATTAAATGTGAAAACTTAAAAATATATACTACTCATTGAGTTGTCATTGCCCATTCATCTCCTTTTTCAATCTTTTTAGACTCAACCCATGACAAATCCAATTAAATGGCCAAAGGCACGCTAGAATTGCCCGATGTTTTTATCGATCTTCGGCAAAACAATGTACAATGGGAAACCCAGTGGTAGTCAAACTAGCAGTGGCTTCACAGCCTATAACAAGCACCTGCATTTCAAATAATAAGGCTCGCTGATGTTAAACTTTCTTATAAAGTGTGAAAGGAAGAGTTCGTCCTAACCAGAGAGAATTTTTTCACTAGAGTTCTCTTATTTAGTCAGCCTTTTCTTCCTTCATGAATCATGAAATACTATCGAATACATTTGAAGATGCCATTCACAAGCATTTTGTGCAGAGGCTTTCATGTCAACCAGCACTTCCTTGTAGAAGAGAGAGAGAGAGAGAGATAATCACCCCGTTGACCACCGTATCGGCATTTAATATCTTCCCCTTCTATAAGCCTCTCCACGAATCTTAAGGAAGGCCAATCATCTCTAATGTCTTTTCCCATACCCGGTAAGAGGTTTCAACATTGTGTGCTTCTTTAGAAGGGTTTGTTGGATGGCAGTCTTGGGAAATGAAAGCACAATAAACAGGCTACCATCCACTTTTAGTAACTCACGGTACTCTAGAACCCGAGCATCCGCATCAAAGAAAAGTGAACTCTAGAACTCCGTATGAGCAAAGAGACGTGAAATTTAATCCCATATTATTTTAGATTGGAAAGAAGAGATTTTAATTGATTGTTGATTATAAAAAGAAAAAAGATCACAAATGGGTAGAAAGTTAATACTTCCCACAAGGATTTATATGAGAAACACCGCCTTTATAATTTTACACAAGCACTCCTCCAATCAAACATGTGTTTATTACCATGTTAAATGACCAATGTTTGTACAAATTCTTGATATCTCCTCGTGTCTTCTTCTCAAAAGAGTGGTGTAAATAAAAAATTACACCATCGGTGTCCTTTTATTTTATATTATAAGTGGAAGATAGATCAACTATTAAATCATGATGTCAATCATTTCCTTAAAGAAAACTACATAGGATAGCCAACGACAACCATATAAGCAAATCACAGCGAGATGCGGGATGAAGGCGATGAGGGCTTGGATGACCGGTGGCGGTGGTTTCATGAAAATTTACATGGAAAAAATTAGCAGAAGTAAATTTCATTAGGAATCGAGCAACCGACAACGATGCCATGCCACCCACCCCGCTGGGTCAATCGTTGACTCATTGCACATGGACACGACACCACATATATGCATCCAAAGTCTACTGGCGTACTCACTTTTACGTATTCAAAATGAAAACTATTTCAGCATACTTAGAACGTTGGTTTGGACTACTCTAGGTGATGCACGCAATACACCGATTCTTGATTCAACGAGGCAGCCGTTTATGGAGGACACTCATTTAACATAACTGAATGAGGCCACCTCGCCTCGTTAGTAATAATTACGTGTCGTAATCAACATTATGATAAGTATCACTTCATAACCTATAATATATTAGTATGAAGTACTGAAAATATACTAATTGCTAAGAAAAAAATTGAACAAGAAATGTATTAAGGGGAAAAATGAAAAGGAATAAGAGCAATGGTTTAAAGCGTAAAGGGAGAGTTTGGGGACAATACAAAGAGAAATGTCGATTGATAGGTTTGCAACCTAACTAGAGTAAACAATTACATATGGCCATTCATCCTAACATACAAACCAAATGGATTCAGGTCAACCATCCAACGACATTTAAATGGAGCATCGAACATCACAAGTCTTCAAGAAAATTTCCATCATTCAAGAACCAAAGACAAGAATATCATTCTTTCATTGGGATCCGCCATTAGCAAATGGAGGCAAGAACAGCCCGATTAACATAATGCAGCACCAACTTAACGCGTCATTGAAAGCACTAACTCGAAGGGGAAATCAAAAGCCGCTTTGCCTCGTTTAGGATCAAAGGAATCCTATTATTTAACCGCCTTCTACCGCAGAATAGTTTCAAGCCATCATCGAATATCTCGATAAGTATGACTCCTCAAGATGACTTTAGCTCTATGTTTACCATTATGAAGGATCTCACGATTCTCAATCCAACCACACAATATGATACTTCGAGACCAAATATCTAATTCACCACTTGATTACGGTAATTTGCCTATAAGCTATACGCCCATACTTTAAAAGTAAGATGAAGAATGTGGACTATATTGAGGTCACAACTTACCACAGAATTTACATTGACAATTCTGCTTGGAGAGCCTCAAGGAGCGATGGCAAAAGCAATACTGATAGCAAAGCTAGAGCAAGATGATTAACTTGCATATGTTTGCTCATCCATCTTTGAAAACTTCTGTGGTTCCGAGATCATCACAAGTAAGGCACATCGCTTGGCAAGATTGTTCTTAAACAAGCATAGGTCCGTAGAAAAATATGCAAGAATAGCTCATGTGACCTCACAAGAAAATTTATCTATCTATGTAAGTCATTGACCATGACTTTGCCGAGCACATTACTTAGATTGATTACTCATATTCGAGGCCATTGCGCTCAAAACCCAGCCCTTAGAAACCATAAAAGCCAAAGTCATGCGCACCGAACAAAAATAAAAGACCTAAACTATGACTCTTCGACCGATGAGCTAGCTAGATTACATATCTGAAATCAAACATATAGTTAGGCTATATCCATTTTTCTACTCCTATATCTTTAGCATTTTACTAAATTTTCTCACCAGTTAAAGGAAGCCTCTATTATTGATGCAAGTGCAACTCCACCAACAATTGGTAAAGAGAGAAGGCGGTGTCGAGTCGAGGGCAACGGAGTCAACCATGGAGGCGGAGGTGGAGGGCCATCAAGGCACAAGTTCGCCGGAAGAGAGGCACAACTTCGCGGAGGGGGAGAGAGAGAGCAGAGCGGACGCCGTGAGAGGGAGGCGGAGGAGCGTCGTGGCGCGGCGGCGTCGGCGTTAGGGTCAGGGGGGCAATGGGAAGCAACCGGCGGAGGCGGAGGGGCTCAACCTTTCCTCCAGCAACCTCGCCCGAGCCTTCCGGTGTGTGGGGTCTCGCCGCCAGCGACGCTTGCCGATGTTGAGGGAGCTCGAAGAGGGCTGCTTCCCTCCGCGTGCTGCATCTATGATCTCGGTGAACGCCAGAACGAACGACGAGCGCACCAGCCCGAAGAGAGAAGCGAAAAGCACCGGCGTAGGGGCGGCCGTAATGTGGTTCGCTCGGTGATGGCAGGGGAACGACCGCCAGATGCACATCGGAGAAGCAATGAGCACGGAGAGAGAGAAAATTTCATATTCAAAATTTGGAAAGGAAAGAAATGAGAGGAGAGAGAGGAATGAATGGGCTTCTTTTCCTTCGTTTGAGAAAAAAAAAGACAAAAGATACAATTTTAATAAATGCTTTGATAGGACAGAGAGCGTGCAGGCTAGAGGGAGAGAGGGCGTCGGCAAAAGGAAGAGGAGAGAGAGGGGAAGAAGGCGTAAGACACCAAGTGGGCCCACCCTCCACACATGGTGCCTCATGAGTATATTTTCTCCTGTTGTCGTGCTCTCTTCTTTTGCTTTTTTTTTTTTTTTTTTGTGACCTGTGGAATCCCGTGCCCAACAAATGGCGAGCAAACCCTAGGGAGCAACCTCCAGACTCACTCACCACGGCATCCCAAGTAAGAATCCCTAATGACGCCTGGGATTCGAACTTCTCCCCCTTCGTAAGAGGGAGAAATTGCCCCTGCTACCGCCACAATATGGCTACTAGGCTCTTCTTTTTGCTTTTTTTCGTCATACAAAACAAAAGAATTTTTTTCCGCTTGAATTTTCAAATTCCAACAAAACGAAGGAAAAAAAGCCTCTTTCCGCCGTGACACCATAACACATTTTATAGGTTAGGGAATTAAATTTTGGTGGAATATTTTACTTTCAATTTTGCTTTATGTATAATCCCCTAATATATCGTCATGATATGATTCTCGCGTTAATTTCTTTGATTTTTCAAATATTCCATCTGAAAATTTCATTTCTATCCAAAATATGTCCTTCGATGTGTATATTACCTAAATACGCCGAAAAATCCGACATCAGTATCAACGCTCACCATCGGTCCAATGCAGTACTAATAAAATAAAATAAATGTTTCTAAACTATATGTTATGCAATCTTAATTTTATTTTTTTGGGATAAAAATTAATCCATTTTTATGCAAAAATTTAGGTGTTAACAATAATAATAAAACAAAAAAATTGAACAATTGATCGGGAAGAACTAAAAGTATTAATTTCTAATCATGCACGGATTTTATAATATTTAGGTATTTTTAGCAAGGTAATTGGCAAAATTTAACTGGGCAGGGTCGATACTTTTCTATTTAACGGTAAATTAAGGAAAAATTCCAAATAAAGGACCAAGCTCGAATATATTTTCTCAAATAAGACCAAAGTCAACTTTTGCGCATCTACACCAAGTTTCGACCCATCGTTTCAACATAAGGATCTCGTTGAATTTTGTGTCAACTAACCCGACGCGATCAAGTTAATCTCTAATGAGACCTTTAGCTCGCCGACAAACATTTTCCTAATTAAAAGAGGGGCACGGTTTAAATTTGTGATTGGAAAAAAGAGAAAATTTTATATTAATTAAGTTTAGGTTATTCATTTAGATGTTTACGTGCTTTCTTTCTTCTTTCCCTGCTAATCCTCGCCTTGTTCAATCGGCAAGAATTTAGGTCTCCACAAACAAAGAAAGAAGCATCTGATTTTCTTCTTATTTTTGAATTCATGCGCTCAACTGGCAGAACTCCGGTCTTCAAATTTTCGGAGGATGGGCACAAGGAATGGGATAACTTCGGTCTTTCTCTTTGCAGAGGATGGGTACAGAGAACGGAGAGACCGTAGAAAACCTAGGTTCTTTTTTTTTTTCTGTTTTAGGATTTGTTAATTTTCCCTATATTTTTTTTGACAAAATTGCACAAACTTTGATCACTCGGAAATGTCACATGCTTGATAGCCGTGAATATTTAGCTAACCAGCAAGCTCAAGTTCTTATTTGGAATTGATTCAATCACTTTCAACCTTATTCATGCAATTGATCCACTTGCGCCTTCATTTGATTTAGAAAATTCATTTCGGATCCTTATTCGGTAAAATTTGGGCTAACTTCGGATCCTTATTCGGAATTTTCCAAATTTGAGTATTGCCTTCCTTACTCATTCTTACTCATTCGGATAAGTGATTTTCTTTTTGTTTATTTGAATTAATTGAATCCTCAAGACCCTCATCAATATCAATATATAAATACATCAGAAATCTGCCGGCCCAATAATAATCACAAATCGGAAAAATTAAGATTTCACATTCCCGCCTTCGCCTCCTTGGGCGTGCCGTCCCTGAACCACCAGCTTCCCGCTGTCGGGCACCTCCTCCGCAGGGGCGTCCGCGCTGCTTTCCTTCTCGCCGCCACTGGGCCTTGACCTCCATCGCCGCCCTCCTCTTCCCCGAGCGCCACCCGACTCGACCCTGTCCGATTCTTGGGTTTTTTGGCGGCGGATTCGCGGCCTGACTCCTGCCTGTTTCAGACCCCTCTATCTACGGTCGACGAGCTCATATTTTCGTTTCGAGTTGAGAGGAGGAGGAGGAGTAGAAGAAGGCGGGATGAGGGAGAGAAAGGTGGTGAAAAAGTATTACCCGCCGGATTTCATCCCTCCGAAGCTGCCCAGGAGGTCCAAGAATCGGCAGATTAAGGTTCGGATGATGCTTCCGATGAGCATCCTCTGCAACACTTGCGGGAATTACATTACAAGGGCACCGAGTTCAATTCCAGGAAGGAGGACGTCGTCGGCGAGGTCAGTTGCACACCTTCGACTCTGTTTCCCATTCCAAAGTCGTCGACCCTCTAATTCTCGGTGTTCTTTTGTTTTCCCGAGCAGACGTATCTGGGTATCCGGATATTGAGGTTTTACTTTAAATGTATCCATTGCTCTGCTGAGCTCACCATCAAAATTGATCCATACAATTCTGATTACCTCATGGAGTCAGTGGTCACGAGAACTTTTGAGCCCTGGCGTCTGCAGGATGAGGTACAAGATCTTGTCTTTTGAATTTTCTGTTTTTTTTTTAGACAGTTTGTTGATCTTTGGGAAGTGTGTGACTCGGGCCTCTTCATTTGGGTCTGGGCAGGCGGTGGAGGGTGAGAAAAGAAAAAGGGAGACTGAAGAGATGCATTATCGCATCAAGTACTTGGAAAATGAAACTTTAGATTCCAAGAGGGAGATGGACACTCCGGCTGCGCTTCATGAAATGCAATCTGTGAATGTGAGTTTCTTGATTTGAATATGTATTTGTGCAGATATCGATATATGGTAATTGATTTCCTTGTTTTTCTGTTGCTTAGAACTTTTTATGTTCTTGTGGTGCTAACGGGTGGGCATTATCTTTTCCGGTCTGGGCGTGCAACCGTGAGCGCAGATGCAATGCTGTAGGGCTGACAACGTACATCTGCTGCAAAGGTATGAGTTGTTTCCCATCTGCTTTAAATTAGCATTCTGAATAAAGTGAGGAGGGTCAAAGCTCCAGCCGCTGTCACTACGTAGAATTCATTGCTCTTCTTACTTCGACTTTGACCTAATTGTCGGATTATCCCTGACTTTGTTGGTATGATGGGAAGGAAAATTGGAGGAAGAGGATGAAGTGCTTACTAAATCAATAGTATTCCATGTTAGTATTCTTTCTACATTTCATTGAACTTTGTTCTCATTCTTTGCATTTATACTTATTGCTTCCCTGAAACTTTCTTGTAGACATCTAAAAATTTCATCCGTAGGATCAAACATGAAGATTTGACTCATACTTATGCTAGTAATGATGAATCACTGGACAATACTCTCAAGGTTAGCAATGCTCTAATTGTCAGCATATTTGCTTCCCCGTCGGCTATCTCTAAGGTTGTGAATTTGTTGAGAACAGTCTTGAATGTGTTGTGCATAGCTTCTGGTTGAACTGGTTATGTGCTTAATAAGGTGCTTATGTAGCAGTTTATAAAATGTAAATGGTACTTTAATCTACATATAATCCTAGTTATATCTAAAAGTTGAGCTCGTTTGAAGATACTATATTGCAAATTCTTTGTTTTTGTGATAATTGATCCCTGTTTCAGTATGGAATAAGTTTACAATTGTCTTGCTTCACTTACATTAGATGTATATGCATTGACAATGTGATCTGTAAATATACAGCTTTCTTTTGGGTTGATCACCTGTTGCTTAAGATACTTTGCTGACCTTACTTCTGAACAAGACTCCCTAGATAAAGCTTCTTTGTCCATATTTCTCGGCAATTTTTTTGAGGGTTTTCCAAATTAGAGGATCACATTGTGTGATGTTACTTTCTACGTTCAGATGTTGTCTTGCATTCCATTACTTAATAGATTTCTTTGGGTGTAGGTTCTGGCTATAGATTTACTTTCCTCTCCGTGATTTTCACAGGTGTTGTCACTATGTCAATTATCTGCCACTTTGATGGCTAAGTTTGGAAAAATGTGGCATTGATAGTTCGTAGTTATGCAAGGCACTTGCTAAGTTTTCATTTCTAGATGTCTAGCTTTACTGGGCTTACTGGCTTCAGGGACTACTGGGAAGCCAAAAGGAGTTGTCATAAGCCATTCAGCATTGTTCATACAATCTATGGCAAAAATAGCCATGTGGTTATAGTGAGAATGATGTACGCCCTTTCCAAGTTTCTTCTCTTTTACTGTCTTCATGCTTGTTTGGCAATCGAAAATTCTATAATCATTGTCAAGATAAGTCAAGTGATTGTTTCCATATTTGGAAGGTCCACAGGCAATTGGAGTCAGAGTAATATGACAAGTGAATATTTTTTTATTCAATTTTTGCAGGTTTATTTGCGTACTGCTCATTTGTGCCACATTGGGGGTCTCTTATCAGCCATGGCCATGTTAATGGCTGGAGCTTGCCATGTCTTAATGCCCAAGTTTGAAGCTAAAACAGCCATTGAGGTTATAGAGAAACATGACGTCACTGCTTTAATCACTGTTCTGGCCATGGTCACTGATCTAATATCCTTTCTCAGGTTATCTACAAAGAGTGATCTTTAACAAGCAATGTAAATATTAAATATAATGTGTAGAGAGCATCAGCTGTTAC